>CM077562.1:36921953-38171953 GCA_039657345.1 Stephania japonica | reverse complement strand
CCAAACGCTAAGCAAATCGGTTGAATGCATCATTGTCATCAAAGTGCAAGTCAACGACAATGCCAACGAAACCTTCCCGTAGGTCAAAATGGATGACAACGACAATGAGACCTCCCCGTAGATCAAAATGGAACAAGTGAACTGGGTGCATAATTGATTTTAGATATTTTAACATTTTTTTGTTTCATTGTCTATAAATTATTGATTTTTGCGACTGTTCAGTCGGTCATGACCGAACAATTGGGCATCATTCAGGCATTTCCAACCGAGAAAGTTTATAACAAATTATATATACATTCGATCGGTGCTCTACGACCAACGATTACACTTTACTCAGGCGATCAAAACCGACTAGATAAAATAATGAAACCTTAAATTTGTTCGGGTACACCTTACTTACTGAAATATCACCAATTGGTCTTAAATGATCGAGTTAATTAATTTTGATTGGTAGAAACTTCTCGAAAAAAATACTCGAAACTAAAAACTAAAATAACACGCGTTGTCCAGTAAGCATATATCGAGTTATTCATTTTCATTTGGGTTTTGACAACCGAGCAAATAAAATCTAATCGGTTGATCCTAACTGAGTAGTATAACTTGAAAATATAACTATTCGAAATTCCTTCATAATGAAATAATAAGTTGATCTTATACAAAAAATATGTGTCCGATATGACACATCATCTAAACTTTCTATCAAAATATATGATACAAAATGAATAGTCGGTGTGAAACGATCGAATAATTAATTTAATTGGTGAAAACTGCCCAAAGAAAATACTACAAAGTTATAAATAAATTAACACGCATTGTTCGATAAGCATATATCGAGTTATAAGTTTTCGTTCAGGTACTAGAAACCGAGCAAATAAAAATGATTCGGTTGTTCCTAACCGAACAACATAATTTGAACATATAACTGTTCCAATCCCCTCAAAATGAAATAATACATTGATCTTGTACAAAAAAATTAAATTGTTAATACGATACGATGACAACATCTAGACTTTCTATCAAAGTGTTTGATGAAATATGAACAATCGATGTGAAACGATTGAATAATTAATTTTAATCGGTGAAAATTGCCCGAAGAAAATACTACAGAGTTAAAAAAAAACTAACACACGTAGTCCGGTAAGCATATACCGAGTTATAAGTTTTCGTTCGGGTACTAGAAACCGAGCAAATAAAAATGATTCGACTGCTCCTAATCGAGCAATATAATTTGAACATATAACTGTTCCAATCCCCTCAAAATGAAATATTGATTTTGTACAAAAAATTAACATGTCAATATGACACATCATGTAGACTTTCTATCAAAGTGTGATGAAATATGAACAGTCGATGTGAAATGACCGAATAATTAATTTTGATCGGTGAAAACTGCCTAAAGAAAATTCTACAAAGTTAAAAATAAATTAACACGTGTTGTCCAGTAAGCATATACCGAGTTATAAGTTTTCGTTTGGGTACTGGAAATCGAACAAATAAAAATGATTCGGCTACTCCTAACCGAGCGGTATAATTTAAACATATAACTATTCCAAATCCCCTCAAAATGAAATAATACATTGATCTTGTACAAAAAAATTAAAGTGTCGACATGACTACATCATCTAGACTTTCTATCAAAATGTCTAATGAAATATGAATAGTCAGTGTGAAATGATCGAATAATTAATTTTGATCGATGAAAACGCTTGAAGAAAATACTAAAAAGTTAAAAATAAATTAACATGCGTTGTCCGGTAAGCATATACTGAGTTATAAGTTTTCATTCGGGTACTGGAAACCGAGAAAATAAAAATGATTCAGCTGCTCCTAACCGAGCACAATAATTTGAACATATAATTGTTCCAAGTCCCCTCAAAATGAAATAATACATTGTTCTAGTACAAAAAATTAACGTGTCGATACAACAACATCATCTAGACTTTCTATCAAAGTGTCTGATGAAATATGAATAGTCGGTGTGAAACGATTGAGTAATTAATTTTGATCGGTAAAAACTGCCTGAAGAAAATATGAGAAAGTTAAAAATAAATAAACACGCGTTGTCCTGTAAGCATATACCAAGTTATAAGTTTTCGTTTGGGTACTGGAAACCGAGCAAATAAAAATGATTCAGCTGCTCCTAATTGAGCAGTATAATTTAAGCATATAACTATTCCAAATCCCCTCAAAATGAAATAATTCGGCCCCGGTTCCACAAACCTAAAATTGGACCCCGCTCGGCCTAGACCTACGTAGACCCCAAGTCCCTCTCGCGTCGTCAACGCATATCTAGTCAACCTTACCTTACCTATTCCATTCATACAATAATTTAAGATGAGATCATTAATATTATTGAGTTATTTAAAGATAAGCAGAAGCATTTAACATCTCCAACTAATATAATCACCTCAAGACATAAGTTAGGATAACCTAGAAATATGAAAACCCAACAAATATATACATCATTACCAAAAGTCATACCACATGAGAGAATATCATCATATACAAGTCCCAAGATCTCTCATTCCCAAACTCAGTTTCAAAACATATAGCACTATAATACAAAACAAACCTATATCGAGTCCAAAGATAGAACAACTCCGCTATCCTCAAAGTAAATCACCAAGTTGAGGAGCTTTCCTTTGCTCGATTGTGGATCTGCACTCAGTCAAACACAAGAATGACGAGTTCAAGGTAAGTAACACCAAGCGAGATGTTTACAGTATTTCACAATAAATGACAGTCAATATTCATGTTGATAGAAAAAAAGGACAGGGAATGCATGAATAAATAAAGACTGAAAATAAATCAGAAAGTAATCGATAATGAGTGTCTAGGAATCAAAAGGAAAGGCACAAGTAGTCCCGACTTAATGAAACATTCGTTTGAGTCGAGGAGAAACATCTATCAAGCTCTTGCGAAGCCAAGGCAAATTCACCATCCCAACTCGGACTTTTTGGACGTGGCCAACTCGCACCATCCTAAAATTCACGCGAATATAAATTCTTCAGCAATCTAGTAAAGTAATTCCATACCCCGTATATAGGAACCAAAAGATCAGCTCGTGAATATCAAGTTCCAAAATAATAAGTGCATCCCCCTAAATCTCAAGGATCACACTGACTCACTTGCCCTTGGACCACTCAATCAGAATAGAGTTTCGAAACAGGACAGAGCAATAACAAAAATAAATTAAAGCTCAAAGAAATAACTGTAAATTTCCTACTGGTTTACTTACCCGTGTTCAACGCTAACACGCACTCACACGCTTCCAATAACTACCCTATATACCAAATTATATTATGATTAAGCTCTAAGTAAAACCAAATCACGAAACATCGTGAAAACTGCGACCAAAGTATGCTCGAGAGCTAGTTTCAAAAAAATTATTTATAACTTCAACTAACTTCAACTAGCTAATTTGGGGTAACTTTTTAACCTTGAAAACCTCAATATTTGTCATACCTACCAAAACAAAACTTGTAGTACGCATTTCGTACTTTCCATAGACTCCAAGAACACTTAAATCAGATTAAAAACAAAGGAGTTATGAATTTTCCCATATATTCTGTTGACAATACAAACTTTATTTTTTTGAACTAACAAAACTTCTCCAAATCAATATTTTCAAGTTAAATCCTCAAATCACGCCGACAAACACCACAACACCATTTGATACCAACTTCTAACTATTTCCACAGCCCATGGAGTCAACTAAAATCAAAACCAATATTCAATTAATCCAAAATCCTAATATAAATCAATATCAACTGCAAAAACATCTTCAAAATTGTTATCAACTAAGTTACATCACTTCAAATCACAAAAACCCTATCCCATGCCGGTGGAATTTATCCCAAATTGACGCAAATCAACTCAATACATTAATTCACAACAATTGATACCAATTCTTACGAAAACCCCGTGAAAGAAATCGAAAAATCATAAGATTTCTAATTAAATTGAGGAAAAACACCATAAATTGAGATTTTACTAGATTCGGGGTTGAATTTCATGTTTCCACTGCTATAACTTAGCTCAAACTAACCGTCTCGTGATGCTCTATTGTTTTACAGAGAGAAATCAGATGAAAATCGGACGTACGGAGCTCCACGTGCGAGAACCCGAGTTGAAGAGTTTTGTTTCAACGAACGAAATTCATTCTGTTGAAAACAAAAGAATCGATCAACTTTTTTTTCTTTTCATATATATATATATAAACCCTCAGCTTCTTGTCAACAGCTTAATTTCTTTTAATTTATTAATTTTCATAAATCTCAATTTTGACGATTTTTAACTTCCGGTGCTCGTTTTGAAACCGATTTTTCACCAAATTGAGCCAAACTCTCAGCAGCACATCCATCTTCGTAAAATGTTCATAACACTGGTCTTTGTCACACCAAAACCCCATATATCTTAACTTTGTCCATGACATACCAACCTCTCATGGACAAATTTTTTTACCATACTTAACCAAACTTGTCGTACCACATCTTAATAATTATAGTTTATTGTATTTTGTCAGTGTTTCTATTCAATTTGTCCCCCAAACAACTAATTACCCGACCACAGTTTAGCCCCGACTCCCAAAAATTGCATTTCCTCGAGCCGAACCCATTTCTCTACGTCAATGCTCTCACTTAAACACCCTCGAACGTTTGAAATATTGGAATATAATTTCGGATAAATTAATAATAATACAAAACACCAACAAAAATAACATACCTCGGTGTCGACTACCAAGAATTGTTCACATGTATTACGACAAGAGGTCCACGTATGACTTAAAATGACACATGACACGAGTTAGATTTTGGGGTCATTACAGTCTTCCCAACTTACAAGAATTTCATCCTCAGAATTAAAATGAAATTAAGGGAAAAACTTACCAAACTTTAAAAGAGGTAGGGAAGGTACTCGCGCATATATGACTCGAGTTCCCACGTCAGTTCCTCATCTTCGCGGTGCTTCCATTTGACTAGAACTGATGGAACTTCTTTATTCCTTAAAACCTTCACTTTTGGTCGAAGATCTGAATAGGTTGCTCGTTATAAGTGATGTCCTCCCTCAAATCTATCTGGCTCAAGTCCACCATCGGTCGTTTGCCCCCTTTTGATTTATCTAGTCGAAGCATCGACACATGAAATATTGGGTGGATCCTTGATAACTGAGGTGGCAACTCCAACTCATAAGCAACTCTACCTATCCGCTTCCCAACTCGAAATGGACCAATAAATCTAGGCACAAGTTTCCCTCTCATCTTAAACCTCTTATAACCTTCATCGGAGAGACCTTTAGATATACATAATCTCCAACCTGATATTCTAACTCCCGTGATACAGATCATAATACTTCTTTTGCTTGTCCTGCGCACCTTTTAATCTCAATCTGATCAAGCGTATCTTCTCTGTGTGATCCACTACAATCTCATACGCCACATCCTCTGGATTCAGCCAAGCAAGATGGAGATCTGCATGGTCTCCCATACAATGCCTCAAACAGTGCCATACCAATATTGGCCTGATAACTATTATTATAAGCAAACTCACACAAATGAAGATACTCCTCCCATGATCCTCCATATTCCAACACACACATTCTCAACATATCCTCAAGAATTGGATCAGTCTCTTTGATTGTCCATCGGTTTGTGGATGATAGGTAGTACTGAGATCCAACAGCGTACCAAACTGTGCCTGCATGCTCGGCCAGATATGAGATGTAAATTGTGGCCCTCTATCAGACACAATTGATAATAGAACACCATGCATTCATACAATCTTTTTCTCATATAAACTCGTCAACTTATCCACTTGATGTGTGGTTAAAATAGGTATAAAGTGCACAGACTTTATCAACCTGTCCACAATCACCCAAATGCTATCATGTACATGCTGAGATCGAGGTAAACCACTGACTAAATCCATGGCAATATGCTCCTATTTCCATCTAGGAATAGGAAGCGGCTGTAGTAACCCCCCGTGGTTTGCAATGCTCAGCCTTAACTCGCTAATAAATGTCACATCCTCTAACATAATCAGAAACATCGGTCTTTATCCCATGCCACCAAAAGAGATGACGCACATCTGCATACATCTTGGTTCTGCCCGGATGAATCGTAAAATGTGAGCGGTGTGCCTCATAAAATATTTCATCGCGTAGATCAGCCACAGATGGAATCCACAGTTGCCCTCTAAATGTTAAGCATAAGTTTGTCGAATGACTCCAATCTGGATGATCTGGGTTCTCAACAAACTCCAAAAATCTTCCATACTGTTCATCCTTTTGCTGACCATCAAGTACACGCTAAATAGAGATAGTTTGAGTCCTCATCTGCCCATAAATCAACACCATGGTATCGGTCAAAATATCCAAATAATACATCCGCCTCGAGTAATCCATACTCGTGTGTCATTTGACAAGTAATAGTTTCCAAGTTCATCCCTTTACGACTTAATGCATCATTAACAACATTAGCCTTCCCCGGGTAATACTCTAAAGAAAAATCATAATCCTTGAGGAATTCAAGCCAGCGTCTCTGTTTCATATTCAGGTCCTTTTGAGTAAATAGATATTTCAATCTCTTATGGTTAGTAAACAACACAAATCTCTCCCCATAGAGATAATGGCGCAAAATCTTCAGTGTAAACATTACTGCAGCCAACTCCAAATCATGCGTAGGGTATTCTTCTCGTGAACTTTTAGCTGTCTAGATGTATAGGCTATCACTCTACTATCCTGCATCAATACATATCCCAAACCAACTTAGAAGTATTGGTGTTCACCTCAAAGCCCTTCATTGGCTCAGGTAGCACTAAAACTGGTGCAGTAGTCAAACGTTCCTTCAAAGTCAAAAACGCCTGCTCATAATCATTGTTCCACTGAAAATGCATGTCCTTCTTCATCAATTGCACCATAGGAGCCGCAATCTTCAAGAAGTCTTTCACAAAACGTCGATAATATCTCGTCAAGCCAAGAAAACTACGAATATTTGACACTGATCTCGGTGTAGGCCAATCAATATTAACTCTAACCTTACCAAGGTTCACTAACACTCTGTTAGCCCCGAAATGTGTCCTAAGAACCCAACCTCTGCAATGTGTCCTAAAATTTGCACTTACTAAACTTGGCGTATAGTCTATGCTCCCTCAGTAGCTACAAAATCGCCCTGAGGTGCTCATCGTGATCCTCATGAGTTTTAGAATAGATCATGATGTCGTTAATAAATACAATGACAAATCTATCTAAATATGGTCTCAACACTCGATGTATCAAGTCCATAAACATGGCTGACGCATTAGTCAGTCCAAATGGCATTACTGTAAATTGATAATGCCCATATCGAGTGCGAAAAACAGTCTTATCCCTATCCTTCTCTCAAATTCTCAACTGATGATACCCATATCTTAAATCTATCTTTGAGAACCATTGTGCTCTTGTCAACTGATCGAACAAGTCATCAATACGAGGAAACAAATACTTGTTCTTCATTGTCACCCAGTTCAACTGTCTATAATCGATATACAATTGAAGGCTATCGTCTTTCTTCTTCACAAATAAAATCGGCGCTCCCTAAAGTAACATACTAGGATAAATAAATCCCAACTCTAATAGCTCATCTAGTTGTAATCTCAGCTCCGGTGGAATGGATATCGGTTTGGTACCTGGAACCAAATCAATAATGAATTCAATCTCCCCATGCGATGGTAAACTTGGTAGATCAGATGGAAATACCTCAGAAAATCATGTACTACAGGTAACTCCTCCATCCTAGTCTCATTCTTCCCCATCGTACCCAAAATACTAGCAAAGGTCTCTAACTCACTGCTAGAAGCTACCCTGCCTATGGTAAGTGGTAATCTAGTCGAAATTCCATGGAAACTAAACTCTGGATACTCCAGAATCTGAAAAACAATTCTCTTGCTGAAGCAATGGATCTGTGCATGATATGCACCCAACCAATCCATTCCTAACAATACATCAAATTCTAGGAACTCCAACACTCTCAGTCTAGGTAAGACATGACCCTCTATCTCTACCGAACAACCCACACATACCAAGTTCGGATAAATCTTGTCCCCAATGGCCATGCTAATGATCAAGGGTCTCTCTAGTCTAATATATCTCAAACCCAATAAATCAACCATGCAACTCGAAATAAATGACACCGTAGAACCAGAATCAAACATGGTATGCTAAAATGACTACAAATATAAACCGTACCTTCAACAAGATTATGTGCAACAGTCTGGTCTGGCGCAACAATAGTATGAACAGCCTTCCAGCTCTGTTGCGACACTTCTCTACCCTAATCGTGAACAAAAACCAATGAAATGACCCATTTGGCCACACTCGAAACAAGCCTCTTTAGAGCCTGCACTAAATGAAACGCCCTAACGATGTCTCTAAGACTAACCAAAACTTTTACCCTGGTCATATCTACCACTAGGTCTACCTTTGTCCTGACCATCACCTTTGCCATCAATCCTCCTCGATCTGTTGCTTTAAGGACCCGATGCAAATGTGTCTCATTTGTGGTGAACTAGCATAACTTCGTACTGGAGCAGGTGACACAATAGTAGTAAAAATGAGATGCAACAAATCCTACACTCTGTGCTCGACTTCCTCGACACCACGGTCTTGGTCTCTTCCCTCTTCTGTTAACTCTAGAATGACCTCCAATCAAAACTAATGATGATGGTATAGTCCTTTGGCATGAATACCCACAAAAACTCTCATTGGTCATCGCTCTATCATAAGCCTCTTGTAGAGTCTTTAGAGCTGTAGTAACAATTATAGATCATATAGGATGTGGCTGCCCCAATTTCCACATTGGTCCGCCACGGGAGGCCACGCGGGCCCACAATTGTCCACGTCACCGCCAGTTATGTCCCACGCCCAATTATCCATTATCAATCAATTTTCGGTTAACTTTGATTTTATGAGTTAATCTTTTTTTCTTTAATGTTATTTAACCTCAAATTACGCAGCGGAATATTTAATAATCACAAAAGATTTATCATGTATATTATGAGCATAATGCCTAAGTGGAAACCATATCAAATGTACATCATATACATATCCTCGAAGATTCACAAAATATCAAAATATACAACCTATCTCTCAAAGCCCAAAACCCAATATAAAACGAGTAAATATAAACATACGTACGAGTAGGGCTAGAGCTGTCAATCGATGTAATCCTCAAGCTTGCCCTTTCCCCGGCTCGTACTAGGATCTGCACTCAGCCATCACAAAAATACAGATGACGAGTCTAGAGTGAGTAATCCCAAGGAAATTCACCAAGTAATTAAGAAAGTAAAAGTACTGGAATTTTAAATACTATAATTTAAACATGCGGAACAAAGAAATAATACAGACAACTGTAAAAGAAAGATCATCGCATGCATAAATATAGTGACGAAACAAAGTACGTGCACATAAAAATCAAACTAAATCATACTTCGGGCTTTTCCCCAGGCACGGCCCATGAAAACACACTAATGGGTTGGCCCTGGACCCTCTAGGTGGTCGGCGTAGACCCACGACGCACCCACACAAGCCTACCACACCCGGGTAGCTTATCCACCGACGTATGCCTAGACAAGTGCTATGACTTAATGGACTCTATGGCCGTAACGAATAAGCACCAGGTGGGGAGTGATCTCAACACCGTAAAGACACCAGGTAGGAGTAACTCGACTACCGTAAAGTCACCAGGTGAGAGTACTCAGCCACCGTAAAGCAACAATGAAATGGAGTAAAGAATAAATGGAACTGAATTCAAATAAATCAAACTGTAAATACTTAAAGTGAAGTTCAATTGAGATACTACACACCTCAATTCGCACTCCTCGTCCCACAAGTTAAATCCCCCGGCTCGATTCCTTCAATCCCCCGATATTTCTCTCGATCTGGTTCCCGACTAAACCCCGACTCCAATTACTATTTCAAGGCTCCTGAAATTCATTTATGAGGGTTATTATTCAATTAATGGGTTTATAATGTTGTTTAGACTCATTTCCTCATTTTCCAATTTTTGAATTCCAGTGAACTATTAGCGCGCTAATGAGATGAATTAGCGCGCTATTCATCTAAGTCACTGTTCATCATTTTTCAGAGGGTAATTAGCGCGCTAGGTCCACTTATTAGCGCGCTAATCGCGCTCTTTCCAGATTTTTACAGTTCAAAAATCCACACTCCAACTTCCTCATATACCCATTCATTTGATTCCAACATTTCCAAAATTCATCATCCACCTCAAAATTACTATTTAAACACAAATTTATCAAATTTAGACTCGAAATCCAAGAATCATCAAAAATCACCCTTTCCAAAACCCATTTTCAGAAATTCATCAAACTCCTCTCAAATTAATTCAAAAACACAACTATTTCATGCCATTTCTATACACACTCACCCCCAACACCACCGAGTGTCTAACTCCCCAACCAATTCGAATTTCACACTTTCTAACCCACATCAAAAATCTCACCAAACTCAAATTTGTGGTGTCCATACCTTTTGCTCTTGTTGTTGGATGCCAAAAATCACTTCCTTCGCCTTCCCAGGATGGTACTCAATCGCGAAATCGTAGTCTTTTAGTAACTCGAGCCACCGTCTTTGCCGCATATTCAAATCCTTTTGAGTGAACAGATACCTCAAACTCTGGTGATCTGTGAATAACATAAATCGCTCCCTGTAAAGATAATGTCGCCAAGCCTTTAGTGCAAACACAACTGCAGCTAGCTCTAAATCATGAACCGAATAATTCTCCTCGTGGGGTCTCAATCGCCTCGATAAATATGCAACTGGGTGTCCTTCCTGCATCAACACGATCCCAACCCAGTCCCGGAAGCATCTGTGTAGACCGAGAAGCCTTTCCCTGTCTCAGGTAGAGCCAACACTGGCGCAGAAGTCAACCTCCTCTTCAACTCTAAAAAATGCTGCCTCACAGTCTTCAGACCATTCAAACTTAACATTTTTCTTGGTCAACCTCGTCATCGGCGCTGCAATCAAAGAAAAATCTTGCACAAACCGCCGGTAATAGCCCGCAAGCCCCAAGAAACTACGAATGTCTGCAATTGTCTCGGGTGTCCTCCAATCAATGATCGCTCGAATCTTGTCTCCATCAACAGATATTCCTTGACTACCGATGACATGTCCGAGAAATTTCACCTCTCTCAGCCAAAAAGCACACTTGCTGAACTTAGCGTACAATCTATGCTCCCTCAATGTCATTAAAACATCTCTGAGGTGTCTCTCGTGCTCCTCACGAGTCTTACTGTATATTAAAATATCATCGATGAATACAATCACATAACGATCCAGAAATGGTCGTAATACTCAGTGCATCAAATCCATAAAGATAGCGGCGCATTAGTCACCCCAAATGGCATGACTGTGAACTCGAACAATCCATAGCGCGTGCTAAACGCCGTCTTCTCGATATCACTCTCCCGAATCCTCAACTGATGATATCCAGATCGTAAATCGATCTTCGAGAAAAACTCAGCACCCACCAACTGATCAAATAGATCATCAATCCTAGGAAGTGGATAACGATTCTGAATCGTCACTTGATTCGAACTTTCTGTAGTCTACGCACATCCTCAAAGAACCGTCCTTCTTCTTAACAAATAGGACTGGTGCGCCCCAAGGAGACATACTGGGATGAATAAAACCCTTCTGTAGCAACTCCTCTAATTGGGATCTCAATTCTCCCTGCTTCGACGCTGACATCCGGTTCGGTCGGCTGTATATCGGCTGCGTCCCCGGAACCAACTCAATAATGAACTCAACTGCCCTAGGAGGTGGTAACCCTAGCAAATCGTCTGGGAACATCTCAGGAAACTCACACACTACTGGGACATCCTCTAGTCTAATCTCTGGTCTCAGGTCGGGCTCAACCACCGCCCTAAACCCCTCCATCTCCTGTGTCGTAGCTAATCGTCCTCTAGTAATCGGTAAGTCTGACGCCGTCCCAACAAAAGTAAATACGGGAATACCCTCAATATCGAATACTATCATCTTACCAAAACAATCAATATGTGCGTGATACGCTGATAACCAGTCCATACCCAATAACGCATCAAACTCTAAATACTCTAGGACACGAAAGTCGACAGGTAACTGGTGTCCCTCAATCTCTACCACACAATTCTGGCATATCCGGTTAGGGTAAATCTTATCCCCAGCCAGCTAATCGAGGCAAGATATGGGTCCAAGGTCTCAACCTGTAATCCTAACTGTCCGACCCTACGTCCCGATATAAATGATAATGTACTGCCGGAATCAAATAATACATGCATGAAGACATCGCATATAGAAAACATACCCTCGACGAGCTGACGAGTCGCATCACGCTCTGGCTGTACGGCAGTAGGCGTAGCAGCTGCATGAGCCCTCTCCCTAACTGGCTCAATCTGTGGTCATAAGGATGAAGCTGACATCGGACAATCTCTCTGTATGTGTCCGACCTGATGACACCTGAAGCATCGTCGTGTATCCCGCCAATCTGACTGTGACACTATATGAACCTGAGCCCTATCATGACCTCGATATCTTTGTCCCCTACCACGACCTCCTCCATCTCGAACATGCTATCGAGGCTGCTCAGCTGGTGCAGGTACAGTAACGTACACCACCTGCCTCTCGTCTCCTCTCTGATGCTCAGAACGTCTATCTCGTCGACCCTGATAATCATGTCTCTGTCGATCAGACTGCTCTCTCTGTCTCTTCGGTCTTTGATAAGACCGAGAGCTCTGTCCAGCTCTATCTCCAAGCTCTCCCTGGTGTCGTAAATATGTCTTGCGAGCCAATGCTCTGTCAAAAACACTCTGTAGCGTCTTCGCACCGGTCGCAACTATCACCCCACCAATCCTCTCATCTAGGCCTCTGATGAAGTAGTAAATCTGTAATCTCTCCGTGTTAGCCACATCCATGGCATACATCATGAGATACCGGAATCGGTCCATGTACTGCGAAACTGACATGGTACCCTGTCGCAAACCCAAGAACTGTTCCCTCAATCGTAACTGCACCTCTGTGGGAATATACTCGTCCAAAAATAACTGTCTAAACTCTCCCCACGTCGCTGGTGTACCATGTACGTCAGTGTAGGTGGTCCACCAAATGCGGCCGACCCTCAAACAATAACCGAAATACGTGCACGATCCACCTCGGGTACCTCTAGCAATCGATGTAGTCGTCTGTGAGTCATCAACCAACGTCCTGCAACCTCAGGATCACTGACTCCAGTGAAGTACGTAGGGTTAAACCTCATAAAATCCTTCACCATCTTCGCTGCCTCTGACATCCTACTCCTAGCGATCGAAGTCCCTATCTATCTTTCTCGTAGTAGTGGGTGTCACCACGATAGTCTCTGCCGGCACTACAACCGGCTCAACCCTCTCTATCATCGTGTCTCGACCCGGCGCTGCGTAGCAACAAATTGGTGCTAAGGCTGTCTGAGTAGTAGAAGGTGCAACACGCTCAGCAGTCGGTGCCACTGCTGGCATCCTCGAACTCCGAATATATTCCATCAACTCAGCCATCGTACTGTCTTGAAGTATTGCTCTCTTTGTAATAATCGCTTCTTCTTTCGGTCGATCTCTGCATCATGGCTCGTAAATCAGCTACCTCACTAGTGGTATGGTTACTAGTATCCCCAATCTCCTACTGAGTAGTCGGCGGAGTAGTAGGAGTCTGTCCGTCCATCATAAACTACACAACCAACGTGCATTGGACCAGACTCAGTACATACGCGTATAATATATAGTATACAATCAAAACATACGCATATGTAATTTCCTAAATTTACCCGCCTCACATCACTTCCCAACTAAGTCTTTAATCATTCACTTGTGGTTTCCACATCTAAGATTTATTCATTGAGTTTATACTATTATTCAATCTCCAATTCTCAAAGTTTAACCTGGCTCTGATACCAAAATGTGGCGGCCCCAATTTCCACATTGGTCTGCCACGGGAGGCCAGGAGGGCCCACAACTGTCCACGTCACCGCCAGTTATGTCCCACGCCCAATTATCCATTATCAATCAATTTCCGGTTAACTTTGATGTTATGAGTTAACCTTTGTTTCTTTAATGTTATTTAACCTCAAATTACGCAGCGGAATATTTACTAACCACAAAAGATTTATCATGTATATTATGAGCATAATGCCTAAGTGGAAACCATATCAAATGTACATCATATACATATCCTCGAAGATTCACAAAATATCAAAATATACAACCTATCTCTCAAAGCCCAAAACCCAATATAAAACGAGTAAATATAAACATACGTACGAGTAGGGCTAGAGCTGTCAATCGATGTAATCTTCAAGCTTGCCCTTTCCCCGGCTCGTACTAGGATCTGCACTCAACCATCACAAAAATACAGATGACGAGTCCAGAGTGAGTAATCCCAAGGAAATTCACCAAGTAATTACGAAAGTAAAAGTACATCTTGGAATTTTAAATACTATAATTTAAACATGCGGAACAAAGAAATAATACGAGACAAACCGTAAAAAAAGATCATCGTATGCATAAATATAGTGACGAAACAAAGCGTGCACATAAAAATCAAACTAAATCATACTTCGGGCTTTTCCCCAGGCACGGCCCATGAAAACACACTAATGGGTTGGCCCTGGACCCTCTAGGTGGTCGGCGTAGACCCACGACGCACCCACACAAGCCTACCACACCCGGGTAGCCTATCCACCGGCGTATGCCTAGACAAGTGCTATGACTTAATGGACTCTATGGCCGTAACGAATAAGCACCAGGTGGGGAGTGATCTCAACACCGTAAAGACACCAGGTAGGAGTAACTCCACTACCGTAAAGTCACCAGGTGAGAGTACTCAGCCACCGTAAAGCAACAATGAAATGGAGTAAAGAATAAATGGAACTGAATTCAAATAAATCAAACTGTAAATACTTACAGTGAAGTTCAATTGAGATACTACACACCTCAATTTGCACTCCTCGTCCCACAAGTTAAATCCCCCGGCTCGATTCCTTCAATCCCCCGATATTTCTCTCGATCTGATTCCCGACTAAACCCCGACTCCAATTACTATTTCAAGGTTCCTGGAATTCATTTATAAGGGTTATTATTCAATTAATGGGTTTATAATGTTGTTTAGACTCATTTCCTCATTTTCCAATTTTTGAATTCCAGTGAACTATTAGCGCGCTAATGAGATGAATTAGCGTGCTAATTCATCTAAGTCACTGTTCATCATTTTCCAGAGGGTAATTAGCGCGCTAGGTCCACTTATTAGCGCGCTAATCGCGCTCTGTCCAGATTTTTACAGTTCAAAAATCCACACTCCAACTTCCTCATATACCCATTCATTTGATTCCAACACTTCCAAAATTCATCATCCACCTCAAAATTACCATTTAAACACACATTTATCAAATTTAGACTCGAAATCCAAGAATCATCAAAAATCACCCTTTCCAAAACCCATTTTCAGAAATTCATCAAACTCCTCTCAAATTAATTCAAAAACACAACTATTTTATGTCATTTCTATACACACTCACCCCCAACACCACCGAGTGTCTAACTCCCCAACAAATTCGAATTTCACACTTTCTAATCCACATCAAAAATCCCACAAAACTCAAATTTGTGGTGTCCATACCTTTTGCTCTTGTTGTTGGATGCCAAAAATCACTTCCTTCACCCTCAGTGGTTGTTCTTCCTCCTCTTGGTCCCACCGATTCTCTCTTCTTCAAGCTTCCTCTCCAATCTCACTCTCTTCTCCCTATTTGATCGGTCAAATGTGTCTATATATATTTGGCACTTGATCATGTGTGTGTGCCCATCTCGAGAACAATCTAAGGGTTCCTGATCACCCTGTGTTACTCCAACTTACACACCCTATCTTGACACTGATGGCCCTGTTGTGCATCTCGAGAATCATCAACTGTTATTGTTTTATTCAGCTCAACTATAGGACTTATTGATTTCCAATTTGATTTGGCTTATAATAATTATCTACTCTATTCAATAAATTCTCAAAATTTATGAGTAAACTCACCGTAGTTTCCTCGACTACCTGGCACCCCGTGCCTCGTGTCCCGTGTCCGCACGCACCTCGAGGTCATTCCTCACTCGTCAATAACTACATTAACATACATATCGTAATGGAATTAGCTAATTTGTACATTTCCATCACAATTTACCACATCAAGCATACAAAACGGACTGTATACCTAGTTCGAGTGCGCTCTAGCCTCGCTGTGGGACCCTCTACCATCCTCGTTGGCATCCACATCTGCAATGACGTCATAATTAACGGCAATTTTAAATTGGGCCGTTACATAGGAGCTAATAGACCATGAACAAAATAGTATTCCTGATTAACGTCGGTGTCTGCTATGCCGTTAGAATACCTTATCAATTTCAGGTACCGGCCCATATATTGCATAACTAACTCGCCAGCTACCTGTCTAACATTCTAGAACTTAGTCTTCTTCATATTTCAGACTGTGTGAGGAATGTATTTCTTATTGAATCTCTCCTTAAACTCTGCCCATCCATTAGGCTTACCTTTCGTAGCAACCATGCTACGTCACCAAGCATCCGCCTCACCTGAACATCTCCTGAACCGTTATCATGGGTCTCGGGCTGATCGATGATCGCAATCCGTAACGAAGACGATTTCACGATCAGGACATAGCAATCGATAATAGTATATACAATACATCAAATAGCTTATAGTTTAATTTTAAATTCCCCAACTCTCCTCACTTCCCAAGTAAGACTTAAGTCAGGATAATAGGGTTCCACTCTAAGTTCAACCATTGTCCTAACTTCCGATGATTATGTCTCAATAGTTTGTGATTTAATCAAGACTCAAGTTTTATAAACTTAGGCTCTGATACCAATTGTGATGGCCCCAGTTCCACAAACCTAAAACTGGACCCCGTTCAACCTAGACTTAAGTAAACCCCGAGTCCCTCTCGTGCAGTCAACACAAATCTAGTCAACCTTACCTTATATTTTCCATTCATGTAATAATTTAAGATAAGATCATTAATATTAGTGAGTTATTCAAAGATAAGCGGAAGCATTTAACATCTCCAACTAATATAATCACCTTAAGACATAAGTTAGGATAACCTAGAAATGTGAAAACCCAACAAATATCTACATCATTACCAAAAGTCATACCATATGAGAGAATATCATCATATACAAGTCCCAAGATCTCTCATTCCCAAAACCCAGTTTCAAAACATATAGCACTATAATACAAAACAAACTATATCGAGTCCAAAGATAGAACAGCTCCGCTATCCTCAAAGCAAATCACTAAGCTGAAGAGCTTTCCCTTTGCTCGACTTTGGATCTACACTCAATCAAACACAAGAATGACGAGTTTCAGGTAAGAAACGCCAAATAGGATGTTTACAGTATTTCACAATAAATAACAACCAATATTCATGCTGATAGAAAGAAAATGACAGGGAATGCATGAATAAATAAATACTGAAAATAAATCTGAAAGCAATTGATAATAAGTGTCCAGGAATCAAAAGGAAGGTGCAAGTAGTCCCGACTTAATGAAACAGTCGTTTGAGTCGAGGAGAAATATCTATCAAGCTCTTGTGGAGCCAAGGCAATTCACCATCCCAACTCGGACTTTTAGGACATGGCCAACTCACACCATCCTAAAATCCACGCAAATATGAATTCTTCAGCAATCTAATGAAGTAATTCATACCCCGTATATAGGAACCAAAAAATCAGCTCGTGAATATCAAGTTCCAAAATAGTAACGTGCATCCCCTCCTAAATTTCAAGGATCACGCTGACTCACTTGCCCTTGGACCACTCAATCAGAATAGAGTTCCAAAACAGGACAGAGCAATAACAAAAATAAATTAAAGTTCAAAGAAATAACTGTAAATTTTTCCACTGGTTTACTTACCCGTGTCCAACGCTAACACGCACTCACATGCTTCCAATAACTACCCTGCATACCCAATTACATTATGGTTAAGCTCTAAGTAAAACCAAATTATGAAACATCGTGAAAACTGCGACCAAAGTACACTTGAGAGCTAGTTCCAAAAATAATTATTTATAACTTCAACTAGATAACTTGGGGTAAATTTTTAACCCGGAAAATCTCAATATTTGTCATACTGACCAAAAAGAAACTTGTAGTATACATTTCGTACTTTCCATAGACTCTAAGAACACTCAAATCAGATAAAAAACAAAGGACTTATGAATTTTCCCATATAGCCTGTTGACAATGCAAACTTTATTTGTTTTGAACTAACAAAACTTCTCCAAATCAATATTTTCGCAGTTAAATCCTCAAATCGCGTCGACAAACACCACAACACCATTCGATACCAACTTCTAACTATTTTCCACAATCCGTGGAGTTAACTAAAATCAAAACCAATATTCAATTCATCCAAAATCCTAATATAAATCAATATCAACTATAAAAACATCTTCAAAATTGTTATCAACTAAGTTACATCATTTCAAATCACAAAAACCCTATCCCATGCCGGTGGAATTTATCCCAAATTGACGCAAATCAACTTAATACATCAATTCACAATAATTGATACCAATTCTTACGAAACCCCAATGAAAGAAACTGAAAAATCATGAGACTTCTAATTGAATTGAGGAAAAACACCCTGAATTAGATTTTACTATATTCCGGGCTGAATCCCTCGTTTCCACTGCGATAACTTAGCTCAAACTAACCGTCTCGTGATGCTTTACTATTTTGCAAGAGAAATCGGATGAAAATCGGATGTACGGAGCTTCATATGTGAGCCCGAGTTGAAGGGTTTCGTTTCAACGAATGAAACTCGTTCTGTTGAAAACAAAAGAATCGATCAAATTTTTTTTTTTATATATATATATATATATACCCTCAGCTGCTTGTCAGTAACTTAATTTCTTTTCATTTATTAATTTCATAAATTTTTATTTTGACGGTTTTTAACTTTCGGTGCCCGTTTTGAATCCGATTTTTCATTAAATTGAGCCAAACTCTCAGCAATACAGTCCATCTTCATAAACGCCTATAACACTGATCTTTGTTCACCAAAACCTCATATGTCTTAACTTTGTCCATGACATACCAACCTCTCATGAACCAATTTTCTTACCATACTTAACCAAACTTGTCGTACCACATCTTAATTATTATAGTTTATTGTATTTTGTCAATGTTTCTATTCAATTTGTCCCTCGGACAACTAATTAGCGACCACAGTTTGCCCCGACTCTTAAAAATTACATTTCCTCGAGCCGAACCATTTCTCCATGTCAATGCTCTCACTCAAACGCCCTCACATGTTAGGAACATTGGAATCTAATTTTTGGTAAGTAAATAATAATACAAAACATCAATTAAAAATAACATACCTCGGTGTCGACTACCGAGAATTTTTCACATATATCATGGCAAGAGGTCCATGTTACCTAAAATGACACGTGGCACGAGTTAGATTTTAGGGTCATTACAACATTGATCTTGTATAAAAAAAATTAACGTGTCGATACGACAACTTCATATATACTATATAAAATAAGTTTGTATGTACAAAATCTCATCCAACTATATGTCATTTATGGGATGTACAAAAAATGAGTGTTTGATACAATGACATCATCTAGACTTTATATGAAAGTGTGTTGTGGAAAGGATGTACAAAAAGTGTGTCTAGTACGGGTAGTAATATATATAACATCAAGGATCAAGGTGTGTCAAGGTCAATGGTAATTGGGACTGTATCTTGAGAATACACAACTATCGGTGGGTTTCTCACGTTCAAGTTCTTACTCCATACTGTCGCCTCCGGTTGTACATTTGGTTTCCACCCAGGATACAATTGAGGAAAAGGGGCATCTGCCTTGAATAATACTTGTAAAAGAAGATGAATCGGTTAATAAAAAGTAATATTTATTACAACTACATCTAGAAAAAAATATGGTTGATTGACTTTACTCTCATGTAATGGTTGTTCCATACTTGTGTAATCTCGATTACAACTCTCTCACTTAGTGAAGGTGATTGCTTGCCCCTAAGTGGTAGGTATGTCAAACTACCACCCGATGCTGATAGGCATACTATAATGACACCATAACATGTAGCAATGACAAGTCCTATATCAGGCATAGTCATTCACTTCTCAAATTACGCGTCCTTAGTGTCGTCGTAGTGATGCACGATTCTACAAGACCATCGAAGATACGATCACCGAAGATTGGGCGCTAAAGTTTTTGGTTACCTGAAGCTCCCAATACATATAATTGCGCACTTGTTTCCATACATCATCTTCATTATGGCCAAGACCGGCTGCAACAACATGGTAACCATAATTACCATCCCTGATAACATTATTAACCCTCTCAATGTGATCAAGCCATTTGTTAGGTGCAACACCACGATAACCATCCTTAGTCATATTCTGTAAACATGTAGGTGTTCTATGAACCTTGTCTGACACTTGACGAGGAGGCTTCATGGGTATTGCTTCTAGAGTAAGGACATACTCATGTTGGGATAGATTTTTCTTTAAGATTCATCAATCTTATCTGCCTTAGTCTTCCTCTTCTTTCTCTCATATGACACTTTTCCCTTTACCGGTTGTGATGCCTTTCTTCCCATTGTCTTAATCTCCATTGGGACCAATAATAAGGTGAATGAGGGACAACTAATCTCTCAAAGCTATTGCACAACCCTCGCGTTGATCCTCACATTCAAAACTTGCAAACCTCTCAATCAACCTTTGAATTTCCTCTTTAAAATTGTACTTCGTCCGATTCACAGCTTGCTTAGGGTTCATACATAACTTTTTCCAATGTATATGAACATCGGCAAATGGAATTGGTGAACTTGGCAATTGAAGAATTGCAATTTTTTGAGCACAAGGAAGGCCCAAGGTCTTGCGTAATACATAACAAAATCTTAGTGGATCAGTCCCAACATTTTTGCATCGTTCAACCTTTTTGCCAATTTTGTTTAGAGCATATTGCAAACAACTCCTCGCAACATACGATACAAGTTATCACTAAACCCGTGTTGCACGACATTCAAACTCGTCTTAAAAGACTTTTTGATTTCAGTATGTTGCCCTTTAACCAAACTATTAGTAACCGGCCATATATCCTTCAAGTTTCCACAAGAATTTCCAAGACATCTTTTCAAGGCATTATATGCATTTTCAACTTTGTTGATCGTACCATGACCAAGATGAAATTTTTGGTCTGTCCATGATTGAACAAAGCGTTCCTTGTAATGCCTAACCCATGTATCCATCATATAATCAAACAGTCCATTCACACAACCATATTCGTCGGCCATATTTGACATCCTTGTGTTGAACACACTTTTAGAATTGGAATTCATCAAAACATTCCACCTTGTCATTAAAAGATTAAAGTCTTCGTTACATTCAAAATATTTTTTGGTGTTCGAAGCCACACCCTTATTAATGTGCCAAGTACATAACAGTGTGAGTCGACATTGTAAAAATCGACTCGATTGCATTCCTCAATCCTAACTCCCTATAAGTAACTATCAAATATGGTTTAGACCACCCATCCATGAGGGTATTAAGATTTTGCAATGCCCAAACATAGTTTTCTTTCTTCTCTGATAAAAAATGCAAAACCTACGCAAAAAAAAGATAACCCAGTTGACGTGACACCAGTGATCTCTAACAAAGGCATGCGATATATATTTGTCTTGTACGCGTGCAGTCCATAAGCAAGACAAATGAGAAACATCATAATAACATGATGGAGTCTGGATGAGCCCAAAATAAATCAGTGACAACATCATTTTCCTTGTGTTTTTTATGCCACGTGACATAAACATGTGTGTACAACAAATGCATGAGTTGTTGCATTTGTGATCTCCCTCCAGTCTCATCAAACTTATGTTTTGCCTTGCATTATATATCGTGCGCATGGTTGATGTATTTTCTTCTTCCAACTTCTCGGCCCTCTTTTTCAACGTGTCCAAAACCTCTCGAGCCTTGATGTTTCCATCCATCATTTGTACCAACACAACATGCTTTTCCGGATCTAATCGACCAACATATGCATGACCCTTCAAATAATGTCCAAGATCATGGTTATGATGTTCATACACCACATTCACATGCCATAAACCATCTGCATGTTTTTTGATATTTATTGCAAATGGAAAACCACATTTTTTGGTACCACATTTACCCTTTGATGTCCCTTTCAAAACCTTCCCATTTTTATCCACTACAATTTTTCCCTTAACAATTTTAGCACCTTCACTAGCTTTCATTTTTTCAACTCTTTGGACATTGCCCCTATAAGAACCAAACCTCTCACACCCCATGTTCACCCTTCCCCGACGACGACCATTGCCCCCCGCATTGGAGCCTTTCATGGCAATGACAAATCCTCTACTAGTTCCCTGCATTTGAACCCATTTGACCACCTCAACCCTACTTCTAAATAACGTGTCTGTCTTGAAGTTGTTAGTGTAGTCAATACTTAAAAAAGCAAGAATTTCCCTGCAAGATGGTAAGTTATTATACCTTGATTTAAGTACATCAAAAGATTACAAAACAAACCCTGAAAATAGACTGTTCGATTAGCAAAGATTAACTAAAACTATTATGTTCAATAATGAGTAACCGAAAATATAAGTACTGATCGACCAATATTGTGACGACCCCAACTCCACAATCTTAAACTAGGCCCTGCCCAGCCTAGACTTATGTTGACCCCGAGCCAATCTTGTTGAATCACGCAAGCCTAGTTAGCCTTCCTCTACCATTTACCATTATTAAGCAATTACAAGTTGAGAAAATCAATTAGTGAGTTATCATCTGTAACGACCCAAAAAATTGGTTATTTGTGGATGATGATGTGTATAACATATTTATACACGTATTTGAGTGACCGGACGATTTAATCGGTGAACGAGTAGGAAAATTGGGTTACGGGTACACGGGAGATTTAAAACACTGTAAAGAGTACAAATAAATGAATTTTTAATTGATTTAATTAATTAATTGGCGAAACAATGCGAAACTATGCGCATTACAGGAGTCGGGGCAAGATAAGACGGATCGCGAAATGTCGTTTGAACGCGGGAGTTGGTTAACTACGTGATATACGAGCTATGGAGTGGAACTTGTTAAAGTGACACCACTCAAATGAGGAGAGTCATGAGATTTGCATCGAGATTCGTGTGTATGATGAGATGTGATAAAGTGGTAAAAGACCCATAAGGGTAGCTGTTTTATAATGTGTAAAAGTAAGTTGAAGGGCAAAAGGGTCATTTCACATTTGCTTCATCTATATAAAACAAACTAAAACCCTAAACGTCACTATTCACCTTCTTCTCCCACCAACAGCCGACACTGTTCACACACCTCCCACCTATCGTCCCTGCTCTCACCGACGACCGGACACGAGCCTCGCCGGAGGTCCCACTACTCACCGAAGGTACATGCTCTCCGTTCCTCTCACTCACTCTCGGTAGTGATCTCTCTCGGGCTCTCTTATTTCGGTCTCCCTCTCTTTTCAAGCCATGTTCCATGGCCTCACTGTACCGCCGTCCCTGGCCAACCTCGGGGTGGTCGGAGGTCACTCCGTTGACTGAAAGTCTCTCTTTCTCTTTATCTCTTCTCTCCCAGTTTGTTTCTCTCCCTCTCATTTTCTCACTGGTCTTCTCGTCCTTACTGTTGTCCGCCTCTAGCCGTCACTGCCGTGGGAGATGGTGGCCGAGGACGGACCCTCGTGGCCCACCGGAGCTCCCATATCCCCGGGAGACCTCTGGATATTAGATACATAGAATAGATGTTGTCCATTCTCGGTTTTCATATATTGGTTGTTATTTTATGTCTCGTCGGAATATGCATGTGTGGGCGGCTCTGCTGGCCGAACCACCAAGCGTGGGGGGTTGTCGGGGACCTCTCCATGACCTCGATAATGCCTCGCTGCCCTTGTGTTTGATTTTGTTGCGTTGGAACTGATTTGATGTTTTGAATCCATGCGAAGTTATTGTCGTGCTCGTGTTGAACTATTTTGAGTCATCGCCAGAATCCGTTGCCGTGGTCGACCCCACCGCTGTGCCACCATGACTGGGGATGTCGGGGACCAAGCTAAGTCCATGCTTATGTCCCACGACTCTCGGAGTGGCCAAAAACAGTGACATTATTGTCTATATTATGTTGTAGTGTGTTGTATGCATTTTGTACCTTTCTCGCCGGAAACCACCATCATGGTGGCTTTGCCGTCGACATAATGACTTGGGGAATTGCCGGAGACATTACCATGTCCATCGTGGAGTCTCACAACCCCCCGAGTGTCTCTATTAGTGGTGGTAAGTTTTGGTGAACGTCATTTCATGTGATATCATTGTTGCACGTCTAGTCGTAAACCATCGTGAATGGTTGGGATTGCCATCGGATGCCATGATCAAGGGAGTGTCGGGGATCACAACAAAACTCTCGTGTGTGTGTTCCATAACTCCCAGAGCGTCCATATCGATAGTGATGAGTCGTTGTAATGGCGAATTTATGTAGGAGTACTTTTATCACATTAAGTGATTGTTGGCATGACGTAGCGCACGCCTACGACTTTTCCACATCGTATTGGCACTCTACGGGCATTGGACCACACCAGATAAGGTTCCTTACTCACTGGTGTATGGTCATGTTGAGTTTCGTGTGCAGTCGTGATTGTTGAGCAACCTCGAAGTTGTGTTTCGTGTCGATGAATGGTTGTGACGTCGTGGTCACGTCGCAGACCCTCGAGGCTATGGCGTGACCTACAAACGACTGAGCCGAGCCTATAATTCATGAGTAGGCTTACATGCGTCATGGTTATCTATGTTGTGATATCATAGTCGTGGTTATTGTCATGGTTTGAACCCGAGAGAGAGTATTCATTATTTTATCGATTTGTTGAGTTGATTGAGTCCTTAAAAATATGGGAAAAACACTAGGGTTTCAACCTAGGGTTAGAAATGACTCGACCCATTAATTAGAGTTTTCGACCTTGTCAGGTAATGGGAAACTCAGGGATATGCGTTAGGATTCGCGGGATTGTTGTTACGTGGGTTGCGATTAGTCAGGTAAGTACACTTGCCTTAAAAAGCATTTGTACGTTAGTAAGCCAGCTAAGAAAATATCATGTGATTCATTTTCATTCCGTTGTGTTTGTTGTTATCTACTTGTTGGCATTCCATTCCATATTCCTTGTATGTGTGTTCTTGGCATAAGTGTGTGACTCGAAGGTACATGCGGCCTGCACTAGAAGGGATAAAACGCGGGCACTCGTGCGCACGAGTGTTTGACCACCCTAGTGATTGTGTGATACCATGTACTGGATTGTTGTGGATTGTTGTGGATATTGTTATGGTATTGTTGTGGATTTTAGACCACTTATGGCCTCTCTTAACTCATAGGACACGCATGTATCGATTGTTATTATTTCCAGTCTGCCTATCATGCACCTTATTTATTTAACTTCCTGTCTTTCAATTCCTGCATGATATTTAAACTGCCTTGATTGATAATTCATGAATTACTGTTATATTCTTCTGGCATTACTTTCAATTTCTCTCAGTTGCTCACCGTCTAGTTTGTGACGGTGGGTGCAGATAGAACAGAGTGCAGTAGAGGCAAGGAGCCCTGCTTAGGTGACTTTTGTGAGGATTAGCGGCTGGACTTGGAGGCTATTTAGTAGGTTTTATGTTTTTGCTCTTTTGTATATCATTTCTTACATATGTTTCTGGGATTATTGAACTTGGTGTTTTGGTGAGATTGGTATCATGTATATATGCTTATCGAATTGTACATGAATGTTCGGGGTTTTCCACAATTATAGAATTCCTAATTTCCCTTTGATTGAGTTATTTCCCCTTGTTATTTACTGTTTAGTCTTCTGCTGTGTATTATTGCAATAACTCTTTCTTAAATTACTAAATTGATTAAATAGGAGGCTGACTAGGCTCGTCAGGTTGTCGAGTGATGACTAGAGGCTTGTACAGGTCTAGGTCGGGCGTACCCAATTGCACGGGGAAATTGGGGCCGTCACATCATCATTATAATGGAAGCAATTAAACCTCAAACTAATCAATTAACCTCAAAACATAAAAGTTAAGACAACATAGAGTGTGGAAACCCTGCATATGTATATCATCATCAATGAATAGTTAAAGGAGAGAAACAACAAAATATACATGTACAAGATCTCTCAAAACTCAAATTCCCAGTGTTTCAAAACATATATATATATATATACAATAATACAAAAAGAATTACCTATATCAGACAAGTGGAAATAACTGCTCTGGTATCCTCAAATGATATCTCCCAGCTGTGAGCCTTCCCCTTGTTGGATTGTGGATCTGCACTCCGTCAAACACAAGAATGACGAGCCCAGGTAAGAAACACCAAGCAGGACATAAATACAACATTTCGAAACAAAAAATCACTAGTCCATATTCATGTCGATAGAAAGAAAGGGATAGGGAATGCATGAATAAATAAGACTGTAAATATATCAACTGAGCAATCAAATATGAATATCATAGAAAAAAATAAATAGGCATAAATGGTCCCGACCAAACGATCATTGAGTCAAGGAAAACACTTACAAGACTAAGAGTTTAGGACATGGTACACTCACACAATCCTAAAGTCCATAAGGATGAGATTCCATGGTAATCCAGATAAGAACTCTCACCCCGTATAGATCCAAAACCAATATCATGAATCCCGAGTTCATGGCTCTGGCATATTACCACAAATAACCCGTCCTACCAAAGGATCACGTTGGCTCATTTTCCCTCGGACAACTCAAAAGAATGAAATTTCTAAATAAATAGGAATAAAACAATAATAATAACAATTTAAAGCTCAAGAAATAATTGTAAAATTCCTCACTAGTGTACTTACATGTATCCAAGCTAACACGCACTCACACGAACTCCGACTAGCCTCATAAGAATCCCTGTGTGACCGGTCAATGACTATAACTCCAAATAGTCAATTAAATTGTAATTTCTTGTTAATTAACCTCCAATTTTCTCAATTTTTTATAATTATTTTATTAGTGTAATTGGGTTGATTTATAGGGTATTGAGTTTTATTCGGACCCATTTGGATACCCGAGAGATCTCCAATATTTTCCAAAAATTTTTCAATTTTTTTTCACTTTGAACAGTGTCACGCTGCAGGTGGCGCCATGGGTGTCAAACCCTGCGGCATCACATAAAGCGTGACATTCTGAGTTCTCTGCCTCAGAAGCCGCAAGTGGCGCCGTGGGGCTTTCCCCTCCACGTCATCACTTAAAGCGAGACTTCACCTAGAGCGTCTACTTTGGCGTCGTGATCGACGACGTGGGAATAAATGTTTCAAGAAGTCCCTCGTAGGCGTGAAACTTTACACTCAAATCCGAGGTTTTTACAAACCCCAACTCATGTCGCCGCATTTCGAGCCTATCCCAAACTCTTAAGGATGTCCAAAACTATACAAACCACCTTCGCTTCGCCTCAAAACCTCGACAAACCCCCGATTTCAAAAATATTAGGAAAAATTCACCAAAAATCCATAATCCCCAAATCATCAATACCAACATTAAAATACACCAAATTCAATCCATTAACACCAAATCTACCCAACAAACTCGAAATCCCAAAATCATCGTCCGAAACTATCGCAACAAAAAAACTCAAAACTACCGCCAAAACGTAAACACACACGTGGGGAGTTGGGATCTCACCTTAGAATTCATAGTTGGTCGATCCCTGGCATCAATCCGTGTCGAAAACTCCGGAAACCCAACACACTTTTTGTTTGATCGTTGAGAGAGATGAGAAAAATGGAATTGAGGAGAGAGAAAAGTTAGATGATGGGTTTATATGCCCCCCTCTCATCCGCACTCACACACATATCCCGAGGCACACCACTTGGCCCTCATTCACTACATCCAACCACCTTAACACAACATTATGACACCAATGGGTGACTCTCATCTATAACTTAGCCATTTTCTCTCACAAACCTTATGTTCCCGGACCCGTTTCGCACAACGACTCGCTCGTCGTGTCTTCCCGAACGTACTAATGTATCAGACATGATATACAACGTTTATTTATTATTTATTTTGTATTTTGTCAGTGTTTTTAATTTAATTAATCCCTCGAACTACTAATTACCCGACAACTTGTTCATCCGAAACCCGTTATTCACGTTCTTCCCGAGTTGAACTCGTTTCCTAATACTAATGCTCACATTCAAACATCATCACACGTTTGGGACATTGGAACTTACATTCGGGTAATAAAACATAATACAAAACATCGAACAAAAATAACATTCCTCGACATCGACAACTCGAGAATTGGACAACTGTATAACGACAAAGGGCCCACGTACGACCTAAATTAACATGTGGAATGAGTTAGATTTTAGGGTGATATTGTCCCCAACAGTTGTACTAAAGATCAAGGGTCTCTCTAGTCTAGTAGGTCTCAAACCCAACTCATCAACCATATGACCCGAAATAAAAGAAATATTAGAGCTTGAATCAAACATAACATGCATGAATTGACTACAAATGTAAATCGTAACCTCAATTACGGTTGGCAGTCGAATCTGGTGTGGCAACAGCGTGGAGCCTACTCCCGGTTCTGTTGCGGCTGCCCTCGGCCCAATCGTATACACGCACTGATAAAATGCTCGATCTGTCCACTCGTAGCACACTTTATGAGAACCTGCTTCGAACAATATGTGCCTGTCTTTGTGATTAATCAAAACTCTGCCCTTGACCATGATCGTATCTCTGACCCTGCCTATACCTCTGCCCCTTGAACACTGCCTTTATCCCTACTACTCCCATTGCCCTCATCCCACCGATACTACCTCAGCCCATTGATATTGCTGTCTCTAGGACCTGACTGTGCTAGCTACGATGGTGTGCTAGTATAACTCTGTACTAGAGCATATGGTACTATAGTTGTGGTAGGCGAAGACGCAACAGATCCTACACTCTGAGCTTGATCTCTCTCGTATCCACTGTCTGGGTCGCTTCCTCCTCCAGTCCCTTCCAAAACCACTCTCTCCTGGCTGTGTCGGTGCTGATGATGCCACTAATGCTTCAGCTTGTGTGCTTAGAAAGCTTTCGCTGGCCATACCCCTCTCATAAGCCTCCTGTAGTGTCCTCGGAGTTGTTGTCACTACTAAGAACCAATAAAGTCTAGTAGACCGTTTACAAAGTACTAAGCCTGGTGCGCGTCAGTGTCGGTTGCACCCCCGGCATACTCCATAAAGCATAGATATCGGTCTATATACTACATGACTAGCTCTTCAACTCTATATCGAATGGTCTGAAACTCAATCCTCTTCAGGTTACGGATTGTAGGAGGAATGTACTTTTGGTTAAACCTTTCCTTAAACTCAACTTAATCCTTGGGCTTCCCCTTCGACGCCACCGTAGTGCGCCACCAAACATCGACCTCGCCGAACAGTAAAGCTGATGATATACTTGGTTGCATGTGCGCTGGTGTGGCCAGTACATCATGTATCTTCTTGTGGCTCCTCATATACCTCTCTGCAACCTTGATCTTAGTAGCCCTATAGAACTTCTCTAGGTGGATCCTCTGAAACTCGAGAGCTTACCTTGCCTCAGTTGTAACGCTAATACCCATATTAGTCGATGAACTTTGCGTATCCTCAACCGGTGTATCAAGTGTAGGGGTACCATGTCAGCCTGAACATGTGCCTCCTCGACCACATTCAGGTCCTGCCTGAACTGTCGATGTTGCAGGTGTATATCGTGGACTATAGGAGCACTCCTAGCCTAAGTAAAGGGAGCTGCTAACGTGGAAAATGATGTTTTCACTTGAGCCCTCAACAATTGGAGAATCTCCTGATTCGCGACATGCCATCTAATCTCCCCTATACGTCCCTCATACCACTATTGCTGGTATCGGGCTGATCGGCCATCGCTAATTGAAAAAAAGTGATTTCACGATTATGACATAGCTATCGATAGTAATATTATCACGACCCAATTTTGCTAATCTTGATTAACTGCTTAATCAGGATTACCGACCCGTGACGTGGGGCCGCATGAGATGCGCATATAGACCGAGGCATGTGATCGAAGTAAATTTTATATTTGTATTAATGTATTCCTAGTGTGTTGTATGTGTGTAGGCTGACTAAGTCAGTACTTGCAGCTATCGACGCCGAGACGAGGTCGAAACACGCCTCGAGTCACGTGCGAGCTGAGGTACCGAGTAGAGAGAGACTTGTGGAAAGTCTAAACTTACGTTAAATGCAATGCAATTAAATTAATGCACATTAGAGCATAGCCTATGGTTATAAATTAATTAAATTGAATTGGACACACATATACTTATATATAATATAAATATATATATATAAAAATTAAAAGTTAAAAAAAATTGTGAAATGACAAAAAGGGGTTTTGGCTCATTAAGAAAGAGGATAAGATTGTAGGGCCGTTACAGTTAGTATCAGAGCCTAGGCTTTAAAACCTTAGGGACAATATAGAGTTGTCTAAAAATTTGATACCAACGTTACAGTTGGTATCAAAGCATAGGCTTTAAAACATGAGGGACAATATAGAGTTGTCTAAAAATTGTGATACCAACGTTACAGTTGGTATCAGAGCATAGGCTTTAGAACCTTAGGGACAAATAAGGAAAAACACGAACTCGCATAAAACATAAACCTTAGAAGTGGAAACCAGATGATCCTTGCTTAGAAACTATTTTGTTTGGGAATTGAGTGAAAATAAGTTGGGGATTGTTATATGTACAAGTATAATTATGTGTGTATATACACGTTATATACGTAGTAGCTGATGAAGAGTATGTCGCCAATGTATAGACGCCGATGTCCAATTCTCGCAAAGATAGAGATGGAGGAGCTAACAATAGTCAAAAATCTGTTGAATCGGTGGATGACATTTAGAGGTTATCTTATCGAGTAGTGGCTTAGGGACAACAGCTTGCGAAGTTTACCACTTTCATGACAGCGCGAATGACGGCGTTGATACCGGCCATCCCCGGCATGGTTGCAACTACTACTACATCACCCCTGACTTTGGAGACTCCGATTGCATCGACACATCTTGTAGTACATCGTTCGCTAGAGTTGTCGATTGTTGCTGCACCGTATTTGTATCAGCAAGGATACGCCCATGCTCGCGTTCGAGGAATCTTCTAATAGGGTTGAACAGGGATCTGACTTTGATAGGCGAAGACAAAGAAGTAAGGGAATAAGGATCGCAATCGAGAGATTTTAGAGTTTATGTATCACGAGACCAGTCGCCAGTCTATATCTCATGCGACTCCACCTATCTTGCCAACTTCATTTATGTCAGCAATACCATTTCCACAAAAACAGTAGGTGCATAGGTTGAGATACGCCAAGGCATGGTCAGACTCAAATTATACATAGTGATCGAATGAGACAACCGACATGTTATAGATCATCAGGTAGGGCACATCGTGCGAAAGTGTACACAGTGTAACAACCCCAAATTCTTAACTGACTTGCGTTACACTTGTCAGGATTGTAACCCGGCTACGTGAATACTGGAAAGTATTTCAAACTTCGGGAGTCGACACCGAAGTGATTTTATGATTCTTTGATTGTGTGTATTAGTATTTTAGTATTTTACGAGTCTCGCGCCGTTCAGGCGATTTTAAATTAAGTGAGGCTACGCCTATGCAAACGGGGGAGTAAAACATACAAATAAATTAATTTTCTAATAAATGTAATTAATTAGTGTTGAGATGTGGCGAGAAAACGGGCGCGGCGAGACAATTTACGGAGAAATACTGAACGAGGAAATGCAAAAAAAATTCATGTGGGAGTTAGTTAATTACGTAACATACGGTCTACATGATAGTATTGTTAAAGTGACACAGCCTAATGGTGAGGAGCCATGAGATTGGCCTCGAGATGTGTGTGTGTTGAGATGTGATAAAAGGACAAAAGACCCATAAGGGCAACTGTTTTGAGGTGTGTGAGAAGTAAATTGGAGGGCAAAAGGGTCATTTGACTCATTTAAGGCATATAAAAACCATAAACGTTGGAGAAAACCCTACACCAAACACTATTCATTGTCTTCTTCAATCACACCACCGCCACCAAACCTCCTCTATCCACTCGGCCTCTCGCCGGAACCCTCACCGGAGCTCGTTCACCGTGAGTCTTTCTCTCTTACTCGGTTTCTCACTCTCCACCTCTTGGTTTTTCTCTCCTCCTCTCCCTCCACCGTCCCTCTCCTTCTTGGCTGAGCTCATCACTGACCTCACTAGTCTAGAGGTGGTCCAAACCTCGTCGAGGAAGGCGACTGTCGCCGGAGACTGGTGATCTCTCTCTCTCTCACTCAAACTCTCTCGATTAACTCACTGCTTCCGTGACTGTCCGATTGGGGGGAGGCAATTTTCATCGTCGGAGACGACCCTACGAGGTCACCGGAGCCTCTAAACACCCCCTCATGATGGAGCAGTGGTGTGGTTAGCGTCTTAGTCTTATATCTTTGTGAAACAGTTGTGTGTGTGTGCTCTCACCTTCACGTCTGGTCGATGTATGGGGCGCTGCCGTGACCAGGGACCAGTCGGGGACGACTTCACGGTGGTCTACCAGAGTCCCCGACAGTCCCAGAGCACCCCCATCGCCGTGGTTATTGTGTACATGGCCGAGATTCACTAAAACCTTATTTTTCTACTATTGTCTATTGTTTTACCGTTGGATTTTAGGCGGCTGTCGGAGTTTCCACCGGTCGTCGGGGATAATCTTCTGGCCCACCAAAAACCCTACACTCTCGGAGTGTCACTGGTCCTAGGGTTTTATGCGTTTTTGTGTTGTGGTTTTTGACGATTTGTGCTAATGTATACTTTATGGACTGTTTTTAGTGTCTCGCCGGAAAAAACCCCTTTGGGCGGCGCCACCGCTGGACTGCCAGGATAGGAGGTTGTCGGGGACCCCATTGAGCTTTGGCTTGGGTCCCACAGCCCTTAGGAGTGGTCAATAACAGTGAGGCGGGCGCAAACCTTGGATATTTTACGTAGACATGATTTCATGTGTTTTGTTCATCTCCTCGTCAGAATTCGTTGTCGTGAGCGACGCCACCGTTGTACCACCATGATCGGAGAAGTCGGGGACCAAGTTAAGACCATACTTGTGTCTCACGACTCTTGGAGTGGCCTAAAACAACGGCGTTATTGTTTATATTATGGCAATTATGTGTTGTATGCGTGTTGTAACTTTCTCGTCGGAAACCACTCGTTGTGGCGGTACTATTGTCGATGCGATGACATGGGGGACTGCCGGAGACCTTACCATGTCTGTCATGGAGTCTCATAGCCCCGGAGCGTCCATATCAATGATGATGAGTCGTAATGGCGGAGATATGTGTGAGTTGTTTATATTGCGTCGAGTAGTTGTCAACACGACGTAGGGCGTGCACGCTGCCTTTCCATGCCATGTTGACACTCTACGGATGTTGGACAACACCCTTGAGATTCCCTACTCGCCGGTGTATGGTTACGTTAAGTTTAGTATTGAGTCGTAATTGTTGGGCGACATCAAAGTTGTGTCTCACGTTGGTTGAACGGTTATGACGTCGTGGACACACCGCCGGTCCTCGAGACTACGGAGTGATTTCACATACGAATGAGCCAAGCCTAAGACTTATAATTAGTCTTGCATAGGTGTGGTTATAATACCCAAGAGAGTCATTGTGTTTCGTTGTAATTTTGGTTTGATTTACCGATTGAGTTAACGAATTGTTCACGTCATTAAAACATTGGGAAAATACTAGGGTACCAACCTAGGTTTAGTAATGACTTAACCCACTAATTAGAGTTTCCGACCTTGTCAGGTAGTGGAAAACTCGAGAATACACATTAGGAACGAGAGTGTTGTTATTCATGGGTTGCGATAGTTCAGGTAAGTATACTTTCCTTAAAAAGCATTTGTACGTTTGTAAGCGAGTATGATTTATTCAGTCTTGTTATGCTCTATTATTGGTATTCCATTCCATTCCTTGTTGTGTGTTTCCCGGCGTAAGTATTTTGTCTCAAAAGTACTAGGACCTGCACTTGAGGGATAAAACACGAGCACTCATGTACCGGAGTATGTGACCACCCTTAGTGACCATGTGACACTGAGTACTGGGTGAGTGGGTTCGAGTCCCTCCCATTATAGTTGTGCCTTCACTTGTGTCGATGCCCGGGAAGACCTCGCGAGGTCTTCGTCGTTATGCTATGATTTAGACCACTTATGAGCCTCTTTTGATTCCTTGGAACATACTTGACTTTCGATTGATATCTATTAGTCTGTTTATCATGCATCTTTTCTATTTAAATTCCTGTATTTTCATTACCACATGATATTTAGACTGCTTTACCTGTTACATCATGAATTACTGTTATCTTCTTCTGGCATTACATTCAATTTTCTCCAATTGCTCACCGTCTAGTTTGTGACGGTGGGTGCAGATAGGGTGGGGAGCGGCAAGGGCAAGGGGCCCTGCCTAGGTGATCTACTGTGAGGATTAGCAGCGACATCAGAGAGACTTTATAGTAGGTGTTTATATTTTTGTTGATGTGTATATCGTTTTATACTTATATTGTTGGGATCATTGAGCTTGGTATTTCTTTTGTGAGACTGGTATCATGTATATATGCCTATCGAATTGTACATGAATACCCGGGGTTTTCCACATTTATAGAATTCATAATTTCCCTTTAATTGAGTTATTTCCCTTTGTTATTTACTGTTTTTAGTTTTCTGTTGTGTATTATTGCAATAACTCTTTCATAAATTACTAAATTGATTACATTGAAGGCTGACTAGGCTCGTCAGGTTGCCAAGTGATGACTTGGGGCCTGCACGGGTCTACGCCAAAGTACCCAATTGCACGGGGAAATTGGGCCATCACAGTTGGTATCAGAGTATAGGCTTTAGAATCTTAGGGACAGAGTATAGAGTTGTCTAAAAATTGTGATACCAACATCACAATTGGTATCAGAGCATACCAGGTTTAAATTCATAAAACACAAGCCATTAAGCCAGCGGAAGTTAGGAACAGTTGAACTTAGAGTGGAAACCCTATAATCCTTTTAAAAACTTAGATGGGGGAGTTGGGGATGAGTCGGATTTAACTTTGTACATATTATGATTGTTGTGTGTACTATATGGTACGCGGTAGCTATGTATTGATCTGAAGTATCGCTCTCTTGGTTCAGACAGCGATGGCGGATCAGGCAGGTCCGAGCGACGACAGCGGGACGACTGATTCTCGATTTGTTACTTCGGAGGAGTTTCGTGCTTGGACACAGAGATTTGAGGATCTAGTGCGGTCGCTGACGACACCCGCACCGACTATCACGACACCATCGACCCTGACCACACCTATTCGACCCGTTTCGACTACTCAGGGGACGAAGACGCCAGTGTCTACAGCTTCCATAGCGTCGATTCCGCCAGGGATGGCAGTTGCACATATCGCCCAAACGGAGGTTGTTACACATCCGATCCAGACTGAGGAGACACCAGTGACACCCGTAGCTGCTGCAGAAACTACTCCGGTTACTACTCTGGAGAAGAGCCCTAGGGCCACTGCTGAGGCGAGGCAGTTGAGAGAATTCAAGCGGCACGATCCAGTCAAGTTCTTTAGTGGTGCAGACGTAGCAGCGGCAGAGCTTTTCCTGAAGAATCACAAGAAGATTCATACTATTATCACGACCGAGGATCACATGAGAGAGACGATTTCCTTATCTATGCTTCAGGGGGAGGCGGATGATTGGTGGACAACTATCATTACTACCCGAGGCATTCCGAGAGACTGGATCGACTTCAAAACTCAATTCAACCAGAAGTATTTCCCGGTGACTGTACTTCGGGCGAAGAGGAACGAGTTCATGGCACTGAGGCAGAGCGCCGATGAGTTAGTGATGGATTATATGGACAGGTTTATTTCACTATTACCTTATGCTGGAGGATCCACAGATACTGAGGCTGATCGAGTCTACTATTTTACCGAGGGTCTACTACCCGTAGTTGGAGGATTCGTTGTTACGACTGAGCCGGAGAGCTTGCAGAGGGCATACGAGCGCAGTTTAGCTAGGGAGAGTTACTTGCTCATGCATCCGAATGAAGTTAGGGCGAACAGAGCTGAGACCCGATCAGATAGTCACTATCAGCAGGCAGGAAGAGAAAGAGGAGCAGATGGGGTAATCGTGAGCACAGGGCGCAGAGTGTAGGATCTGTTGCACAGCAGACCACACGTTTGATACAGGCCGTTCCACCCGTGCCAAGCTTTGCCAGTCATCCACCGCAACCTAATCAACATGACTTGCGATTGCGAGGGCAAATTGCGAGAAGCGGGGATGCTTGACCGAGGAGATAGGCGAGAGAGTACGCAAAGGTCTAGTCAGACCCGGACTCATGGTCTTTGCACGGGGACGAGGCCAAAGTCAGACTCAGAGGTCGCAGGATACCCGTACGTGTTACAGATGCGGACAGGTCGACCACTTTCAGAGGGAGTGCTCTCAGCCAGCAAGAGCACCTTCGCAGTATCACTAGCACCAGAGGGAGCGTGTTCAGGCTGTTGTTGAGCCAAACCAGGGGGCTTCCAGACATAGTATTGAGGGTATGATTTTCATTTGCGGTACTTGCATGCATATCGTATTCGATTCAAGTTATGTCGATCCCTTAATTGTTGTGCGTTTGGTAGACATGTTAGGGTTATAAACTCGTTAGACGTAGCAGACCTCAATCCTAGTCATGGTGGTCAGGATGAGATATACCCGAATGTGCATAGTCGTGATATTTTAGTAGTGTTAGGGGGCTACAAGTCGCCAGTGGACATGCGAGTACTAGAGTCGTTAGAGTTCGAAGCCTTAGTTGGTGCGAACTAGATATAAACACTACGTGCGTTGATTAGTTGATACGAGAAGACGAATGGGAGATCTTTGTGAGTTTCATATGTGTTGGAGCGAGACAGAGATGTTAGCTTGAGTACTTGAAAGAGTACGACTTCTTATTTGAGCACCATTCCGAGAAGACCAACGTTGTTGCTGATGCGTTGCGCTGCAAAGGATTGGATGCGGAGGTAGTCGTGTGTCAAAAAAAACCTATGAGCGTGGTTTACGTGAGGCAGCCGAGTTGATGAGTTCAGTGGACGTGCCGACGACTACCAGGACCTAGATACGTGGTCAAACGATGTTGCAGACCGTCTAATTTGACATTGTACGCGAGGGACAGCAAGACGATGCGTCATACCAGCGGTGCAGTGAGATGGTGTATAGTTCCGATTGCCCAGACAAAAGTCGGTCGACAGACTCATGCTAGAGGTATCGCGGGCGACTGGGATTCCATTGGTGGCTGATGTATGTGACGAGGTACTTCAGGAGATTCACCGTTTTAGTTTTGTTGTGTATCCGGGTTGACCTAAGATGTGCGTTGATATGCGACATTCTTTTGGTGGCCAGGGATGATTTCCAAGGTGTCGGAGTTGTTCGAGCATGTGACATGCCAGCGCGTAGATTCTGGGCATCGACGACCTGGAGGACTACTACAGCCCCACCCATTTCTTGATGGAATTGGGTACATATGGATATAGATTTCGTTAGTGGTTGCCCCGATCTCCTCGTGGTCACGATAGCATCTGGGTAGTTGCGGATAGATTGCTCAAGATTTAAGAATGTCCAGAAATGGCAGAAGAAATACTTGACGAGTATCATGATGAGCTTCAGTACGATTCGGGGAGATTATGAATACTTGAAGGTCTCTCCACTGAAGGGTCACGAACGGTTCGGAGTCAAGAAATGACTCACTCTGAGTTTTTATCGGTCTTGTTAGGAGTTGCGAAGAGTCGTTAATCTAATTTACTTATTAGATTAATTTTGGGGACAAAATTCTAATAAGTGGGGGAGACTGTAACAAATTTTTAACTGACTTGCGTTACACTTGTCAGGATTGTGACCCGGCTACGTGAATACTGGATAGTATTTCGAACTTCGAGAGTCGACACCAAAGTGATTTTATGATTCTTTGATTGTGTGCATTAGTATTTTAGTATTTTACGAGTCTCGCGCCGTTCGAGCGATTTTAAATTGAGTGAGGCTACGCCTATACAAACGGGGGAGTAAAACATAAAAATAAAATAATTTTTTAATAAATGTAATTAATTAGTGTTGAGATGTGGCGAGAAAACGGGCGCGGCGAGACAATTTACGGAGAAATACTGACCGAGGAAATGCAAAAAAAATCATGTGGGAGGTAGTTAATTACGCAACATACGATCTACATGATAGTATTGTTAAAGTGACACAGCCTAATAAGGAGCCATGAGATTGGCCTCAAGATGTGTGTGTGTGTTGAGATGTGATAAAAGGACAAAAGACCCATAAGGGCAACTGTTTTGAGGTGTGTGAGAAGTAAATTGGAGGGCAAAAGGGTCATTTGACTCATTTAAGGCATATAAAAACATAAATGTTGGAGAAAACCCTACACCAAACACTATTCATTGTCTTCTTCAATCACACCACCGCCACCAAACCTCCTCTATCCACTCGGCCTCTCGCCGGAACCCTCATCGGAGCTCGTTCACCATGAGTCTTTCTCTCTTACTCGGTCTCTCACTCTCCACCTCTCGGTTTTTCTCCCCTCCTCTCCCTCCACCGTCCCTCTCCTTCTTGGCTGAGCTCATCACCGACCTCACTGGTCTAGAGGTGGTCCAAACCTCGTCGAGGAAGGCGACTGTCACCGGAGGCCCGGTGATCTCTCTCTCTCTCTCTCTCTCTCTCTCTCTCTCTCTCTCTCTCTCTCTCTCTCTCTCTCTCTCTCTCTCTCTCTCTCTCTCTCTCTCTCTCTCACACACACACACTCAAACTCTCTCGATTAACTCACTGCTGTCGTGATTGTCCGACTGGGGGGAGGCGATTTTCTTTGTCAGAGACGACCCTACAAGCACTACAAGAAAAGGGGTCTTTGAGGACGTTTTATTAAAGACGTTTATACGAGAACGTCCTAAAAATAGTGTACAAGGACATTTAGAATAAAAAATGTCCTTAATATAGCGTCTGTAAGTATAATGTATGACGTTGACATAAAAATGTCCTCAAAGACATGTTTAAAGATGTTTTTCAATAGTCGTTAAATAATTTACTTTCAAAACATTCCTAAAATGTCGTAGTATCAGTTCCCGCCAAAATATTAGTTTCCCACCAATTTCTTTTAGGACATTTTATTTGAAATGTCATTTTTTTAAATCAGGACATTTTTATGTAAATGTTCTCGTAAATGTATAATACTATGTTATTAACTAATGTCCTAAATATAAATGTTTTTAGGATGTATTGTTTGCAATGACCTCTTTTTAATCATGACGTTTTATTTTAAATGTCCTTGTCAAGTAATAATACTATGTTTTAGTCTAAATGTCCTAAATATAATAGTTTTACTAGGATATTTTATTGCAATCTCCTCTTTTTAATTATGACATTTACTTATAAATGTCCTTTGTAAATGATTTTACTATACTTTTTAGCCAAATGTCCTAAATATAAAGGTTTTTAGGAAATTTTGGCAAGTGTCGTAATAAATTTAGGTTGGGTGGTCTACCTTTTAAACCTTACAATATTTTTATCAAAAATGTCCTAAGATAATGTATACTTTTTTTTTAACATTCATTGATTTTTTTTTGTCAAATAACATTCATTAAGTTAATTTATTTGTAACCAAAGTCTTATAAAAAATTGAAATACTTATTATTATTATTATTATTATTATTATTATTATTATTATTATTATTATTATTATTATTATTATTATTATTATCATCTTACGATGGAAACCAAAATAAATTCTCAATTATGGGTATAATAAACTTGGCTTCTGTAAAAAAACAAATTTGCGGCTCAAATTTTGAATACATTGACATATTAAATAAACTTATCATGATTAATCGAAATACTCCTACCGAAGTAAAAGAAATTTTTTATAAAAAAGTAATTAGACCTTCACTACAAGAATCATATAAATGCCCCGCTAGAGAACACGACTTAATAACTAGAATATATAGTTAAAGAAAAATAAACAATGCAAGGGTTAATTGAATTAATTAAATTAATCTAATTTAATTTAAATTGATTCATTGATTAAATGACTTGGAAAGCATGTTGTCGACTGCACCAAGACGAGTGCAAATGATAGATTTTTTATCCATGTATCCGACCATAACTAATTTGGTATTGCGATTATATTGTTGTTAATTGTTGTTATATATATATACCACATACATTTATTTATTGTTAAATATTTTTGTTAAAATTAAATACGTTTTAATATGGATTGAAATATTGTACAAACATTTTTAAATATATGTAGACACAATATATATATATATATATATATATATATTTTACTTCAGTGGTAATCGAATGTTCTCCAGAGGTCTTGCCTTTTTGGCAAGTGATGTCTTTACCATCTCACCTGAGATGCTTTGACATATAGACATATATAGTATTTCATTCAACAGTCTTAAACAATTTTTGTGGAGATCGATAACTACTTGGATAGAGAGTTACTCCAATTACACGATACATTTTTTTCTACAACCAGTTTGTTAAATTTAACACACTAAAAATAATAAGTTTTAAAAAAGTAAAAATAAGGCATATAATCTATAAAGAACTAATTATAATAAATAATTTAATATATACCAACAACTGGTTGGTTTAATTGGTCCCATTAGGCAAGGTCTCGAGTTCAATTCTTACGAATGGAAAAAAACTAGGTTGAGAGCATGCAGATCAGTTCGGCACCAAATTAGGTTAAGAGCATGCAGATTGTTGACCGTAAGGTCAAGACAGTGTGGAACAAGGAAATTCCTTCGGTTCTCGTGAAATGGCAATTTCACGGGAACGAGGAGCTAACTTGGGAGTTTAGAGTCCTACATGCGAGCACTTTCCCTATCTATTTGATTCCGGTAAGTTTGTAGTTTAATTTACTTAGTAGTTTAATTTCGAGGACGAAATTTTAACCCTCAAATTTTAACCCGACTTGTATGATACTTGTTAGGACCGTGACCCGGCTACGCGATACTGAACCATATTTCAAACCTTGGGCGTCGAAACTGAGGTAATTTTATGATTCTTTAATGTGTGTGATAGTATTTTAGTTTAATACGTGTCATGGGTCGTTCAGGCAATTTTTAATGAGTAAGGTCCCGCCTAGGTAACCAGGGAAGAAAATATAGTAAAAATGTAATTAAAAGAATTATTTAATGATTTAATTATTTATTTGTACGAGACATGGCGAAAGTATGTACGTGACAAGGAAATACGGACCGAGGAGGCAAGATGGGTCGAGAAAATTGTTGGAAAATGCGGGTGTTGGGTAAATACGCACAACAAATGAACCATGGTGTAGGCTTGTTAAAGTGACACTGTCCAATAATGGAGAACCCTTGGATCAACCTCAAGATGCGTGGTTAGGTGGAGATGGGTTGACACAATTGAGACAACACCCCACCTAACATACTATTTACCACTATTCACACCATACCCATTTGATTCAAAAAAAAAACCCACACTCACCTCACGGTCTCTCACTCACCACTATCACCTCACGGTCACTCCCTCTCACCCTAACTCACTCACGGCCTCCTTCATCCCACCACCGTTCTCCTCCTCGTCGGCGACGGACCAGAGACGCCGAAGGTGAGCCTCTCTCCCTTCTCTCTCTCCCTCTCGGTTTTTCTCTCTCTCGAGTTTCCTCTCCTTCTCTCTCGGTATACTCATCCTCTCGGCATGGCTGTGCACACCGCCGGTCATCGAAGGTCTAGGGATGGCGGGGTAGCTCACCGGAGGAAGTCTCTCTCTCCTCCCCTCTCTCGTGCTCTCTAGATCTCTCTCTCTCTTTCTTTCTCTCTTTTTATCTCTTTCAACTCACTGTTTTCTCTTTTTTTTTGTATATTTCGTCACTGTTGGGGTGGCTGCCGAGACGGGGACCGGTCGTGGACGACCTACGGTGACTCACCAGAGTTTGGACTGTCCCGGAGCACACCCCTCACTGCACGTGGTGTTGCTATCAGTCACGTACGTTTTGGGTTGATTTTATAGTGTTTTACACTCTCGCCGGAGCACCACCGTGACTGGCGGTGCCATCGCCGGACCACCGTGACTGGGACACTGTTGGGGACCCCACCATACTCCTACTTGGGTCACACAGCCCTCCGGAGTGGTCAAACTAGTTTAGACGAGTATAATGTCATCATTTCATGTGAAATGTGTGGTGGAGCCTTGCCGGAAACCGCCTCTCTTAGCGGTGCTACCGGCAGGACCACCACCAGTGGAGGTTGTCGGGGACCTCACCTAACCTTTGTTGAGATCTCACAACCGTTGGTTATGTCCAAGATTTTATTATGTTAGAGTAATTGTTATGTTTTTATGTAAATGATGAGTTTGAGTTTTGTTGGTATGGGTGTGTTTAAATTCCGACTAGGTAAGGTGTTTCCGGCCCATCCCATGCCAAGGAAACCCCCTCCTAACGTCGGACAATACCAACTTGTAGCCGTGAAAGTTTTGTTATTAATCGGTGTTTGGTTATGGAGGTTTTGTTGATTCTTGATGACAAACTATTTTAAGTTTTCCTATTTGGCTTTAATGATTCGACTTGGTTATTGGCGATGACGTCGTGGTCGTGCCGCCGGTCCTTGAGACCATGACGTGACCCACATACGATCGAGCCGAGCTTACGATTTTATGAGTAGGCTTACATGTGTTATAGTTAACGACTTGACCTAATAACACGAGTTTCCGACCTTGTCAGGTAGCGAGAAACTCGGGGATACACGTTAGGATTCGCGAGAGAGTTTGTTACGCGAGTCACGATAGTTCAGGTAAGTACACTTGCCTTAAAGCTTGTGTATGTTAGTAAGCCAATCAAGAAAATACCATGTGATTCATTTCATTCTGTTGTGTTTGCTATTATCTACTTGTTAGCATTCCATTCCATATTCTTTGTATGTGTGTTCTTGGCATAAGTGTGTGTCTCGAAGGTACATGCGGCCTGCACTAGAAAAGGTAAAATGCGAGCACTCGTGCGCACGAGTGTTTGACCACCCCTAGTGATTGTGTGATACCATATACTGGATTGTTGTGGAGAAGCACTTTTTAGTTAATTACATTGTGCCTTTTGTGTAATTGAAAAACAAAACTATTGAAAATGTTTTCATTCTTTAATGAAGTACAATCATTGTCAAGATGGAAGGGCAACTATTTCTTTGCATACCAAAGCTTAAGAAGATTAGGCTAAAAGGCAAAAACAGAGCATCTCCTAGTTATTAGTTAAAAAAGTTATTATTACATGTACTTTTTCTTTCACTATGATTGAACTGTAGCTTGACAAATTAAATATATTAAGACTTGTAAGTAAATCTTTCTTCAATAGTTACACATGATAGTCGATATACAGGTTAGGAGTTGACAAATTGGATGCTTACAATGGATAAAGAGTGGCTACACTTTTCAAGGTTTATTCAACATCTAATGTCTAGCAGTTACCTAAGTTTCTTAATTATTTATAATATTAAGTTTACTTTTTCTTTATAGATTTTCACAAGAGTATAAGGATGGAGCTCAAAATTTTGTGATTATGGCACAAAAATATGCTAAAAATCCCGAAACTATAGTTTGTCCATGTCAAAGATGCAAGAATTTGGATCGTCAAAAACCTGAGATTGTTTACGAGCATTTGGTGATAAAGGGCATGGATCCGACATATACCACTTGGGTCTTTCATGGTGAAAATGTTAGACCACCGGTAATTGATGATGGCATGCAAATGACAAATACATACAAGATGTATAATGATCATGTCCATTTTAGTATGGATGAAGATATTGAAGATGTTCCAACACATTCTCGCGAAGAAGACTTTGAAACTTTGGTGAAAGATGGTGAAACTCCGTTATATCCTGGTGATACAAAGCACACAAGAATGTCTACTACGGTTGCTTTATTTAGATTGAAAGTCACCCATGGACTAACAGATAGTAGCTTTGATGAACTTCTCAAAGTTGTCAAGAATATTCTTCCTTCCGAAAACACCTTACCCAAAGATTTCTATGAAACAAAGAAATTATTGAAGAAATTCAGTCTTGGTTGTGATAAAATACATGCATGTAGAAATGATTGTTGCTTATTCTGGAAAGATCTTCAGCAAGCAGAAAATTGTCCCAAATGTGGAAAGTCACGATGGAAAGATGTCAACGAAGGGAATACTAAGGGTTCAAAAGTTCCTGTAAAAGTCTTGCATTATTTTCCACTAATACCAAGACTTAAGAGGATGTTTGGTATTGCTGAGATTGCAAAAGATCTATCATGGCATCATAGTAATCAAAGCAATGATGGCAAAATGAGACACCTGTCGATTCTGTTGCATGGAGTAAAAAAAATGTAACATACCCAACTTTTGCATCTAATTCACGAAACATTAGATTTGGGATTGCTACAGATGGTTTTAACCCTTTCCAAGATCGGAGCACAAGATATAGTTGTTGGCCAGTCATCTTAATTACTTATAACTTGCCTCCATGGTTGTGTATGTTAAAGGAAAATTTGATGTTATCTTTATTAATCCCGGGGCGAAAACAACCAGGAAATGATATTGATGTATATTTGCAGCCTTTGATAGAAGATTTAAAGGAATTATGGACAAATGGAGTGATAGTGTATGATACATTTACCAAGTCAAATTTCAACTTGCGGGCAATTTTATTATGGACAATTAATGATTTTCCTGCTTATGGAAATATGTCCTGGATGGCCTACAAAAGGGAAATTCGCTTGTCCAATATGTCGACTCGACACATGTTCTAAATGGCTACCACATAGTAGGAAGTCTTGCTATATGGGTCATAGGAGATTTCTCCCTCGTAATCATTTACTTCAAACTAAGAAAACATGGTTTAATGGACAAGTTGAAGATCGTAGGAGGCCCGCGATAGCGAGATGGGGAAGATATATTGAATGAAGTTGAGAATGTGGTAAATGATTTTGGAAAGAAAGATACAAATGTACCAAACGAAAGAAAAGGGAAAATGAAGAAGAAGAAGAAAGGTACTAAAAAGAAGAAAGAAGATGTGACAAATATTTGGAAGAAGAAATCGATATTTTTTGAGTTGCCATATTGGAAGGTATATCAATTATTATCTTGATAGTCTATTTACGCTTTCTTCTTATGTTTAATGATTAATTGATAATTTTTACGTTTAATTGTTAAACTACAGGACATGTTAGTTCGTCATAATCTGGATGTGATGCATATTGAAAAAAACATTTGTGATAGCATTATTTCAACACTTTTGAATGTTAAGGGAAAGACAAAGGATGGACTTCATGCACGACAAGATTTGGAGAGTATTGGCATTAGAAAAAAATTACATCTAGAGCGTAGAGGTGATAAATTTTATTTGCCAGATTCAAGTTACACTCTATCAAAAGAAGAAAAAGAAGTCTTTTGTAAGCGACTTGCTAACTTAAAGTTGCCTGATGGCTATGGTTCTAACATACAGAATTGTGTAGAATTGCAACAATGCAAGTTAATTGGTCTTAAGTCGCACGATTGTCATATGTTGATGCAACATCTTCTACCAGTAGCATTGCGCAAACTTCTACCAGTTGAGATAAGAAAGACCATTATGAGTTTATGTGCTTTTTTTCTCAACTGTGCTCTAAAGTAGTGGATCGATGTCGTTTGGAAGAAATGGAAGAAGAAGTTGTTGAAACATTGTGCATGTTTGAAAGATTTTATCCTCCTTCTTTCTTTGATGTTATGATTCATCTAACAACTCATCTTGGACGAGAAGTTCATTTAGGCGGACCTGTACAATTTCGATGGATGTATCCGATTGAAAGGTCATAAGTATGTTTTAGATTAAATATTTATCATACTTAATTTTATTACAAATTTATTTATTGACACAACCAATTTTCTATTATTGTTCTAGATTTATGAAAGTACTCAAGGAACACATGAACAATCGTGCAAAACCAGAAGGTTGTATAGCTGAACGATATTTAGCAGAAGAGTCGACATTCTATTGTTGCAAGTACTTTGAAAATGCATCTCAAATTGGGATTCGGTCTGCTAGAAATATAGATATCGATATAGTCGGTCTTGAAGGTTATCTGGTGTCTGGAGGAAAGTTAACTACTATCCCAAATGATATGCTTGAAGTTGCACACCGTTATGTTCTATTCAATAGAGAAGAAACTCAACCTTATATAGAGTACGTTATATTCATATATATAATTTAATTCATAAATATGTATACATATATATTAAATAAAGTGTTCAACATGTTTTCTTATTAGGATGCACTTGGATGAACTGAGGGCTTCAAGTAAGCGACTTGCTAATAATGATAGTTTGTTATATAAGAAGCAAGCAGAAACTTTTAGTGCATGGATACGTCAAAAGGTTAGTAGATCCAAATAGATTTATTGTTGTCATTGTCAAGTAAAATTAATTACTTATATCACTAGGCAAATGCACCTCATTGATTAAAGATCAAGGAAATGATACTAGCATATCATCAACCTTATGGTGGCTATCAAAAAAGCCAAGGGAGCAAGTGATGTCATACACTTGGATATGTTATAAATGGCTTTCGGTTTCATACTAAAGGCGTTGAGAATACTCGTCAAAATAGTGGTGTATCTGTTGAATCTACCACTAGGTGTAGAGCTAGTTCTAAAGACCCTGCACATGTCACCGCTGATGTTGTATATTACAATGTCATCAAGGAAATCGTACTCCTCGATTATAATCAGTTTTATATCCCGATGTTCTGGTGTGATTGGTCAAATCTAACAAATGTAACAAATAAAGATGATGATGGGTTTATATTGGTTAACCTCCATAATGGGTTTAATCAATTTGAAAATGATCCATTTGTCTTGGCATCACAAGCTAAGCAAGTATTTTATTCTAGAGAAAGTGATTCGTCTCCTTGGTATGTTGTATTGCAAGCTCCTCCAACTGGCCATTATGACATAAATGATGAGAACGTTGACATTTTTCCGAGCTCTTCAATTTTAAGTTCTCCAATTAATGTTGTGGATGAGGAACCTTATTTAAGAGTTGATGTTGATGGTACACTATGTGATGCATAGATGGGAGAATGACATTTATGGATTGTTAGAGTTTTGTATCCTATGTGATGTTTAGACTTAATGTTGATGGCTCAATATTTGTGGATTATTAAATGTAAGAATGATGCTTCGATGATCAATATTTTTATAGGATATGTTTTCCTTTTCTTACTTTATCATATTAATGTTTTAAAATAAAGAATTTTGTATGTATTTATTCATTACTTTTACAGGTGCCTCACTTATATTCTTCCAATTGATTTTTGGATTGCATTCTGTTAGGAGAAGATGAAAAAAAGCAAAGTAAGTACATTCTTTTTTATTTATAATAAATACTTATTTTGTTTTCAGGTATTTTCTTATTATAAATCATTAAATTTTAATTTGCAGGCTTCAAGTAAGACAAAATCAAATGTTAGAGGTCAACAACGTGAGGCGATTCTTGTTGCATTAGCTCGGAGCAGAAGTTAAAATATGTCAGAGGAGGGATCTCGTGCAATAACAACATCCGAGGGCAATGGAAGTAATGAACAAGCGACTTCAACAATTGTGAAGGAGAAAAGGAAGAGGGGTCGCACATTGATGGGATCAATTAACAACCTTACCCCTAAGTTGAAAATTGAGTTTAATGACAAAGGTCAAATGGTTGGAGAAAATTCAAAAAAACTCGCATCGTATATGGGAGTTCTTGCACGTGAGCATGCGTCATTGGATTTTTCCAGTTGGACGAAAGTCGATTCACTTACAAAAAACAGATTGTGGGAAATGGTTACGGTGGGAGCAATTTCATATCGATGTTTGGAGTGTGTGTGTGTGTGTGTTTGGTTTTAAATTTTGTTTTTGATGTATTTATTTGGTTACATATATGCAACAAAAGTTTGTAATTGACGATTCACATAAGTATCTCATGCTTCAAAAGATGGGACGAAGTTCGAGGCAATATAAATCTAGATTGACTGTTGCTTTGATGAAAACAAAGAAGAAGAATTACAAAGGGATGTCATACAAACAACTTCGTCCATCAAATTTATTCACTGAAGCAGAGTGGGAAACTTATGTTAAGAAGAGGACATCTCCTGATGTTGAGGTAACTCTATTATTGATGTTTATCTTTTGATCATATCTTTTTCTTTTTGTAGAGATTTATATTTGTATGATTATATTTTGGGATTGTGTTATTAAGGCTAAAAGTAACAAGTTCAAGAAGATTAGAAAAACAAGTCAACTAATCTATACTTTAAGCCGAAAGGGTTATGCTCGCAAAGAACATGAGATTGTAAGTATATATATACTTTTTGGTTACTCTTATTTCTTGAATATATATTAGTTTCATATCCAAAATGAATGAAACAACACAAGCTAATTTGTATTAAATTGTGATCCTTAAAGGCAATGGAAAATCCAGAAGCACCACCACTTTCAAGGACCCAACTCTGGACTTTGGGGCACCTTAAGAAGAATGGTCAACCTGCAAATGAAGCCACTAGGGATATATTGGTAGTAACAAGGGCAAGATTTTGTACTCTCTTTCATTGTATGTGATATAGTGCTCTCTTATAAATGATTAAACATCCTCAATACTTGTGTTTCATAGGAGAAAGTTAAGGAATGCAACCAATCCACGACAAATCCAATTTTAGAAGACGATATAAAGGAAGATGCAATTGCTAGAGTACTTGGCAAGGAACGACATGGGCGCGTACGTGGTCTTGGGCATGATGTTACCCTTTCGAGTCTTAAAGCTAATGCTTACACAAATGGGAGAGTGAAAGAGCTTGAAGACAATGTTCAAAGTCAAGCTCAAGAAATAAAGATATTAAGAGAGGAAGTTAAAGGATTCGAAGCTCTTAAAGAAGAAATGGAACTCTTAAAATCTATGCTTCTCCAAAAGACTAATCAGGTAAATTATATAAATATAGTTTGGAGAATGTTCATGGTAAAGTCTTCATTCAATTAAGTTGTTACGTTTCTATATAAATTAAAACTTACTATTTTTCATTCTATTTTAGACTCAAGATAAAAGCTTCGAGGATATAATGAAGGCGTCAACTCAAGCATCTAAGGTAATATTAAATTCATAAGTAGTTGAACACTTGTTATGTTTTATTTATATTTATTGAATTTCTTGGTGCAGACACAACAAGCTATTGATGGTAGTTCATGTGTACTTCATCGAAAGTGCAAATTGTTGAAGTTTGATGGCATTAGTGATAAAGTCATTGCGATTGCGAGAGGGTTCTATTGCATGTGTTGACCCTACCGAAATTGTACATTATATCCCTTTGGGAATTGGCAATTGGAAAATTTGGATTGAACGTGTCATTGACTCTACGGCCCTTCTTTATAGACCAGACATAGAATCAGACTATATGGCTAGAAGAGAATGAACAAATGTCGTTTGGCCCAAAAAATATGTTATTCTTATATGAAACTTAAGGTATGTTTTACTTTGTATGTAGTACTCATATAAAACTCATTATTCTTTTAGATTAGATTTTTTGTTTGATAAGTACTATTTGATCACATTATGCTATTCATGCTATCTAGGAGACAAATGAAATTTTATTTTGGTCTTTGATAGAAGATAGGAAATGGAAAAATGAACTCATCATGTGAGAGTGCTTTAATGAACTACACAACTTGCGATTTGTTGCGATCTATTTATAGTATTTTTTTATACATGTTAAAAATGAAATAACTTTCTCTCATATTTTGTAATTTTTGGAAACCTTTAGTTTTAGTGGAAACACTGTCAAAATGAACTCATCATGTGGATGCATATATGATGCTTGTTTCTATTTTTGTTACTTGATTGTTTGAAATATGTATCATTTAGTTTCTTCATTATATTATTATGTATGTTTGAAATATACAAGATCTAAACCAACTTTCACGTACGAAATCATGCAAATCAAACATATGCCGTGAAGCAGGTTTGATCTCATTTCCTCATACCTTATCTTGTAAATTAGTTTTTAGTAATATTAGAAATTATCAATACCTTGAATGATGTCTTCCACATGAATGGTCGCATTACTACTTTCAAAGTTGTTGATTAGTAATGTTTTACCCGATAATATGTAGTTGTCTTATTTAATTTATTGTTGTTGTTATAATTTTAGTACAATTCTTTATTGTTGTTGTTATAGTTTTAGTACAATTCTTTATTGTTGTTTTGAATATGCATTATTGTTATTGTACTTGTGATAATAGGTGTATATTTGCCTTATTCATGTTTGTTCTCTTTATGTTTTTCAGGTCTTAGAGACGTCAAGTACTTTTGGAAACTTACAATCTCAAAGTTGCATTTTAATGAAGTAGCTCTATTATTTTGTATCTCAAATAGAGTATATTTTTCTCTTTGAGTATTGTAAAAGATACAAAGTGGTCACTTTCTACAAGACATTTTATTAGTTTGTGTGGTATTGGAGATATACAGAACAAGTTTAAATCACAAATTATGTCTTTTGTATTTAGTAACTTTGTCATATTATGAAGATATAATATTTTTTCTATTTCAATGTGAGTGCTTTGAATTGTACATTTTTTTGTGAAAAAATTATTATAGGTAACATTAAAAACCATATCCTTGAATGACTTTTCAATGTCCTAACATTATAAGGACAAAACCCATAATCCTCCTATAAGACCAGGACATTTCCAAATTGTCTTTGTTGAGTAAGATTATTAAGGATGCATAACAAAACTCCTAATAGACTAATTTAGGACATTTGCAAGAACATCCTTGTTGTAAAATATGGTGTTTTAAACTGACCTAATAGACAAGACATCAACAACAACATAAAACGTCCTTAACATATAATCTAAGACAATACCCATAATTGTCCTAGTAGGAAACGAGGATATTAAGATTATGTCGTTTTAATAGAAGACTTTTTAGGATGATTGAACAAAAGCCTTATAGAGTATAGGAGGACAGTTTCAAATAAATCCTTATTATTATACATGACATTTACAAAATCGTCCTTATAAATGTGACTTTTAACAACAACAATAAAATGACATAATAAAAAAATAAGGAAAATTAGAAGATATCCTTGAAGAAAGACTTTACCAATTTTGTAAAACCAGGACGTTCAAAAATGTCATAACGTGCACTTATGACTACATTTACCAATCTCCTAAATAATGTAAATGAGGACGTCTATACGAGGACGACTAAGATATCCTTATTTGTAATTGACTTTCTACTACATCGACATCTAGGACGTAGGCTAAATTGTCCTAAAGGCTCTAAGAGGACAATTTACGAATATCCTCAAAGACCTTGATTCTTGTAGTGAAGGTCACCGGAGCCTCTAAACACCCCCTCGTGATGGAGCAGTGGTGAGGTTAGCGTCTTAGTCTTATATCTTTGTGAAACAGTTGTGTGTGTGTGCTCTCACCTTCACGTCTGGTCGGTGTATGGGGCGCTGCCGTGACCAGGGACCAGTCGGGGATGACTTCACGGTGGTCTACCAGAGTCCCCAACAGTCCCATAGCACCCCCATCGTCGTGGTTATTGTGTACATGGCCGAGATTCACTAAAACCTTGTTTTTCTACTATTATCTACTGTTTTACTGTTGGATTTTAGGAGGCTACCGGAGTTGTCGCCGGTCGTCGGGGATGGTGGTCTGGCCCACCAAAGACCTACACTCTCAGAGTGTCGCTGGTCCTAGGGTTTTATGCGTTTGGGTTGTGGTTTTTGACGATTTGTGCTAATGTATACTTTATGGACTATTTTTAGTGTCTCGCTGGAAAACACCCCTATGGGCGGTGCCACCGCTAGACTGCCGAGCCCATTGAGCTTTGTCTTGGGTCCCACAGCCTTTAGGAGTGGTCAATAACAGCGAGGCGGGCGCAAACCTTGGATATTTTACGTAGACGTGATTTCATGTGTTTTGTTCATCTCCTCGTCGGAATTCGTTGCCGTGAGCGACGCCACCGCTGTACCACCATGACCAGAGAAGTCGGGGACCAAATTAAGACCATACTTGTGTCTCACGACTCTTGGAGTGGCCTAAAACAGCGGCGTTATTGTTTATATTATGGCAATTATGTGTTGTATGCATGTTGTAACTTTCTCGTCGGAAACCACTCGTTGTGGCGGTACTATTGTCGACGCGATGACATCGGGGACTGCCGGAGACCTTACCATGTTCGTCATGGAGTCTCATAGCCCCGAAGCGTCCATATCAATGATGATGAGTCGTAATGGCGGAGATATGCGTGAGTTGTTTATATTGCGTCGAGTAGTTGTCAACGTGACGTAGGGCATGCACACGGCCTTTCCATGCCGTGTTGGCACTCTACTACGGATGTTGGACCACACCCTTGAGATTCCCTACTCGCCGGTGTATGGTTACGTTAAGTTTAGTATTGAGTCATACTTGTTGGGCGACATCGAAGTTGTGTCTCACGTTGGTTGAACGGTTATGACGTCGTGGACACACCGCCGGTCCTCGAGACTATGGTGTGATTTCACATACGACTGAGCCGAGCCTAAGACCTATAATTAGGCTTACATAGGTGTGGTTATAATACCCAAGAGAGTCATTGTGTTTCGTTGTAATTTTGGTTTGATTTACCGATTGAGTTAACGAATTGTTCGAGTCATTAAAACATTGGGAAAATAATAAGGTACCAATCTAGGTTTAGTAATGACTCGACCCACTAATTAGAGTTTTCGACCTTGTCAGGTAGCGGGAAACTCGGGAATACGCGTTAGGAACGAGAGTGTTGTTATTCACGGGTTGCGATAGTTCAGGTAAGTACACTTGCCTTAAAAAGCATTTGTACGTTTATAAGCCAGTAAGAAAATGCCATGTGATTCATTATCATTTATTTAGTCTTGTTATGCTCTATTATTAGTATGACTAGGCTCATCGGGTTGTCACGAGTTATTAGCATGAAGTTATTAGCATGAGACACCACATCCACAAGATTCGAGAGAGAGCCCACGTCCTTGTAGGACCAGACCCAACTATAATGCGATTCCAAGTCGAGGAAAAGTTCTGATCTATTTTTGATGCATAAACTGGTTAGGACAGTCGATGGTAACCCGACTTAGTTCGTATTTTACATAGAAAATTACCCCTAGCAAGATTTTTCTTGAGTAATATGACCAAAGTTTCATACGTGTGTATGATGAGCATGTGGTCGCGGAGCGTAGCTAGCCCACTAGTAATGTTGTGACATGCGAACTTTGGGGTTAGTATCATTTAAATCTTAGCCAGGGTAATGATTAAATGACGAGGAACTAAGAGTCAACTGGTGAGTGACTACACTACTAGGGATGAATTGGTTAGTAGTCTACCTCACTCACAACAATTGTTTCAATAAGTTCATGATATCCAAGATCCGAAAGCATACAATTTTTGTTCATCGAGGTAGCACACCGAGTGTTTGTACCACGACAGGTCGACTTGTATCCAGTGAGGAGATGGAGACTCTAGTAGCTTGTACATCGTAGCAAGAGAGTCAGGGACCCCGACTTGAGTACATACAAGTAGTCATAGACTTTCCTGATGTCTTTCGGAGGACTTACCAGGACTACCATCACCTCGAGAGGTAGACTTTGTAATTGATCTCGTACCAAGCACCAGGCCGATCTCGATACCACCCTACCGCATGGCACCGAGAGAGTTGGAGGAGTTGAGGAGTCAGCTTCAAGATTTGGGAAATAAGAGATTCATCACATCATCTATGTCGCCATGGGGAGCAGCCTATCCATATCCTAGATCGAAAGGTACAACAGTTGAGGAACAAGTTTATCCCGAAAGTATTCATCAAATGGTCATTCCACAATGACTCGAACTCACTTGGGAGCGGGAAGACTATATGCGATACCGTTTTTTGTATCTTTTTGAGTCAGTTAAAACCCTAACCTGAATTTAATTTCGAGGACGAAATTTTCATTTTGTTGGGAATATTTGTCATGACCCAATTTTGCTAATCTTGATTAACTGCTTAATCAGGATCACCGACCCGTGACGTGGGGCCCGCATACCGAGGCATGTGGTCGAAGTAAATTTTATATTTGTATTAATGTATTCCTAGTGTGTTGTATGTGTGTAGGCTGACTAAGTTAGTACTTGCAACTATTTACGCCGAAACGCTGTCGAGAACACGCCTCGAGTCACACGCGCACGAGCCGAGGTACCGAGTAGAGAGACTTGTGGTAAGTCTAAACTTAGTTAAATGCAATGTAATTAAATTAATGCACATTAGAGCATAGCCTATGGTTATAAATTAATTAAATTGAATTGGACACACATATACTTATATATATAATATAAAATATATATATATTTAAAATTAGAAAAAATTGTGAAATGACAAAAAGGGTTTTGGCTCATTAAGAAAGAGGATAAGATTGAGGGGCATTTTGTAATTTGGCTACCCTTTTTATTTAGCCCCAAAATCACCACCACCACACACAACCTATCCCCAAAGAGAAGAAGAAGAAGAGAGTTCGGGAGAGAGAGAGAGAGAGTCTGAAAGAGAGAGAGAGAGAGAGTCCAAAGAGAGAGAGAGGTCATCAGGGAAGGGGAGATCGAAAGCTTCAAGGTGCAGCGTCGGCGATTCGGAGGTAAGATATTGTTGTTGTTGTTGTTGTTGTTGATGAAATGTGGCGGTCGGTGATGGTGGTGTCAGGGAGTGGACGAACTGCTCTTGCAGTTCGTCCGAGGAGGAGACGACATGGTCGTCGTCTCCCTCCTCCCATCTCGGCTTTGATTGAAGAAAAAAAAAAAAAAAAAAAGGGTGCCTCGCGAACTAGAGACATTGTCTCTGGTTCGCTTGAGGAAGAAGATGCACACTGGGCTGGGCTCGTGTGCACTTCTTCCAGGCGGCCGAGCGGTCGGGCGAGCAGGCTCGACCCACCCATGGGGCGAGCCGACCCGGCACCTGGCCGGGTCGGGTCGGACCCGACCCGACGACCCAATAAAAAATATATATATAAAATATAAAATATATATAAAAAAGAGGGAATAGTAACAAAATAAAAAAAATAAATAAAAAAATAAATAATGTATAAATATATATAATAAATATATATATATATATACATATATGTAGGAATATACATACATGTGTATATGTATATATATATATATATATATATATATATACACATATATATATATATACATATACACATATATGTATATATATACATAAAATATATCTATGTAATAAAATATTAATAAATAAATAAATAAATTATATGAAATAACCTTTCAGGGACCTAGGGGTGTTACGGGAGTTCGGGAGAGCTAGTCGAAATGTCGCGAGGCCGAATAGCCAGAGCTATCCCGTGACTTGTAAGTGAAACTGTGGGAACTCTCTACTTTATTTCATTCATGTTATTTCTCTTTTCAGTCAATTTGATGACTTGTTAGTAATCTACCATCATGCTTTCCTTGCTCTGTTCAAATTGAATGTTGAAATAGCATGATGCCTTGTGATAGTTTCATTGACTCCTTTTCCTGATATGCCATATTTTGTTGTGGACTATGTTATAATTGATGTTAGAAATGCATGCTCTAGGGTTACTGTGGTAATTGGTTTTGTATTCCATTTCCTTTGGGGCTTCGTAGCCTAACTTATTGTTGATATCGTAGAACTTAGAAATAAAAATCCTTGAAATGAAAGTTGGAGATTATCTAGTGTCCATTGCACGAGAGATGGGTGGATTCACGGGGTCACTGGACCTCGAGGTTTCCAGCACTCACCACTATTACACTTGGTGGCATCACGTAGCTTGAACTACGGGGTTGTCGGCAATTTTATATATATATATATTCACAATTGACAAAGTATGTTGAGAGTATCTCCATACGATAGTGGAAAAGGCTGGCTGATAGTTCTCACCGCCGACCGGACGTAGATCATCTAGACTTAGCTTTGTCAGTCTATTTAATTATGTTAACTGTGATATTTACATGCATTACTTTCTCAGCACCTTTTTCTACTATATTATGCATTTAAATATCTATCTTTACTTTGGAAATGTAGTATAGAATTCCCCGGTTATCACTTAAATATCACTATACTCACCGTCTAGTTTGTGACGGTGGGTGTAGGTCCGACGAACAGCACTAGACTAGGTAAGGAGAAGATCGACGACTACCTCTAAGCTCGTAGCGCAAAGCTGCCGTACATGTAGGTCATATTTTTGTATTATGCTTATATACGTCTTTTGCTTGAGTTGTCGTTGGGACGAGAGTTAGTTCACCCGACTTTTGACTTTCACTTTGTCTATATGCTCACCGTTTATTGCATATTTATATTGTGATCGTTATTTCTTGGTTTCCACATTTAGGATTCATATATAATGCTTCCGCTAATACGTTAAAGACTTCCGCTAATTTGATAATCCTTATAAAATGATAAATAGTAGTGATAGGAATTTCTTATTCCTGAACCCAATCCACAAGATAATAAGGTAGTACAAGTTGACTAATACGTAATTAGACCTTACGTGTTGTAATTAGGGCTTAATTACGGGATTAGAATGGGCGGTGCCCTAGATTAAAATAGGGGTCGTTACAAATATATACAAGAAATTAAATAGCTCATAGTCCAGTTTTAATTTCCCCAACTCACCTTACTTCCTAACTAATACTTAAGTTATTATCATAGGGTTCACTCTAAGTTCAACTATTATCCTAACTTCCATTAGTTTGTGTCTTAATGGATTGTGTTTTAAATTAAGAGTCAAGTATTTAAAACTTTGGCTCTAATACAAATTGTGACGGCCCCAGTTCTGCAATCTTAAATTGGGCCCCACCTAGCCAAGACTTATGTAGCCCCGAGCTAATCTCACTGAATCACGCAAGTCTAGTCAGCCTTCCTCTACCATTTACCATTATTAAGTAATTACTAGTTGAGAAAATTAATTAATGAGTTATCATCATTATAGCGGAAGCAATTAAACCTCAAACTAATCAATTAACCTCAAAACATATAAGTTAAGACTACCTAGAGTGTGGACATCCCGCATATGCATATCATCATCAATGAATAGTCAAATGAGAATAACAACAAGATATACATGCCCAAGATCTCTCAAAACCCAAATTCCCAGTGTTTCAAAACATATATATATATATACAATAATACAAAAAGAATCACCTATATTAGACAAGTGGAAAGAACTATATGGTATCCTCATATGATATGTCTTGGTTGTGAGCCTTTCGTTTGCTGGACTGTGGATCTGCACTCCATCAAACACAAGAATGACGAGCCCAAGTAAATATCATCAAACAGGACATAAATATAACATTTCGAAATAAATAAATCACCAGTCCATATTCATGCCAATAGAAAGAAAGGACAGGGAATGCATGAAAAAATAAAACTGTAATAAATCAACTGAGCAACCGAATATGAGTGTCTGGAAAAATAAATAGATAGGCACAAGTCCCGACCAAATGGTCGTTGAGTCGAGGAAACATCTACAAGACTCGGAGTTTAGGACGTGGTACACTCACACCATCCTAAAGTTCATGCGGATGAGATTCTCTGGTAATCCAGATAAGAACTCTCACCCCGTACAGAACCAAAAACCAATATCATGCATCCCGAGTTCATGGCTCTAGCATATTACCTTAGATAACCTATCCTACCAAAGGATCACATTGACTCACTTGCCATCTCGAACAACTCAAAGAATGAAATTTCCAAAAAATAGGAATAGAGCAATAACAATAACAATTTAAAACTCATGAAATAATTGTAAAATTCATCACCGGTTTACTTACTTGTATCCAAGCTAACACGCACTCACACGAACTTCGACTCGCCTCCTAAGAATCCTCGTGTGACTCGTCAATGACTATAACTCCATATAGTCAATTAAATTGTAATTTCTTATTAATTAACCTCCAATTTACCCAATTTTCTATAATTATTTCATTAGTGCAATTGAGTTGATTTTTGGGGTATTGGGTCGTATTTGGACCCATTTGGATATGAAGAGATCCTTGAGATTTTCAAAAATTTATCAAATTTGTTCATTATGAACAGTGTCACACCGCAGGTGGCGCCATGGGGTCGACCCCTGCGGCGTTACATAAAGCATGACATTATGAGTTCTCTGCCTCACATACGCAAGTGGCATCGTGGGGGTTTCCTCCACGGCGTCACTTAAAGCGTGACTTCACCTAGAGCGTCTGTTCTGGCGCCGTGATAGACGTTGTGGGCATAAATGCTCCATAGTGTCCCTCACGGCATGAAACTTTGCACTCAATCTGGGGTTTTGAAACCTCGGCTCGCGTTGCCAAATTTCGAGCCTATTCCAAAGTTTTAGGGACGTCCAAAACTATACCAAACCACCTTTTCTTCGCATTGAAACCTCAGCAACCCCCGATTTTGAAAATCTTAGGAAAAATTCACCAAAAATCCACAACTCCCAAATCACCAATACTAACATTAAAATACCCCAAACTCATTCCATTAACACCAAATCTACTAAACAAACCCAACAATCTCAAAATCCCAAAATCATCGTCCGAAAATATCTCAACGAAAATGCTTAAAACTCCCGCCAAAATGTAGACACACAAGTGGGGAGTCGGGATCTCACTTTAGAATTCGTAGTTGGTCGATCCCTTGGCGTTAATCCACGTCGAAAACTCCAAAAATCCAACGCACTTTTTGTTTGATCATTAAGAGAGAGATGAGATGAGGAAAATAGGATGAGGAGAGAGAAAAGTTGGTGATGGGTTTATATACCCCCCTCTCATCCACACTCACACACGTATCTCGAGGCACATCACTTGGCCCTCATTTCTAACATCCAACCACCTTGACACAACATTATGACACCTAATGGGTGACTCTCACCTATAACTTAGCCATTTTCTCGCACAAACCTTGCATTTCTGAGCCCGTTCCGCACTACGACTCGCTCGTCATGTAATCCCGGGTGTACTAACGTATCGGACATGGTATACAATGTTTATTTATTATTTATTTTACATTTTGTCAGTGTTTTGAATTCAATTAATCCCTCCAGACTACTAATTACCCAACAATTGTTCGCTCGAAACCTGTTATTGACGTTCTTCCAGAGTCAAACCTGTTTCCCAATACTAATGCTCACACTCAAATGTCCTCATACGTTTTGGACATTGGAACTTAAATTCGGGTAATAAAATATAATACAAAACACTGAACAAAAATAATGTACCTTAACGTCGACAACTGAGAATTGAATAACTGTATCATGGCAAATGGCCCACGTACGACCTAAATTGACACATGGTGCGAGTTAAATTTTAGGGTCATTACAAATATGTACCGAACAAACGAAATTTGATCGGTCTTTTTTCACCGAACAGACTCAAAATTCTTTAAACAATTTCGAGTCTACGTGGCACGAGTTAAATTTTAGTGTCGTTACAAATATGCTTTCTTCACCAATCAAAGTACATTAGATTGGTCCTGCACGATCGAACTAGAGGGCGAAACCCGAGTTTTAACACGAAAAAAAATGAAGAGTGATTCAAAACTTAATAAATACCTCACCATCTTGCACATCCGCATCTCCTACAACTTCTTCATCCATGTTTTATTGTAAATACCCACTTAATAACGCAAACAAACAAAGACCTAGCAAAACACCAAAATTTGTTCAATCTATTTCAAATGCTTACCAAAAATAATGTAACTTAAACATTTTTCAGCAACAACAATGACAAAATGGACTTTTACGATCGTAAAGACCTTTGAATTAGCGAGTTCATGTCACTGGTGGTCTGAGGGGATCGTCAAAGCAAAGCTTGAACTTCAAGCTTCTTTGTAGGGTGCACACGTCTTAAGCGGGAAAGGGTATATGAGAAACTATGGGACAGGTGAGAGGCAAAAAGGTCATTTCATATGGGGGTATATGTGGAAATTGAGTTGTTGGTTTGCCCATAATAAAAACTAGTTTGCACATAACTCGGGCCGAAACTTAAAACAACTAAGCCAAGTAGGGGTGTCAATTTTTTGGGTCTGGGTCTGGATAACCCTTGTTGATATAAATGAGCATTTGTATTGTTCAGACCCGACCCATTTTAAATTTGAATAAGTGTGCCTTGCTCATACCCGGTTTACGTTAAATTCAGGTTATCCAAATGTTTGCATTTATTGAGTTTTTTGAAAATTATTTTATTCTTAAAAGTTTTTAATTGATAAAATCATTGTAAATTCCTCGTAATATAATCTTTTCCGCATAATTTTAAAAAGTAATGTTCAAGTTGTATTTATTATTTTAAATTACAAGACATAATAAAGTTTTTTGTTAAAAGACAACACATAATGTTGTCTCAACTCTCAAGCAATTTAGCTAAGTCTCGAAACTAAAATAGTATATATATATATATAGGGTACTTCTACCATGAGAACCAAATATATACCCATTTCATATGTTCACTATTTAGAACCATTAGATTTAAATCCAACACATTAATCGAGACGACATAAATGCACAAAATATTTAATGCACGACACATTTTAAGGGGTTCTCATGACATGAGTATATATTTTGTCTCCATTGTAGAATTTCTTATATCTATATATATATATATATATAAAATTTGGAGAGAGAGAGAGAGTTTCAGGCTTTCTCTCCTTCTAACATTTTATTTTTAACATTTTCTCAAATTTTCAATTTGAATGGTTGTAAAAAACAACCTCGGTCCCACCCAACAATGTAAACTCATAAAAGCGTACACACATTCGCACACACTTTACAACATCACAATATGGTCGACTCAAATACCCACAACAATCACAGACCAATTGCAGAGTTTTCCTCTCTTGAATGTCTACTTCTTCACTAGGGTTTCAACATCTGATCGCTGAAGACATCAATCCTAACCCTTAAAAATCCACAAGAGTTTCAAGCCAGTCGAAGGGGGTTTTCCTATTTTTATTGAGTCGAAGGGTTTTCCTCTCTTAAATGTCTACTTCTTCACAAGGGTTTCAACATTTGATCGCTCAAGCCATCAATCCTAACCTTCAATGATAAAAAAGAATTTTAGAATAGTAGAAGGTTATTCTTTAACATGGGAAAGTTCAAAGTTTTCGCTTTGGAAAGTGCAAACTTCTAGCTTGGAAAGAATTTCTGCAATAAAGTAAGTATAATGTATGCATCTATTACTACTTAATAATGTGTGGAACTCCAAACCATGGCTATATACATGGAATGGGGTGTTGTCAAAATTTTATTCCCCCTATAAATATCACCTCCCATCCATTCTTCTTGCAATCCATACGAATCCATATGAGCTTTGCTTTCTAGGCAAAATTAGTAAAGTGAACAATCGAACAACCTTGCATCTCCTTCCAATGGGATCATGAAATATTTTTCATCGCAGCTCTATCTCAAATTTTGTTGTTTGTAATAGATATGTCTCAGATTTTGATTTTTGTAAGAAAAAAACTATGTACTTTGTGTTCATGTTTCTATGTACTATGTACAACCTTTCATCTCCTCCTTCAATCCTCTCTACCACTTAATCAACTCAAGCAAATCCATGTCCTCATCATCTCAAAAGCCTTCAATCTCACCCCCTTTTCCTCAAAATAAATATTGATGTTTTCCTTTACCATTTACAAAAGTAAATTGATTTATCTCTCACCTTATGAAGTGAGGTGGGATAGAAATAGATTTTGATCAATATTAGCTACATTAGTGTCGGAATTCATAATTAACATTGATCATCCTTTAAAGAAAATAAAATTAGTCTTTGATTGTAGTGGGAGCAGTCTTTGATAATGTGATATTTATATTTCTTTTCCAAACATGCCTTCTTGAGTTGGAATCTTGGATCACCTTTTAAATTCATGGACATTTTTTGAGTTTTATTTATTTATTTCTTTGTGCAAAATGAGATTTTTCAGGTTTGATGTATTTTTTTATATACATTTGTAGAATCACATTTAGGACTATAAAACATGTCAATAGTTGCGGGCTTTATCGTACAAAGCATGTTAACATAACTAGTAAATGTAATAAACTCACAAAGAAGTATTATAAATAAAAAAGGGTAAATATTCAGAATAATCCCAAACTTTCAACTTTTTCTCTGAATAATCCAAACTATAGATTCTCTTTAAAAAATTCTAAACTATGGTTATTCTCTTAATATTATCCCAAGGAGCTATTTAAATAATTAAAAATAAAACAAGGTGGTTCTTGTCTTCTTCGACATTGCCGTCCTCTCCATCTCTATTTCTTCTACTACACTGTTGTTGCTCCAAAATTTGCACCCAATAGAGATGATTTTGGAATTTGACTCTTTGATAAGATTTTTTTAGGTTTAAATTGGTTGTTTTTATAGGAAACAATTGGTTTAAAATTGATTGGGTTTCTTTGTTGATTTGTGTGTTTAGAGTTTGATTCATTGTCATGTGATGATGTTGTAAAATCTTGTTGTGAATTAAGGGTTTTGTTTCATATATTTGTTGATTATGAATTGTGTGATGGGGGAATCTATTTAGTTTGCATGTTTTAGGCAATCATCCATTGAGGTCAAAAGGTTATTGAGGCTTACTTAATAGTGATCCAAGTTTGGGAGTTTTGGGAGGACATTGTAGTAGTTTGTCTGCTATACAAAGAACCACTTGTTTTATTTTTAATTTTTGAAATAGTTCCTTGAAATTAAATTGAGATAATAGTCATAGTTTGAGTTTTTTTAGAGAGAATATGAAGTTTGGGATTATTTAGAGAAAAAGTTGAAAGTTTGGGATTATTCTAACTATTTATCAATAAAAAATATTTTTTCTAAATCTTACTAGTTATTTTACTATCATATTGTACTAAATAGAGATGCTAATGGGTAAGGTAGAGGATGGGGACCACGTCCCATACCCACTTAAAAATTCATCACACATCCTCATGCTCATGCCCATTTGAGGATGAATTCTTCATATCTATCCCCATACCCATCGAATCCTCGTGGGGATGGAAAATCCCCATGAAATTTTTTTCCTCATTTCATTCCCCAATAGGGATCCTCGTGGGGACTTTCATGGGGTTTTGCGGGGATGGGAAATCTCCATGAAGAAAATTTTTTCCCATTCCATTTTCCATTAGGGGATCTCCACAAGAATTTTTTCGAGGATGTGGAATCACATGAGGAAATAATAATATCAATAAGTTACAAATTCATAACATGTGTAAAGTCAATAACAACAAATTCATCCACCTCCTCACATATCCACATATACTTGTGAAAATTTCATAATATAAGTATAGTAAATGTGCACCTTCTTGGGGGGTACTCCAACAACCCCGAAATCCAAACCCCAGGTATTGGGAATATGAATAGAAACCAATAAACTAGCTCCAATAAACACCCAACAATCAAAAAAGTATCACCCCAAATGTACCCAAGATTATTTATCATTGAATTACCATATACTTCAATTTGACATATTATGTCCAAAAATTAGGAGAATCCTATAGATCACTCCCTTGCCGTCTCTAATCACCTCAATCTCTTGTCATCTTCGATCTCCTCCACCTCTCGAGCTCTCGAGGTCTCTTCTTCTCTCCCTTCTTCCTCTCGCTCGTCGTCTGCTCGTTCTCTCTCTCTCTGTTCGATTTCACACTTAAATACAAGAGAAAAAACGGTTTTTGGTGGGAAATGACCGAAATACCCTTGTGTTCATTCATTTTTCTTATTGACCCTTTATAGTAATTTCCCATTTTCGATTTTTAATATATATATTTATATATATATATTAAATTACCTATATATATATATAAATATACATTTGGTAATTTTTATTGATCACGACTAAACCCCGCTCTCAACCTTACCCGAACCAAAATCATTTGATCCATAATAACGGTCGTTTTTTTGTAAAGTCAATAACACTTGGGGGCCCCAAAAATTAGGAGAATCCTATAAATCAAAGTTTTGCAATTTTTCTCATTTGATCCTAATTTTTTTTTCAGTACATGTGATCCTAAAATTATAAAATATAAATATAGTTGCAAACAATTCAAAACAAAACATACAGTTAACCAAATAAATTAAAATTATAAATCTCATTAAGGTTTTTTGTTATGTGTATAACGAGTGTTTCAAAGTGAAAACTATGTAATATTATATTATATTTACATATATAATATTATATGGTGTATATATAAATAATAAATATCATATGGTATAAATTGATATATGGGGATCTCCATGTGTAATCCATAATCCTCATGGGTATCCTCATTAGGTATCTCTATGGATATATTTTATTACCCATCCCCGTACCCATACATGTGTGGGTATGAGATTTTATACCCCAAACACATGTTAAACTAGATAATGCACAACAAGTTGATGTAAGAGTCAACTGTAATATACATTGTAGAAACAAACTTAATGAAGCACTGATACATTAAATAGTACGGAGAACAAATTGCTTCAAACTTTAAAACATAACATTATCGATCCATTGAGCCACTTACCCTTCATTCTCATCAAAATTTTTCTTGCTTAATCTTTTCATTCATGGACAGAATTTTTGTACATCGGTGAAGTTTCGGATAGTCTCGGAGGGTTAAGCAATCGATTGTAATGGAACATACACCCTAACTTTAAATGATTATCGAAGCACAAAAATAGCGGAAATCATCTAAACACGCTATTAAAAATGAAAATTAGAAAAGTGGTGAACTATTTGGAGACATCATATTGGAAACTTTAAATTCAATGTTTTCTTTGCTTCAAGAATACACGAGCATAGGTTGAACATTGCGCGGATATGCCAAATTGAAGAGTAACTAGATATAATGCAAGCATAGAAAGTTAAGGAAAAGGAGACTTTTAAGTTTTTAATGTACAATGGGCAATAACACTAGTAACATTTGTCAAAAGAACATAACTTAGGTTAACCTAATCAACATAGTAGTAACTAAAGAATCATTAAAGGCGAAATCCTTAAGTGAAGATACATACAAAGAGTTGAAAGATCATTTCTCCAAGTTACCTCAAAACTTGCATTAGAATTAAATGATTATCCAAACAATATAATTACTCCTCCATTGCACACTTGATTTAGTCCACTTAAAGAAGTTAAAATCAACATTAATAACAAAGCCTGAATCCCAAATTAGTTGGGTTAGTTGTTGGCTATATGGATCAAACTCTTCCATTGTGCTCAATTTAGTCCACTTTAAGAAACTAAAATCAATCAACAAAATTCATGACCATATCCATATATATATATATATATATGTTTGAAGTTTTGATCAAATTATGTATCAAGTTCCAAACTTTATGATTCAACAAATCTTGATCAAATAAACCCCTAAACTTTCCAATCAAATTAAATAAAAAAACTTCACAAGATTCACAAGAAGACAAGAACCAAACCCTAAATTGGGATCACCCCAAATCCGTACATCATGTGTTGCACTGCAAAAATTGAAGAAAACCCACTAATCAGCTCATACCCAATAACTGTAATCACCAAGAAAAAAAAAAATTGAGATCAAATTGTTAATATTTTAACATACGATCTTTGCGGAACATTCCTCGCTTGCGCTTGAGTGACGTATCGAATGGCAGTGATGTCCATGCTTTGGTCTTAGTGTTGGTCCCCGTTGATGAGTTATGCATCTTTTTTTTTGATTCTACTCACAATTCAATCTGCGATTCAGAAAATCACAAAAACCTAATCCAAGTTTTTTTATTCAGAAAAAATTCAATCTTTCTTCATTTGAAAATTTTGCACTCTTGTTCGAGCGAATTTGTGAGGCTTCTGTACTAGTATTTGATTTTCGCATGCCGGGTGGGTGAGATGGGAGAAGCGGTCCAACCAGGTTACTTACAGTCATGGGTTTCTTGATATACGTGGGTGTCCTAACTTTTTTTAATCCTCCAGGACTATCCAAAACTTCACCGATGTACAGAACTTATGTCCATGAATGAAGAGCTGAAGTAAGCAAGGAAAGTTTTTGATAAGAATGAAGAGAAATTGGCTGCAATGGACTGATAATGTTATGTTTTAAAGTTTGAGGCAGTTTTCTCCTTGTTATTTGATGTATCAGTGCTTCATTAAGTTTGTTTCTACAATGTATAATACAATTGACTCTTACATGAACCTGTTGTGCATTATCTAGTTTCCACAATGTATATTATAGTTTGACTCCTACTAAAGTAAAAATAAATAAATAAATTTAGGCGCTTGATTAGCTCTTATGAAAGTAGTTGAACTGAAGTAAAGAAGGACTAAAAAAAGTTCGGACACCTACAGACACCAAAAAACCCCTGTGACTGTAAGTGATCTAGTGGGACGCTTCTCCCATCTCACCCACACGACTTGCAAAAATTAGATACTAGTACAGAAGCCTCGCGAATTTGCTAGAACAAGAGTGCAAAATTTTCAAGTGAAGAAAGATTGAATTTTTTTTTCTGAGTAAAAAAACTTGGATTAAGTTTTTGTGATTTTATGAATCGCAGATTGGATTGTGAGTTGAATCAGCAGAGAAAATATGCACAACTCATCGACGGGGACCATTACCAAGATTAAAGCGGGACCATCATAGCCGTCCGATGTGTCTCTCTAAGCGCAAGTGAGGAATGTTCTAGAAAGATTATATGTCAAAATCTTAGCAATTTGATCTCAATTTCTTGTTTTATTAGTGATTTCGATTATTGGGTATGAGCTAATTAGTGAATTTTCTTCAATTTTTCCAGTGCAACACATGATGTACGGATTTGGGGATGATCTCAATGTAGGGTTTGGTTCTTGTTCTGTTGTGAATCTTATGAAGTTTTTTTTTGTTTGATTTGATTGGAAAGTTTAGGGTTTTATCTGATCAAGCTTTGTTGAATCATAAAGTTTGGAACTTGATATAAAATTTGATCAAAAACCTCAAACCCCTGTATATATATGGTCATTAATTTTGTTTATTGATTTTAGTTTCTTAAAGTGTACTAAATTGAGCTCAATGGAGGAGTTTGATCCATGTAGTCGACTCTAACTAATTTGGGATAGAGGCTTTGTTGACATTGTTGATTTTAACTTCATTAGTTGAATTTATGATAGCCACTTCCAGAAACAGTGGCGCTTGTTGTTGGAAATCAGAACTTAGAAAGCTTAGATACTGAATTGAGGAAATGTGTTCTTTATTCAACAGAATCAATGGCTGTTTATAGCCTTTACACACATACACCCAAAAACAGCAAACCTACGCTTGACAAGCTTATAGCGTAGTGGATAAACAATAATCTCTAACTTCCCTAAATGATAGGTCTTATTGTAACTACCTAGTTGAAAGGATAAACTAAAGAAAACAACTAAACTAAAGAAAACAACGAACCTATAGCTAACATTCCCTCCCTTAAGCTAAACATCTATATTTTAGCTTACTTCTGATGCGTTCACCATTCCAAGCATGCTACGAAGTTTCTCAAACTGCTCAAGCTTAAGTGGCTTTGTCATCAGATCTGCAATTTGTTCTTGAGAACTGCAATACTTCAATTCCACAACACCATCATTCACAAAATCCCTCAAAAAATGAAATCTCACATCAATATGTTTGCTTCTTCCATGAAAAACTGGATTCTTAGACAATTGAATGGCAGAACTATTATCACATTGAATTATGATGCTTTCATTCTCCTCCATTCCAATCTTTCCCATAATTCTTTTCAACCATAAACATTGACACGCGCAAAGAGCTGCTGCAATATATTCAGCTTCGGTTATAGACAAAGTCACCACTGGTTGTTTCTTTGAAGACCATGACACAGCTCCATATCCTATTTTGAACACATATCCAGAAGTACTCCTCCTATCATCAAGATCACCAGCATATCCGCTATCCGTGAATGCCAAGAGTTTTGAACTGCCTTCTCCCTTCTTGTAAAGAATGCCTAGCTCAGTTGTCCCTTTCAAATACCTCAGAATCCTCTTGGCTGCCAACCAGTGTGACATGGTTGGCCTAGACATGTACCTGCTAATGAGACTTACACCATACATTAAGTCAAGACGAGTCACAGTTAAGTACATGAGACTCCCAACTACTTGTTTGAACAAAGTTGTATCAACTTCAGCTCCTCCATCATCCTTTGACAGCTTTGTACCAGGAACAATAGGATTTTTCTTTGCATTACTACTTGCCATTTCGAACCTTGTTAATACCTCTCTTGCATACCTTCTTTGACAAATGAAGATACCATTTGAATTCTGCAACACTTCTACTCCAAGAAAATGCTTCATTCTTCCCAGATCAGACATATCAAACTCCAGCATCATTGAGTTTTTAAACTCATTACACATGCTCATATCATTTCAAACAAAAATTAAATCATCTACATATAGACTTACTATCAGAATTTTACCTCCACATGATTTAGTGAACAAAGTATGCTCACTTGGACATTTCTCGAAGCCTTCGCGTAGAAAATATGTCTCAATTTTGTTGTACCATGCCCTTGGTGCTTGCTTAAGGCCATATAGAGCTTTGTTTAATTTGTAAACCTTTCCTTCTTCTCCTTTCTTAGTAAACCCATCGTAATTTGCACAAACACTTCCTCCTTGAGTTCACCATGAAGAAAAGCACTCTTCACGTCAAGTGAAAAACTTTCCAACCATCTTGTCTTTGCTTTGCAAGAATTACTCGAATGGTGTCGAGTCTTGCAACTGGTGCAAATACTTCAGTAAAGTCTACACCATGACGTTGTGCATACCCCTTAGCTACCAACCGTGCCTTGTATTTTTCAACATCACCATTTTCATTAAGTTTGGTCTTAAAAACCCACTTAACTCCAATTGATTTAGCACCCTGTCAATTCCCAAGTCTTATTCTTCTCTATAGCTCGAATTTACTTTGCCATCGCCTCTCTCCACTTCTTGCTTTTTACTGCCTCTTCAAATAAAATTGGATCATCATCGGTTGCCATCATCATTGCAAGCATATCTTCCTCTTCGGAAAGCCCTTCACCCGTTTCATAATCTGCCATCCAGACCGGTTCTTTTCTGATTCGTTCATCCCTCCCTTCGATTGTGACGTCTTGCTTGCAAGTTTACTTCATTTGGAATTGAGCTCTTTGGGCTAGCTGTTGCTGTGACATTACGAATATCATTCTCCTCGATATCATCGAGAACATCTACATTCAACTCTTCTTCGGTTCTTCGCCCCAATCCCAATTTTCTTCTTCTTCGAATACAACATCTTTCTTGATGATAATCTTCTTAGTATTTGGATCATACAATCTATAGGCCTTGGATTCATCGCTAACACCTAAGAACACACACTTTGTACTTTTGGAATCCAACTTACTCATTTTTTGGTCCGGAATGTGAGCATGAGCTATACACCCGAAGATCTAAAATAATCCACCTTTGGTTTCGCACCACTCCATGCTTCTTCGGATTTTTTCTTTCACTTTTGCAGTTAGACTTCTGTTTTGAATGTGCACACACCACTTTACAGCTTCGGGCCAGAAAACTTTTGGAACTTCCTTCTCTGCTAACATTGAGCGTACTGTGTTCATGATGGTTCTGTTCTTCCGTTCAGCGACGTCATTTTGCTGTGGAGTGTAAGCTGCTGTTAATTGCCTACGTACACCCTGAGATTTGCAGAATTCTCCAAATTCATTGGAGTTGAATTCACCCCCTCTATATGTTCTCAAACAAGTTATATATGCACCAATCTCCTTTTCAACACATGCTTTAAAATTCTTAAATGCAACAAAAGCTTCTGATTTTTCATATAAAAAGTATATCCAAGTTTTACGTGAAAAATCATCAATGAAACTTATGAAATACCGTTTACCGCTGTTGGAAGCTGGTTGAATAGGTCCACAAAGATCAGAATGCACCAGTTGAAGCTGTTTTGATGCTCTCCATGAACTCTGCTTTGGTATAGATTCTTTATGTTGTTTGCCAACCAAACAAGCTTCACATAATTTCTCTGGAACTTTGAGTAGGGGCACACCATCTACCATCTTTCGGATGCAAGTGTTCTCAACCCCGATAATTCAAATGGCCAAAGCGACGATGCCACAAGTGTGATTCTTTTTCGAAACCTCGACTTGAAGACACAAAGAATTTGTGGTTGCCATGGATGCTAACGAGATAGAACATTCTGTTTCCACTCATATTAGTTTGCATAATTAACCCCTTCTAGAATGATAGACTTTACAAGTCCCTTTCGAATTAGAATAGCTAAACCTTTCTCCCGAAGTACGCCCTATGCTCAACAAATTGCTCTTCAATTCGGTATATAATAAACATCCGAAATTACTGAATAATGCCATTCATTTGAAGTCGAATACTTCCTTTAGCCATCACTACCATTCTGCTATTATTACCAAGCTTCACAGTTTGTCGAAATCCTTCATCCAGCTTCGAGAACCATTCTTTGTTACCAGTCATGTGATTGGAACACCCAGTCAGGAACCAGACTTCTTCTCTTTTGGTTTGATGGAATTCGACATAAGCCATCAATAGAAGCTCTTCTTCTTCTCCAAGTTCAGCATAGTTTGCATTTTTCTCCCAATCTGGACACTCATATTGATAGTGCCCCAACTGATGGCATTTGAAACATTCAATAGTAGCTTTGTTTTGAGACAATCTCCCTCGTCCTCTACCTCGACCTCCTCGGAATGAGCCTCTGCCCCTTCCTCTCCGTGGCTTATCATCATAAGAGATTCTTAAGGCTTGTTCTTCTTCTGGACTCCCCTGCATTCTTTGTTCTTGAACCAACAGACTTACGTGAAGCTCATCAATGGTCATGGTATCTAGATCATTTGACTCCTCAATTGAACAGACAACATAATTGAATTTAGGAGTCAATGATCTCAAGATCTTACCCACCACTGTGCTTGGCTGCATAGCTTCACCATTCACCTTCATCTTGTTCACAACTGTCAGAGTTCGTGCAAAATAACTATCGATCTTTTCTCCTTCCTTCATAGTCAGCATTTCAAACTCCTTCCTCAATGACTTTAAATTTGTGCTCTTTTCACCTTGGTAGATCCTTGGTACTTCTGCTTCATTGAATCCCAGATCGCCTTCGACGTCTTTTTGTCGAGAATGGTTTCAATGATTTCTCTTTCAATTGCATGAAACAGATAATTCTTTACCATCAGATCATTGAGCTTAGCCTCTTCGACACTCTTCCTCTGCGTCTCACTTGCTGATGAACCCGATTGCTGGTGATGGAATTCCTTCATCCACCAGGTTCCACATCTCTTTGCTCCTCAGGAAATTTTTCATCAACATCGACCAATGGTCATAATGGCCATCAAATTTTGGAATTAAGAATTTCTCTGAGGTTGTCATGCTTCACTCACTCTAACACTCCCACACTCCTATTTAATCAGGCCCCTTTCAAAGGCTCTGATACCAAATGTTGGAAATCAGAACTTAGAAAGCTTAGATACTGAATTGAGGAAATGTGCTCTTTATTCAACAGAATCAATGGCTGTTTATAGCCTTTACACACATACACCCAAAAACAACAAACCTACGCTTCACAAGCTTATAGCGTAGTGGATAAACAATAATCTCTAACTTCCCTAAATAATAGGTCTTATTGTAACTACCTAGTTGAAAGGATAAACTAAAGAAAACAACTAAACTAAAGAAAACAACGAACCTATAGCTAACACTTGTGGAGGACATTGTAGTTGAATATGTTACAGATTTGGTGAGTTAGTACAATACATTCTCATACAAATTTACAAATTAAGAGCTCAAATTTGTTAATTCGCCGCGTAGATGGATAGTAACTTAAGCTAATGTGATCTTCTGTTGAGTTGTGTTCAGGTCATAAAGCCCAAGATATTGTAACTAAGAGGGGGAAGCTTTTAACTGGGGACTTCTTGTATCTGATTCACAAGGTATCTTCTGTGGAAATTCGTAGATTTTTATTGTTAATGTGAGGTACTTTTTTGTCCTTGAATCAGTTGACAAGTTACAAATTTTGTTACTTGTTTACATTTCGATGAGTAATTATATTGTTTGGATAATTGTTTAATCTTTAAATTCTAATGCAAGTTTTGAGGTAACTTGGAGAAATGATCTTTCAACTCTTTGTATGTATCTTCACTTGAGGATTTCACCTTTAATGATTCTTTAATTACTACTATGTTGATTAGGTTAACCTAAGTTACGTTTTTTTGACAAATGTTACTAGTGTTGTTATTGCCCATTATACACTGACAAATCTAAAAGTCTCCTTTTCCTTCCTTTCTATGCTTGCAGTATATCTAGTTACTTTTCAATTTGACATATATGCACAATGTTCAACACATGCTCGTGTATTCTTGCAGAAAGAAAATATTGAATTTAAAGTTTTTAGTATGATGTCTTTTTCAATTCACCACTTCTCTAATTTTCATTTTTAATAGCGTGTTGAGATGATTTTCGCTGTTTTTATGCTTCGATAATCATTTAAAGTTGGGGAATATTTTCCTTCATCCTTCATATAACCGACTATTTAACCCTCCAGGACTATCCAAAACTTCACCAATGTACAAAACTTTTGTCTATGAATGAAGAGTTGAAGCAAGCAAGGAAAGTTTTATATGAGAATGAAGAGAAACTAGCTGCAATGGACTGATAATGTTATGCTTTGAAGTTTGATGCAGTTTGTTCTCCTTGCTATTTGATGTATCAGTGCTTCATTAAGTTTGTTTCTAAAATGTATATTACAGTTGACTATTACATAAACCTGCAATGGACTGATAATGTTATGCTTTGATAATGTGATCTTTCTATTTCTTTTCCTAATATGCCTTCTAGAGTTGGAATCTTGGATATCCTTTTAAATTCTTGGACATTTTTTGAGTTTTATTTATTTATTTCTTTGTGCAAAACGAGATTTTTCAGGATTTATGTATTTTTTATGTACATTTGTAGAGTCACATTTTAGGATTATAAAACATTTCAGTAGTTGAATTGTGAGCGGGCTCTATTGTGTGAAATTATGTAATATTATATTATATGGTGTATATATAAATAATAAATATCATATGGTTTAAATATATGGGGATCCCCATGGGTATCCCTGATCCCTGACGTGAATCTTTGTGGATATAATTTATTATTTGTTCTCGTACCCATGTCTGTGTGGGTATGAGATATTGTATCCATCCCCGTCCTCATACTCATTTAAAATCTCCATACTTGTATTGGTTTAGATAAATCTCCGTCATCGGTAGGGCTTACCTTATCTATTTGCATCTCTAGTACTATGGATAGACATAAACCAAATAAGACTCATATTTAATTCCTAATTAAACAAGTCGTCTTTACATCCTCCGTACTCCAGTTAAAATTTTGCAGGTTCGAGACGTAGATCGAACGGCTCCAATTTTCACAGATTGTGAGTGGGCCTAATTCAGCCCACTATGCTATAGTTATGGGCTTTATTAGGCCCATTACGTTATGGTTTAGGCCTAGTTCGGGCCATCAAGCTATAGTTTTGGGTACACATAGGGGTGGGCACGGGTCGGGTTCGGGTCGACCCGACCCGATACCCGACGACCCGGATCATTCGGGTCGATACAAAAATGACCCGCCACCCGACCCGCCGGACCATGACCCGAACCCTATAAAACCCACAAAAACCACAAAAACCATATAAAACCCATGATGATGCCGATTATGACCACACCCGAACCCGACCCGACACCCGACGGGTTTTTATGACCCGACTCGTTTGCTCCACTCATCCCACCCGACCCGCCACCCGCCACCCGACTTGATCACTAATGGATTGCACTAATATGTGAATCCGATTCAATTCGAATCAGTTATCATTAATTTGATCAAAATTTTTATTTGACTATATGAATTGAAAAATCACTAATACGGCTAGATTAGATCGGATTACAAATCTTACATTAAAAAACCGCGGATCTGATCCAATTAGCACATCAATGCATATTTTGATCATATGTATTATAGTATCTATAAGAGCATCAACTAAACGATCAACTCTAAACTAAAATATCTAAAAGTCTATTTGTTTTTCATTCTTTATTATACTTTCGACCTTTTTTTGTAGGTTGTATATTCAATGTGTATTTTTTGTGCTTTTATGAGGGTGCATGGTGAAAATTTGTGGATGACATATTTATTTATGTAGGTAGGAACTTACATTTTGAATAATATTGTGATGACAAGTTTATGATAAATATGCTTTATACGGATTTGTGGGATATGTGGGATGTATGTCGTAAATTTGTTATTCATGAGATGCATAATTTTTGTGATTCATTTGATTATGTTTAATTTTTGCGAATTGGATTGAGTTGGATTGATGAATTATTTAGACTGGATTGAATTGTAATTTTTCAATCCGCAATAATTGGAATGAATTGCGGATTGACTCTAATTGGATTGAATCCATTCCGAGTGCACCCCTAGTTTTGTCGTCAATTCAGGTAGACAAGCGAGCACCTTGTTTTGGCCCCTCTTATATACATAGTACATTAGTAGAAAAAATTGAAAATGCCTACGCTAGCCCACCTCTCAAACTCTCTGTTGTTAAACTTATTTAATATGTAATTAATATACAACAAAAAAAATCTATAATTAAAAAGTAATGTGCAATGATTTATAAATTTGATGAAGTTCTTTGTTTAATAATATTTAATTAAGCATTAATAATTATTTTTTGTCATTAAACAATATTAAGTTATACATTAATTTAAAATTTAATAAGTCTTAACAATATTATTAAGTGTTTTCTAAAAAAACAATGTAATTAAGTGTTGTAAAAGATTGTTTTTAGTGAAATTAATGCCTAAGATTTGCTAAATTAGCAACCTTGTAAATTTGGATAAGGCAAGCTTTAGACTCATTATTTTTGGCAACATATGAATTTTTTTATTTTACTTCAAAAATAGCAATATGTGCAAAAATTTAGTAACCGATTAGTTTAAAGAGATAATTGCTTTGACTATGGGTGTCAATTTTTTGTCTAGCTTGCCGACTCAATTTTGTCCGGACCTAAAAAATAAGGGTTTGGACGATGATTTCTTAAATCTAGGGTTGGGACTAGTGATCTAGGTAAGGTTTTGTTGACCAAATTGAAATCTAAGCCGGGTCTAAGTTCAAACCTAGCTCGAATTTCAAAAGACACTTCCATGCATTATATGATTAACATAAACAACTATAGAAAATAAGGAAGCTACATAGCTTATTTAGAAATGTACTATTTTAGTTTCTAAGACTTGTCTAAATTGTTTGAAATAACATTACAAGTTTCTCTTTTAACAAAAAACATTATTATGCCTTATAAATAGTCAGAATAATCTCAAACTTTGAGTTTTTTCTCAAAATAATCTTAAAATTTTTAATTTTATCCAAAAAAATCCAAAACTTTAAAATTTATCTCTATTTTATCCCACCTTAGATTCCAAATTAATTTATGCTATGGCATCAGAAGCAAAATGATCCACAAAAAAAAGCTCCAAATATAAGGAAAAAAAAACAAAATGATCCACAAAAAAATTATTTTTTTGATTCGCTTTTTTGATTTTTATTCTTGAACCACCGTCGATCCTCTCAACGATCGACAGTGGTTTCAATCAAATCTTTTTTCCTCTTTGTTCATTTAATAAAAAGCAGATCTAATCAGATTTGTAGTGATTAGTTCATCCTTGTTGTGAGTGCATCTTCATCAACGGTGTTGCGTGGATTTGTGCAACGTGCTGGATTGATTTATCGTTAGTTTTTACTTTATAGTTAGTTTTCTTCCTAGTTGGGAAGTCTTTGATTTATCTTCTCCTTGTTGAGAAGTTTCTAGGTCTTCTCCTTGTTGGGGAAGTTTTAAATATTCTCCTTATTGGGAAGTTTTGTTATTCATTTTGTGGTTCTAGTACTTGTGTATTGTCATGAGTTTCAACGTTGTAAAGAGTAGTCCATGATTGTCAAACTGTTTCAGTTTTGAAAAAAAAAAAAATTAATGGCAGTTTATTTGCACAAATAGGATTAGCGATCAATATATTTGATTCTATGTTTGGTCCATATTGAGCTATTAATGATTACTAAAATTTCGATTTCCGTTTTAAAAAAAAAAACAAAATGATCGACAAGAAAAAGTAGCTCGAACAAATGCCAACACTACGAACAGACTTGACAAAAAAAATGTCATGAACAGAGCATCATAAGCAACCATAAACTATGAATGATTGTGAAGAGATTTTTGAGGGATTTGTCAAAGCTCTCACGTTGATTCATCAATTTTACCCAAAAAAAATAAAAAAATTACCATATTAACATAATTAGTAAGAAGACACGCACCATGCGCGTGAAAAATACTTGTTCTCAAAAAATAAAAGAAAATAAAATAAAATTACTACAAAGCTTTATTTGCTACATGTATCAAAGTCTTGCTATGCTCTTTTTAATGATGAAGTTCATAGCCTTCTTAGTTTCATAGTATTTTAAATTTCCTTTTAACTTATAGTGTCTCAGTTCTTCCGTCAAAAAAAATAAAAAATAGTCTCTGTTCTATCTCCAAAAAAAAAATTGTATGTAAAACATAAAGATCCTTTTCTCCCAAAAAAAAAAAAAAAAAAATATAGAACCCCTTACAAATTATCTAATTCAGTATATTCTCTAAGGGTTCACTCAATAGAAAATCAAAAAATACCTCCAAAAAGTATGAACAGAGACTAACTCCAACCCATTTTCATCATCAGGATTCAAGAAGTTTAACCATACGATATTCACCCTTCCTTTCACCGCCATTTTGAGGGTCTCCTTTCCTTCACTCCCTAGTTTTTCTCCTGTCAATTACCCACTTGTTTTCATCAATTTTTCACCAACAATACCATACTCGTTTCTCCCTTACTAATTGATGTTGCCAAATTTCCTATTTTTGTTCTGTTTTTTCTTCTAATGATAGTGGGACGGTTCTGGAAGTTACAACTTACAACATGTTCATTGATAGTTTGTTAAGGCCACGTTCATTGATAGTTGGGAGGATATACCCATTTAGTTGTGTATATAATGCTAATCATTCTTGTTTTCGGGTAGTCATTAATTAGTTTTTAATCAAAATAATAGTTGAATATTTGAGTTTATGTATATTACTAAAAAAGATTTAATCAAAATAGTAGTTAATTTCTAAAAGAAAAAAATATATATTTTATTAATTTATTACATATAGAGAGAGAGTAGTCGTGTAATGAGATTTAAGTGGAGATGAGTGTTTTTTTTTAACAAAAGGATGCTTCTTAAATAAAGAGATTCATATAAGTAGAGCCCACAAAATGAGTTGACTTACAAATCATTCATTTAAATGGGAGCCTTCTATAACCCCACATAATGAATGAGGCGACTACGCACACAAATAGATTAACTTAATTAAAAAACCCCTAAATACATATATACTAAAACTCTATTAGCTTTTCATTAAAAAAAACTACAATAGCATAATTTGGCGGGCTATCCGGTGTAGGGGCCTAGGGCGGTCGCCCGTCCCGCCCAGCCCACCCCAAAATCGGCTCTGCCTTTGTGAGGCTATGACTCAAAGGTGGTTAAGTTAAGGTATTAGTTATAGGAAAGAAAAGAGACTTATTTTAGTAATATATAATAACAAATATATACTTAGACATATATCTAAACTTTAAAAAAAAAAAATATCTAAAAAACATATGTATAAAAATTGTATAATACATTAATGATGAATCTAGGTCGATATACATGTAACATGGAAGGCAACAAATTATTGTTTTTGATGCCCTAGTGGATCGTGCGATCGATTTTTAGTTCCAGTTGATGGTGGAGACACGAATGTGTAAAAATTCAGATGTTCCATCAAGATTTTGTGTTTGCATTATGTGTTTGATGAATTGTCTAATAGAAAGTGCGAATTGGGTTTTCGAGGTTTTTTCGATTCTTGTTAGGTTTAATGTGTTGTGTTTGCTATTTGTTTAATGAAATTTGATGACCCAGTTGAGGAGTTTCACCAATCTTGTTGAAACTTGCATGATCGATTGCTTTTGATTGATTGAGTCGAAATGTGATTCAAGCTATGCATCTTAAACTCATCTAAATACGATTTGGAGATATATAAATGGAGGGGCACTTTAGTAACTTCACCCATTAAATATACACATAATCCTACCCTCGATACTCCCAACCGAACAAGTCACTGTAAATGGAGTAATACCTAAACCGATGTTATAATCTCAGTATAAAATTAACCCATGATTTTGGGACATTCATGTATATAAACCAAACTGGCCATTAAGATAAAGTATTGTTTTGTAAAAAAAAGAAAAGAAAAAATAATGTATTAAGTACATACATAATATACTAAAATACTTATTTTTCTCATCAAAATTATTTATCTAATCTATTGATATTTGGTAATGCTCGACTAGTTCATCAATAAATAAAACTGCATTTTCGGTTTTGGTAGCTTCCAAAAACGCTTTCCATAACTATTTAACAACCCTTAAATTTTAACCTGACTTAGGTCACACTTTTTAGGACCATGATCCCGGCTATGCGATACTAGACAATGTTTCGAACCTCGGGAGTCGACACTAAGGTGACTTTATGTTTCCATGATGTGTGTATTAATATTATAGACCATTACGTGTCTCGAGCCGTTCGAACAAATCTTAGTTTGAGTGAGACTTCGCGTAGCTAAACGGGGAGTAAAACACAGTTAAAATACAAATAAATGAAATTTTGTATAATTTAAATAATTATATGGCGAGACGAGACAAGACTACTCACACAATAGAGAAATACAAATCGAGGAATAGGTGTAACGATCCAAAAATCTGGTTATTTGTGGATGATAATGCATGTATTAGTATATTAGTATTTTACGGGTCTCGAGCCGTTCGGGCTATATTTTAATTGAGTGAGGTGTTGCTTAGTTAAACGGGGTTTTCGGGAACCATTTTTGTGGATATTATTAATAAATAAAGTCAAATGAAATATATGACCTAAGTTGAGGAAATACAATGTTAACAATAAAGTATAACTTAGACATGAATAAATTTATTTGAATACTAAGTGGGACCACCTTGAGAAGCGTGTCGAACGCGGGACACGGTGTACTGAGTAGGCGAGAATTTGTGCGACCTTATTTATAATTTAATAAGGTTAATCTAATGGGTTAATATGGATAGGATTGTTAAAATGACACAAGTGAGTGAGGAGGACCATTGGATGGTCATAGAGATGTGTACATGGATTAGATTAGGAGGATGAACCAAATGACTCATAAGAGTTGCTGTCCAAGGGTTGGGCAAGTGTAAACTCAAGGGCAAAAGGGTCATTTCGGCCTAACTCATTGATATAAAAACAAACAAAACCCTAAAACCCTAATACACTATTCATCTCCTTCTCCAACTTGGCCGCCACTATTTACCCTCCCCACTCTCTCCCCACCGTCGTGCACCGCCACCGCATCTCCGACCAGCCGAGGTGGGCTCGGAGAGACCGGACGGCGTCTCTCTCCCTCTCTCTCGTTTGCTTTCGGCCTCACGATAACACCCTCTCTCGGCTCACGATCACTCTCTCTCGGTTCGTCCACGCTACAGCCTCCCGTCCTTGGCTGGACAACCACCACCGCCACCGCCCGAGCCCGACGTCCCTCCACCACCACCGACGACGCTAGGTGAGCTCCTCTCTTCCCTCCCTTCCTTCTCTTCCTCTCTTGCGCCACGTCTTCTCTCTCTCACTATTGGTTGTCTTCTCTCCATACTCTCGACCAGTCACCACCGCCACTCACCACGGTGCTAGGAACCTCGACCACTCACCGGAGACACCAAGGTGAGCCACCTCAACCGTTCTCTCTCTCTCTCTCTCCACTGTTTTGTGCTCCTCTACTCACTGTTTTCACGTTATTTTTGAATGGATTGTGGGACTGCTATGGACGTGTTTCACCACTGTTTTGGGGGGTGCTGATTGGAGGTCAACCTCCGGCGACGCTGCTGCCCGGAGGTGACCCCATGTGTGGTTGTGTTGGAGTGTGTAGGTGTGGTTATTTGAAGTGTATATGGACTGTTGTTGTGCATGTGGGTGACGATTTTGGTGAATGTGTGTATGGGGTGGCTTTCTATATGTATGGGTGTGGTATGTAAATGCACATCCCAATTGGGGTGTGGGTGTGTACTTTAGTGGGACTGTTTTTATGAGATGTATAGGTGTGGTTTCGGTTTGCATGGAAACTGTTTTGGGGTGTGAATATGTGTAAGGGGTGTACACTTTGTGTGTACACCACAATGGGGTGTACACAACAAAAGGGGTGTGTACACCACAAGGGTGGACCTTTGTGTGTGTACACCATAAAGGGGTGTACACATCAATTGTATATGGTGTGCATGGTGAAAATGTGTATATAACATAGTTTTAAGTAATAAAGTGATGTACTAATGCATGTGAACATGGTAAATCATAGTGGGGCGCACACAACAGCGGGGTGTGTATGCACAAAACAGCAGGGTGTGAAGTGTTAGTGTGCACACCAGTGGGGTGTACACATCAATTGTGTGTGTGTGACCATAATGTATATTATTGTATGTTTGAGAATAAGTAAACAAGATTATAAGTATGGACACTTGTGTTAAATGAATATGGACTTATAATAAGGCCCAACAAGGGCCCAATCCACTCATTTTAATATAGGTCCATAACAAGTCTCAATTGGTGTGTATACGGGTTGTGTAAAACCCAATAAGAGTTTAATATGATAGGCACAACTTAAGGCCCAAAACAAATACATAAAATGTAATAATGAGCCCATATGTCTAGGCCCAATAATTGTCCACATATTGAGCCTACTTAGGTGGATGTAGACTTGACACATGGACATCAACGATGGTATGGGTTACATTAATTGAAGGAATTGAAACAAAGTTTATGAGAATCATCCAAAAACTAAATACTAATCCTAAACCTATATTCGGGACTTAAACCATTGTCAGGTAGTCGAGAAACACGGGAAGCGCGTTAAAGTCTCTGAGTGAGTACCGGTCACGCTAGATCGTAAAGTACATGCATGCCTCGTATGTATGTACGTTAGTAGACCAGTAAGAAAATAACATGTGATTTATACATCCTCTATTTATTGCTATTGTTGCATTGATCCTTTGCTTGATATTCCATTCCGATTTCCTTGGTTGTATGTTCTTGGCATGAGTGTGTGTCTCGAAGGTATCATGTGGTCCCGCACTAGCTGGGACAACGAGGGTGCCCTCTACGGGGGTAATCGACCACCCCTAGTGATGTGTACTTGGGTACCGGATTCGAGAGGTGTTGCGATGCCTCTCGATTTCACGCTGCGCTAGTGTTGCGACATTGCCCGGGGAGATCTTGCGAGATCTTTGCCGTATTGCTGTGAAATAGACCACTCATGGGCCTCTTTTGAATCTTAGAACATGCAAATATCGATTGTTTATCTATCAGTCTCTTTATCATGCATTTGATTTATTTACTTTCCAGTTATTTCATTTCCGCATGATACTTAGATAGCTTTTCTTGTTATAATCATAAATTACTATTACATTCTTCTGGTACTACTAGCAATTTTATTCAGTTACTTACCGTCTAGTTTGTGACGGTGGGTGCAGATAGAGTGGAGAGCAAAGAAGGGACAAGGGGCCCTGCCTAGGTGATATACTTTGAGGATTTGCAGCGACATCAGAGAGACTCTATAGTAGGTGTTTATGTTTTTGTTGATGTGTATATCGTTTTATACTTATATTGTTGGGATTATTGAACTTGATATTTCTTTTGTGAGACTGGTATCATGTACATATGCCTATCGAATTGTACATGAATACTCGGGGTTTTCCACATTTATAGAATTCCTAATTTCCCTTTGATTGAGTTATTTCCTTTGTTATAATTGTTTTAGTCTTCCGTTGTGTATTAATGCAATAACTCTTTCATAAATTACTAATTGATTATTGATTAGGCTCGTCGTCAGGTCGAATGGCTCAGGGCTCCGCAAACTTACTCAATGGGGGAGTTGGTTAACTAAGTGATTTACGAAACAATTGTTGGAACACACATAAGAGATTGTTAAAATGAGACAACTCTAAATTGAAGAGCCTTCGGATTGGCCTCGAGATGTGCGTGTGTTTTGAGATGAAAAATGGTAGAAAATATAACAAAGATCAAAGGGTACAAGGGTCATTTTGAACAAATGATGTTTATATATATATATATAGGTTATAAAAAAAGAAACCTTAAAACTACACACCCCTCACCTCCATCACCTTTCTTCTTCCTCATTTCTCCCTCTCGGTTGAACTCACCCCCTCCCCCTTGATGATCGGACGTAGCCTCGACGAGTAAGTCTCTCTCTCTCTCTCTCTCTCTCTCTCTCTCTCTCACTCTCACTCTCGACTCGTGCACACAAGCAAGTGTGCCATGGAGGTCCGCCCGCGTCTTCGCGGGGGGATAGTGGCTACGATTGTCGAAGACGATCCTAGGTGGTCACCGGAGTCGAGGTTGCCTCTCTTACACTCTCGGTTTCCCTCTCCCTCGGTTTCTCTCTCTCGACCTCTCCCACTCACTCTATCGGGCCGTGATGAACGAGTCACCGCTGCCATGACCAGGGACGAGTAGGGATGGCGTACTGTGTTCGCCGGAGTCCTCAATGTTCCGGGGCAGCCAACAACACGGTGGATGGGGAGGTACAACCATGAGATCGATACACACGGTTTGTAGGTGTATTCGCGGTGGTTATAGTTGCCATGATCGGAGGGCTAGTCGTAACCTCGACAGCCCTATAGCAGCCCCTCGGTTTACATGTGTATAGATGTCCATTTTTCTTTTTTTCATGATCAACTACATTACTGTTTTCGGCCTCGCCGGAGTTGCAGAGCTCGGTGGCGCTGCTGGCCGGACCACCACGCCAGGGAGACTATTGAGGACCATGTCTTGCCCTTGCCGGTGTCTCGCAGCCGCTCCGGTGGATCCGAATCAGTGGTGTTTGAGAGCATTTTGGTTATGATTTCATGTGTACATGTTTCCTGGGTTTCATTGAAAACCGCCGCTTGCGGTGGTGTTGTCGGTCGAACCACCACTGGTGGGGGCTGTCACGGACCTTGCCAATGTCCTTGTTGGTCTCTCGCAACCTTCGGTGTGTCCAAAACACTAATGATGTTGTTATTTAGTCGATGATTTCACGTGGTTGTTTTATCGGGTTTAAACCGTTGTGTTGTGTGATTATTGACTTATCGTTGAGCGTGCCCTGGCTTTCCCGTGCTGCGGTGGTACTCTCTCGATGTCGAACAACATCGGTAAGTTGCCATGGAGTCCCAGTTTTTGGTTTTAGTTCGATGATATGTTGTGTTTAGATGTGATGAAAGGGTTATGATGTCGAGGTCACGTCATCGGTCCTCGAGACTATCACGTGACTCACACATGACTGAGTCGAGCCTACGATTCATGATTAGGCTTACATGCATTATGGTTACCGACTTGGTGATATCAGTGTCGTGGTTTTGGTTGTGGTTGTGGTTTTCAAACCGGAGAGGTTACGTTTAGTTTTTAAGGTCGACTTATCGATGGGTTTATTAAGTTGTTTTTGAGTCATTAAAACACTAGGGATTTAACCTAGGTTTAGATAATGACTCGAATAAATAACTGTAGTTTCCAACCCTGTCAAGTAGCTGGAAACTTGGGGGTACGCGTTAGGATTCACGGGAGTGTTGTATACGGGTTACGATAGTTCAGGTAAATTCACTCGCCCTAAAGCTTGTGTACGTTAGTAAGCTAGTAAGAACATTGTATGTAATTCATTTTTCGTTCATTGTTGCTTGTTGATTTTCGTTGTTGGCATTTCTATCCTGTTGATTCCTTGGTATGTGTGTTCTTGGCGTGAGCGTGTCGATGTGGTTTTTAAGGCCTGAGTCCCTCTTTTACCAAGTTGTGCTAGTGTCGTGACATTGCTTGTGAAGAGCTAGCGTCTTCTTTTCGTACGTTTGGAGGCCTGTGTCCCTTTGATACTGCCCGAGTGTTGCGACTTTTAGTCAGCGTCCTCTTTCCGTACGCTGTGATTTTGATCGCTTACTGCGTCTCGCTTGTTTTCTTAGAACATGTATGTTTTCGATTGATACCCGATAGTCTGTTTATCAAGCATTTTGAACTTGTTATATTGCCTATCTTTTAAATTTTCGCATGATATTTGGACTGTGCTTCATTTGACGTTCATGAATTACTGTTATTTTTTTTTCTGGAGTTACTTTCAATTTTCTCTCAGTTGCTCACCGTCTAGTTTGTGATGGTGGGTGCAGATTTACTAGAGCATTCATGTAACAACCCTCGAATTTTAACCCGACTTGTATGATACTTGTCAGGACCATGACCCGGCTATGCGATATTGGACAATATTTCAAACCTCGGGAGTTGACATCAAGGTAATTTTATGATTATTTGATTTTGTGTATTAGTATTTTAGTATTTTACGGGTCTCAAGCCGTTCGGGCAATTTTAGTTGAGTGAGGTTTTATCTAATTAAATGGGGGAGAAAAACAAAATAAAGAATACAAATAAATTAATTTTTGATAATTTAATTAATTAGTTGATGGGATGTGACGAGAAAATGGACGCGTCAAACTAAATGTTGGAGAAATGCGGACCGAGGAAATGTAAGATCAATGTGGGAGTTGGATAGTCTCGCAACATACGGACTATAAGATGAAAATTTTTAAAGTAACACAACTTGACGAGGAGAGTCACTGGATTTACATTGAGATTGGTAATTGTGTTGAATTGTGATGGAGGAGTAAAAGACGCATAAGGGCAGCAGTTTTTAAATGGATGTTAAGGAGGATGAAGGGCAAAATGGTCATTTTATTCTTATTTCATACATATATATATATATATGTTATTTGTAAACAAACCCTAATCCTAACCCCTCCTCTACTGCCGCCCTCTCTCATCTCTCCCATTTCGTCCCTCCCACCACTCTCTCTGTCGGTGCCTCTCCACCATCACCCTCGGCCTCTCATCTCTCTCACCCTCACGGTGTCTCATCTCCAACCACTGCCACTCCCTCTCCATCTCCGCTCTCATCATCTCTCACTTCACGGTCTCTCTCACTCTCCTCGTTCAGCGTCACCGCCACCCTCCTCTCGCTGTCGACGAGTTGCATGGTCCCCGGGAAGCCGAACTCGCCCAAGGTAACTCTCTCTCTCTCTCTCTCTCTCTCTCTCGGTCATTGCACACCTCACCTCACGGTGTCTCTCCCTCCCTCTCTCGACCGGTGCTCTGCTCGGCGTTGTGCGTCGTCGTGGCCGGTGGGACGGTCCCCGGTCACGGTCGAGTGGAGGCGACTCTGCTGTTGGGGGTGTGAACCCACTGTTGGACGGTGGTGTTGTACAGTGTTTTGGTGAAAACGGATGGGGTGTGGTGTTGGTGTTGGTCTGGTGTGTGATCGTGTGTGCACTCACTGGTGGGGTGCATGATGGGGTGTGGCGTTGGACTGCGTGTGCATGTGTATGCATGTACACCCCACGGTTTTGGATTTCTATCCATTTGCATTTCTAGTGCTACCCCTGGTTTTGGGCCTAATCCGGCCCAGTTCACACGAACTGAACGGACTGCGCCGACCCATTAGCCCACACGATATGTATAAAACCTCTTACAATTCACATTTTCGTTGCAGAAACCCTAACAGACTAACAGTGCAGCGACTGTGATGGAGAGTGAAGGAGGAGAAGAGAAGCAAAGAGTGATCTTCAGAGACATCAGGCGTTACTACTGTGACTATTGCGGCATTTGTCGATCCAAGAAGTCTCTCATCGCATCTCATGTCCTCGCCAATCACAAGGTCTCTCTTTCGATTGATTGGTTAATATTGTTTGTTGATTGTGAACGTGATCAACATGAACTCTAGATCTAAGTTTTTGAAACTTTGATCTGTTTTTGTTGATTTCAGTGATTGTATGGCTTACCAAGTTACTAGAGTAGAATTTTAGCTGCATTGATTTTAGGAGTTTTTGAGTTTGCACTTTGTTGTCAATGATTCAGGATGAGGTGGAAGAGAAAGAAATCGATTGCGGCAAAGGCAAGGAAACAGTTGAGAAGAAAAATATTTGTGAAGAGTGTGGTGCAAGCTTCCGGAAGCCGGCGTATTTGAAGCAACACATGAGAGGGCATATGCTGGAGGTATATACTCTTTAGTCGAGGTTTTCGCAGGACTCAATTTTTTTTTTACTTGGGATGCATTAATTAGGAGGGATTTAAATAGTTTTGAAAGTTAACCATTAAATGCACTAGACCGAGCACAATGAAAGAGTTTGTTTGATCCATGTAGCCAACCCCAATTGTTGTTGTTGTTGTTGTTTCGCGACTTAATTGTTTAAGTACATTTTTTATTAGCTGGTTTGATATACCTTGTGATTGCAGATGGTTTTGGTTAATATGTACTCATTTGTTGTTATTGTTTTCAATTTCATTATGGTTGGTGTTTGAATTATTCATTTGGTTGGTTAAAAGCAATGTTTTCTTGCATTAGTATATTCTAAATGGTGGAATGTTGCAGAATGTGATTGAGTTGACGGTGTGAAGCATTGGATCCCATCCGAACTCCAAAATGCCAAAGAGGCGAGATGTCAAATCTTGAATGGACCAGTAGCAGGATGGGGGACCTCCTGTGAAGCTCCATCAAGTAAGCCTCATTTCACGCGGTGCCTAATACTTATGAGGTTGGCTGATTTGCTTACTTTGTATCAAGATATCCGGTATGTATTATTAAGATAAGAGAGAATTCGCACACTCATCTACTTTTCTCACTTTTTTTAGAGGCCGTTTGCTTGTCCAGTGGATGATTGTCACTCGAGCTACAGAAGGAAAGATCATCTTACCAGACACTTACTTCAGCATCAAGCAGGAAAGCTCTTTTCTTGCCCAATGCCAGACTGCAAGAGTAGGTTTTCTTACCAGGGAAACATGACGAGACATGTTAAAGAACACCATGATGAAGATTATCTAGGGTCCTGCGATGAAAAGGGTCCCCAGCAGCATGTGTGCCAGGAAGAGGGTTGTGGGAAGGTCTTCAAATTCTCTTCAAGGTTGCAGAAACATGAAGAGACCCATGGCAAGTTTATCTACATCTTTTTAACTTTCTGGTAGGAATGTAATTCTAACTTATGAAAATAATCCATAACTAGTATATTCTTGATCTCTGCAGTCAAGTTGGATACAATTGAGGCAGTTTGTTGTGAACCTGACTGTATGAAGGTTTTCACCAACGGTGAATGCCTCAAAGCTCACATTCAAGCCTGCCACCAACACATCACTTGCGATATATGTGGGATCAAACAACCGAAGAAGAACTTCAAACGGCATATGCAAGTACATGAAGGTGGGGTTTCATCTAACGAAAGAATAAAATGCAGTTACGAAGGTTGTCAGTACACATTTGTCACTGTAAGGACTCCATTTCCTTGTTATGAATTTTTGGTGATGAGATTATATCATAGGGAGGAAGCATCGAGAGCTGGGTAGCTGGATATATAATAGATTTTTGCTATATGCTGTGCTTGCAGAAATCAAACCTCAATCAGCACGTTAAGGCTGTCCACCTTGAGCTCCGCCCTTTTGTTTGTAGAATAGGTGGGTGTGGCAAGAAATTCTCGTACAGGCATGTAAGAGACAATCACGAGAAATCACATGAATACGTTCAGGTAAACTACTTCTGAAATTGAGAAATGTAGATCCTATTGTTTTTGTTGTAGGTGGGATCACTATGTGTTCATATTATTAATGATATCTTCATTGTGAATGATTTAAAGGGTGATTTCTTGGAGTCTGATGCACAATTCCAATCGAGGAGAACGAGTAGGGGCGGAAGGAAGAGGAAGCTGACATCGACAATAGAAATGTTGCAGAGGAAAAGAATTGTTCCGCCGGGTCTGACAGATTCTGCGTTCAAGGAACCATCAGATTACGTTGCTTGGTTGCTTTCATCAACTGAAGACCAGCAGTGAATAACATGGAAATTGGTCAATAATGTATGTATACAAGATCATCTAAGATGGTGTTTTTTGTGTAGGGGAGAGCATCTCCTGTTAATTTTTGTAGTAAATTAGTAATATATACGTAGTATATAATATAGAACGGTGTTTTGAACAATGTATATGTATATGTATCTGTGCACATTTTGTTGTCCTCCTTGAGAGGTTGTCCATCATCCATCATTTCCTTTCCACTCAACCACATTCGCCCTCTATCTCATATTCTTCTCATTTCACCCACCCTACCCCCAAGACTACCCTTTGGTTTTTCCTTGAGAGAAGCGGTTGTGTTGTTTTACGCCTCCTGCATTTACCCACCCTCAACCTTTTTTGGTCATTTCCCACTTACATCAAACCTCCTATCGGTTTATGCCTAGAAATGGATGATAACAAAAATATGTAGATTCCCTTCTAGTATGAGCATCTTCCTTCATTTTGTCACTATTGCGGCCAATTAGTTCATGAAGAAGTATTTTGCTCCATTAAAACCAATGATACAAGAGCTGGAATCAAGAAAGCCTATAGTTATGGTCCATGGCTCAATGTTGGCACGCCACTTTGTGAGTTAGTTCCCTGAGTTTGTCCTACTGGAAGAGGAGATGCAGGAACCTCCAGAATGCTCTCCGGTGAACCTCCATATCGTCCCAGTTTCAGAACAATCCAGTAGGCCCAATTTAAGGTCGGTGGAGGTTTAGCTGTACTTTGGAATGATGCAACTATAGTACAAGTGGCCCTCTATGGACAGTTCTTCATTGAATTACGTATACAAGATAAAAAATGTGAGTTTGTATGGCGAATCTTGGGGATTCACCTTCATTCAAAACTAGCAACACATATCGCGATACTTGAGCAACGACTAGACCACATCTCGGAGCCGTATATCTTACTTGGGGACTTCAACTATACTACCCATAGAAGTGAGAAATGTGGAGGATAAAAGCTTATGTTCTTCTCCTTATTGCATTCATGACCAGCTAGAGATGGAGTACACAATGCTTAATGACTTTCGACCTACAAGAGAAGATTGGGCTATTCGAGTTAGAATATCCAGATTATGGGAATCGCACAATCTTTGTAATAATAATGAGCTTATTAGTTTAGTCATGATTCTAATTGATGAGCAGGTAATTGAGTTTATGTTGTTGCATTTTGACTGTTGTGTTTTGAGTGTTTTGGTGATTTTATATGTTCTTTCACCTCTATGAGCTTATTAGATTAACTTATTTTTTTCAAATTGTTTTTATGTTGTAGTTTATGATCATGTTCATTTTTTCTTATCTCAAGAACCCATTTTTGTGTTTTCTTGAATTACATCTTTCAATTTTAACCCAATCAAAATAGGAGCCCCTTATTAGTTTAGACATGATTCTAATTGATGAGCAGATAATTCAGTTTGCTATACAACTTACCTGGTCTGATTTGATATTTCATCGGTATTGATACGTGAATTTAGTTTGAAAGATTTAAGATCCAACTTCTTTTTTCACATCTTTAATCTGTTATCTAAGATGATTGGGCCACCACTTGATTAATTTCATTTAATATTTGGCTTTCAAATCTTATTAGATTGCTTATTCATGAATTAAGATTTTTAAATATAGATTGAGGAATACTTCCAGAAAATTGAGTCTCAGAGAATCAGTTGTTGCATAACTGTAATCTGTTTAAGAATGACCTTTGGAAAGGTCAAACTGGATTTTGCCTAAGCTCTTACAATTTACAAAATGTGTGTTATTCCTAATCTCTTGGCTAGTGAAATTTAGGTTTAAGTTTTAATTTCTCCTCCCCCCTTCCTTTGGAATAGACTAATGATGTGACGATTTTTCTTTTTGCATATAGCATATATGGCTTCGTCCTTTTAGTTTTTCATAAAGTTCTATTAAGGTTGTCAATAACTATTTTGATAAAAAAAGATTGTGAAGAAGCATATTGCAATTTTGTACCTTTCCCCATTTGTTGTTCTTGAATATATGTTATTAAATTCAACAATATACATATTTTAATTCCATTACAGTATACTTATTTCCATTTAATTTACTTAGTATATTGATACTACTCCATACGCTTATGAACGTATTGAAGCACTTACTCTTTCTAACGTATGCTGTCATTTAATGTGTTTTGTTTGGCTTGGTATTTGGTTGCATACTTTTATTTCCAGCTGCTTCAAGATATCTCTACATAATCAAATATCATTTTTTTACTTATGTTATTATTGCTTATCGTTATTGTTATTGCTCTATTACGTTTAGATAGGTTTTTTACGGTATAAGCTTACTATTGATTACATTTCTCATTATTCTTATATCATTTCTATTGATTCGGTATAAGCTTACTATTGTTTAGTTATGCCATATTAATATATAAATTTAGCATCGAATGCAACACATCCCATTTCGTTTGGGAGTAAATCCAGAATGATTATAAAATAAATAGGATAGTATTTGTCCTGTTGGAATAACAACTTCATAGAATGTGATTACAGTCCCGATTATGTATATTTATTTGGTTCATTGATTGGTATTTATAAGGAGGATTTTTTCGTTAAATAAAATGTTTTACGCACCTTTTTAAATCTTTTGCCAAGTGCATGTACATCCTTCAATTTTTGTTCCTTTCAAACTAATGGTGAAATTATTAAATCTCCAGTAAACAATAACGCATGCAACAGTTCGGAAAAATCAGATTTCCAAATACAAAAATGTCTTGCAAGAAGGGTTGATTTTTCCGGGCGAATTCAAAAAGTAGTGTTGTTTTTCTTTAAAATTCGTTAAATAAGTGAAAATTTTGTAAAATTATAAAAGTAATGTATTCTGCGTTTACTAAATGCGGTATTGAGTGTGGGGAAATGATGTGGAATAAATGGCGCCTTTTCTAAAGGCGTCATTTGTTGGTATAGGTGATGTTGTTGACGTGGCACGTTACACGTAGATTTTTTTGTTTTTTTTTCTTTTTTCCCTTTTTTTAAATGGCACCCCGTCGCCAATTGACGTGGCACGGTGCCCCGTCACCCCGAAAAACATAAAAAAAAAGGGAAAAAAAGGAAAAAAAACAAAAAAAAGAGAAAATGAGAAACAAAATCCATAAAAATATTAAAAAATAGTATTTTGACGAAATATATAGAAATTGAGGATTTTATATGAAAAATGGGAAATTTAAAAGTCGGGGAAGACTTTATGCTGGGGTTTTAGAGTTTAGGGTTTTACATTGAAAAATATAAAATTGAAAGCTAATTTAGGGTTTAGTGTTTAATTCGGGTAATAGGTATAAAAACTTGACTACCCAAATATATTAAAAAATATCATACAATTGAATGTAAAATGTTTAAAATTTATATTCGAAGATTACTAAAGAACAAAAACTGATATAAAAAAAAAAAAAACTAATGAACAAAACCTATAATTCTTCAATTAAATTAACAAATTCATTTACATTAAACCAATACATTATTAAGAAATATGGAAAATATTAAAGATTTTGAGAACTAGTCTCTAATATTACATGAAAAGATTCATATGCTTATCACACTCTTCAAGTTCTTCCATAAGACCTTCTTTCTTCGAATGAGAAAAAAAAAAATCTTCAAGTGAAGGCATAACACCAAACAAGATATATGTAGTATATCTTTCTTCACTTTCGCTCTATCTTCTTCAAATTTTCAAGATAGCTTTCTCAATTATGTGATTGATTTTCTCTTTCGCCAAGGAAGAAAAAAAATAAAAAAAACAAAGGGATGCCATCAGTATTGAACTAGATATTTAGTATTTGAGTAGTAGTAAACAAATGTACTTTGATCCTCTGAAATCATTAAAAGGCAATAATAAAAAACTTAAACAAAGGTACTTTGTCCACCAAATTCAAAGCTTTCATTGCATAAATGGTTGAATGGTAGCAAATAATAGATATTTGACAGGAACATATTTATTCATAATGGAATACAGATAAATTTTCTCAATTATCAAAGAAATCTAAGCATTAAATATAAAAATCAATTTGAAACTTTTCACATGCAATCCAGGTAGACACCCAAAGGATCTAGAAGAATCCATCCTTTGTTATTACTATTATTGAGAGAAGTGCATCTTAATTTACACCAATCAGAATATAGATATATTTCAATAGAGATACAACTCTATTCCTTTGTTCTCTGTCGAGAAAAAAAGTGAAGGCATAACACCAAACAAGATTTGCGTAGAATCCACACACAAAAGAATCCTCTTTTCTAATTGAAGATAAGGTTCTAGAATCCAATCTTCTCGAGTCCATAGCAATTCATAAGATCCTACACTTGTGGGTCTCCTATATAGGATCTAGATCCTATCAACCTTGCTTGTTCTTATAAATCAACATGCATTCATTATTTTATTGATCTCGATGTCTCCAGGGAAATTAACTTTAATTCGCTCCTAAAGATTGAGCTAGCACTATTCAATCAAACAACTTCCATTCATTGCACATACTTGTTGATGCTACATTTTCATAAATTGTGCTCATGGTAATCATGTTCCATAGAAATTACTCGAAGGAGATCCATTCTCTACGACATATAAAGATAATTAAGTATCTATTGAAGGCTAGTCAGCCTTTTGAATTAAATTGATTTTTATGTCCAAGCATAAAAAATTATGGGTTGCATAGCAAATAATGTCATTAAGAGTATAAAGAGTGTCATTAATAGTATATCCATTTTAATTGAAGTAATTACTTTCTTTAGCTTTAAGTGACATTTTTGAATCCAGATAAGTATAAAGGATACCATTAAGAGTGCATCCTGCAGTGGCAGTTGGGTAGGCATATTTGCATGCCAATTGAATGCTTTCAGAAGCATACCTGCAAAAAGTGAACTAATTGGTCAAGAGTGAAGAGAACACTTCCTTGGAGCTAACAAGAGTTTGTATTATATTTCACTTAATTACTTATAATGTTATTCATTCTCTACAAAAGATGAAACTATATATAAAGCTTATTAATCGATATTAACGAGTACAATTAGTATGGACTTACAAGTCTGGACAAACGTGTCACTTTTGTTGCAATCTCTCCATGATGAGATGTTCGAGGACCAATCGTCCCGCGAAAGATAAGTATAACTGTTCCTTTAACAAATAGCTTGTGTAATCGATTTGTAGAAAGATGCATCAAACTCGTAATATAAAATGAGTAATTAGTGAGGTTAAGTCACTGGGGATGTATAAATCGAAATATAATCCATATTAGTTAATTGTGACTTCTGATTGAAGTTGTATGAGATCTCTCCCACTATATTATGGAGGCCTTTCAAAGTAAAACCTACTCCTTTACGAGAAAGTATAGTTCCTCCTTGATTTGATATATGAATTTTTTTTTCACTACCCTTGCTCATTGAAAAGATTGAAGAGGAGCAGCTAAAACATATACACTGGCGAACCAACACTATCCAAATTAATTCATTGACATACCTTAATATCTCTTTGAATTACGTGCATCATTGTTGCAAGATCAGAGTTATAAAACTCTTTCATTGCAAAGTGAATGATCATGTCATACTATACCTGCAAAGGAGCCACTGAATTTGAACTTAATCATGTTAATAAAATGAAAAACTTCCCCAAAAGAAAGTGAAAATTCACCGTTCCAGTTTTAAGAGGGTCGCAAAAAGATATAACTCTAGAAAAAAAAACTATATTCTTGTGATCTTTACAAGCACTATGTGACAGTTATATTATGATCATCCAACTAGGAGAAGTAATCCATGTAATTGAACAAGAAGCAACAAAGAAAAAAATAGTGATAAATCGAAACGAGATATGATCGAGTTTAGTTTCGAAAAATAAGAAAGAAATAGAAAAAGCTAAAAAAAATGAAAACAAAACCAAAAATAATAAAATAAAAATAAAAATGAGATAATTTAAATCACCCAAATCTACTTCCTTTTGTTGTAGTATAAACTGTAAACTACGACAAGTAACTCCAATGTTTTTGAGATCATCTTTATGTATCCCTATTGAAATCATTGACTTAGTATTTAGAGTTCCAGAGTAATTTTGGGCGAAACTAACCTGATGTACATCCCCGAAAAAGTGTGACAACAATAATAGAGCCTCCATCAAATTATCTACATTTGGTAAACGAGGCAACTTCTTATCTTAGCAAACACAACAAACTAGTCCTAATTTTCAATCTTAAGTAGGAGGGGAAGAAAAAAAATGTTCGGACACGCACAATTAGCAGGAAAACACCAAACAATCAAAGTTCAATTCTTTTTCGAAAAAAAAGCTCTACGCTTAGCCTAAAAAGTAACTAGACCCATTTTAAGGACGATTTAAGTTTACTAAAGAAGAAGATTGAACAAAATAAATTACACAGGGCAAAATATTCAAACTATTACAATAGTGAATTAGGGCAATCTTCTAAAATCATTCTTAACAAATGTTCAATGTAGACCTAAAACAAACATTCTATTTAGAAGTAAAACCTTTTTGAGTCTCCCAATTCAATATTCAAATAAAGAATACAAATAGAAAAAACTAGTGAATAACAAACATTACTCCAATAATCTCGACTCAATATATGGTTTACATGATTTATGTCTCTATAATGGTTCCTAATAAATTAATAAGATTTATAATGGTTCCTAATAAAAAAAACTTATAAGTATCAAGTAAAAAATGAACCAAAAAAATCTAACCTTTTTGGATGTTGTGAAAAAGAAATCATCATTCATCATCCTCGGTCGTTGAGTCATTGTGAGCGGCATCATCATCATCAACATCATCTTGGTTTTTTTGTGCAGCTGATCTCTCCATGAAACCCTGTTCCATGCGTTGTAACCGTCCTTGCATTTCAAGCAATTGATCGCGACTTACAGACGTGTCATTAAGCATCTTTAGTATCATTGCTTGCATCTCCTCGAATTCCTTATTGAATTGGTCAAATGGCTCATCATCTTTCAATATAGGACGAGAAGATCCAGCTTCATCATGTCTACGCATCTTAGACCCCGGCGGTGTCCAGCCAAGACCAAATCTCCGGCCTTTATCATTTCGTTGCACAATCTCCAAATATAATTTTGTTTCATCAATTGGAGTGTCCGTGGTTTTACCGTGAAAAGCTCTGTGGTCCTTTCGTGTATAGCCTTTGTATTAAGAATTTAAACATTGACAAGTCATATAAGTCATTGATACCTATAATTAACAAAAAAGAGTTATGGTCAAGTAGTTTCTTACGGCAATCGCCTCTCGCTCTCGGATCCAAGAAAGTAACGTTATCATGATTCCTTGTATGGAGATATAAACATAAATCCAAAGCAGTCGGCTTTCTACCGAGTTCCTTCTCCTATAAATATGTTTAACTTAAATTTAAGTTTGAAACTTATATGAATCTAATGTATACATATGTATGTATGTATCTATGTATATATGCCCCAAAACATACCAGTCTCAACGAATGCTCATAGATGGATATGGCTCCACCTCCGTGCACAGACGAACCCGAACCAGGTCCCCCCACCTCTGATCTTCGATTTCGGCTCGCTTGTTCTGACTTTGCTTTATATTCTGGAGTAGACCGCATCTTCTTGTAATGCTCAAAAACCTCCAGAGATACATGTGCCGGTTTTGTCGGCTTCTTCACCATCTTACTAACAAAGTCAGCATAACGAGTGGCAATCTGTCTGTCGTACAAACGTCTGACCATAGCATCATCTGATCGTCTCCAATCGAAATGAGTCTGTAGTAATAGAAAGTCAAGTCTTCAATATATTCTAAGTAAAAGAAACTTAATTTTCTTATTTAAAAATCTCTTACCGCCCAATCGTTAAAATATTGCTCCTTGATATGGTTGGGAATCGTATCCCAACAGTAGCCATCCTTATGTAAATCGAATTTATATATCCGCGTTATTTGCTTTGACACTTCGGATGACGGATGCAAGAAAGTACCACTACATTTTTACAAAAAAAGTTAGACCAATATTATAGTAAGTTCATTAAACGTAAGTATATATACGTAATAATATTTCATTGACTTACAATTCTTTCGTAGTTTTTACGGTCAAAAACACCCGCCCCGCGCCTCGGTCATCATTACTTCTACGTCTCGGGGCCCTAGCTGGCTCATCGTCTTGTTGTGATCTACGCGAGGCACCACTAATAGATGGCTCACTCGAAGGGTGGCTTGAAGTATTGGACGAATGTGATGCAGGGTCGACATGATCATGACTCCTCGATGGGGAGGCATGCATACTAGATTCGAAGGTTGCAATCGGGACATGCTTTGTAGTACTGATGGGAGGGAGATGCGTGGGTAGATTCTCTAGAAGTAACGTGACCAGCGATAGGTGGAGGGAGTTGCCGCCAAAAAGAGGAGTAAGCTTGTTGAGTGGTTGGATCATCATGGCCAAATAAAGATGGCCCCGATTGTCTTTGAAGGAGAGGGCCCTGGTGGGGTGTCTTTGCGCATAAGGCGACGAGGATACTGCTGAAATAATTGTGATTGGACAAAAACTTGTCGAAGGTAAGCAAACTGCCGCTGAGCAAGCTGTTGTCGAACGAGCTGCTCTTGACGCTGCTGAAATTCAGCATCATTAGCGGGAGATCGTACTAGCGAACGATCCACATCGCGAGATGAACGATCTCTGCGACCACCAGATCGTCTGCTGGATCGTCCACTAGATCCGTCCCCAGATGACTATGCATTATTTTTGCCTGACATGACTTTTTTAAGGTTAAAGAGTAAGTTAGAAACAAATGTAAATGTCATAATCAATTATTACGAAATGAACAAACAAATGTGTAACTAAATTTACTAATTAGGTTTGATTTCTTAAACCTACTTAAGTGAGTATGTCATGGTTCGTTGTCACTATTTTCACCAACCACTACTTTATTTATTCAAAAATGACTCCGTATAGAATGGTAAAGGCATATGGACAAGCTAATAGACTAATCAAGTCGAGTACAAAGTCCATAGTCTCATTCATAAAGTCTCTAATCCTAATAGCATGCTATTTAAAGCTCATTTACCATTAAAAACATCAAATGAAGACATAGAGCACACGAAATGATACAATGAAAGCATCAACAAAACAATATCACGATGAACAAGTTCAAAGAGTAAAGATTATCAACAAATATCATTATATTAGAGTACAAAGGCACCATATAGTCGAAAAAGACGCAAATCAATAAGTAATAAAAGGAAATGAAATGCAATTCAAAGTATCATCAGGTATACTCACTTTTTCATGCAGTATTCCTAGTCCAATAGGCCTCTTGTCACCCAAACTATCGCAAACGGACTCATATGGACTCATATATATCTCTCGAAGTTTGCTGGTGACAATCTAGGTTATATTAGATGTACTTAGTCTGTAAATTAAACGTTGATACTATCCGACACCAAAAAGACCCAAAAACATTTACACAAATAACCATTATGCAATTCAAAGTATCATCAGGTATACTCACTTTTATGCAAATAAGTGGATATGAGCATACCTTAAGGTTGATGCTTGATTGTATATAACTAGATCGCGTTCTTGATGATGAATAACCTCCTACGGACTACAATTTGCAGCAAATAAAAGTCCCCAATAGCTCAAATTTTTTTTTTTCATTTTTTTATTGAAAACAACATGCAAATGTTAAGCAAAAAGGATAGGAGTTTGTATTTATAGTTCTTGCCTTTCATCCAAATGTACAACCCCATCTCCATGACATCTAATGGACCCTAAACACTCATATCAACCCACTCATACAAAGGTATGATGCAGTTCTATCGACGTCGACGCTGCTCCTCCGTGTGGCAAACCGGTCGTACTCTATTTCGACGTGGATTTCTTCGTGCTTGTACGTCCGGCTGAGTTTGTTGAGCTTGATGACTCGACTGAACTTCTTCCTCGTGTTGGCTCGATTGACCTCTACTACCAATGCTATCAAAGATAGGGGGTTGAACCATTCCAATATACCGACTTCCCGTATGTGGTTGGGTGAAAGGAACATGAGGTGGCATGCCTAATAAGGGCTTGAATGAGCCATCTCCACTATATGGAATATTGTAGTTATAATATGGCGAGTAAATGGACTTGGCATGTATTGAGGCAATGAACCATACATTGAATGTGTAGGCATTCTATGGTCCATGTACGAAGATGATGGCCCAGAGCATATGGATCAAAATGATATGGATGAACACTCATGCTCGGTGTCATAGGCAAAAACATATGAGCATCCGATTGCGTTGGGGCGGAAAGGAGAGTACCCATAAGAAGAAGGGCGGGTTAGAGGTGGCGAAGGAGAACGTCTCGCTACTCTCACCAATAGTCTCTCGACGTTCTTGGAGTTGGACGAGTTGGAGGTGGTGGAGAAGAACGTCTCTTGCTCTCACCCGTAGTCCGAGTCGTCGTTGTTTTTCTTCTCCTCCCTCTATCTCGCTAGGCTTTGATCCTCTTCTTGTTGTTCTTCCTCTTCTTCTTGAGATGCTTCGTCATCTATGTCCGCTCAACTACATTTTCATCATTCCACATAGTAGTCCTTTGCCGTTCATCCTCATCTAAGATTCGATGCCTTCATGTAGAGCAGCCATGCCTTGTTCGACCCCGTCATCAGAGAACACTCGCTCCAATTGACGCGCAAATGTTGACTAATATACAAAAAATGTAGTGTTTGGTTAACAATTTTAAATATGACTCATGAGGATAATAGCATTATAGTTTCAACGTTACCGAAAATTCGCGCAGAGCCCCGTCATGTCCAATGTATCGCCTGGTGATAGATCTGTACCACCTCATGTACTCTTCGTGATCGTGTTCCCCTTCTTGTTGTATCATGGCTATCGTATTACTACGATTTTCCCACAACTCTATATATCTTCTGTGATACACTGCCCAATTTTCTTGAGGGTGTCCTCTCAATTGGACGCGGTGCGGCACGTGTGTCAAAATCACAAACAGGTGGCACGACCCGTGTCGGCCCAAACTGTCTCATGACCCTTTCCGGTCTATGCCACTCAACTATATGGAAACAAATTAAAGGACACGTCGAACGCCACTCCCGTGACCTTGAGTACATAATTGTGGAAGTGACTCAATGACATCGCGTATGGTTGCCACTCCACGGCATTCTCCCTCTCGCGTGTCAAGTGCATCACGAAATGATGATATAACGTGTGTGGCGTCCTAGTTACGAAAAATGCAACTATCCATCTCGTATACAAAACAATAAATTTGTCGTAAATAAAAAACCCAATGAATTGTTAAAAATAACATGAGAAACATTTTTATTACCGATATCCCAAAGGAACGTCATTGGGCATGTATACTCCATCACACGTTCGAGGTGGATCTCTAGGAACAGGCTTGTGCCTTGGTGCTATAAATGGAAATCTATCCCAGACCCATAGTTGTATAAGAATTTTCGCACCAGCGACCTCGTGCGCACCAGAGCGAGATCCACGGCACAACTCCCTGTATAAATATGCCAAACATGCACTTCCCCAACTATATTGTCCAGCTGGTTTGAAGGTCCTCGACCAACGGAAGAAACATCAAATGAACATATTGATTCGACTTGTCAGCGAACACACAACCACCAATAAGTTGTAGAATGTATGAACGAACATAACGTCGAACCATTTCCTCATTGTTGTCATCCTCTATAGGTGACACATTGTCTTCGAGCCATGAAACACGAACTCTATTCCCTTTTAGGTGAAGTGGTTCAGTCTTGCACCAAGTAGTCTTTCACAAACCGCGAGATAGTCGACATCTCGTGCTTCCAGATCACAGGGCATACCATTAATTGGTAACCCGAGCTGAATCTCAACGTCTTGGAGTGTTATCGTACACTCGCCAACGCATGTGGAACGTATGTGTCTCGGGACGCCATATCTCAATGAAAGCGGTGATCAAAGCCCATCAAGTCTAAAAATCCTACGCGTGAAACACCATAAAAGCCACTAGATCGTAGGTAAGGGATCATTCGAGAATGGTAATTAATCCGTCGATCAACAACACCCAGTCTTCTTCGCACGCGCATTGTATCATGTACCTTACAATTAAAAAATATGTCGATATATATATATGTGTGTGTGTATTAAACGTTTTTGAATAAATATTATACACATACATGTTAAATGTATATACCTGACCCCTCCAGACTTGCGATGACCTGTGTGTAGATTGGAGGCGTAGAAGAGAAGGATTAGATGGTCCTGGTTCCATGTGTACTCGCTACAACTGTGTGATTAGACAAATTGGTCGAGTAGTTTTAAAACTCACAACAAATCATTACTACGAGTTATAACAGTAACAAATACGTATCTATTACTTTACGTAACATAAGGTTATACTATATTAATATAAATGTTATGAAATTATCAACTGACACCGTTTACAAACAAAATACAAATCCTCTCATTGGTTTGGATTGGGGGGTTGGGGTTGAGATATGGATGGACAATTTTTTTTGTTATGTCCCTCTGCACGACAAACGCTGCAACGGTTCCTCCTAGTAGGGACTCGACCACGATCTCTATTCGGACATGTTCTTCGTTTATGTCCTTCTTGATGACATATGCCACATCGCAAGGTCCTCGAAACATTAGGAAGATCCATCTCATTTTGCCTTCGTGTTCCCTTTGGTCTCCCTCGACCACGTCTACACCTAGGATCTGGTAAAATCTTCGTCGCAAAAGTCGGCCAATACTTCTCATCGGGATGGCTTTGAATTGAGAAGAGTAGCATCGTGCGTACACGTCCATCCCGTAGTATTGCTCAATAAATTGTGTATAATCAATTCGAATATGAGCACATGCAACAACACGCGATGTGTGAGCAAGGGAAACCAAACGATTGCCATTTATTGCAAATTTGCAATACCGTTCCTCAGGATAACAATCTGTGTATTGTTGCCTTTATGCATACGATCGCCATGACGTCCGGTGAGCACCTCAAACTCACCAAAGTGTCGCGATTTATCAATTTCACGTAATGTCTCCTTGCAGATTGTTGATAATATGCAATTTTATCCATGGCATATCTCGTGTAATTGAGCCGTGCGATATTGCTTCATCGATTTCCTCCTTGCGTCGGTTGGTGTATGTCACCAACCTCGTAGTAAATCATTTGAACCATTCTTTATCGGCAAGAATCGTGCCCTTTCAATACACCGTTAAAACATTCTACAATGGTAAGATAATGCCGTGTCAGTAATATCAGCACAGTGAAAACACATATAGGATAACAAACATAACTACTATCGAATACATACCAACCCCGTTAGAATTCATCCATCCGTACCACAGGCCTCCATCATGCGATTGAGTCCGAGTTCCTTGGGAATGGCATTCACATATTGAAGACACTGAGGACTTCCTGATGACAAATAAGCAAAACGCTCCATGCATGCATCAAATTTCCTCACTTGATGTTGACCAGCAGCTCGAGATAGGATATTCTTCAACGAATCATTTTTGAAATGCGTGTTAAAATTACTGGTCAAGTGTCGCAGTCAATAACGATGGTATCCTCTTGGTGGACAAAAACCATTTGCTTTGGTGTGTTAACAGCCTCGAGAATGCCAGAGTGACGGTCAGAAATAATACAAATACCATCTCTATCGGTCACGTGTTTGCGCAACATTCTCAAAAACCACCCCCACGAGTCGGTTGATTCGTTTTCCGTAACTGCAAATGCAACTGGAAGTAGATGTCCATTACCATCAACAGATAGGGCAATCATTAGCTTACCACTGTATTTGCCATACAAGAATGTCGCGTCAATCTGTAGAAGAGGCCTACAATGTTTGAACCCTTCGATTGATGCTTCGAATGCGAAGAACACACGACGAAATTGAGGATGCTCTGTCTTGATCTCATCTCGCACCCATTGTCTATGTGACCACTCAATCTTCGTCCCTGGGCTCTTATTATGTACAAATAGCCAACCATCTTGGTAACGTAGCATATGACGCGTCCCAATCTCCGAATGCATTTGCAATTGCTTTCCTTTTAGCATCCCACATTCGCTTGTAGGGAACTTCATGTGAGTATTTTAGCTTAATCATTTCTTTCAAGGCCTTGATAGCAATTGCCCGATCTATTTCGACAACGCTTTGTATCTCACGTGCAAGCATGTTGGCGTCGAGTTGGGCATGATTGCGTTCTATGCCGGGATTTATACAACTGTGCGGCTCGTCTAACCGAGTGATCTCCCACAATTGTTTCTTCTTTCGCAAACAAGCACGGAGACGCCACATGCACCCAGCTTAGGCGCACTTCGCACTTCAATGCCCATAAGGTTGTAGTTGACTCCATAACAAGGTATTGACAAAGTTGTTAACATGCCACAATTTTATGGCATGCTTTGCAAGTCTTTCTTATTGTCAAAGCACATTCCTCTTTCCAACTCAAAATTAGGCATGTCCCATCCAAATCGAATGATGAGAATGTTGGGTTGCAGTAGAATTAGCCACTTCCCAATCAATTTCATTATACACCGGCAATGGTTGGTAATCTTCTTCATCGCTTGCTTCTTCCATCCACTCCTCCTCGTCAATTGCAAATTGCTCATCATCTTGCAAGTTTTCCGCCCCTGGAGGTTCGTAGGTTGGGTCGTCTCGTAACAACATTTATACTTTCCCAATTAACGATGGCGCAAAGATCCTCGAGGGGACATACGTCCTCGTCAATGTCGTTGTCGTGGTCCTCGTTACGGTCATCACTGGGGGCACTAATGTCATCATCAATCGAAGTAACAAATCTATCTTGCACAACATCACCTATAGGTGATTGCATACGTAATCTTTCCATCATTGATGCAGGGCATGTCATGCCTACATTTTCTTCTACCACTTGTGAATGTACAGTAGAATTTTGATAAGGCTCGATTGGCTCGAAGGTTAAATAAATATCTACCTTCGCCGATAATGGTAGATTCGCCACCGTTGACCACATCAACTCGAAGTGGGTGTCGTCTTGCAACGACACGGGGATAAAATATTGTGAACCCGATGGATGAGTTATTACGTGACGATACGTCATCGTAATGAGAGTCTCGATGGACGAAATACCAAACGCGTTATACACGTGATCCATCAACTCATGTTTACTCGTTCCAAACTTAATAATCGTGGTCATTGATGGGGGTCTCATTGTACTCGATGCCTTGCGAAACCTTAACAATTTCTCCAAATGCATAAAATTGAAACGGGATGTTCCTACCTTCCATGACCTACATAATTTACCGCATTGATAATGTAAAAAAGATTACATATATATCAAGCGAAGAAATGATCAAAATGAGGATTTGAGGCACGATACTTTTTACTAAATATATCGTCTATAATGTTATTATTCTTAATCGGTGGTTATCGAAGCTTCAAGTGGTAGATAGTGAGTTCGAATATGATCAATTGCGGTTACGATTAGCAAGTTAGCTACTTCCTTGCATGGTCGTGGCCGAGAGAAGAGGAGAAGAATGGACCGACGTATTCAAAGATGAGTAGTGGCATGATTTTTTCATTGTACGATGGTTGACCGAATAATTGGAAATAACTATATCCGGACGGGCGGCGCCTATAGTCTACTCAAAGACTAGAGAGCAGAGTGAGGACACTTGTGATTGCGAGATTACGTATTTTGTTACGATGTTCACTACAAGAAATTCAACTTTTAATTACAAAACTTTCAATCACGAATATAAAAAGTGTAAGTAAAAGTCCATATTTGCTTATGACTCTTAAGTTTGTAAAAAAATTGATAAAATTGTAACTAAAAATATAGTTTGTACTTATGACTCATGAGTTCTAAGCAAAAGCTAATAATTATTAAGTAAATATCGACCCAATTCGGCAATAGTTTTTAGTGAGTAATATAATTTCTTTTACTCACAAAAATATATTTATATAAACTACTTTTCTTCGCAAGTAAAAATACTAACTTTTGCTTATGAATCTTAGAGGAAAGTAATATGCATAGCTTTGTAAGTAAATATGTATTTTTACTTACAATATATATACTCAATAAAAGGGAAACTACCAAACTAGAAAAAAGAAGAAGAAGAAGAATAAAATTAATTAACAAATTAAGCTTTCACTAAAAAGGGACGAAACAGTAATGTAATATTAAATTTTGAATTTTGTCTTTTGTACAAGTAAATCTAAAATAAATAAAAGATAGGCACAAAAAAATATCAAAAATAAGAAGATAGGCACAAAAAAGATAACGATCTTGCTACGTACTTGAACACGGACGTGGGAACACACACCCGGAACCCCCCACATCCTACCCCCAATGCACACACGTTGTTTCAAAAGATAATAAGTTAAAAACCCAACAATTTCTCTCCCTATCTCTTAGCCTCACGGTCGTATCTCTCACGTTGACCTCACAACTAATTTCTATTTCATCACGTCACAAATCATCAAAGAGTTCATCTTAACATTGTCGCGCCTTGCACTTCATCTCGATTCTGCATCGTCTCTTAATTTCATGGGTTCATCCATGTCAAGACATGCAATCTCTACAAAGGTTTTGATTTGCATTTCACCTACATTTGTTGATTAATCCTAATGCATTCTATACTTTTCAACTTATTTTCTTCATATTAATTGGGTGCATGTAAGATGCATGAGCCTATTGCAAAGTCGCTACAAGCTTCAAACATCCAATGGCTTTTTTGAAGGTTGTATTCAATTTTTTAATTTCTTTAATTTTTTTAATGAAGAAAATTATAAATGAATTTTACACTGTCTAACTTTATTTTTTCTTCTCTTTCTAGTTGTTGGTTGAATGAGCTTTGGAACATTGTTTGGTTACCCAGCTAAATCTACTATAGCTAGCTTTGGGCTCCCGAATAAGACAAAGTTTGCCAAATTGATGAAAAATGATCGAACAATAATCATGAATAAATAACCGTATTTTATTTAAGTTTAACTGTATTTTGTTTAAGTTCTCTAACTCATTAAATTTTTTTATACCAAAACGAAACTCATTAAATTAACGTGAAAAAAATAATGAAAGGCACAAAAATGAAACAAAATAATATTTAAATAAAAAATGTAGTTATATTAATGAATATTATTGAAAACGAATATAAATTTTATTAATAGATATTATACACTTTTACTTATAATGGTGAGTTCGCAAGTCAAAAAGGATCTCTTTACTTACAATTAAGTTTGTAAGTGTAAACTTTTACCGACGACTCTATTCTTACGATGTTTTTACCAACGACATTTTGTAAGTAAAACCTTTTACTTACAATTTTAACACTTTTACTTACAAATTAAATTTGTAAGTAAACGATTTTTTCCTTCTTGTCGTTGTTGGAGATGGTGAGGCGACTAATAGTGTATACTCCGGACACTACATTAATACTAACTTGTAATTGATATCTTGTCGCAATAATCAAACACTGATAATAAATAACACAGATAATATTTATCTTTGAGTCGATTTGCCACTCACTTGTAAAATGTGCCAAATAATTATCATGCATTTATCACTACACACAATAAACTACGACCACCACTACAAAAAAATTAATTTTTCTATAGGGTTTAATATTTGTAATATTTTAACTATGATGTTCACATTCTTTACGAACTATTTAAAAATCAATTACACTATAAATATATTAAATAAATAAATAAATAAATTTTTGTTCTTACTATTTTTCTTCCTGTCTGTTCTTCAATTTAATATTCCTTTACCTACAAAAAAAAAATTAATATTCCCTGTGAAAAAAAAATAGTTATTTTATTGAAATGAAAACTAAACAACAACAAAATATTTATAAAAAGAATAATTAAAAATATCGGTTCTCCCCAAGATAGAATCGTTTGCTAAATACATCAAAACAAACACTCTCTCACGCCCTCTCTCTCTCTATAAGCCTAACATACTCAACCCAATCCCAAACCCACACACTACTCTTTCTCTGTTTGTTCACACTCTCTTCCCTCTCTCTCACCCTCTTTCTCACTCTCTCTCTCTCTCTCTCTCTCTCTCTCTCTCTCTCGACACACTCTCACACTCTCCCCCTCTCTCACTATCTCGACCTCTCTCTCTCTCTCTCTCCACCTCTCACTCTCTCACTCTCTCACTCTCTCTCTCACTATCACGTCCTCTCTCTCTCTCACTCTCTCTCGACTATCTCGTCCTCTCTCTCTCACAAACCACCTCTCAACCTCTCACTCTCTCTCACAAACTCTCCCCCTCTCTCTCTCACGCACTCTCACCCTCCTCTCTCTCTCTCTCTCACGCCACCTCTCACCCCCTCTCTCACACTCTCACACGGCACCTCACCCTCTCTCGCACACTCTCTACCTTTCTCTCTTTCTTTCTCGGCAAACTTTCACCCTACATGTCACTCCTTACCTCACTCTCTCGCGACACCTCTAGCACCTCTCTCTCTATCACACTCTCTCCCTCTCGGTTGTTCCCTCTCTCTCTCGGCTCACAAACTCAACCCAAACACACACACTTCCACTTACACTTTGCCGCCTTGCGCGTCGCCGTAGCCGTCACCGTCGCCGATCGCGCGGTTGCCTCTCTCGATCTCCCACACACTCTTTCTCTCGATCTCCCTCACACTCTCTCTACACTTTCTTCCTCTCTCTTCTCATCGCTCCTCGCTTACTCTATCCCTCTCTTATCAACGAAAACCTCACTACCTCTCTCCCTCTCCCTATTTTTAAATCTCCCCACCCTCCCCCAACCAACATTCAACGCGACATTGATGACCCTAGGTCGATAGGGGTTGTAGGGGGCGGTGGTTTGCGAGATTCTCTGCAATGCGTTCACGCGTGGTGTACGCACCCGTGAACTCTACACATGCATGCATGCCTGGTCGGTCTCGCATCCCACCCACGAATACATGCATACATGCATACATGCCCACGAATACATGCATACATGCATGTACGCATGCATACATGCATCATGCATGTACGCATACATGCATGCGTGGTCAGTTGGTCATGCATGCATGACCACGCATGCATGCATGCGTGGTCAGTGCATGCATGCTTCCATGTGCATGCAGTGCATGCATGCGTGGTATCATACGGTGGAGCGTGTGGTGGAACGTGGGAGACGTGTGGTGGAGCGTGTGGTGGAACGTGGGAGACGTGTGGCGTAACGTGGGAGACGTGAGGTGGCGCGCGAGGTAGCGGTGAGGTGGCACACGAATGGCGCATTTCCGAAACGCGCCATTCGTGATGGCGTGATGCGTGGTGATGTGGATAGAATGGCGCCTCTTGTAGAGGCGCCATTTGTATGTGTGGTGATGAGGTGGCAGAGTGGATAGAATGACGCCTCTTGTAGAGGCGCCATTTGTATTTGTGGTATGTGTGGTGCTGAGGTGGATGCAATGGCGCCTCTACAAGAGGCGCCATTTGTATGTGTATGTGTCCACGTCACCCCAATTTCGCATTTCGAAAACACGAAATACATCAATTAACGAATAAAAAAGTAAATCAATATAATTTACGAATTTAAAAAAAAAACAACAGTACGGATGTAATTTTTTCGATTTTTCCTATAAAGCACTTGAAGGTTGTTGCTGCCACGAATCAATACCAGCCACATAAGGAATGGATTCCGTATCTTTTTCATGGCTATAATATCAATTCAGAAGCTGCAAGACGACTATGTTGTGATTCCCCAGTTTGTGATTCCTAAGTTTGGATCCCTAAGTTTGTGATTCCTAAGTTTTGATTCTAAAAAATTAAATGGAAGCTAAAGACCAAAATCTTTAATTTTTCCTAAATGATAGAATGACACTGTGATGGGACACACGAGATGGACACCCATTGCTCACATATCCCGATGCAGAAATGGATTAACACTAAAACTCATTTCAAGAAATATATGTATATTCATATACGTCTGTAGTTTCATAAGAAATTATTAATTTCTTTTATAAGAAATTACTACCTTCATATTCACTAAACTTGATAATGGGTAGGTTTATAATAGATTGTGAATTACAGCTTTCATTGTAAAAACATTATACTACATTAAAATAAATTACACTATTAAGTTTTACATAATATATTAAATAAGTTTTGCGCTCTAAAAAGGGAATAAACTTTACATTTTTAATGAAAATTATTTATATAAACATATATATAAAAAATATATGATAAATTATTTTAGAAATTATTTAATTTTTTGGATAATAATCTTATGTTTTCACATTCCAAAAAATTATTAAATAAAAACTCTTTTACATGGAGAGAAGGGTATGTGTGAGTAAACACTCTTTTATATGGAGGGGTAGTTGGGTAATTTCATAAGTTTGGGGGTACGAAAAGTAAAACGTAAGGTGCGAATAGCTATGGCCTTTTTTTTTTGTTTTGCTGTTATTTAATTCTAATATATAATCCATTTAAATCCTTGAGAGAGTTTGATAATTCTAGCAGGTCTAGTTAGAGATGTTTATATGTCCATTTATAATCGAGTTTACCACAAGTATGTGTATTAGCATCATAAATCGGCTAGATGTATGGAAAATTTCACAAATCTTATCAATTCACGTCTTTAGAAGAGTTTGGATAACGACTCTCTTCAAAAATCTATATAGGAAAATTGGATGATATTATTCTTGATATCGAGATTACATAATTTTTTTTTTTACATTTTTTCTCAACAAATTTATTTTTTCATCTCATATTTTGATATTATTTAGACTTACCCGTGAGCGAAGCGCGGGATACCAACTAGTTTCTATATAATGTAGTTGTTTATAAAAAAAAGGTATATATGTAGTTTCATTATTTCTATAGTTGTTTTTGTGAATAATCATATAATGTATAGAAGTATATTTTCAATGAATGGGTATCTTTTGAAATCCAAATCCGGGCTGGGTCCGGGCTTAGAGAGTCTTGTCTAGACCCGACAAAAATTTTAATTTGGACAGTAAAAGCCTTGCCAGACTCAGTCCGGATTTAAAAAATGATTTTAGAGCCCTTTTTTTTTTCGACCTGGACAAAACTGGGCTGGACAAAAAATTGACTTTGAATAGCTGGATACAGCAAAGCAACCACACCATAACATTCTTAAGATTCAATGTGAAAGGCAAGGGCTTCAGAGGCTTAAGAGTTGTAACTTCATTTATCATCCACTTGATGCCTCATTGTTTTTAACACAAATTATTGCTTTCCATATTGGTGAATTAGTCAGGTGGATACGAGTTTGAAGCGGAGTGCCATGCTTCAAGTATTTCAAGGATGCTCGGGTTCACCATAAGGGGTTCAATTTGAGAAGCCTCGAAGCGAGTTTTGCTAGGAAGGCATTATTTGTCATAGCAAAAGCCTCTCTAGCGAGATGGATGAGGCACCCCTTACCGAAAGGAAAGGTTGAGGTAGGTCGTCAAATGTGCTGGCTTCTTATCAAAAAAATTGTAGCAAACCAACGGTTCTGCTTCTTAGGATTGCAAACCATTTGCCAATTTATCATGTGTATCATTCATCAACACTTAAGCTTGTCGATTTGACTGCAAATGGATGTGGGTAGCTTAAAACATTATTTCGACTTCCACCTCTCTTGGCGACAAGAACAGAGAGTAGGCATCAGTTTGCTTGCACAGATGATGCAGCAGAATCTTGCAAGCAGACACAATAATACAACTGTAGAACATTATGGGATCTCCATTGTAGATGTAAGACAATACTACTTTTTCTTAACATTGAAATTACAAAGAAATTCAACAACACGGAGTTTTGTTCTTCTGCATCTATAAATCCACTACAGGCTTGTAGGAAATTCGATAAAGATGTGATATCATGTGTTCCCTATTGAAATAAATGAAGGAACTCGTGGCCTGTTTTGCCATCTCCATTATCAAGTTTCTATTTTTGATCTGGGCATTTCTGCTGCTGCAGTTTTTGGAGACCTGGGATCTGCAAAAAGGTTTACAACAAAATATCAGACGTGAGCTATCCAAATATATGTTGGCTGCAGACACAACAAACAGTACTCTTCATTTCTCATATTAAACTCGGAATCCAAACCTTAATAAATAAATAAATAAATAAGATGAAAAATAAGCCTCATTACTTAAAAGAAGCAACTTAGAAGAAGCATTAAAGCCTCGTGAGTCGTGACTAAAGAAGCGACTCAAGATGCAAAATCAATTCTGACATATAGACAAGCAACGGCAACTTCGCTTTTACTCCTTTAATTTCCACTAATTTCGTGTTGTGAAACATGCTCCATATGAACAATTACGGTCAAATTCCATCTATTAATTTGTTAGTGTCAATCTGAGTGTCGACACTACCACAACCACCATGTCGCATTCCCAATTTCTTTTGAATCTTTTATAATTAGCGTACTCCTATCCTATCCCATCCTATCCCAGTTAGCTTAAAAGAATTTTATAAGACCTTGACTAGGCTAGCTATGCTTTATGGAAGAGATTGAGTGTCACGGAAATGAGAATGCTTAGGAGGATGTGCAGTAAAGTCGTAAAGAAAGAATAAAAAATACAGATGATATAGTATATGTTACACATTGCCTCATGTTTATGTACGTATTGCTTCTTTAATACCCAACATTCACTCACTAAATTTGAGCATTGCAACACCAAAAAATATCTAACTACAAAATGACCAAATATACCTCTGGATGCATGATTATAAAAAAATCGATAAATGATAAGCAATTAAAATTGTCGGTTTAATTTGTAATTATGAGTAACTATATGTGACATTCTAGTTATCTTTAGCGTGAAAAAAGTAGAGAGCAAGAGAGCGGGAGAGAGAGTGGAAAAAAAAAGGAGGTTCCATGAATAAATAACACCTTAGAAATGATTTAAAGGGAAAATTGAGAGATCTGAGAGAGATTGAGGGAAGGAACTAAGATCAAAGAGGAGGGGATTTGTGTACAAAAACATCAAAGAGAACATGCAATTAGAGAGGTGATGAATGGTAAATCAATCCGACAAACGAGTGAACCTTTTAATAGATTAAAGCAATCCAGCTCGTGGAGCTACGCTTTCCATTAGAGATTACACCCAAAAAGGCAAGTAGGGTTGATACTTCATAGCATGAAACCTTGAGACTATGTTCACGCAATAGAAAAAGGAGTGTGAAATTGAAAGATCCAACCAAGCGTTGTGTGTCAGTGCCTCAAGGAACAAAGGAGAGAGTGATTTAGTGTAGAACAGAGGAAGAATGAAATAAATTCCCAATAAGAGATTTGTTGAATTTTTCCGTCTTGCGGTCCATTACCCGCAAGCGGCCGCCGCGGCACTTCTCCGCGAGCAATTGATCTCTCTAGTACCGATACTGTCCCCAACTTAACCACCCTTCATCTTTTAGGTGTGAGTTTTATCTAAACATGCCTCAGTACTATTAGAGGGGAGACAATCACTTATATACTTCATTTAGAAGTTTTACTTTCTAATGTAGGATTATTTCGGTCCACACATCTCAACACTCCACCTTGGACCAAATCCATCCAAGTGGGTTTTTCTCGACAGGTCCCGATCGAACCGTCGGCTCTGATACCATGTTGAATTTTTCCGTCTTGCGGTTCATTACTCGCAAGCGGCCGCCCGCGGCACTTCTCTGCGAGCCATTGATCTCCCCAGTACCAATCTGTCCCCAACTTAACCACCCTTCATCTTTTAAGTGTGGGGTTTTATCTCAAAATGCCTCGGTACTATTAGAGGGGAGACAATCACTTATATACTTCATTTAGAAGTTTTACTTTCCAATGTGGGACTATTATTTCGGTCCACACATCTCAACAAGATTCAAGGGGTAAAGATCAATAGAAACTCCTCTTCTTTCAATATTAAATCCTCAAAAAAAAAAAAAAAAACTCATGCCAATTCAAGCCTCAACTATCACAGAATAACTCCCATCAAAATTATTAAACAAGAATTTGGCAAGTGATCAATACTAAAACAGAATCCAGAAGAGCTAACTACATGAGCTTGATGATTAAGCACCATCAAACAAGCACATCCATGTGCCAATATCTTTAAATATTCATCAGAAGTAAGACAAAGAAAAGAAAATATAAATGCCAACCATCAAACCGTAGGCAAAATATTTTTCTCAGATTCTGACATGCTTATCGTGCACAAACATAAATAAAGAAAAATCATCTCAAGTATCCTTACTCAATTAAATGATTACTAAGAGTAGGAGACTGTATGTATTGAATAAGTTGGATAATTTCTATTAAGAATTTAGAAAAGAATAAAAAACAAAGAAGCTCAGAACAGTAGAACCATGCAATGAACTAACCTCAATACCATGGGGACCTATACGATTTCGAGAAATGAAATTTAGTACCAGAGAGGCAAATTCTTCTGGTGCATCTTCCTGCATGTTTCAAGGAATTGAAATGAATTAAAGTCATTTCAGAAACTCTTCAACAAGCTTCACACAATAAACAACAATAGGGAAAAAACCTGTATAGCATGACCAGTATGTCGAACAACCACCATTTGGAACTTGCCTTGCATTTGCCCTATTGTGAGGGACCTGTTACAAGTGAATTGCGGAGAATAAGCATGGAATCGTCATTGGCTTGTGCTTGGCTAAAAGGAACACAATTTGAGTTGATTATTCTAACATTCATCCAAAAAAATGTGATTCAGGTGTTTCTTCCCATCTCAGAGCAGCAAATACAGAAAAAAGAAATTGCAAAAGTATCTACAAAAGATCAACAGTATTTAATAGCAAGATGCACCCCACAAACATCAAACATTAGTTAAGTATGAAATTTAACTGAGCATTACAGTTTTATATTGAAAAATCAGTGTATCGAAATTTTCTTTGTTGATAGGAGCTAGATACATTCATCTGAAGGTTTCACTGAATGTCACCAGGGAAAACTGGCGAAAGTGCACATAGGAGCATCCATTTATTTAATTTAGAAACAACATATAATAGAAGTGTTCATCAACACATTTCTTGGAAAAGAAGACAATACTCACTTTACAAAATTTTGAAGACTGGATTTTCATTTAATCATATTTATTTTGCTGAGAAAGAACTCAAGCAGACAGCTCAAGTGCATCTAGTGGCGGCAACCCAAAACATTAGCTAAACAAGGGTTCAACAATGATAGTTGGTTTTCAATAGAAGTTGGGTGGGGAATTCACGTATGTAATGGAATTGAGTCTCGTGAACATGGTAAATCTTAGGTGTCAACCAAATAAGCATTAGAGAGAGACACAAGAGGTGCGGCTGTCCCAAAGCAAATCCTAGGTCTCACTTCAGCTCAAGGACAACAAAATTGCAATGGCTCCACTTCCCGTAATGGTAAAGAAAGCTATGGTACACCATACATTCCATTTCTTCATAGCCACTTTACAATCTCTCCATTATTAGAAAGGAAAATGCCGGAGTAATATAGTTTGGACACCCACTTTGGGCACCAAGCTTATGTGGCAATGAACAACTCAGCAAGTGGACCCCACTTGTTTTGAAAGAAAAAATTTTAGAAAAGCGAGGTCAGTCGACATAGACAGCTGCCTAACAAGCAATAGTGTACAAATGGGCAGACCCATCAAATCCAATTTGAATTCCAATTAAGACCCACTACTCCATCTTCTTTCCATGCTCTTCTCCTTGTTCCTCATTTCACTTGGCGTTCATCCTCTCTGCTCCTGCTCGATCCGCCGAAGATCTTCTCCATAGGTAAGCCCAAGAGTCTAGAGAGATGTCACCTGCTACACTACCTCGCGGTCTTGAAGTCTATCGTCGTCCATACACAATAGGGATTGGTTGACGAAGATGCAAAAACAAGTTTGAATATGATGCAAAAACAAGGAGAAGAGCATGGGAAGAAGACAGTGTAGTGGGTCTTAATTGAAATTCAAATTGGATTTGATAGGTTTGCCCATTTGTACATTGTTGCTTGTCAGGCAGCTGTAAACTTCGATTGACCTAAACTTCGATTGACCCTCACTTTTCTCAAATTTTTTCTTTCATGGGGTTCATTGCCACATAAGCTCGGTGCCTAAAATGGGTGTCCAAATTATGTTACTCCAGCATTTTCCAATATTGCTAGTTATTTGATAAATATTGATAGATTGTTCGTGTATCTGTCGCGCTTGTTCCTACTAAAAGCTTAGAGTCTGAATTAGTGAATTACCAATTTGCATTGCACCAAAGTAATTTTCTGGTTATTGTTTTATCACTGATTTCTGAGTTGTTTTCAGTTTTGAGATTTGGAGTGTGTCTCCTTAATTTTTATTCCTCCTATCTAGCTAATCTAGCATTTGGTGTTTATTCCAAGGTGTTGAGGTTTATTAGAAAATCATAGTATGAGAAAGGTATGTCTAAGGGACATTCTGTAATATTTTACTTCTGTTCCACCGATATTTTCAGATTTTCTTGTTTGCAGTGTGAATGATTTTTCGTCCTTGCATCTCTAAATTGCACTTCGTGATTCTCAATCATCAAATATTTCTACCGGACATTTCTGTGTGAATTTTGATTGTTCTCTTCATTTTTCAGACAACAATTTTTATCTAAATTAAATTATCCTCAAGGGCACTGCTGGACCAAGCTTATTGGAGCTGTTTTGTAACTGTTTCTGAAACGGTTCTCTATGCACAACTTCGACAAAAAGGAACAGAGTGGGGGAGATGCATTTGACTGATAATTATTTCTTGAGTTCTTTTTTCCCCTTGTTGGACGACATGTCTATTTCTCTTTAATTATAGCCCCTAATCTGGTTTTCTTTTTTTAACTTTTCTTCAAGGGCAAATCAGTTTCAAGATATCTGAATCATCAAAATTATATAGTTTCTACCCCAGGGTTTTAGTTGGATTCAAGTTTTCAATTCATGTTCTTGAATGTACCGAATACTACCTAAATTAGATATGTATTTCCAATAGGAAATGTTGGAGTAACATAGTTTGGACACCCACTTTGGGCACTGAGCTTGTGTGGCAATGAACAGCTCAACAAGAGGACCCCATGTAAGAAAAAATTTGAGAAAAGTGAGGGTCAATCGAAGTTGACATTTGCATGACAAGCAATAGTGTACGAATGGGCAGACCAATCAAATCCAATTTGAATTCCAATTAAGACCCACTACTCCATCTTCTTCCCATGCTTTTCTTCTTGTTTTTGCATCATATTCAAACTCGTTTTTGCATCTTCATCAGCCAACCCCTTTTGTGTATGGATGGTGATAGACTTCAAGATCGTGAGATAGTATAGCAGGTGACATCTTTCTAGACTCTTAGACTTACCCATGGAGAAGATCTTCGAAAAATCGAGCAAGAGCAGAGAGGATAAACGCCTAGCGAAATGAGGAACAAGGAGGAGCATGGGAAGAAGATGGCGTAGTGGGTCTTAATTGGAATTTAAATTGGATTTGATGGGTTTGCCCATTTGTACACTGTTGCTTGTCGGCGGCTGTCAACTTTGATCGACCCTCACTTTTCTTAAATTTTTTCTTTCAAAATAAGTGGGTCCACTCTCGGTGCCCAAAGTGGGTGTCCAAACTATGTTACTCCAGCATTTTCAACAATATTTACACTCACCTTCACCCCAACATGGTGCACAAGACACCAGGCACACTCGGGGGCGGACGCAGCCTTCGACTTGGGGGGGGGGGGCACTCTTCAAAAAATAGGTAGACGCAAGTTTCAAAGAAGATGTGTGGCTGCCAGGATCACTTAAAGACAAAATTGAAAAGAAGACACTAGGCTAACCCACTTTCGACCCATGGTTGTTGTGGACCTTTGGATATATTTTAAAATGTGTGGCATAAATCTTGATACAAAAATTAAAGGGTGACATGGTTGGCCATAATTTTTCATATTGAAAATTGAACATTGTGGGGTGCCAATTGAAGTTTATATTCAATGGGCAAAGTGGCTAGCTTGGATTGTTTGGCCCCCCCTAGCTACAACGTGTGTCCATCCCTGTGCACACTCAAAGCACACAAACAAATCTATACTCAAACTAAATACTACTAATACTTATCTAAAGCATTCAAACCCTACAACAACCAAAATCTTTTACTGGACATAAACTAAAACACTTAATTCCTTATTAGATTAGGATAGCACATATTGGAGTTTAAACCAAATTCCAACACTTGCTTTCTTCCTCTCCTTATTTCTCTCTTTTTGTTCTCTTCTTTTGGTGTTAGAGCCGGAACCAAAAAATTTAGTTAAACTTAAGTGTGAGTTAAACTTGAGTTGTAAGGGCCGTAAGATTAATATAGCACCGATCCTATTTAAGATTGTAAAAGCCCGATAATTTAATTGGCAAGTTTAAATTTGCATTTATCGACTCAAGTTGTGCCCTTGTAGAACTTATAAAATATTTGGGTGTAATGAGTTAGTTAGCTTTTAAAAAAAGTTATCAAGCAAAAGATTGAGTTGGGTCTGTCTAGAACCCAATTTCAAGCTATATCACACTTGAGCGGGCCACATAGAATAAATTTTTTGAGTCAAATTAAAAAATATATTAGAAAAATTAATAATTGAATAATAAGCTAATAATCATAATGATTTGCAATATAAATTAATAAGATACAAGCAAAATTTCAAGAAAAAGTTAATTTTGTAAGTATAGTAGATCAATTATTTTTCCTCCTTCAAAGCTTTCACATAATTATTCTATGATTTGAAACAATAAAAAATGAGGCTCGAGAGCTTTTTAAACGTTATCATTATGGATGCATTCATCTTTAATTAAGTGTATTTTTACTATAACCTTGCAACTCGGAATTGAGTTCTATAAAATTTTGGTCAAACTAGGCTTCAATATCTTTACAACTTGTGATTTTTTACAAGTTTTATTTAACAATGTTCCTAAATGCATTAAAAATTTTGGTTTAAAAAAGAAATACATAAGGAAAATTTTATTTTTTGGGTTTCACTACACATATATTAATTATTATTAACACGATCAATTATTCTATCAAACGAGTGTCGATAGTAAGGAGGCGGGAATAGGCCGGGGGCGAAAGTGTGTGAGGGGCCGAAAAGGGGTTTGAGGGGTGACCACGCTGTATAAGGGGGGTCGGAAAAAGGGAGCTAAGGTGGGGGCCGGGTGCGGGGTGCCGAAAGGGGAGGTATCTAGGGCCGAGGGGGGGCGACCGCCCCCCCTCCCCGGGATCCGCCTCTTGGTGGTATCGTGGTGGGTGGGGTTGGACTTCATTTCCCTCGTGGAGTAAAACAAATGAGCCAACCAAAGGGGTGACATAAATTAACAAATCCAACTGAAAGCTAGCCACAAATGGTTCACATCAATAGCAAAGAGAAAATCTAAGACCAATCTCCATTTTGAATAGCTCGCTTCTTAAAAATTAAAATAAATACCAACAGGCCCTAACTTTGATACTATTATCCAACTAGTGGAACAGATCAAACAAAACATGTTCATCTAGAGATTGAGGAAATTGCTACACAACCACATTAACAATGCAAGTATGCAACCAAGCAGAACCATTTATCAGTTAGAACTTGGAACTGAGAACACCAGAGATTAACACACCAGAGATTAACAAAATAATTAGGACTGAACCCTCCTCACCTATCACAATGGTAGACATATGGTATACAAGCTTATATCATGGTTTCAAAGTTTTAAACCTCACAATTAATGCAGTTAAAATAAGCAAACAAATATAAATGAATACATAAATAGAGAACTCAGACGATTAAGATTTCTATTTATTGATTGATTAACATATTTTAACCAATTCGTAACGAGACATTGCTAAATTGCAGCCGGGGTGAAGATCTTGGTTACTAAAAAGATTTCAACCACGGTGATGTATCCCATGCACATGTGGCTCTAAATATGCAATCTGCCAAGTTAATAGAAAACATGCAAAAGTGCAATAGATGATCCTAACTATGGATTCCACTCTCAGCATAAGAAAACTACAAGCTTCTAGGAAAGGTACGTGTTTTCAGGAGAACCTGTCAAGCCTGTCTGTTCCTGCTAAAAGTAAGAGTTTGGGCACTGGACATGACAAAAACATATCTGAAAGGCCTTCGTACCTGGAGAAAAAATCATAAAAGGGATTACATATCTGTTAAACTAAAGTGCTTTTTCAAAGAATAGATTATACTCATTATTGCTAATGCACACTATCAAAACCCAGGTACATTTTTACAAGAAGCAAGAGTGATATCTATTGGGGAGAGGGGAGAAGAATCAATAGTAATATTTAACTAGCCATCACCACTAAGAGAGTGTATTTCAAATGTCATGAAACTTGCTTCGTCAAGTATACGTATAATATAGATTTAGTAAAAGTACAAATCATAGTTCTAAACTTCTAACATGCATTGCATCAAAAACTATTTATGAGTCTTATAATTTGATAGGCTCTTACATGATGAATTAGAATAAAACACTATAATAGGAGTAGAGAAAGCATTTGAGGATCATTGCGAATATCCTTCTTGAGTCAGAACTCTTTGAATATCTACTTTGGTATTCTTGCTCATTGTAGTTCCCTCAGACCCAATAAAACTAAGGCCAACACTTGTGTCACACCTCAAAATTCTAAATAAGAATATACACAAAAAAAAAATATAAAAAAATGATAGAGCATGTGCCCTACACAATAATATGCGCACATAAATATAGATTTGGCCTAAGTGTGGTTTACACACACACACACACACACACATATATATAGGGTACTACTACAATGGGAACCAAAAAAATGCCCATGCTATGGGAACCCCATTTACAACCATTGAATTTTAATCCAACACATTAATCTATGAATCATAAATGCACAAAGCATTTAATGCACAACACATTTTGAAGGGTTCCCATCTATGTTACCCGAATCGGGTGCGGGTATGTGTCTAGAGGCCAAACTCGACAATTCTCTAATTTTTGGGATTCAAGGACTTGGCTAAATGTGTCAAAAATTTTGGACACAGGTACTTGGACATGGATGTAAAACTATATATTTTAAATGTTTTTCTACAATTTTTGTAATTTATGATACATTGTAAAAGTGTCAAGTAAGAAAAATAGTTTTGTTTGAAAAAAATCTTTAATAAGAAAAACTGTTTTTTCCTCTAAAGCCAAACTGTCCCTATAAATATCTGTTGTGTACAGATCTGTGTACAATAAATGTGTTTTATTGGCCATTTAGTGAGAAACACTTCACAAATTTGAGATCTGTGGAGAGTATAAGACGGTGTCTTCTTCGCTGGACTTCTTCTCCCTCTTTCAAGGATCTTCACGGGACTTTTTCGGATCTTCACTAGATTTCTTCTCTTCTCCTTCACTGGATCTACTTTTTCGCTTCTTTGTTGGACTTTGTTCTTCATCATCTTAGCCTTACCCTTCTTTCTAAGACTGTTTTTCTTCTCATTTTTGTCCTACCCTACTTGGACTTTTTCCTTCTGCCATACTCAATGGACGAGTCCAAAGAAATTTTGAAGGATCCGACACATATCTCGAGTCAGTGTCCGTGTCAAGTCATGCCAACACGGGTACTTGACCCCAAAGTGCCGAGTCCAGGTAACACAGGTTCCCATGACATGGGTATATATTTGGGCTCCATTGTAGAATTTCCCATATATATATATATATATGGGAAAAAACTTCCAAAAAAACACAACACAAAAAAAATAAAAATAAAAAAAAAAAATCTAAAACATGTCACGTGTCCGTAATTAGGGAGTCGCACACAAGGAGTGCGCATAAGGGAAAAAAAAGAAGTTGAAGAGCAAGTTGGGATTTCATGCGCAAGGAACAAGATCAATAGAGATCGTGAGAGAGAGAGAGAGAGATATAGAGGCGTAGAGATCGCACAAGAAGGAGTAGGGTCGCCAAGAGAAGTTGCGCGCACAGTTGAGAGACACCAAAGAATTGAAAACAAAGGGAAGACTAGTGTTGTTGAGGGAGAGAAGGCGAGGTAAAGTGCCGACTACACAAAGTGTGGTGTTTGATGAATGTCGCATTGACTTTGACGACTACCTTCACGTTGGTAGAACTACTCCAAGCATTTACAATAGGATTCGGGCAGATTTGGGGTAAAATCTCTATTGCTCTAACTATCAAAGTGGATAAATTTTTGAGGTTGACTTGTAGATTTCAGAGTTGATAATGGATTGAAGGTGCTGTAATTTTTCTAGGGCATTAAAAAGTCTCACATATTTGGGGATTTTCTAAGTGTTGGATGAATTGCTCCAAATTGAAGCTAATCTAGGTAAGAGCTTCTCTATCAAAAACATTAGATTCCTTGTTCACAAATGTTCAATGGTTAGAATATCATAATAACAAAGAACAAATCAAAATTTGTCTAAGTTGTAGATGTTTTGGTAAACTAATTTTATTGAAGATGGAAGGAATTTTACAGTTTTGATGGATTGAAAGATATTTGATAAGATAGTTGAATGAAAGGTTGATTTTGGTGCAATATTTTCTAAGACTTTCATCAATCCCAATTGGTATTAGAGTTGGCATATTGATTATAGCAACTTGTAAACTAAATCAAATTGTTTGTGGATAATAGGAATGTGTAACTAGTAATGGAAGATAAGTCCATCAATGTTTCTTGTTTAATACAAGCCATCAAACACCTAGTTTTAGTCATTATTTTTGTTGAATGGTAGGTGTTTGATACAATGCTCAAATGAAAGAATGCTACTCCCAAAGTATTTAACTTTCAAATTTCAATTAAAATGGTTATAATAGAAAATGCTTGAATTGAGACATTAAAGGCATGAATTTCCTTTAAACAAATAGGCAATGAGATATGCATTTACATCCATAGTATTTTGAAGTTGTCGATGAATTATACCAAAATCAGTGAAAGACTTCGGATGCTTTGTTTTCTTTTCAAACATTATGGAAGTGGTACAAAATTTGAGACTTCACAAGTTTTGATTTAGACTTATGCACAAGGAAAGCTATTTTGCTATAGATCTTTTACTCAATTAGTTAACCTTATTGTTGGTTACTTTTGATGTTTTGTGACAATGAAAATAATTGGATTATTAATTTTATTGAATGGAGAGGACTAGAATTGATCTAGTTGGGTGTCGAAGAGATCAAGAGACTAGTGAGCTATAAGACATAAATCCTAACTTAATGTATGGATTGAGCACTATGTGCTCGATGAAATGCTCAAATTGTAAGATGAAAACTTAATTTCGCTAAAGAAGTGGAGGAATATTATGAAGTGATTGAACTTCCTTTTGGGTCTATGTTATTAAAGAAATTGTGGCTAAAGTGAAATACTAGACCATTGATATTTACATGTTTTGGTTGGTGAAACACATGAATTAGATTAGAGTAATTCCTTCAATGCTGAAATTCTTGGAATGGTTAGTTTAAGACTTATAAAAAAAAATTTCTAAGTTGGCCATAAGTTATAAGACCTAAGCCACATAAAGGCCATGAGTCTCAATAGAAAAGAATTTCATTAATTATGGAATGCCATAATTGACTTGAGATGGATTCTTGTAACAAACAAGACTCTGAAAATTTGAAAAGAGAGATTCTTATATTGGAGAACTTGAGAAGCCTTTTAAGGACTCAAGTAATGAACTAGTAGAAACTTTCTTGGAAAGTATTTGAAGAGATAAATTAATCCTTAGTTCATAAACTTCAAAGTATGCTAGGACGCGGCGATACCAGAGTAGACTCAAGACCAATCGGAGAACTCTTGCTCAGGACCGACTGTGAGTAGAACTTTATGTGCATTATTTCATATCTATCATAATAAATACAACTCTATTTTGGTACAACTTGATCGATTGAATGATCACTTACTTATTCATGTTATTCTTTTATTTTAAATTGCGTTGATGCGACAGAGTACTTAGGCACTATTTTTATTATTTATTTAAATTGCATCAATATGTCAGAGCATGAATCTTGAACTTTCGTTGAATAAATAGAGTTTTGAGAGTTAATAGAATTTCGTGATCATAACATAGGCTTATTTCTCCTAAATTATTTGTCCAAAGCTATATGATTTTTGATTGGTACCCAGATCTCTTGGCTTGGTGAAGACAAACGAGGCAAGAGTCTATTTATGGAATGTGTTGCTACGGATTGTTGCTTAGGCAACAATAGAGCCTATAACAAAGTGGAAATCAAATAAATCAATATGACAAGCTTGACTTCGTTGTGTTCTTTGAAATCAAGCAAATTCATTTTTCGTTGTGTTCTTTGAAATCAAGCTTGACTTCGTTGTGTACTGTTGTTGCTTAGGCAACAACAAAGCTTATAGCACATTCATTTGTTGTGTTCTTTGAAATCAAGCAAATTCATTTTTCTTTGAAATCAAGCAAATTCATTTTTCTGGAATGTGTATCATTATTTCCAAAAATATGATTTCTTGTTTCCAAAATTATTTGATGAGTGTGCAATAGTGTGCATGGAATTCTACGTTTTTATCATTGGGCTTTGCAGCTCATTCTAATCAATTCCAAGTCCATTGACGAGCAAGAGAAAGGAAGCTGCGAAGTAGAAGAGTCAGAGTTGAAGGCTACTTAGGTAGTTTAGAATAAATAAAATTGATGTCATTAGTTATTTCTTCTTAATAAAGGTCACTTAGCAAGTGATCCAATTTGTATTTGGCTAGTTTGACTAGTTTTGATACTTTTACTAGTTTTCCTTACTAGCATTTATTATAATGAACTTATTGTTTATTCTATTTTATTTTATCTAGAGGACATGGAACTATTAGAGTTAAAGATCTTAGTGAGGCATACTTATGAATGGAGTTTGATGTTAAATATTTGAATTATGTATCAACTATTAAAGGATGGTTTGGCATGACTTAGAAGGGTACGACAGGTTATTGAATTTTTTGGAACCTCGATATTATGGGGAAGCTTTGCCGAGATTTCGATAGAAATTTTGAAGGATAATTCTCATGGAAATAGAATTATCATTAAAGAAAAGTACTAGAAATTATGATGGATGAGGGTTACTGGATTGTTAATGATTCTTGCGAGCATTATTGACAATCTAGCCCAATCGCGACTCGTATCTCGAGGGTATATGGGAACAGGTCGTGACAATTTGATTACGCCTTCAAAAGAACACAATAAGTTTCTATACTAAAACTTGACACTCAAACTTGAGCAAAGGAAGACAAATCTTAATTCTCATTCAATAATTCAATGTCTAACAATGGTGGAGGGATTAAATACTTATAGGGTGTCATAAACACACCTAAATAGAAGGAAATAACAAAATTGGAAACTTTCTAATAACATAGATACAAATACCATAAATAAGAAACTACTAAAAGAATAACCATAAAATAAGGAAAGAAATCCTACTGCTAGTTTGGAAATAGTAACTAGCATAAATAAGCAACTTTCAAATAATAAACACTAAAATTTAGTAGTTTCTTATTTAGGATTTATGGGCTTTCTTCTTGGACTTTTGTTGCTCGGCCCGACCCATAAACACCTCCCTACACGCTCTACGTCACCTCTTTTGATTAATAAATGCTTTGTTCCAGTTCAAAATTCTATCATAATGCTCATATAATAGCTTCTAGTTATTATATCAAAAGTAAATACACGAGTTCCTGGCTCAAATAAATTGAAGGGTCAGTTGCAATAGATATCAATGCTACAGTTTTTAAATGAAAAGTTACTACAAAATATTAAAACTTATGCATAAAAAGTAGGATCTTTAGTCTGCGATCACAGGTTAATAACTTTGGCCATCGAATTAAGTTTTGACTAAATTAACCAGTTATAATAGCCAAATCATCAATTGGTAGAGGCATCGCTTGCCAAAAGGCAAGGTTTGGGGAGGTCGTGAGTTTGACTCCCACTCAAGTAAAAAAAAAGAAGCCAAATCATCAATTTAAAACCTAAACAGAAATAGTAACAGCGATACTTAAAGCACATCTTAAGATATCCTTAACTTCATTAAAGTTTGAAAAATAAATATAAAATATACCATCCTTTCCAATATTGTTCTGTTTCTGCCAGCTGAGTTCGATATGTATAACTGCAACATGGATTCAAAATTTTGAAATAAGAAACCATAATATGTATAACCACACTGATTAATGAAATATTTAAAAAAAATAGTTTATCTTGAGTCATCTCAATCTCATCATATGAAAGTTGTATCGATAAATGATCAGGGTAATGCCCAAATCATTGCAGGCCATCACCATTTCAAACACAACATGGGTACAGTGGACAAGGTAAACATAAGCTTTAGCTGATTGCAAAAAGAGTTAACTGGTCCAAAAAAATGCCTGTAGAAAACTATTCCGAGGTAGTACTAAATAGAACACTGAGAAATATTTTAAGCAATATGTATACTAATTCAAATGATTTGGTGGAAAAAAACATCTATTTCTCATCGGGAAATATGAAATAAAAGTGATTAAAAAATTAACTAGCTCTTGGACCAGTAATAAATGAAAATGATGAAAATGGAAGCAAAAACTTTTCAAGAACAAAGTAGTTATTAAATGAAGATTATGGAGAGCGTTACAAGAAAAAAAAATCAATAAATAGAAACCTCTGGCTAAAAAATAAATAAGTAGAAACCAAATATTTAACAATCACCAACCTCAAGTTAAAAGCAACCTCATTTAAACATAATTGAGATTGTTCAAATGGGTCCCCACTGCTTTCTTCTTAAAGATTAATATCAGTTTTGATAAACCGAGCAAATTAGGACATACAAGCCCCGTTTGGTTCAGCTTATGCTTTGATGACATGGATAAGTACTTATGAAAATCAAAAAGCATGTAGGGAGATGCTTTTGAGAATCACACTTATTGTGGTAGTTTTGGTTGGCATGTCAGCGCTACGTCAGCCAATCACAAAAAACATAAAATGTAACCAAACGGTACAAAAGCTGCTTATTGAGTGCCACATTAGCAATAAGCAAGAGCATAAGCTGAACCAAACGGGGCCAAAGGCGCTTACCAACTCTTCGAATCATCAAACTTTAAAGTAGAGGGAATTGATAGACGTGCCGATTCAACATTCCTTAGGGAGCCTCCTTTACGCTCCACTCAACCTACTCCACAAGTAAGCAAAGGTACAGTACTAAAGTTACTTCACTTATGTAACTGTTAATAATCTATTGTGCTTAGCTACTTTAACTTATCTTTCTCATAGGTTTGCAAGTTTATACATTGTTTTCCCCTTTTTCATGCTTAACGTTATAAGCACGTGCTAAAAGCAAAAATGAAAAAGTTTAATAACTAAAGGAGCATTATTCCTATGATAATTTTCTTAGTTGACCAAATAATAAGTTAACATTAAACCATAGAATGCCCAGATATATATTTTGTTGCATTAGCTCCCCCTTGAACATGGAAATGCACAGGATAAAACGCGATATTGTTCTCTAAGCATCTTTTGCTTTCGCTTCTTTATTTTTTAAATTTTTTTCCACATAACAAGTACCTCTGTGAAAGTGAAGAAAAACAGGAAAAAGATATGAACATTTTGAGAAAACAAGTAAAATGCTTTAAAGGTGGATAATTTCATATTGAATGATATGTTTCATATTTACTTTATCCACATCAATCAAAACAAATAACCAGCGGTTCACTTTTAACAATCTCCATTTGATCTCCGAATGTTTCTAGATGTCTAAGGCAAGCCTGTATTCTTCAGTCATTGAAAGAGAACACACTTCTAGCCATCTTCTATTTAGGTTAATGTTCTAAACCTCTAATGATTCCAATATAGCTATTTGGAATGGTGATTTGTCAAGATTTTTAATAAAGGGCTCTTGCAAAGTTTGAATGTGGGGTAATGCACCTTAAAACACTTCTATGTAATGGCTCCACTCCATGGCCAAATAGAGCTAATCACACTATTTTTCTACTTTGGACAACGCTAATCGTCTAGGATGAAAATATCTAAAATTCCATCTCCTAATACAGCTATCTAATATATGAATATGAATAGATAACTTTTAAGGAATCTAATTATGCAACTTCTCAAAAGATATGTCTAAAACACATTCAGACTCATTGTATACAAAGATAATCCAATTAGCATGTGCATATTTTCATGGCATATGGTATTGAGGAAAACCATTGCACAATGCAGAAAATAAATCATCAGCCTTATCATTCCACACCCCACAAATTTTACATAATGATTTGTGACATACAACAACCACAAGAAGAACAAAACTCCATCCCAAATTAGTTGGGGTCGGTTACATGGATCAAACTCTTCCATTGCGCTCGATTTAGTGCAATTGATGGTGTTCTTTCCAAGTCCTTTAAATCCCTCTTAATCAATGCGTCCCAAGTTAGCTTTGGTCTACCCCTGCATCGTCTAATTTCTTCAATTTTTATTGAGTTGAGTTTTCTAGCGGGGTCATTTATATGTTGTCTTTGGAGGTGTCCAAACCACCGTAACCGCCTTCCCTAATCTTTTCGTCAATTGGTGCTACTCCTACTTTTCTTTGATTTTTGTATTTCTTATTCTATCTTTACGAGTTTCAATAGACATCCATATAATCATCCTCATCTACATTCATTTTATGTGGTGGTTGTTTCTTTACCGCCCAACATTCACTTTTATAAGGCATAGCACGCCTAATTCCTGTTCTATAAATTTTTCCTTTTAGTCCCTGTTAATCAGATCATATTTTTTAAAGATGCACAATCGAAACGAATCCAAGCAAATCAGGTTTATCCAGAGGACTAGTTCATGAGACAAAACAAAAGAAATGGAGTTGTCAAAGGTGTGATAGGTACCGCTTTTTCCACAGTGGGAAAGTATTGCATTCGGTTCGATAGGATTTTTTGCATATGAATTAATGAAGCAAGCGCCGTTCCCTGGTATTAATCATCACTATGTTAGCTACCACCTTGAACTGAAGATAGCTTGACAAAATGATGGTGCATTTTCCAAAAAAATAAAGAAACTAAAACTAAAACTAAACAAACCTCTACAACATCAACAACAACCAGCCCAGCCAAGCTTGGTATAGTTTTTTTTGCAGCTACATGGACAGCAACTGAGCCCCCCATACTGTAACAAGTTTTGAAATTATTGTGACAATGGATTCTCAAAAAGGTGAATGTTACTACTTCATAACAGTAAGCTATGACTTTTATTTCATTAAAAGAAACCAGGAAATAGGGAGGAATATTATGGCAATAGCAATGCACGAATACAGATTACTGCAATTTGCACATTGAAACCAAAGTTGTCAAATTAGAATCGAATCGTAAAATCGATAAGGTTGGCTTTTGAATCGAATCATAAATCGGACAATTTTTTTCAACTTTTTAAAAATACTTTTAAATACTTTAAATATGTATTTATTTGTGACAATATGTGGCATTTTTATTTAAAATGTTAGAAAGGGACACGTGGTGGGCCCACATAGTGGAGCAGATAATGATAAAACTCATCTTCTCTCTCTTATCTCTGCAATGAAACGCTACAAATGGGGTTTCACAATCAATTTGCGATTCCGTTCTTATCAGGTTTTTATCATCATCTTCTCTCTCTTATCTCTGCAATGAAACGCTACAAATGGGGTTTCGCAATCAATTTGCGATTCCGTTCTTATCAGGTTGGTCTCTCTCTCTCTCTCTCTCTCTCTCTCTCTCTCTCTCTCTCTCTCTCTCTCTCTCTCTCTCCCTCCCTCCTTCCGCATCACCCGCCTCTCTATTTGCCAAAACGACCCATCTTTTTCATTTTTTACAGCTGTTCAGCGACTGTACTCGAATCGGACGATTCATCCGATTCGAGTTTAACTTAACTCACCTGATTTAATCATATACACGATTTTTTTGTCCTTTGACTCGTTTTGTGGACGATCCAATTCAAATCATACGATTTGAATCGGAACTCATCCGAGTTTGACAACTATGATTGAAACATTTTCAAGAGAATTTATCATCAAATAGTAATACAAGTGATGTCATAAGACTAAGATTTGAGAATAAATTACATTATTAGAATTGAAAGTAAATTTTTAAATTTTAAACAATCAATACTCTTGGTTATACTTACAGAGAATGTGTATATCTAGATCAGGAAATACAGAAAAATGAGATCAATTGAAAACGTCTATTATATGCATGATGAATTGCTTCCTATGATAAGAAAATGACTTTGCAATAATTTTTTGGCCCACTACCCAACTAAGCAATGCGGCTCATACCAACAGAACAACTTATTAAAATAGAAAGACCTTTCATATCTCTCGTGTAACAATCTCGTTTAAAAATTATTAAAGAAAATAAAGCAAGTTTTTCACTATTGTTGTTCAAATCCCTTTGACCCTACTCAATTGCCTATGCAGAAAGACCTTCATATAAGATCTCTGAAAAATGTGATATGAACTGCCATAAATGAAATAATTTAAGGAATGTAAAAGCACCATTTGGCTTGAGTTTTAGGTATATAATGTAAAAAAGTTTAAACAACTTTGTTAATTTTTACAAAACTAATTCTGCATTTTCTTAAGATTGCAAGAAAGAAACAGCATAAAATAAAGAATCAAAAGTACATTACTTGTAGATGACCAGATACCTGTGGCCAACTAGAACAATTGCAGGCGCAGAATCTCCATACAGTGCTTTAATAACAGCCAATACATCATCACGGAGAGTCTGCATATGAAAAAAATAAAAATAAAAATAAAAACTTTTATTCACATCAAAAAATTATATTACCAAAAATTCTCAAAGGATGGGAATTAACAAAATGATAAGCACAAAGAGATTTATCAGTTGGACCACATCTACCAAAAAAAAAAGGAAAAAGAATAAGCCATTATCCCGAAGGAATCATATATAATCCTAGTAATTCTTCAAAATAGTTTAGTTAAATATCTACCTCTATAGATAAGTCCAACTCATCTTCTGTGCAAGACTTGCCATGTCCTCTCAGGTCCATGGCTACTACCCTGGCCTTTTCCTTGATCTTGCTTACAGATAAAGCAAATGAAAGTCTGAACAAAACAAACAACTTCTGAACGGTAAGTGGATATTCCTAAGCAATCAAACCCAAACCGGTCTATGCTTGTCCATAAGTAATAAATATGTAAGATGACTGATACAACCTTCTAAGGTATATAGGCTAGCTCTAAAGTTAAATAGGGAGTAAGCTGAGTATATGGAATCGTATAGATGTAAGTACTGAGAACCTCAATGTCAACAAGAACGTTGAAGCATTTCATTAACAATGAGAGAATAAGTGGATATTCAATATTACCAAGTTGTTCAAGTGATGCCTGAGCAATTTGTACTCTTTAGAGTTTAGACTAGGCAATACCAATGCGTCACCTAGCAAAGCTTGAACAGTCCATAATTTTAATGTAGTTTTAGATGCCTCCACCGCAGCTAAAAGTATCACAATCTGGCTCAGTATGAATGTGCAATCTCAGAGTCCTAGGACCTCCAATTGATTCAGATCTTACACAACTAATTTCTAAAGGAACGCAGAAGGGTCAGCATACAATATTAGTTTCTCCAGCATAATGAAATTTTGATCTAGGGTTTGAAAAGTTAGGTCAACAATCAAAATAGGCGATGTTGTCTATGTTTACCTAATTTCTCAAAATATTTTACCAAACTTATGCCTAAGAATTACAAAAACTATTTTTAGAAACAAGATCCATTTGTTTATCATCACTTTCTTTCGGCCATTCTTCTCTCTGTTTCTTCAATTATTCATATTTTGGCATTAATTTCTATAGTAACTAATTTAGAACTCTAATAAACAAGAAAATGAGGTTGCATTATGTGTATATAAAAACAAGAGTTTGCGATTTAGTCCATGCAAGCACAAACCACTAAAAAGCTATATCATAAGCATATCGAGATGTTAAAATATTGGATAAGAACACATTTGATGAAACTACCAATACTAGCCAAGGGTAAAGCCCACCCTGAATAACCGCCTCCGTGTAGGAAAAAAATGATTGGGCCTTCTGATCCTGCAGTGTATATGTGAAATACCTATAGAACAAACGACATGCAAAGAAAATGTTATTTCCTAAGTGATCTAATATCAACAGCCAAAAAAATGGTTACTCACATCATTTGATTCTGGAATGCTAACGTCCTCCTCCTTGTCAAAATAGCCCAACCATTCCAATGGTGAGTATTTTTCCGCCGAGGCCCTACACAACATTGAGCAAAGATCCGTGGCTAGTCAACTCACAGTTTTTTGAAAAGTAAGGCATCAATTTAGAAGGATCAAATTCAAAAATAAAGAAGTTATTAGATTACAACAACGAGTTAACATTCAAAAGTGCGAAAACCCTCACGAATTTGATGCCATTTAAAAACTTCAAAATGACTCCCTTGCACCCCTAAACCAACATTTATAACCTCACACATCAGTGTGTAGGTTCAAAGTAATTAGATTCCTCCTATGGAAGAAGCTTATTTTTTCAACATTCCTGGATTAGAATCGATTAAAAGAACTGATATCGACGTGATTTGGAAGTGGGACGTCAGCCGAGACGATTGGATTCAAGCAACCAACATGCCCCAAAACTAAACCAGGAAATGGAATTAATAAGAAAAATAGAGGAAAAAGAAAAGGCTGATCAATCCCTATGAAGACAAGATCAACAAATGGGTGATCCTATCAACATGCATAAAGTGCATTTATCAGAGACAACTAACAAACCTAGCCCTAATCATGAATCAATCGAAAAAAACCAATTCGCTTCAAAATCTATTTAACGAGGATGATCGATCAAACAACGTTGTTACCGAGACGAGGGGGGGCGATTGGGAAATGAAAACGCGCTTCCTTTTGGGGTTGAGATTGTTCTTCTTCTTCTTCTTCTTCGTTTTCAGGGAGAGTATTCAGGTTTGAGGCGTCCATCACCGATCGATCCAAGTTTTGTCAGATTTGAAAATGACGACGTTAATTTTGTTTGTAAATCAGTCCTGCATGACACAACTGAGGTCAATTGATGAACTCGATAGCTTAATTTTTTAAAAAAACCTACAGTTTTCGTACATACATTTGCTAATGAAGCCAATTGGAAATTTTTTGCTATAAAGCTACAATGTTGTTAGGTTTCTTATCATGCATTAAGATGTGGGGGCACGATTATCTTCGTATCATATATGTCTGAGGGACTCAACAAATTCAGTAGCAGAACACGTGAAAATGGATGTGATTGGTGCATAACACGTAGGTGTGTATCTCCGAGGAACCTATAGACCGCTCCCAAGGACGTGGGTATGAGTTAGGGTTGATAGTGGGGTCTTAGGTGTGTATATGTGTTGACAAGAGTGTGTGGGTGATTTTTGTCAAGGGATGCACGTGTTTTGGGGGTTTTAAAAGTTTATGAATGGGTATACAAAACTAAAGGTAACTAAGTCACAGTTTTATAAAAGAAAGCACTACATTGTCATCACCAAAGTCACACCTGGAAGTCACATGACACATCGGCTGTGTGAAGTTATCCGTGTGTACCTCAAGATCACAAACCGCTTCTAAGACCGATATGACTTCGATGTGTGACTTTGAACACTTCCCTTTTGGCCTTGTTTGGTTCATTTATACTAACTTACAGTGTTAGTTCGGAAATCTCTCCTTGGAGTTAATATTTTTATGTTTGGTTCAACTTTAAACTTGTAGAAAAGTTTTAAATTTTTAAACAATAAAATATATGAATTGACATAAATAACTTTCAAATAAGAGAGAGAGAGAGATGGGTAATAAAAGGAGTATTAATGAGAGTAATTGTGTTCACAACTCTCGGAAGATAACTGCATATAGGGGACCCTTCCTTTTAAGTTGAGAGATAATTTATAAGGAAGTTGTGCGAACTAAACAAGATTAATTTTCAACTCCTTATAAATTATCTTTCCAGAGATAACTTGAACTTCAACCAAACAAAGCCTTTACCTAAGGAAAATAGTGTGCAAAGTAAGTTTCAAAAAAATTACATCCGTAAAAATTCGTAAAATATGTTTTACTTTTTATTCTTTAATTAATGTGAATTATGTGTTTTCAAAATGCGTAATTGATCCGACGTGGAACCCACAACCAAAATGGCACCTTTTGTAAGGGCGCCATTCAAATGACCTCTGTCCACCTCACCACTACAGTCCACCTCACCTACTCAATCGAATGGCGTGTTTACGAAAAGCGCCATTCGTGTTGCCACCTCACACCTCACGTCACGCGACACCACACTTCTCCCACGCGACACCACACGTCTCCCACGCGACGCCACACATGCTTCTCCTCCTCCCCCAATGTGGAGACCACGGATGCCCATGAGAGACTATGCATGCATGCATGCGTGGTTCCAAAATCTTTTACTTACAAATTTAATTTGTAAGTAAAAGTGTTAAAATTGTAAGTAAAAGTTTTTACTTACAAAATGTCGTTGGTAAAAACATCGTAAGAATAGAGTCGTCGGTAAAAGTTTACACTTACAAACTTAATTGTAAGTAAAGAGATCCTTTTTGACTTGCGAACTCACCATCATAAGTAAAAGTGTATAATATCTATTAATAAAATTTTTATTCGTTTTCAATAATATTCATTAATATAACTAGATTTTTATTTAAATATTATTTTGTTTAATTTTTGTGCCTTTCATTATTTTTTCACGTTAATTTAATAAGTTTCGTTTTGTTATAAAAAAATTTAATGAGTTAGAGAACTTAAATAAAATACAGTTAAACTTAAATAAAATACAGTTATTTATTCTTGATTATTGTTCTGATCAGTTTTTCATCAATTTGACAAACTTTGTTTTATTCGGGAGCCCAAAGCTAGGTAGAGTAGATTTAGCTGGGTAACCAAACAATGTTCCAAAGCTCCTTCAACCAACAAGTAGAAAGAGAAGAAAAAAAAAAAGTTAGACAGTTTAAAATTCATTTATAATTTTCTTCATTAAAAAAATTAAAGAAATTAAAAAAATTGAATACGACCTTCAAAAAAGCCATTGGATGTTTGAAGCTTGTAGCGACTTTGCAATAGGCTCATGCATTTTACATGCACCCAATTAATATGAAGAAAATAAGTTGAAACGTATAGAATGCATTAGGATTAATCAACAAATGTAGGTGAAATGCAAATCAAAACCTTTGTAGAGATTGCATGTACTGACATGGATGAATCCATGGAATTAAGAGACGATGCAGAATCGAGATGAAGTGCAAGGCGCAACAATGTCAAGAGGAACTCTTTGATGATTTGCGACGTAATGAAATAGAAATTAGTTGTGAGGTCAACGTGAGAGATACGACCGTAAGCCTAGGAGATAGGGAGAGAAATTGTTGGAGTTCCGGGTGTGTGTTCCCACGTCCGTGTTCGAGTACGTAACAAGATCGTTATCTTTTTTGTGTCTGTCTTCTTATTTTTGATATTTTTTTTGTGCCTATCTTTTATTTATTTTAGATTTACTTGTACAAAAGACAAAATTCAAAATTTAATATTACATTAATGTTTCGTCCCTTTTTAGTGAAAGCTTAATTTGTTAATTAATTTTATTCTTCTTCTTCTTCTTTTTTCTAGTTTGGTAGTTTCCCTTTTATTGAGTATATATATTGTAAGTAAAAATACATATTTACTTACAAAGCTACACATATTACTTTCCTCTAAGATTCATAAGTAAAAGTTAGCATTTTTACTTGCGAACAAAAGTAGTTTATATAAATATATTTTTGTGAGTAAAAGAAATTATATTACTCACTAAAAACTATTGCCGAATTGGGTCGATATTTACTTAATAATTATTAGCTTTTGCTTAGAACTCATGAGTCATAAGTACAAACAATATTTTTAGTTACAATTTTATCAATTTTTTTACAAACTTAAGAGTCATAAGCAAATATGGACTTTTACTTACACTTTTTATATTCGTGATTGAAAGTTTTGTAATTAAAAGTTGAATTTCTTGTAGTGAACATCAGTAACAAAATACGTAATCTCGCATTCACAAGTGTCCTCACTCTGTTCTCTAGTGCTTGACAGAGACTATAGGCGCCCCCGTCCGGGATATAGTTATTTCCAATTATTCGGTCAACCATCGTACAATGAAAAAATCATGCCACTACTCATCTTTGAATACGTCAGTCCATTCTTCTCCCTCTTCTCTGACCACGACCATGCAAGGAAGTAACAAACTTGCTAACTGTGACCGCAATTGATCATATTCGAACTCACTATCTACCACTTGAAGCTTCGATAACCACTGATTAAGAATAATAATATTATAGACGATATATTTAGTAAAAAGTATCGTGCCTCAAATCCTCATTTTGATCATTTCTTCGCTTGATATATATGTAATCTTTTTTACATTATCAATGCGGTAAATTATGTAGGTCATGGAAGGTAGGAACATCCCGTTTCAATTTTATGCATTTGGAGAAATTGTTAAGGTTTCGCAAGGCATCGAGTACAGCAGACCCCCATCAATGACCACGATTATTAAGTTTGGAACGAGTAAACATGAGTTGATGGATCATGTGTATAACGCGTTTGGTATTTCGTCTACTGAGACTCTCATTACGATGACGTATCGTCACGTAATAACTCATCCATCAGGTTCACAATATTTTATCCCCGTGTCGTTGCAAGACGACACCCACTTGGAGTTGATGTGGTCAACAGTGGCGAATCTACCATTATCAGCGAAGGTAGATATTTATTTAACCTTCGAGCCAATCGAGCCTTATCAAAATTCTACTGTACATTCACAAGTAGTAGAAGAAAATGTGGGCATGACATGCCCTGCATCAATGATGGAAAGATTACGTATGCAATCACCTATAGGTGATGTTGTGCAAGATAGATTTGTTACTTCGATTGATGATGACATTAGTGCCCCCAAGTGATGACCGTAACGAGGACCACGACAACGACATTGACGAGGACGTATGTCCCCTCGAGGATGCTGCGCCATCTGTTAATTGGGAAAGTATAAATGTTGTTACAGACGACCCAACCTACGAACCTCCAGGGGCGGAAAACTTGCAAGATGATGAGCAATTTGCAATTGACGAGGAGGAGTGGATGGAAGAAGCAAGCGATGAAAAAGATTACCAACCATTGCCGGTGTATAATGAAATTGATTGGGAAGTGGCTAATTCTACTGCAACCCAACATTCTCATCATTCGACTGGATGGGACATGCCTAATTTTCAGTTGGAAAGAGGAATGTGCTTTGACAATAAGAAAGACTTGCAAAGATGCCATAAAATTGTGGCATGTTAACAACTTTTGTCAATACCTTGTTATGGAGTCAACTACAACCTTATGGGCATTGAAGTGCGTGAAGTGCGCCGGAAGTCGGGTGCATGTGGCGTCTCCGTGCTTGTTTGCGAAAGAAGAAACAATTGTGGGAGATCACTCGCTTAGACGAGCCGCACAGCTTGTATAAATCCCGGCATAGAACGCAGTCATGCCCAACTCGACGCCAACATGCTTGCACGTGAGATACAAAGCGTTGTCGAAATAGATCGTGCAATTGCTATCAAGGCCTTGAAAGAAATGATTAAGCTAAAATACTCACATGAAGTTCCCTACAAGCGAATGTGGGATGCTAAAAGGAAAGCAATTGCAAATGCATTCGGAGATTGGGACGCGTCATATGCTACGTTACCAAGATGGTTGGCGGCAGTACATAATAAGAGCCCAGGGACGAAGATTGAGTGGTCACATAGACAATGGGTGCAGATGAGATCGGACGAGCATCCTCAATTTCGTCGTGTGTTCTTCGCATTCGAAGCATCAATCGAAGGGTTCAAATATTGTAGGCCTCTTCTACGATTGACGCGACATTCTTGTATGGCAAATACAAGTGGTAAGCTAATGATTGCCCTATCTCGTTGATGGTAATGGACATCTACTTCCAGCTTGCATTTGCAGATTCACTTTAAAAAACGAATCAACCGACTCGTGGGGGTGGTTTTTGAGAATGTTGCGCAAACACGTGACCGATAACACTCCAAGACGTTGAGATTCAGCTCGGGTTACCAATTAATGGTATGCCCGCACTGATCGGAAGCACAGATGTCGACTATCTCGCGGTTTGTGAAAGACTACTTGGTGCAAGACCCGAACCACTTCACCTAAAAGGGAATAGAGTTCGTGTTTCATGGCTCGAAGACAATGTGCCACCTATAGAGGATGACAGCAATGAGGAAATGGTTCGACGTTATGTTCGTTCATAAATTCTACAACTTATTGGTGGTTGTGTGTTCGCGACAAGTCGAATCAATATGTTCATTTGATGTTTCTTCCGTTGCTCGAGGACCTTCAAACAAATGGACAATATAGTTGGGGAAGTGCATGTTTGGCATATTTATACAGGGGAGTTGTGTCGTGGATCTCGCTCTGGTGCGCACGAGGTCGCCAGGTGAGACAATTCTTATACAACTATGGGCCTGGGATAGATTTCCATTTATAGCACCAAGGCGCAAGCCTGTTCCTAGAGATCCACCTCGAACGTGTGATGGAGTATACATGCCCAATGACGTTCCTTTGGGATATCGGTAATAAAAATTTTTCTCATGTTATTTTTAACAATTCATTGGGTCTTTTTAATTTACGACAAATTTATTGTTTTGTATATAGATGGATAGTTGCATTTTCTGTAACTAGGACTGCCACACACGTTATATCATCATTTCGTGATGCACTTGACACGCAGAGGGAGAATGCCGTGGAGTGGCAACCATACGCTGATGTCATTGAGTCACTTCCACAATTATGTACTCAAGGTTACGGGAGCTGGCGTTCGACGTGTCCTTTAATTTGTTTCCATATAGTTGAGTGGCATAGACCGGAAAGGGTCATGAGACAGTTTGGGCTGACACAGGTTGTGCCACCTCACTGTGATTTTGACACACGTCTGCACCGCGTCCAATTGAGAGGACACCCTCAAGAAAATTGGGCAGTGTATCACAGAAGATATATAGAGTTGTGGGAAAATCGTAGTAATACGATAACCACGATACAACAAGAAGGGGAACACGATCACGAAGAGTACATGAGGTGGTACAGATCTATCACCAGGCGATACATTGGACATGACGGGGCTCTGCGCGAATTTTCGGTAACGTTGAAACTATAATGCTATTATCCTCATGAGTCATATTTAAAATTGTTAACCAAACACTACATTTTTTTGTATATTAGTCAACATTTGCGCGTCAATTGGAGCGAGTGTTCTCTCGATGACGGGGTCGAACAAGGCATGGTCATGCTCTACATGAAGGCATCGAGATCTTAGATGAGGATGAACGGCAAAGGACTACTATGTGGAATGATGAAAATGTAGTTGAGCGGACATAGATGACGAAGCATCTCAAGAAGAAGAGGAAGAACAACAAGAAGAGGATCAAAGCCTAGCAGAGATAGAGGGAGAAGAAAAACAACGACGACTCGCACTCACGGTGAGAGCGATGAGACGTTCTTCTCCACCACCTCCAACTCGTCCAACTCCAAGAACGTCAGAGACTATTGGTGAGAGCAGCAGACGTTCTCCTTCGCCACCTCTAACCCGCCCTTCTTCTTATGGGTACTCTCCTTTGCCGGCCCCAACGCAATCGGATGCTCATATGTTTTTGCCTATGACACCGAGCATGAGTGTTCATCCATATCATTTTGATCCATATGCTCCTGGGCCATCATCTTCGTACATGGACCATAGAATGCCTACACATTCAATGTATGGTTCATTGCCTCAATACATGCCAAGTCCATTTACTCCGCCATATTATAACTACAATATTCCATATAGTGGAGATGGCTCATTCAGGCCCTTATTAGGCATGCCACCTCATGTTCCTTTCACCCAACCACATACAGGAAGTCAGTATATTGGAATGGTTCAACCCCCTATCTTTGATAGCACTGGTAGTAGAGGTCAATCGAGCCAACACGAGGAAGAAGTTCGACGAGTCATCAAGCTCAACAAACTCAAATGGACGTACAAGCACGAAGAAATCCACGTCGAAATAGAGTACGACCGGTTTGCCACACTGAGGAGCAAATGTCGACGTCGATAGAACTCGCATCATACCTTTGTATGAGTGGGTTGATATGAGTGTTTAGGGTCCCTTAGATGTCATGGAGATGGGGTTGTACATTTGGATGAAAGGTAAGAACTATAAATACAAACTCCTAGCCTTTTTGCTTAACATTTGCATGTTGTTTTCAATAAAAAAATGAAAAAAAAAATTCTGAGCTATTGGGGACTTTTATTTGCTGCAAATTGTAGTCCTTAGGAGGTTATTCATCATCAAGAACGCGATCTAGTTATATACAATCAAGCATCAACCTTAAGGTATGCTCATATCCACTTATTTGCATAAAAGTGAGTATACCTGATGATACTTTGAATTGCATAATGGTCATTTGTGTAAATGTTTTTGGGTCTTTTTGGTGTCTGGATAGTATCAACGTTTAATTTACGACTAAGCACATCTAATATAACCTAGATTGTCACCAAAGAAACTTCGAGAGATATATATGAGTCCATATGAGTCCGTTTGCGATAGTTTGGGTGACGAGAGGCCTATTGGACTAGGAATACCGCATGAAAAAGTGAGTATACCCGATGATACTTTGAATTGCATTTCATTTCCTTCTATTACTTATTGATTTGCGCTCTTTCGACTATATGGTGCCTTTGTACTCTAATATAATGATATTTGTTGATAATCTTTACTCTTTGAACTTGTTCATCGTGATATTGTTTTGTTGATGCTTTCATTGTATCATTTCGTGTGCTCTATGTCTTCATTTGATGTTTTTAATGGTAAATGAGCTTTAAATAGCATGCTATTAGGATTAGAGACTTTATGAATGAGACTATGGACTTTGTACTCGACTTGATTAGTCTATTAGCTTGTCCATATGCCTTTACCATTCTATACAGAGTCATTTTTGAATAAATAAAGTAGTGGTTGGTGAAAATAGTGACAACGAACCATGACATACTCACTTAAGTAGGTTTAAGAAATCAAACCTAATTAGTAAATTTAGTTACACATTTGTTTGTTCATTTCGTAATAATTGATTATGACATTTACATTTGTTTCTAACTTACTCTTTAACCTTAAAAAAGTCATGTCAAGGCGAAATAATGCATCGTCATCTGGGGACGGATCTAGTGGACGATCCAGCAGACGATCTGGTGGTCGCAGAGATCGTTCATCTCGCGACGTGGATCGTTCGCTAGTACGATCTCCCGCTAATGATGCTGAGTTTCAGCAGCGTCAAAAGCAGCTTGTTCGACAACAGCTTGCTCAGCGGCAGTTTGCTTACCTTCGACAAGTTTTTGTCCAATCACAATTATTTCAGCAGTATCCTCGTCCGCCTTATGCGCAACACCCCCACCAGGGCCCTCTCCTTCAGCAATCGGGGCCATCTTTATTTGACCATGATGATCCAACCACTCAACAAGCTTACTCCTCTTTTTTGGCGTCGCAACTCCCTCCACCTATCGCTGGTCACGTTACTTCTAGAGAATCTACCCACGCATCTCCCTCCCATCGCCAGCATACTACCAAAGATGTCCCGATTGCAACCTTCGAATCTAGTATGCATGCCTCCCCATCGAGGAGTCATGATCATGTCGACCCTGCATCACATTCGTCCAATACTTCAAGCCACCCTTCGAGTGAGCCATCTATTAGTGGTGCCTCGCGTAGATCACAACAAGACGATGATCCAGCTAGGGCCCCGAGACGTAGAAGTAATGATGACCGAGGCGCGGGGCGGGTGTTTTTGACCGTAAAAACTACGAAAGAATTGTAAGTCAATGAAATATTATTACGTATATATACTTACGTTTAATGAACTTACTATAATATTGGTCTAACTTTTTTTTGTAAAAATGTAGTGGTACTTTCTTGCATCCGTCATCCGAAGTGTCAAAGCAAATAACGCGGATATATAAATTCGATTTACATAAGGATGGCTACTGTTGGGATACGGTTCCCAACCATATCAAGGAGCAATATTTTAACGATTGGGCGGTAAGAGATTTTTAAATAAGAAAATTAAGTTTCTTTTAATTAGCATATATTGAAGACTTGACTTTCTATTACTACAGACTCATTTCGATTGGAGACGATCGGATGATGCTATGGTCGACGTTTGTACGACAGCGGATTGCCACTGTTATGCGACTTTGTTAGTAAGATGGTGAAGAAGCCGACAAAACCGGCACATGTATCTCTGGAGGTTTTTGAGCATTACAAGAAGATGCGGTCTACTCCAGAATATAAAGCAAAGTCAGAACAAGCGAGCCGAAATCGAAGATCAGAGGTGGGGGGACCTGGTTCGGGTTCGTCTGTGCACGGAGGTGGAGCCATATCCATCTATGAGCATTCGTTGAGACTGGTATGTTTTGGGGCATACATACATATGTATACATTAGATTCATATAAGTTTCAAACTTAAATTTAAGTTAAACATATTTTATAGGAGAAGGAACTCGGTAGAAAGCCGACTGCTTTGGATTTATGTTTATATCTCCATACAAGGAATCATGATAACGTTACTTTCTTGGATCCGAGAGCGAGAGCGATTGCCGTAAGAAACTACTTGACCATAACTCTTTTTTGTTAATTATAGGTATCAATGACTTATATGACTTGTCAATGTTTAAATTCTTAATACAGGTGGCTATACACGAAAGGACCACAGAGCTTTCACAGTTGCAGCCAGACACTCCAATTGATGAAACAGAATTATATTTGGAGATTGTGCAACGAAATGATAAAGGCCGGAGATTTGGTCTTGGCTGGACACCGTCAGGGTCTAAGATGCGTAGACATGATGAAGCTGGATCTTCTCGTCCTATATTGAAAGATGATGAGCCATTTGACCAATTCAATAAGGAATTCGAGGAGATGCAAGCAATGATACTAAAAATGCTTAATGACACGTCTGTAAGTCGCGATCAATTGCTTGAAATGCAAGGACGGTTACAACGCATGGAACAGGGTTTCATGGAGAGATCAGTTGCACAAAAAAACCAAGATGATGTTGATGATGATGATGATGATGTTGATGATGATGATGATGCGCCTCACAATGACTCAACGAATGAGGATGATGAATGATGATTTCTTTTTCACAACATCCAAAAAGGTTAGATTTTTTGGTTCATTTTTTACTTGATACTTATAAGTTTTTTTTATTAGGAACCATTATAAATCTTATTAATTTATTAGGAACCATTATAGAGACATAAATCATGTAAACCATATATTGAGTCGAGATTATTGGAGTAATGTTTGTTATTCACTAGTTTTTTCTATTTGTATTCTTTATTTGAATATTGAATTGGGAGACTCAAAAAGGTTTTACTTCTAAATAGAATGTTTGTTTTAGGTCTACATTGAACATTTGTTAAGAATGATTTTAGAAGATTGCCCTAATTCACTATTGTAATAGTTTGAATATTTTGCCCCGTGTAATTTATTTTGTTCAATCTTCGTCTTTAGTAAACTTAAATCGTCCTTAAAATGGGTCTAGTTACTTTTTAGGCTAAGCGTAGAGCTTTTTTTTTCGAAAAAGAATTGAACTTTGATTGTTTGGTGTTTTCCTCGCTAATTGTGCGTGTCCAACATTTTTTTCTTCCCCTCCTACTTAAGATTGAAAATTAGACTGGTTTGTTGTGTTTGCTAAGATAAGAAGTTGCCTCGTTTACCAAATGTAGATAATTTGATGGAGGCTCTATTATTGTTGTCACACTTTTTCGGGATGTACATCGGTTAGTTTCACCCAAAATTACTCTTGAACTCTAAATACTAAGTCAATGATTTCAATAGGGATACATAGAGATGATCTCAAAAACATTGGAGTTACTTGTCGTAGTTTACGCTTTTATACTACAACAAAAAAGGAAGTAGATTTGGGTAATTTAAATTATCTCATTTTTATTTTTATTTTATTATTTTTGGTTTTGTTTTCATTTTTTTTAGCTTTTTCTATTTCTTTCTTATTTTTCCAAACTAAACTCGATCATATCTCGTTTCGATCTATCACTATTTTTTTTTTGTTGCTTCTTGTTCAATTACATGGATTACTTCTCCTAGTTGGATGATCATAATATAACTGTCACATAGTGCTTGTAAAGATCACAAGAATATAGTTCTTTTTCTAGAGTTATATCTTTTTGCGACCCTCTTAAAACTGAACGGTGAATTTTCACTTTCTTTGGGGAAGTTTTTCATTTTATTAATATGATTAAGTTCAAATTCAAGGCTCCTTTGCAGTAGGGTATGGTATGACATGATCATTCACTTTGCAATGAAAGAGTTTTATAACTCGATCTTGCAACAATGATGCACGTAATTCAAAGAGATATTAAGGTATGTCAATGAATTAATTTGGATAGTGTTGGTTCGCCGAGTGTATATGTTTTAGTTTGCTCTCTTCAATCTTTTCAATGAGCAAGGGTAGTGAAAAAAAAATTCATATATCAAATCAAGGAGGAACTATACTTTCTCGTAAAGGAGTAGGTTTTACTTTGAAAGGCCTCCATAATATAGTGGGAGAGATCTCATACAACTTCAATCAGAAGTCACAATTAACTAATATGGATTATATTTCGATTTATACATCCCCAGTGACTTAACCTCACTAATTACTCATTTTATATTACAATTTGATGCATCTTTTTACAAATTTGATTACACAAGCTATTTGTTAAAGGAACAGTTATACTCATCTTTCGCAGGACGATTGGTCCTCGAACATCTCATCATGGAGAGATTGCAACAAAAGTGACACAGTTTGTCCAGACTTGTAAGTCCATACTAATTATACTCGTTAATATCGATTAATAAGCTTTATATATAGTTTCATCTTTTGTAGAGAATGAATAACATTATAAGTAATTAAGTGAAATATAATACAAACTCTTGTTAGCTTCAAGGAAGTGTTCTCTTGACTCTTGACCAATTAGTTCACTTTTTGCGTATGCTTCAAAGCATTCAATTGGCATGCAAATATGTCTACCCAACTCACCATAGGATGCACTCTTAATGGTATCCTTTATACTTATCTTTCAAAAATGTCACTTAAAGCTAAAGAAAGTAATTACTTCAATTAAAATGGATATACTATTAATGACATTATTTGCTATGCAACCCATAATTTTTTATGCTTGGACATAAAAATCAATTTAAAAAAGTAATTACTTCAATTTCAAATGATATTATACTTTATATGACAATAAAATGGATCTCCTGAATTGAGGATTTTGTTTCTCATTTTCTCTTTTTTTTTTTTTTTTTTTTCTTTTGGCCCGTCGCCAAATGACGTGGCGTTGAACTCACAACCAAACAAAGCCTTTACCTAAGGAAAATGGTGTGCAAAGTAAAGTAAGTTTTGAGGGGGGTTCATAAAAAAAAAAAAAAAAAAAAAGTTTTGAGTCGGTTCATATTTTGGGGCCGGACAATCCCCTCTCCACCGGAGCAGTTACTAACCAAATAAACAAGTTTGCCATGATCGTAGGAAGTTGTTGCAGTAGTTGTAGTTGTTCAGAACAATATCCCCAGTGAATCGATCCAATCGATGTTATTCATTCGTATTTGATGGCGAAAATTCAAAGACCTCCGCCGCCACAGCTCTTTCCTCCATCTCCCGATCCCCACTCGAACATGACTTCCATCCCAACTCCTATTCCCTCGAAAAGTTCAAGCTCTACGAAACCCGAGCGGTACATCTTTCTTTCTTTCTCTCTCTCTCTCTCTCTCTCATTCTCTCGCCCCATTCGTTACAATTCACATTCGAATTTCACCATTTCACGATTTGACGTGGTTTTGGGTGCAGAGATTTTACCTCATCGGCAGCGACCGCAACAAGCGCTTTTTTCGCGTCTTGAAGATCGATCGCTCCGAACCTTGCGAACTCAACATCAGCGAGGATCCAGTTGTGTATTCCCAGCAAGAGATCAATAACGTGCTTCAGCGGATCAGGGAAGGCAATCTTTCCACCGGAGGCCTCTCTGTCGTCGCCAAGGTCTTCGGCATTGCCGGTGAGCCTTCCTACTTCCTATATTGTAATTGCCATTTGCTTCTTGCTTGTTGCTTGTTAGTTTCTACTGCGAAACGATCCTTTTTTTTTTTTTTTTTTTTTTAGGTTGCATCAAGTTTTTGGAGTCGTATTATTTGATTCTTATTACTAAGCGGCGGCAGATTGGAAGTTTATGCGGGCATGCAATTTATAGCATAGATGAGAGCCAGTTAATCACGGTTCCTCACGTTTCGATTCAAACTGATGTCGCGCATTCAAAGACTGAGCTGAGGTTTTATTTTTCTTCCATAAGCTAATTTCATTTATGAAGTTTGGGGATTTTCACATATCATACATACTTAGTCTGTTGGAACATTTTTTCTTTGTTAAAGCTATTTATAAATATAGTTGTTTTACTTGTCGAGTGCAGTCAGTTGGAAGAACTTATTCATAGTTCTACTTCACAGTTATTTCAGGGACATGAATGACACTTTTTTAGTGCAATTTACTAGGGCAGTTCTATAAGCCTAACAAGGTAGTAGCCTTGGGTTTCTTCATAGCTTTGCAAATTTTTGATCCTCGTAATAATTGCGTTACTATTATATAGAAGTAATGAAATTATGTAAAAAGTTTCTTTACTTGCTGTTTTCTATTTATTTATTAGTAAATAAATGTAACAAAGGAATGGCCTTTCTATGAAAGAAGTATATTCTAGTTCAAAGATGAGTATTTAACTAATAAATAATAAGTCCTCTTTATCACTTTATGACGGTGTTGTTATGCTACACATTTCTCACATCAAATTGCCTTGGATTTAGCTTAGGCAGGTATGTAATTTCAGAAAGTGAAATAGTTTCCTATATACTAATTGGTTAAACAGTAAAAGCTGATTTGGTATGGAAAGAGATATTTGGAGTTTTTCTTTTACTTGTGCATATGTTATTTTGGAAGAAGTGTAGGAGTGTGACAGGTATAGATTGAGATATTCCTATTAACTTAAAAGAAAAAAACTTATAAGACCGTAATTAGGCTGGTTATGCTTTATGGAAGTAGATATTGGGCGGTAAAGAAACAACACATGCACAAAATGAGTGTAGCGGAAATGAGGATGATTAGATGGATGTGGCAAAATTCGTAAAAATAGAATAAGAATTACAGAGATTAAAAAAAAACGTAGTAGTATCACCGATCAATGCAAAAATTAGGGAAGTTCGGTTGCGGTGGTTTTGTACATATCCAAAGACAATCTGCAAATGCCCCAGTTAGAAAATTCGACGCAGTAAAAAACTAAAAATTGAAGAAATTTGATGGTATAGGGTAGAATTAAGATCACTTGGGATGAATTGATTAGAGACGATTTTGAGGATTTTGAAAGCACATCATCCAAGGCATTAAATTGAGCACAATAGATGATGAGGCATATTCCCTTTGGCAAGAAAATTTCTAAGCCATTTGGGAGGTTGGGAATTATATGAAAACAAAGGAGCAACGATAGATTGTGTAGGTTTAAAGCTGGACTAAAGAATTAGCGATTAAGTGATTGTGTAGGTTTTCTTTTGATCGAAAAGCTCTATTTGAAATAATAGTAGGTTCCGATAAAAAATTGGAAATATGAGTAGAAGCAAGTATAGAGGTTTCTTTTCAACTAACAATGTAGGGATGTAGCAGATAAACTTTTATGGAATCAAATAAAGATCAAGTTAGATGCAAATGACACATGTGAGAAATCATGGTGTAAAGTGTACTCAAAGATGCTTCACCATATGTACGAGGGGGCTAGTAGACGAGCCTTTGACATTTCCATCCGATGGGAATTCTGTCTTTGCTCATAGACTTTATTCAAATGATAAATAAATAGAGTTTGGGTTCGAAATACTCTTATCAGAGGATTCATGTTGTTGGCTAAAATCTTTTCTTGCACATTGCTCCAACCATTATGCCATTCACATATAGAGGATCTTCAATTTTGTTGATTCAAACCCCTGACCTACATCTTGGAAATTTCATTTTAAAAGACTTCTTGAAGATTTGATGCTAACTAATTCAGCCTCTTGATGCTCAATCTTTGAGGGAATGTGACTTAGACCTAGACTCCTTGACGTTGTAGGTAATCATGACCAACCCTTAGCTTTGACATGCAAAACATGCTGTCCTTTTTATCACTATTTAACATTAGTTATCCACTTTCTTCACTATTTAAAATTTGTAATCCTTAAAGAAGTTTGATGTAAAAATATAGAGAAAAGAAAAAGGATCTTCATAAGTTCATATGATATATATATATATATATATATATATATATATAGATGTGGAAGAAACGTATGATACGTTTCCTAGAGATTCTCTTTGGTGGGTTCTAGAAAGAAAATGAGTGTGTGGTTGGTACATAGACACTATTAAAGATATGCACAAATGAGTAGTAACAAGTATAAAAACATATTTGGGGATACCACAAAAGATTTTCCATTACAATAGGATTACACCAAGAATTGTTCTTAAGCCCATATCTTTTTATTTTAGTAATAAATGAACTAACTAAGCATATTCAAGAGGATATACCTTGGTGTATGTTATTTGCGTATGATATTGTTTTAGTGGACGAACAAGAAATGCGGTGAATACGATAGTGCATGAGCATGGATTAGTTGGTGTGGGCGGTACACCACGTGGGAAATTTAAAAAAGAAGAAGAAGAGATGGGGTGAATAGGAGATTAGAACTTTGGATAAATATGTTAGAATTTGAAGGCTTTAAAGTTGAGCAGGATGAAAACCGTATACATGCATTGTAAGTTCATAAATACTAGGCATCAAGATAATGGAGTGGTAAAATTAGGGGAAGTAGAGGTTCCTAAGGTCAAGCATATTGTATATCTAGGATCAATCATGCAAAATGATGTTAATTTTGAGAATGATGTTACACATAATTCAAGTTGGATGGAAGAAGTGGAGTGCAATAGGTGTGATATGTGATCGAAATATTCCTACCAAGTTAAAAGGGCAATTTTATAGGACTACAATTATGCTAGATATGCTTTATGGAAGTGAATGTTGAATGGTAAAGAAAGAATAAATACATAAAATGAATGTAGCGCAAATGAGGATACTTGGGTGGATGTGTGCTAAAACTCGTAAAGATGAAATAAGAAATACATAAATTCAAAGAAAAATAAGAGTAGAGCCAATTGACGCAATGATTAGGGAAGAGTGGTTGCGGTAGCTTGGAAAACTTCAAGGACGTCCTATAAATACTCCTATTAGAAAACTCGACTCAATAAAAACCAAAGAAATGCGACGATGTAGGGGTCGACCGAAGCTAACTTTGGATGCATCGATTAGGAAGGATTTAACGGATTTGAAAGGCACACCATTAATTGCACTAAATCGAGCGCAATGGAAGAGTTTGATCCATGTAGCCGACCCGACCAATTTGGGATTGAGGTTGTTGTTGTGCCACTTTTACATGAAGTTTCTTCCCTTTGTGGTTCAACATCTCATTGAAAGACCGTCAATTTATTGAAGAATGAATGGTCATGGATTCACTAAGGAATATGCAAGTCATTCTTAGTTTTCTTGTGAGGAATAGTATATTTTGTTATCCTCTTATAATTCACACTTTAATTTTATAAATTATAATTTTTATTGAAAATAGGATTTCATTACTTGTCAAAGATTGACTATGCAAAGTTCATTTAGAGACTTGCCATTTTTATTTTTATTTTTTTTATCAAGAACTTTGCATTGTTAAAAGGTGAGGTTTTGCATTTTATTGAGGAGAACTTTATTTTAATATTATTGAAAATTTCTACCTATAACTACATTCTTGCATGATAGTAAAGAGTGAAGACTAATCTTACAAGAGTCACTTTTGAGTTATTGATTTTAGTTATTTACTTTTCTGTAGATTTGAAAATAAGTCAATTATACATTGCCAACTCCATAGTTTGTGCATAGCAATTGTCAATCATATATTTGCCTAGTAGTGATCACCTTTTCTTGTAGACTTCATGTGGCAATTTGATTCTCAAGTAAACACCACTTCTATTATATTTCAGGTACAAGAAGCTTCTATCAAGTGTAGATTTGACTAAAGATTTTTTCTATAGCTACACTTATCCAATAATGCAAAGTTTACAGAGAAATGTGACGACAATGGATGAGGAAAGAACGCCATATGAAAACATGTTTGTATGGAATGCGTTTCTCACACAGGCAATTCGGTCAAGATGCAACAACACGCTCTGGACAATAGCATTAGTCCATGGACATTTCAAGCAGGTACGTGTTTGTTTTTCTACCATTCCTCGTAGTCCCTACCTAGACCAAAATATTATCAGATGGCCAACAAAATGAATGGATGGATTATTAAGCCCTCTGACATAATTGAATCTTGGTGAAGCTAGACATTAACATCAAAATGTTATTTTTGTTGATGTATAAAAATGAAAGTTTGCAAGAGTGATGAACAACTCAGATAGTGTATAATCTACATCAAACAAACATCTTTGACGCTTCTCAAAACACAAACATTTTTAAAATGCTTGGGTAACTTGCTAATCTGGTTGGGAAAAGAATGCGATTTCTTGTGGAAAAGGGAGAATTGAGGTGAGCTAACTTGTTTAGTGAAGTGGAGAAAGTACAAAAATATGTCGAGAAGGGTGGGTTAGCAATTAATATTAACACAACTTTAGAAGTTGCGCACTTATGATGATTCTCGGAGGACTAGAATTCTTTGCAGATTATAGTGATAAAAAGCAAGCAGAGACGTAAACATGATATGTGGGAGATGGGAGCCTTTACTCAGTGTACATCCAAAAACACTTATGGAAGTTTATTATATCAATTGGCTAGGAAACAATTTGGCCATTAGATTTCACTCACTTGATGTTTCAATGAATTTTTTTTTGAACACAACTTCATCCCAGGGTGATCCTAGTTGAAACTTTCGTTTTCGTAGGAACCCGTTGATATTTACCCAGATTGTTCACTTCACTAATCACCTAGCCAAACTATCAAACTCCAAGAGAATTTCATTGATCTTCATAAGGAAATTACAGAAACTAAGCAAAGAGTTGCTGCCACAAAGAGATTGAACAACTGACTCAACCTAGACCCAAGACCCATGCCTCACACTTACTCTGTAACTCCTATACATACAATTCTTTCCCTCCACTACTCAAGTAGTTACAACTTACAAGCTAGAAATTCCATCAATAGCGTTCTTTGATTTCCTTTTCCTCTCATATGTAATGCGTAAGGGGCGCCTATTAGAGAGTGGGCCTAGAAATAATTTTTTTTAACTTTTCAAGGAGGTCTTTGTAATTTTCAAAACTTGTTTTATTATTTTATTTGTTTGAAAATATTTTTTTATTTCAAAATGTGTGGAAAAGTGTGGAGGTGAAAATATGTGATGAGAATGTGCAGGTGAAAATATATGCTCCATACTGTTAAGTAGGGGTGGCAAAAAAAGGTTTGGACGGGTATGGATTCGGACACCCCCCCTTAATAATGACTACAAATAATGTCCGGATCCGTACCCGTCGGACACTTTATTTTATCTAGACCCGTATGTTAATAAAAACATACAATACATATATCATAAAAGTCTTAAAAGTTTCTACATAAAAGTAACATTTTCATGAGTGAAATTACAATACATATATCATAAAAGTCTTCAAATGCCTCTATGATACCATGCGAATTAATCGCTAAATGGGTACCCGTTTTTTAAAGACTTTGTTCGGACCCGTATTTATTTAAGAAAAATCATGTCCGGGTCCGTTTAAAGCGTGCCTGGACAAATTCGGACAAATGGGTCTGGCCACCTTATGCCACCCCTATTAAGGGGTCTCTAAATAAATTAAATTATTTCTTAGGGAGGTGCAAGTAAATATTTTTTTTGCCTATGCTCCGCCTAGACTAGGCGGCGCTAAAATGCCTAACACCGCCTTGCAACCTTGAAAACATTGGCGCCTATCACCTTTCCAATGGAGAAACAGGTGAAATAGGCCACCTTCTACATCTCATTTAAACCTCTAGACTAAGCCCATATAGATAGGATAAGTGGTGGTGGAAACAGGAAGTTGAATGTTTCGGGTAGCTTTTCTAGTAACTCTCTCTCTTATCCTAATTGACAATCCAAATGACTCAGCTCTCTATGAAGCATTGGGGTAATTTATCCTTGTGAAAAGTAGGGAGGATAAACGCAATGGACATTCTTCAAAAGAGATGTCCTTTACGGTCCATTTGACCCTAATGGGCATTTTTGCAAAGAAGTTAGAGTCTATTTCTGATAAGGCTCACAAAAAGGAAACAACGATTTGACTTTCAAAATGTTTCCAAACTCAAGTGTAGCTCCTTAGGAATATTCTTTATTTTGATTTACTTCTAAAATCTAGAATGATGCCTAATCTCAAGCATAATTCTTTAGGAATGTTTCCAAGAATAGAAACTAGCCGTTAACTAGCCGTTGTTATAATTCTTCTTTAAATCAAAATAAAGAATATTCCTAAGGAGCTACACTTGAGTTTGGAAACATTTTGAAATTCAAATCGTTGTTTCCTTTTTGTGAGCCTTATCAATTTCGTATTGTTTTCTACTTGCAACTTCACATCCGATATGTGAAGAAGGTTGAAGATTCTCTTGGCGGAGGATCACTGATCTAGAGAGTATCATTGTCTCTTTCATCATCTCAGCATAAGTAGTTATAATTATTTCTTTTTGCTCGCTTATATGCTCAAAGTCAAACTTTATCTTGCTGTTTAGCATAGACTCCTGATTTACCTCTCTATTCTCTTCTGTTAATTCAAATATATTTAAGGCTTATCTCTTTCTTTATTCTCCTTTCTAAGAGCACTATATCTTATGTGCTTTCCTTGGTTTGCTTCTGATATTAGTAATACATTGGTATTTATCCTATCATGAGCCTCACTTGTTATTGCTGTAATCTAATTGTAGATGCACTGTTTTGTTGATCTATTTTTACCATGTGAGTATTAGTATAATGGTTAACATAGACATGACAATATCTTTGGGAATATACTTTCAAGTTCTTTCTAAAAGTTGTTTTCTTACGTGCATATTTATTCTTTTCCACATAATCTTTTTATTTGATTACAAAATATTGAAATATATACCTTTAAATTTGGCTGGTCAATTTAATTAGTGGATGATGAATCTTGATGCATTTAATTCAACCCTCTATCAATTAGATTAATATGTTAAAGTTGTATAAGATGCACAATGACATAGTCTGAGCCCATGTTAGGAGGACCTAGTTCTTGACACTAACTAGGGGAGTTGAGTCCCATCTCAAGCTAAGAGAAGAGAGTCGTTGATCCAAAATGATAATTCCAGTCCTTTATATAGGTTGAGAGATTATTGTCTGTCCTATGGTGGGGGAACTAAGTGCTTAAAAGAGATCAGATGAAACCAATATTTGGACTGATCCAAAGGAGAATCTAGTCCGTGACATGAGTTGGATTAACCAAGTACCTTAGGTTTAGAGTTTAGTCTGCAGATTGCAGTTCATCCCTATTCGGAGGAACTCAGTTGTTACATTTGGATTGAAGAAATCAAGACATGAATCAAAGTCAAGAATAGGTTTGGGTAGGAAATATCTTCACTTGACTATTTCAATGTACTAAAGCATGTACTTTTCAATTTGGGTCTTGGGCTAGGTTTTCTTAGCCTTGAGCAAGGTTTGGGTTCTTCTAGTCTATGTTGGTGGTCGGGTTCTTATAGTTTAGGGTAAAATTTGTGCTTCCTCAACTAGAGTTGGGTTTTTGGTTCCTTTAACTTGCGTTGGGGCTTGTGTTCTTCCTAGTTCACAAGTTCTTGAAAAAATGGGTGTAAAATAGTGATTTTATGAAATGGAGTTCTATTTTTATTTTTTGGAATCCTCTTCAACTTCTTGAACAAGGTTTTTTGAAGAAATTAATAATTTGTTGTTTATAATACATTTTTCTAACACAAAAAGTAAAGGAAAGAATTTTTTTAGAAATTTTTTTTTAGGTCAATTTCTTTAGGATTGTTAGAATTGGAAATACTCATAAGAGGATGCTAGTTGGGTGTTCTTTCTATTAAAAAAAATTGGTATGGTATTAACCACACCCAAAACAAAAAGAAATGTAATCACCTACCATGATACTAATACTATGCATTAAACTATATGGAAAATAGTTTTTTTTAAAGGATGCATCATTTTTTACCTTACTTACTTTCGAACATGTGAAGGCTGCCATGGCTTCATGTAGCACAATTTATGTATTTGCCCAAAGTAATTGATGTTTAGGTGCGTCAATTGACCTCACTTAGTGTCATATGACGACATATAGTAATCAACATATTTTTATTGCACATTTTGTTTTAGAATTTGTCTTCAAAATTGTGTATCATAAGATGCATTATGTTATATGGCGGACCCACTTATGACTTGGGCACCGATTGGCCTAAACCACGTCAGACACGCCACTAATGATGGTCTACTAAAACTTATCTATCATTTATTCCATTTCTAAGCTAATTATAAAGTCAAATTATTCATGCAGAAGACTTAGGTTAATCATGCAACGGAAATAAAGTAAACAAGTCTTGTAGTGGAAACCCGGTAAATCAAGATAGCATGTAATAAAAATGAGACAACAATGTATACATGTATCTATAGTGTGACTCTCATCTCATAAGCCCATGTTATAAAATACATTTGATATAATATAAATCACCTACTTAGTAGCAAAAAGGGTCTCGGCAAAACTCATAGATAATCGCCAAACTTCTCCTTGTTCTTGCCACTAGTAAGATCTGAAATTGCCATGCGAGCAACAATTTCAGTAAGTAAATTTTAAAGATTACCACACAGTATTCAAGTAGTCCAATAAACATAGCGACTACAAATTGTGCAAGTGGAATAATGGACTAAAACAAAAATCGAGCATGATAATAAGTCACAACCATCATATTGACGAAAAGAATGAGTGTTGACGCGAAACCTGACGATTATAGGTCAACTCAGAGCCGAGAGGGACCATGGTTTACACCACATTAATCACCTCTCACTATCACTTGATAGCCGTGGGTTACACCACTTTAGCTATCAACGTGTGCACCAGTTGAGCAATTACTGCTCCAACCAGATGAGTAGCTTTATGCATCCTAGGGTAGCGAACCCCAGTGCGAAGACCTCGAACATGCCTAAACCCACGTCATCTAACCAACACTCAACACTTACACATAATAGAATAATGAAGTAACGTGCAAGGACCACAATGATAAGAAATGAGTCTAAATGGGGTATTCTATTGGTTTTACTTACAACACAAGCAAAACTCCCTAGTTATCCACGTTCCTTGGCGCCTTGGTTTGCGTTCTAGTCTAGATGTTATCTACTCTCGGCTTCCATGTTGTTCGTAATAAAGTTTTAGGTTTATTTCATTCTTAAGTAGGCCCATTAAATAGTTTAGACCCTTAGGGACCCTCTATTGTATTGTAGTAATATTATTGTTGTTACAACTCTTGTTATCATAGGAGTTGTGATCACAGCTGGCCCTTGTGATCACAAGACTGGCGATAATATCTATGTGGTCATAGATCTTGTGACCACATTCTTGTAATCACGTATTGTGACCACATACATTGTGGTCACAACCCTTGTGATCATAGCCACTGTGATCACTAGACATTGTGATCACACTCACCATATATCATCTTGTCCAACAACCCCAACATGAACGAAAAATGACAAGAACGTCAACACCAACTCCGACCCAACTAAGCGATTTTTTATCATTGAGGGTCGATCTACACTTATTGACCCACAATAAACCAAACCCAAGATTAGTTTTAGAAATAAGACCCAAAGTAACTTAAGAATTCAAGGTTTGAAGTTGAAGATTTACGTAGCTCTTTTGGAGCCCCATTTGCACTCGAATGGGTTTCAATTCAAGATTTTCCAGCGAGCTTTGATTAATGATTCCTCCCCAATTCAGCAACACTAAGCTCCCATATACCCAGTCACACTAGATCTAAGTTTTAATCACTCATGCACTACTAGATTTCATCCAAGCATCAATTTCCCTCTTCTAAGTTTCAAGAACTCCTACACACAAAATCGCTAAGTCCATAATTAATTTCTACGTCTATACGTGGGTTATTTGTTAGCCTAATTACAAGTTACAACAACAACATAGCCTCAATTCCAAATTAGTTGGGGTCTTTCATTGTGCTCAATTTAGTGCAATTAATTTGTTAGCCTAATTAGTTTTGATTAAATTAAGCTAACCCCTCATTAGTCCTTAAGCATGGATACCCATCCACCTTCTACATAAGACAAGTGTCCAATTTAATGTAGAATGACCAAAATACCCTTTGACCATCAACCCATTTACCATGCAATCTAGGGTCAATTTCTTAACTCATGACCTTGAAGTTTTTCATAATTACAACCTAACCATAGGGGCTAGATTTACTGTATTTTTTTGTTAATGAAATATCAAAGCATGCTACTTCTCATGTTGCATAACCCATAGCATCATCTCAAGGTGTTTCTTATGTGTAAAATTCAACAATATGACCTTAGTCAGTTTAGTTGAAAAACTTAACAATACACATCTACTATATAATACAACCAATATCCACATCATCAAGCAAAAATAGCATGCCTCGGCTCTCGTGCCCGAGGTTTGACCAAGATTTACATGTTGGCGCAAATTGTAGATCGCTAATCCCTAAAATTAGGGGTGGACAAACTACGGTTTGGTGGTGGAAATCCTCAAACCGCCACCAAACCAAGGGTTTGCGGTTTGACAGTTTTGCAAACCACCAGCAAACTGCAAAACCTTAAAACCGTGGCCAAACCGACGGTGGTTTGCTTGGTTTGGTCAATGTGGTTTTGCGGTTTTTCTTCAAAATACCACTGCTATCCTCAACAAATTATGAAATGAAGAAATCAACATGCAAGAACTATTGAAAGCTAAGTTTTTGAATGGCGATTGAAGCAAAACTTTGAAATTTTACATTCTTGTTCAAAACTTTACAAAAAAGTATACTTGAAACCCCCCAAAAAATCAACAAAGTAATCGAACAAATTAACAAGCAAGAGAGTAGAGAGAGATTGAAGAGCCAAAAGAACATACACGAGTTCGCAGCGTCATGAGAACCAATTTGGCAGGACGGCTTGTAAGCTTGGTGGTGACGACTAATGAGGCACAAGATGTAGAGGTACATCAGATGAGGGGAGAGGCCAAAGGGATGTGAGGGCGGAGGCAACGAGGAGAGAGGGATGTGAAAGAGGAGAGAAAGATTGGGGAGGCCAGAGAGCAGGAGATATGAAGAGGCACAAAAGAGCAAGGAGAGATGGGGAGGCACGAGAGAGTAGAGAGAGTGAAGAGGGGGGAGGGGAGGCCTGAGTGCGAGCGGCGATGGAGGAGGCGAGTGAGAAACGACCGAGACTTGATAATAGGGCTAGGGTATTGGGGTATAAAATAATGAAAATTCCTATAATACCCTATGTTTGGTGAACCACGGTTTTGGGGAAACAAAAAGGGCAAACCATACCGAGGGTCGCGAGTTTTATTTTTGTAAACCACCCCCAGACCGTGAGGCTTGAAAGCCAGACAAACCAAAGCGGTTTGGGCGGTTTTGCGGACACCGTTGCCACCCATACCTAAAACTATGGCACAAATCAGGTTTAATTAAATCCGGTCATTGCATGTTATTCTTCCTATGTTTCATAGTGCTTGTATGAATGTATTGCATCATTATTTTATTTTTTCAGACCAATTTATTATTTTTTTGAATATTCTTTCGTTAGAGTTCAGGTTTAGTTCCACTTTGGGTAAGAGAAAAAATATGTAATATTTGAAATGCAATTTATCATTTTTGATAAGTTTTGTTCTTTTCATGTTTTCAGGTTAGGTTATCAATCTTTGGACGGGATTTTAGTGTTTGTCTAGTATCAAGACGTTCTCGGCATTTTGCTGGAACACGGTATGTTCTTATAAAAGCTATTAGTTCACTTCAATGTGCAAGTATTCTAGTATATGGCATACAAGAGTTTGTATACTATTCTATGGAGCTTTAGAGCCTAAAAGTCTATAATGTGGGTCACTATGATTCTTCATTCGCTACGATCTTTTTTTGGGAACTGTCGTGAACCTAGTCGGTTGAAGTTCCCAAGAACCCGTAACAAGAAGTTACACTCACCCTATGAGAGCTAAGAAACAAATTTGATGATCATCTTGAACTCTTGAACATTTGGGAACACAAAAACCCCAAGTGTTGAAACGTCATAAGGTTGATCAATTCCTTGACAAGTTAAAATAGTTCATTGGATAACCTTAATGAAGATGCCTCAATATCAATTTTGGGAATTCTATGGTTCCATTGGGACAACATTAGAAACACAATGATTTATAGACATGAAACACCATTTTGACTCTAATTAAGAACCTAGGAAAAACAAGACATTTATTAAACCATTGGATTCAAATTGAGCTTCCTGAACATATACAACAACAATAACATAGCCTCAGTTCCAAATTAATTGGGGTCGACTACATGGATCAAACTCTTCCATTGTGCTCGATTTAGTGCAATTGATGGTGAGCATTCCAAACCATTCAAATCCCTTCTAATTAATGCATCCTAAGTTAACTTAGCTTCTTGAACACATGTGGTTTAGAAATTAGTAGTTACGTTATTTTAGATTCTTTTTGCATTTTTTTTAAAAGAAAAAAACCCACGATTGATACACTTAAAAACTCAAACTGAATTCAAATTCCATCAATTTTATGATTTGATTTCGGTTTGACAACTATGATTGAATCACTTGAATGGTCATTATGACGTAGCCAAAATACCTAGTGCTTATGATAATAAGTGTGACGATGGTGATGACAAATGATTTTCTACTAGTCTCCAAGCTACATTTAGCCTTATGGATGTCTCTAATCCTTTTATGCTTCATATGAGAGTTGATGAAGTTAATGGCATATAGAACTCTTTACTAGCATGAAACGGTTGAGTCACCAGAGAAAACCTTGCATGTTATAATGGTGTCATGTAGTAGACTACTAAATATGGTCTTAAGGCCAAGGATTATAGGCTATGTGGGACAAGATCATCTAAGTGTTCTGTAGGCAGTGGTGGACTTAGTTGCTTTTTAAAAAAAAATAAATTAGAGGATTTAAAATAATTTTAAACATTGATGCTTACTATGTCTGACAGATTATTATGTGGTTTGAGCGTTGAATAATTCTCTACCTAGATTGTGATGATTGATTGAAAGTGATTTGAATTTGTTTTGTCTGATCATCACATTACCATCATAATATATATATATATATATATATATGTGTGATCTATTAATAAATATCATTTGTTCATAGTGTTATGTATACTTCGCCTAGGCAATTGTTGCCTAGGTTTGGTAGATCTCTTAGAAATTGTAAATAATAACTTATGTCAAGTTGACTAACTTTCTAAAATGGTAGCAGTTACCTAAAGAGAGGAGTAAATGACCGAGGTAGGGTTGCTAATGACGTTGAAACTGAACAAATAATCCTTGATGAAGAGGCTGGTTCATATAAGGGCAAAATGAGTTCTGTGGTGCAGATGCGAGGTTCAATTCCACTTTTTTGGTCTCAAGAAGCTTCCAGATTTAGTCCAAAACCAGACATAATCTGTAAGGATCATTTCATGCATATTTGTTGCTTTTGGTTGTCTAGTGCAATTCATGAAGTATGCTTATTGTTGTTAATTAAAGTGGCTAACTTCACTAAATGTTTGACACATTTGGATTTCTGGATTTTTCTTAGTGCAAAGGTACGACCCAACATACCAGGCAACTAAGTTACATTTTGAAGACTTGGCTAGGAGATACGGAAATCCAATTATCGTCCTTAATCTGATTAAGGTTCATCTCTCTATCCACTCTAATGCCCTTTCTTTTCCTTAACAGATAGTTACATATTCGTTACTGTAGCATTTCGGTGAATAGACATATTTGACATTACTGTAATATACTCCCTCCCGTCATTTTTGTTAGTCTATTAAGGTTATTGCACGCTGTTTAAGAAGTTCTTAATTACATTGAATCTTACTAAAATACCCCTTACACAAAAAAGAGAGTTTCTTCATTGTCCTCAAAGCGACACCTCACGATTGATACCCAATCCCAGATTTTGATGTCCCCATTCGGTGAATTGTTATCCACAAACCTCTCAGACCTAGACCTCCGCGTAACAGCCCGACCAACGTGCCGCAGGCTGAACGCTCGTCACCGCCGCCGTCGCACTGTCGATCTCGCTGCAGAGATCGCTGGCTAATGGGGCGGCGTGCAAGAGGAAGAAGGTACTGGGGATGAGGCGAATGGGGACCCTCACACAAAAGACAGAAGAAAAATAGGGCAGTATGAGGGATTTAAATGAAGAAAGAAATCCAGTTGCTTGCTCCTTGGATGAAATCTTAGATTCTTTGAATCATCAAGCGTAATTTCCTTGAATCTTGGATTTGCTAGGCTCCACAAATGATATTTTTTTCTTCTCTCAAAAAAGATTTAATATGCTTCCAATTGCTTTCTTACCTGCTCTGTGGGACTCATCTTCATTGTTTCAATCAAGAGAGAAATCAAGCGATTCCTCGCACGTTCGATTTGATCGATGAAAAAAAGGCATTGTTTCTATTCATTAAAGAAGGGTAAAATTGTCAAAATATGTCTTGAAAGGTGAGAACGACTTACAATTTTTGACAAGCAAACTTAACCAGAATTACTTATATATTTGACCGAAGGGAGTATATGATAAAAGTCATAATTTTACTTTTTTTCTTAATTGTTTGTCATCTTGAGTAATATATAGTTCGATTGAAAATGTTTTTATTTAGTGGTTATTCTAGGAGTTGCACATCTCTGTCTATTTCTATTTCCACTTGCTACATATTACTGCTATATTCTTCCAATATATATATTGGATTTGAATCCAATGATGAATATAAAGGTTATATTAATTACTCTTAAATATGTGCACAAGTTCCAAGAAGGCATATTCACCATTGAATCTAAATCCAATTTTCAAGATTTAAAATCACCATCCATGGTGATTTTTCCCAATCACCATGGTAGAAAACTATATATATATATATATTTGGTCCTTGAACTTTGAGTCTTTTATGTTTTTGGTCCTTGAACTTTTATTAGTGTACATTTGGTCCCTTAACTTTCATTGTTGTACATTTAGTCCCTGAACTTTTGAGTTTTTATGTTTTTGGTCCTAAACTTTTGAGTTTTTTTGTTTTTGAGGTAAATTAATTTTTTTTTCAACTTTTGTTGGTCGATGCGAGTCGCTTGGTTTAATAATATAAACCACTTTACTCTTCTTGACTAGTCACGCGACACTTTTGTTACTCACGTCGGCGGAATTTAACACTTTAAATGATGGAGGACTAAATGTAGAGCTTTGTGAAAGTTCAAGGACCAAATGTGTAGTAATAAAAGTTCAAGGACCAAAAGCATAAAAAACACATAGTTCAGGGACCAAATGATGGGTTTTGCCATATATATATATTTATATATATTCTTGGATGCAACAAAAGGTTCATATCTAATTAGTTTAGTTTCGACTCATCAGATAAACAATATTTTTTCTTGCATATATGAAAACTAACAAATTTCTATTTTTATTCTTTGCTGAACGTTTTGAAATAGCGAACTGATTTGAGGAACTCAATTTACATTTATTTGGTGAAAATCCTTTACCGTATATGTTCTTAAAAATTTGTAGGTATTACGAAGATAATGAAAAATTGCAAAGCCGATAATGTTAGGCATTAATGATAGAGGTTGATGCTCAATAAAACATTTTGAGTAACATGGTTGACGCTCGGTAAAGCATTCATGTGTAGACATGATGCTATGACACCAACACAAACAAGTTTAATAAGGTAGTAAAAAGTAAATTAAAATGCCTTTAATTTATAACTAATGTGAGACTAGAATTGAGGTTTCATATTGTTATTCAAACAATTCAAAAATAGTATAGGACTAGAATTAGGGTTTTCATTATTTGTCATGCCTTAGTTCAGTAGTTTTTTAAAAACAAATTGATATTAGTTATAGGAGGATGATATGGTGACATTCCCCGTGACACAAACTGGTCGCACGACACACATGGCACACACGTGTTCAACTTTTGTATGTGGTGGGCCCCACCAACAACCACTTAAAATTGAAAACGTGTGTTGGTGCTATCGGCTTGTGTCACCAGAAATGTCACCAAATCATTTTCCTTATTTATAATCTTTTATTTCTTAAAACTTCGCATTGCAATTTCTCAAATCATCTCGTTTTTTTGGAAAACTTGTTTGATCGCATTCTTAATTTTGTTTTTGAAAAAAATCTAACTAGCCTGGGGAAGTTTGTGGAAGTTTAGCAACATGCGGTTTTGAACATCTTTATTATGAAATATATCAATGAATATAAATTATTATTTCTTCTCTGAGAGAAAAAAGAAAAGATATATGCAATGATTGACGCAAAGGATATCTTGTTGTGTAAGTTTTCAAAATTGTGAAGAAATTATCGAATTTTTGACTTCATTAGCATTATTTAGTAAATTATTTACAAATCTAACATACCTTTGGAAAAATTAACAAATCTAACACTTTGTGTGACGTGGCAACACACAACTTGCCCTTGGATTTCAATTTCAAAACTAATCGCATTTTGTTAACCACTTTCTATTAAACTAACCGTAATCGTTTCCACTAAGTATGAACACGTTATGTTTTTAGTTAATAAATATAAATATATATAAAATATACATCTGTATTCTATGTATATGTCTATACCTATTACATCTATCTTTCGTCAAAAAAGAAAACCAATTATATCTATCTACTTGTATATATCTATGTATCTATATAGTATGTCTTTACTAATACAATGATTTTTTTGGTCAAACTAATATAACGACTTAGTATAGACAAAACATATATCTCTATCTATACTAATACATCTTTTATAAAATTATACTAATTTATCTTTAAAAAAATATAATAATTTCAAGTTTACGTTTTTGCATTAGGTCCATCAAGTTATTATTTTGGCAAACATGTCCGTCAAGTAAATAGCATATGAGACCAAATCATCTTCGATGAGATGGATGAGGCGTCATTTGCCAAAAGGTAAGGTTTTGAAAGGTCGATCATGAGCTTGACAACCACTAAAGTAAAAAAAAAAATAAAAATAACATACGAGTTATAGATCATTTTCTACTTATGTACATATTTTATGAGATACGTGTATTCCCATTCACTTGCGTCATGTTTAAGGGGGAAACGTAAGACGTTTGATTATAGAAAAAAAATAAAATAATTTTTGAAGCACATCACTATACAAAAAATATGACATTGTGTTATGACCAAGAGAAAAAAAATGTGGCACAGTAATGACCTTTTTTAAGTCGAAATTGTTAGGAGGCCAAAAAAAAGTAAAAAGATAAATAAAAAAGGTAAAACGTTAAAAATGTAATGCAAAAAGATAAACAAGAAAATAAAAACAAAACAAAACAAATCGTAAAATGTGGCACAGTAATGACTTTTTTTTTCTAACGATTTGTTTTTTTTTTTTTTCTTGATTTTTTTTCTTATAAAAAAACAAGAAAATAAAAACAAAACAAAACAAATAGTTAGAAAAAAAGTTAAAAAGGAATTTCTAATGAAAAACATCATAGTGAGCGACCAAAACATGGTTAGTTTTGAAATTAAAATCCATGGGCAAGTTGTGTGTTGCCATGTCACACAACGTGTTAAATTTGTTAATATTTCCAAAGGAATGTTAGATTTGTAAATAATTTGCTAAATAATGCTAATCAAGTAAAAAATCCAAACATTATCACAATAGAACTTTTTGAACCAGGCTAAAGGCAACCCCACCTTCCATAAGGCAGTCCAATTTTGAGTGCACCCCAAATTCAAATTTCGATTTATGAGGGAACCTCAACTTTTTTACCAAAATCCCTAAAATACCCTTTCGTTCAAATTGAAGCACCCAACTCCAAAACCTTGGCCGAGACATCTATTTTGAGTTTGGCGACACATAGCCGAGACTTATCTTTTAGGTTTGATTTTGTCCAATTGAACCTCTTTGGTGAAACTTGGTTGACAACTACCGACCTAAAGATTCGGTGAGCTCCGACCAACTCTCCAACTACTCTGACTGACACTCCAACTAGAGATTCAGACCTGCGAGGTCGAGCCACTTGAAGATTCCCTACAAATCACAAGGAGTGTGTGTAATAAAGGTGGGGTGTACAAAATGAGAGGAAGGGGGGGTGGGGTACAAAATGCAGTGAGAAGCACAAGGGTCATTTTCATTAGAAATGACATTTTCTAAATTCGCCGGGTTGCCCTCATGGATGGTTGGGGTGCCTTTAGCCTGGCTCACTAGTTTTTTTATGAGATCAAAGTATAGAACTTAGGCTTTATGGTTTGGAAGTCGTTGGAAGAAATGTGCATAAGTTTTTCGATTCTTTTTGCATCATTGCAGTGACATACCCATTAGCATCTAGGTGTGATTCTAACATATTCTTTGCATGATTTGTATCATCACTTCACATAGTTTGCCTCAATTAAAATCTTTTGTTGTTAGTTTTTTTTTCCCCATTTGACATGAATAAAAAGTGACAGACTGTTGAGAAAAGGCCACGCGAAATGATGCTGAGGCGGGAGTTTGCTAATGCAGTTGGATACCTGAACCAGGTTCTTTCTGAAGAAAATCATTTAAAATTTATTCATTGGGACTTCCACAAGTTTGCAAAGAGGTAAGCATATGCATGCTTGAATTATCTTAACCAATGAAAGATTTATGTCTTATCTGTAAGCTAACTTTATATGTATTTTCTGCATGGATAAAGCAAGTCTGCAAATGTCTTAGCAGTTTTGGGTGCTGTGGCTAGGGAAGCTCTTGATTTGACTGGTTTCTACTATAGTGGAAAACCTGTTACTGTCAAAAGGCGAGGAATCCCACTCAGTAGAACAAGCACTGGGAGGTAATATTTGAATAGTTATTAGTTATTGGGTTGAATTTAAGTGTCACGATTTAATTACATTAATATTTGGATGCATTTAGATGTCCTGTGGTTTCCTCGTCTTCCTTTTCTTATTTGAACAGGTACTATTTTGGTGTTCTGCACATGGAAGAGAGGCCTAATTTAAATTGCTCAACATATATTTTATAGCCCCATTACATGTTCATTTAGAGGTCTGCTTGATCAATTAAGTCTGTTTTTTTTTTTCTTTTCTTTTTTTTTTTTTTTTTTTCTGTGCGTCTGCATGTGAACAAAAAGAATTCCTATGGTTGTTCTTCTCTATTACATTTGTTATTCAGGTTGTTATTCTGATATTAAAGTATGTATGCAGATTATATGAATGGGAAAAGCAGTCATATCGGCTAGTTTGAAAGTTCTTAAAAAGCTAAGTTAGTGATTTCAAAATCTAAATATGCAGGAATTCGATAATCAAAAAATTTATCATACTAGTCTCTGTTCTTGTATTAAAAGAAAATTTGTCATCAATTTTTTTAGAGATTTGAACTATTAACTTTCTGTTCCACTCCTTAAAACAGCCGTTTGTCATAGGAATGAAGTGACGTGGTCTAAATTCCAAGACCTATAACCTTAAACCAATAAACAGAGCACCTTACAGGAACTAGTACGATTTGCTATTGAACACTGTTTAGCCATGTAATTTGTAACAAAACAACTTGTTTTTTATATTTTCAGCAACAGAAGTAACCTGCCTTTCTTGTAAAAAAGGTGAATTGAAAAACATAGCATAATAAATAAACAATCGATGTCTAAGTGAGCCATGTTCTGCAATCTCTCTGAATAGCTAGTTTAAGTTTTCTGGTCATATGATAGTGGAGATATTTGCTAAGACACTCAGAAAGGGAGTACTATATTCTGCATTTTCAAGCTTGATATTTTATGCCTGTCCATAGTGATCGGAATTCCCCCTCAATTGCTTTGCTGCCAGCAGTACATATTCAGCGAGGAATCAACTTATGGATTGTGCAATGCTTGAAATTCTCACAAATTTTTGCAAGAGTTGTTTCTTGAAAACCAATAATGGGCTTTCAATTATTCATACAGAGTAGGTTCATATTTAAAACAAAATACCATTGTCCTTTTGAGAGGGAATGAAATGAATATCTATGTTGCGTCACTGTAAAAATGTGAAAAAGCTTCAGAAAATGAAAAATGTCACTGGAAGTATGCCCTAGTCCAAACTTAATCAAAACAATTAAGTTGCAAAATACCTATGAATTACAGTAAATTAACCCCCACATCTCCACCTTTCAGATCCAAAAACACGTCTATCTTCCAGTTATATTAAATTGAACGAATAACGTACAAGTACTCATTAAATCACATGACATGATTCATCATCTTTATTTAAGAAATGATTGTTTCAATATTCTTGATAAATCTCTTATTTCAAGTTCCAAGTTGTACATTGGTGGCTGTACTTGCACCCTTTATCTCAACCTTGAACTCTTGAAAAATAACTTTTGGAATATGCAATTATACTTTAATGCTTTATCGACAATTGCATATGCCTAAGTAAAGCTTTATTTCTTCGAATGTTGATATTTTAAATATGCTTAATCATCATTTGGTTATGAATGGGAATCCTAAATAATACATGCGTAAACAATATAGTTCTCATCACCATGCTTATTTTTCGGCCAGAGAAAGGTAGTTAGTTGATCATAAGAATGTGATATTCATTGATAATATGTGATTTCTGTCTTTCCGGGAGATATTAGAAAACATTTTTTCTCATGTAGGGAATCTTCCATAGGAGATGTCAAAGCAAATTCTGTTGAATCTTTAAATGTTATAATTAATCAAGAGAAGGAACCTGAGATAAACCAACCTTCAAGAAAAGCTGATGGTGAGGCATCACGGCGTTTTCAAAGTGGAGTGCTGCGTACTAACTGCATTGATTGCTTGGACCGAACAAATGTTGCTCAGTATGCCTATGGACTGGCAGCTTTAGGCCGCCAGCTTCATGCAATGGGTTTGACAGATATTCCAAAAGTGGATTCTGAAAGTAGTATTGCAGCTGCTCTCATGGATATGTATCAAAGCATGGGTGATGCACTTGCACACCAATATGGTGGTTCTGCTGCTCACAACATTGTATGATTTCTGTAAATGTGTGTTGGTCATTGTGTTGCTTGTTTGCTGCTTTTCATAATTTTTGGCACTTTTTATTTTCAAGTCTTCTTAAGATTTCATGGAATCATTGAAATTATGTAACTTTCCTGGAAATATCTTATACTTTTATCTCAGGTTTTCCCAGAAAGGCAAGGGAAGTGGAAAGCCACTACTCAATCACGGGAATTTCTCAAGTCTATCAAGAGATACTACAGCAATGCATATACAGATGGTGACAAGCAAGATGCGATAAACTTGTAAAAACTCCTTGTTCATGTTCCTCGTGGATTGACCTGCATTGCTTAGATATATAATTATATGTTTTACAAGTATGTTGCAGCTTTGCTTTGGGTTTTTAAAGTAATCTGTTGGCTCTTGAGATTTTTGTTCTGGTGATATTTTTAGATTTTTGGGCTACTTTCAACCACAGGAAGGGAAACCTGCTCTTTGGGAGTTGGACTCGGACTATTATCTTCATGTTTCTGGGATTGGAGATGAACATTTCCCATATCCTAGGTGAAAAGCCAGTGGTTATATTCTCTTTTTCTTTGTTATTCTTTTTTCCTTTTATTCTTTGGAACCTTCTCTGGCATTAAGTCCCCTTTATTAGTGTTTGAAAACGCTTCCTAGTAGAGAATTTTATTTTTTTTTATTATAAAATAAATCCAGATGTATTGTCTCTTCTTGTTTCTATCATTTTCATTGGAAGGAAAAAGGTATGTGTTTATTACGTATTAGGTGAAAAGATAGATCCTTTTTAGACTAACAACAACAACAGCAACTACTAGAACAACAACAACAAAGCCTCAATCCCAAATTAGTTGGGTTCAGCTCTGTTAGACTAAAAATAACACAAAACAGGCCTTACTGTGACTAATGCTTGAAATCTTGATGTAAGGATCAAGGGGAAGTGGGGAATGGATTTAAGTCTTTTGTCCCTATAGCTTGGAGAGATTGATTGGAAGTAGTGACGTAAATGTTTTGAGTTTCACATCTGGAATGTTCCACCTGCTTTTTTGTGATCAATATAACCCATCATTTCTTGGGAAGCAACTATTTTTCTGCTTAGAGTGCCAATTTGTGCATCTAAAGTTCTGTTTTTCTCTGTTTCTTCTCATACCTTTCGCTCATCTCAAAATGAATGAAGGTCCTGACTTTGTTCTCTTATGCAGCTCAACATCTGATTTTAAATCTCCTGTAGGAATTGGTGCTCGCCTTGCACCTATTCCAGCTTGCAGAGATGATTTCATGCGAATGAAATTGACATCATTTGATAAGCTAATAGAGAAAACATGCAGTTCTATAAAGAATGTAAGGCTTTCCAGTGAGCCAGACCTAAAAGCAGGTGCAGCTGCAGGAAATTCTGGAATGGCACCTGATGCAGCGTAAGTTTGCCTGAATTGATTAAATTGAATATTAGGTTTTTCCTTATTTACTTGTAATGCTACTAAAAGAGTAAAGCTCTGTTAAGTAGTTAATATCATGACGTGGTTTTAATTGGCTTGGTTCATCTTATCCTTCTCCGATGCATCACGGGAATTTCTAGTTGAATTGTCAAAAACAAACGTTCATATTAAGCATTTAATCGACATAGTAACACAAAATCAAAGGCATTGGTGCTTGGGTAGTGAATTTAGGTTGCTTTTGGTATGTGATGCAACACTTTCTTTTTTCTTTTGTTTTCGCTTCTTGTGACAAATTGATAATTAAGGTTCATGTGATAAGTGTTCCTTACAATTCCAACTGAACACAGCTCAAGAAATGAACAAATACGTTATTCCCAACTATATGGGGTCAGCTATGTAATTTACTTCACTCTGCTTTATCCAAGGCCACAACATCTCCAATTAGATTTTTTTTTTCAGAAACGGAGCTTTTGTATTAGTAGTGACATGCTACAACTATAAAAGCATAAGAATTAATAGTTTTTTCAATTAAAAGTAGCAGCTACTAAGAATTAATAGTTTTGTTTTTAGCTAAATTTGTTCAATCACTGTAAGTAAACAATAACATGTTTCACATGATCGTGCTCTCAGAAACCCTGTCATATAACTTTATGAAAAGCATTTTTGTTAAATTAAAATACCTTTGAGGCCTACAAGAAGGCAAAATGTGCTTCAATTATTAACATTTTGAATCAAATTGCTTTTACTAGGCTATTTTGTATCTTAAAGGTCTGTCACATTTTTTTTTTGTCAGAGACATGACGTAGAAGGTTAATGAGTTAAATGCTTTTACTCATTGAGGTTTCTTGAAACATACTCATCTTCTCAGTTATTGGAGAATTAAATTTGCTTCTCATGAGTGTATTAAGTGGATGGTGAATTTTTAAAGTACAGAAGAAAAGAACAATGCCCATTTATGGTTAAGTGTGTTCATGACTCATTTCATACTGCTTTACATAAGCTATCTCACAGTTTCATCCATACTATAACGAGTTAGAATATGGCACTCACATATGGCTGAAACTTCTGTAACTTTTAGGAATTTTTATTGAATTGATCAAAACCATGTGGAATTAGTAAAGTTTCACAAGCAAAATAATTTGCATCTAGGCCCTAACTGCCATTTTAGTGGTACAGTGGATTAATATTAAAAAATTCCCACCTTTTTTCCCTTCACATGTAGATGAGGTGGTAAAAAGTTGGTTAAAATGGGCACCAAATCCGTGGCTTGATAAGTTACCATCGAGGAAATGTAGCAATAACTTGTGCAGTAGAATAAAATTAAGGTATAGAAAGGTCATCAATGTTATTTATTAATGGGCAAATTGGTAAACATATCCTAACCTTTCGAAAAAGTTGAAATTACATCCTAACCTCTTAAAAATTGAAATTATATCGTTATCTTTTATGATTGTTGAAGTTATATCCTAGTCTTTGTATCCTATGTTGTTTGACTTTTAAAATTTTTCTAATGTGGTACTTAATGTTTTTTGACAACAAGATGGTGGGTTTTTAATTAACTTTTTAAGTGCCACATCATCAAAATTGAAAGTCAAAATAACCTAGGATACAAACTCATCTACATATGAAGTTTAGGATGTGATTTCAACTTTCAAAAGGTTAGGATATAATCTCAACTTTCTTGAAAAGTTAGGATAATGTGACCTATTTGGCCCTTTCTTATTACGTAAGGTAATGTAAATGATAAAATGTTTTCACTAAGGACCTAAGGTTGCTTAGTAAACCAAAACTAATTTTCAAGATAAAAGCTTACATTGATGATCTGTGGTGCATTTGTATTATTTTAAAATATAAATTATTGCACAACATAGGCTATAACTTATTTTACCTACAATCTAGCGCATGTTTTTACTTTTGATTTGACTATCATATTACTGATACAATTGTTAGGAACCCGAGACGTAAAATGCGAAGTATTCTGCTTTGGGGACCTAAATATTATTGTGTAATACTTATTCAATCGACGAAGAATCTAATGAAGAATGAGAACTGGGATTTATTTTATTATTTGAATTTTAAGGGTAATAGGATTATTAGAAGCTTTATCTTTACTTGGTGTTTAATTTTAGAAAGTATTAGATAGAGAGATTCAATGGGGTCTAAATAGGGTCCTTATTGTTATCCAATTAGAAATTATTTTTGTTTTAGAAGCCTAGCCACCTATGTTTGTAAATTTTATTTTTTTTATTTGGTGGTGGTGGTGGTTGGGGGGGGGGAAGGAAAACACCAATAAAGAAAAGTAAGTTTATTCTTCAGCATTCATTGACTAAATGCGAGAATTTATAATTTTTTTTGCTGTAGTGATAAATACATGGATTCTTCGCAACATCAAAATCCCTATCTTTTATGTTCACCTTGCAACTTGCACTTTTTTGGAAAAATGGTTCACGTAGTTATTTGGAGGTCTTCAAGTTGATCCAATTATATAAATCCTATTGAAACTAATGTCTGATGAATTAATATTTTGTTATTCTGGGTTTTCTGGTGCAGAGAAATACAGCTGAAGAGCCCAAATTGGCTGTTTGGCCAGAGAAAGGTTGAAGAAAGAGGTTCAGTACCAAAAACTACCGAGCAGGAAAAGATAGGCATTGGTTCTCAAGATCAGATCAGTGTCAATGGTTTATGTGACCTAGATTGGCTTTTATCTGAGGACATCTATGAAGAAGATGTCTATCAGAGGTAACTCTCTTTAGTACTTTTAGTTTTAGATGAACAGATATGATGTATTGGGCTGGTATAAACACATCAAATCCTTAATCAAGTCAATGAAATTGATGAGTGAGGGGTTAGGTGTTGTATTTCTGACAGAGCTGCTGGGACAGCCATTACAACTACTGGTCTTCTTTCCCATATGAATCTGTGTCTAGCCATTACAACTACTGGTCTTCTTTTCCAACGAAAGACGTATTGGGTCTGCTATTACACTGCAACTTCATCTTCTTACCACTATTGGTTTCAGATTTCTTATTTCTTTGAGTCATTAATGGTATGGATGATTCTACAATGGAAACAAGAAAAAAAGAATTTCCACTCCTTGATGGTTGTATTTTGGCCCATTTTGTGTGGTTGATACTTTGTTGTTTTTACCCATTTTTTGTCTAATGTTCAAGATTTTCTTGTCTAACATTAAATGCATAACAACCTTCACTGTTGGATGTTCATCCAATGGTCATAACACTATCTCCATGGTGGGGAGATTTTTTGGTCATTATATATACAATTTAACATTTCACCCTCAAGATGGAGTTCCATGTTTTCGTTGGTCTAACATGAGCTGGTTTTTAAAGCTGCTACATGTTTATTTTCCAGATGCCTTGCAACAAACTCTATGGATCAAAGTGATGGTTGGTATGTGGGCACACTTCTTTGTGACGAAGATGAAAATAGTGAAATATATAAGCACTATGCTGAGCTCATTCAGGTATTACTTTAAGGACCTATTTACTGAATCTTGTGATTATAATTTTTTTTTTAATTTATAGTTCATTGGATAGTCCCATTTCCGATTTTAGTAGTCATTCATTTCTCAAAAAATCAATATTTAACCAGATTAACATAAGTTGCAATCTCAACCTTCATATTCATCAAACATCTAGAATAAAAAAAGTATTCACCTCAACGAGTTTGGCCTTCTTCTAGTTGTTACTTATAATATCTTCCAATTTTGTCAGCAATTCCACGAAACAAAAATTAAACTCCAATTTTTCTTCCAATCAGACCTTTTTATTGTGCGTTCTTAGGAGCCTCTTCATCTTCTTCGCCTTCCGCTATGACGCTATCTATACCATATCAATATGCGGTCTCTCTTCCCATCTTTCGATTTGTGTTGAATCTGTCCTCTCAAGTCTCGATAACTCTACCCTTCTACAAATTTCTTTCATGCAACCCCTCACTTCTCTCTCGACTAAACTCAAACACTGCTGATACATATTTGTACACAAAATAGGAAGTGTTTGGCATGCTACTTAAAGACAATTTTTCTTATTTAACTTCTTATTAAAATTCTTAGATATAATATATAATAAAAAGTATGATATATATATATATATATATATATTACAATGATGATCTTTTAAAATCACCGTGTATGGTGATTTAAATTTTTGACCGTTGGATTTAAATCCATTTGTCAATTTAATAGCCACATTAATGAATCTTGAATGTATGCACAAGTACCAAGAAGGATCTAAATCCAATGGTTATAAACAAAAATCACCATGGTAGAATGACCTAAATAAATGTCATTAAAAATAAAAAGAAAACATTTGAAACTTATAGGAATTTATCTGTGTCCAAAGTTTGGGACACTTTTAGACACATACCCTCACCCAATACCCATATGAGTCTACGTAACATTGGTGGGGAGTGTATAACCTCTCGAAAAGCTAGTGGTCTCTTTTTTTCTCGTTTGAAAGTAAGAGCTTTATCAGGTTCTTAAGAGGTATGGGTTCAAAATTTGGTGCATCTATTTAATGCTTATTGTTCTCGATATTACTTGGGGTAGGCTAGGTCAGCTTAGGTTTCAAAAGCCTTACCTAGCCCAATCCAAGTACTATTGGACTTTGCCAGCCTGGCCAATTTGAAATATTGATTGTCTAAGCCCTACCCATTTTCATTGATTAGGGCAGATCAAGTGGGCCCTTGAGCCCATAAACTGGTGCCCTTGCAAGTCAACAAACTGTAACGATTTGTTGTTTGGTATTCTACAAGTCAGCACTGTTACAACCATTGTTAACACCATATAAAGTTTTATTCCAACTATAGAGGATTAGCTATGCCTATAATAATTCTTTTTTTTTTCTTTGAATGAAATATTTAAGCCTTTTCAATTACAAAACTGAAAACTATCACTATTAAAGCGTACATCCATTCAACAATAATCAAGATCAAGGACGAGCATCACCTAACAATCAAGAATTAAAAATTCAGTTTCTCTTATACTTCGGTAAATTAAGATTTGGAAATAATTCAGAGAAGGTTATGCTTTGAGACCATGCTTGGTAGCCTCATGCCATGTTAACCTTAAGCTGCACACATCATTGAGTTTCTATTTTGTATGTTACATCAGACAATCTGTAAGTTTCCTTCTTATTGAATCATTTTTTTTTTTTTTTCTTTGTACCTTTTAACTTTTACCCTCATACCCTTTTGTTAGGAATTCCTCAAGCTTGTTTCTCTCACTAGGTCTGACAATCTTCATTAGGTTTCTCATATTTTCCTTGACAAATATTAAATATGCAAGTTCTTTGCGAATCGTTTTATTTAATTCCATCATTTTAAGTAGTTTAGTTCATTGGCTGCACATCTTTGTATTTGAATTGTAATATGTTGTGGCATATACTTCTTTGGAACCAACACATAGTTACGATGTTTTCTTTTAACTTACTAAATGTTACTTCGATCAATTTCATTGTTTGTTTTATTAGTAGAAAGGAGGAAGAAGTTGTCTTACCCCCTCGATGTCTTGATGGAGTCTGTTTATTACCTTTTTTATTCTATAGTTTTTCTTGGATTATTGAACCATTGGTCCTATTCACAAGTAAATTATTATTTGTCACTCTTATTGACAATCCTAATTGTTTTACTTTTCCTAATGTGGAGCTCATTTGGAAAGCTAAGGTACCAATACAATCTCATGTTAAAGTTAGTCAGCGGCTAAACAGACCCCAGTTTTTGCTAAACAGACCCCAATTTTGAATTTTTACTTCGTGTACCCCACTTTTTACTTAGTTTACCCCACTTTTTTTTATTAAAATCTCAAAAATACCCTTGCTCACCTCATCACGCTCACCCTCACCCCAACGCCTTTCAATCATCTCCTTTTCTCAGTTTTAGTCATTGTAGAGCACGTTACTAGTCACCAAGTGTCATGTGAGTGTTTTTTTTTAGTTGAACAAGGTTGGATGTGGTCGCGCGACGTCCTAGAAGTGAAGAAGTGTCGCCCGCGGGTTTCGGACAAGCAGAGTCGACACCTCTTCAGGGCCGACACCTCTTTAGAGGTCTCGGTCGACTCTGACCGATAATGCGAGGATATCTCGGTCTCAGTGGGTGACGGAGGGATCCAGCCGAAACATTTTTAGAGGTGTCGGCTCTATTTGTTCGATACCTCTTTTGAGGTGTCGGATCTGTTAGTCCAAAACCCGCAGGTATGGGTTTGGCTTGTTGGTGAGTGTGATTTGAGAGAGAGGCGATTGGGGTATGGATGAGTGGGGTGAGTGGGGTATGAGTGAGTAAAAATCCTTTTATATATAGGGGTAGTTGGGTAATTTCACAAAACTGGGGTTCGTTTAGCAAAAATTGAGGTTCGTTAAGCCGTTGCCTAAAGTTATTGCGTGGTTAATTGTTTTAAAGAAATTGAGTACCCATAATAGAGTTCAAAGAAGTAATCCTCGCAGAGCATTATCTCCACATTGTTATGCTTATGTTTTGAGGATGAGGAAAATGTTAATCATTTTTTTTTAAGATGCAATCATGCAAGTATGTTGGACTAACTTAGAAACAGTGGCATTTCTCCAATTGGGAAGGTCACGAGGCTGGACGACCATAATATCTTCATGATGCCAACATTATTAGGACTTAGGACTGGAAAGAATTAATTATTGATTAAAAAAATGAGATTTTTGCTTCTGCTTGGTGACTTGGTCCGTTAGGTTGTAGAGGAATATGAGATTGTTTGAGGAGAGGAATCTGATTTGATAGCGTTTAGGAGTCTATTAAATTTCTAGCATCTTCTTGGATTGTGAACAAAACCTGGTTAATAGTTTTTCAATGTCAGGCCTGATTTGGGAATGGGGAGCGTTATGGATGGTTTCGAAGTGGAATAAATAAGCACGGGCTTTTGAGGACTGTTCGTTCTCTTGGCGGTTGCTTTCTATTTCTTCTTAATAGATGAATGTCGTTTGTTTTCTATTACTGGGAGGCATTATCACAACTATTCAATGATTATTAAGAGTTTTTTAATAGGATTATTTGAAAATACTCTCTTGATTAGTTGATTTATTTTAAAATTTTCTTAGGTGATTTAACCAGTGCTGTTGAACTTTTTCCTTTTCTTTGAAACTTTGTTAGTCAAGTTATGCTTAAACCCAATGTTAGAACTAATACCAGTGTCATTTGTCTGATGAACTCTGACTGTGCCTGCCTTTTTCAGCATAAGTTGTTGATTCCTAATTGCTTCATAATCAATATATTATCTTACACTAATTGTGTGGTCTGTACAAGAAGCATTTAGTTCATCCTATCCTCTTGTGGTTCTGTGACCACATGCTTTCTGCGGAACTTGTATTTCTCGTCCATTATTTTACACCTAATGCTTTAACTCCGTGGAAATAGCAGGGACCTGCAATGGAACCTTTTGAAAATGACCAACTGAAGGAGAAACGCTACTCAGATCTCTTGAGCATGGAAAGTATAACAGGTGCAAATGATGCCGAAATCGCAGCAGAGATGGAAGCTGCACTTGAAGAATATGCCCACATTGGTGCAGACCTGGGAATTGCGTCCGCCACATGTAAATCTTTCGTAGATGACCCAAGTAGATTGACAAGATGGATCATTGGGGCAGAGAAGTTTCAGACTATTTAGTTGCGCAATTCTTTTCATTTTATTTGTTTTTTTGTTTATATATTTATTTTTTATTGTATTTAGCTGTTTGTTCTAACTTCTCCTGACTGATAGTAAAGATGGAGAAGATGGAAAAAGTGTGCTTGGAAAAGAATCTGTGTGTTTTGTGTCATGACTTGTGAATCTGTGATTCTGTTTGAGAAAAAGCTGTGTACATATAATAATAGAACCACCTATCTCACTTATTATCAGTTGAGAGGTCTCAAACTAATGCATCATGTCGCGCTATGTGCACCTCGGTATCTTCTCAGGGCACCTTGGATTTTTTTTTTTTTTTTTTAAAATATATATATATATGTTTTGTTTTCTAAAAGAAAATAACACATTTGCCTCGGGGTGCTCAGAGTAATCGATGGGTGCTCAAAACTCGACACTACATTAATTGACGTTACGTTTCAGGTCTCGGTGGGAAATAACCAAACCTATGGTTTCAGAAACACAGGATCGAGCATAGGTTGTTGTGTTAGTTGGTGTCGATTGAGACATGCACATATCTCAGCATAAGGCCATTGAGACCACTTGTATAGTCTCAGTGGTCGTGGTCACCCATCAAGTTGGGTGATTGATTACCTTATTTGGTTGTCGGTCTGTATAGATCGACACTGCAATACAGGTATTGACAAGACATAATCGAGACTACTTTAACATATGTCTTAGGTGGTGGGGTGCGTTGCTTCACAAATCTCAGGGTACCCTGATAAATTATTGGGTGCCCTAATCAATGGGGTGCCCTGAGAGGATATTGGGTTGCACATAGCACAACTCTTTGTATTTGGTCTATTGAACTCATGCATTATTTTCGATCTCCTGTATGCATTGTTTTTGGTCTATTGGCCTTCTTATCCAGGTATGTAACGTAACATCAACGCCTTAATAAATATTACCTCCTCTATATAAGCTCAAGAGATTCTCAATCACTAACCTCCCAGTCTATATTTCTAGTTTTACAAGCATTTGACATAACTCTAATTCTTGGCAAGCTAGCTCTTCTTGTGTGACTTTGCCTGTTATATTGTGTGTCAATGGCCTTCGACATTACAGGCTCCACTTAAAGCAGGTGGTAATAACTATATCGAGTTATACCTTATGTTTATTTGTTTATTTGTGCTTTTAGTTTTTGGTTCGCACCACACAAAATGACGCAATGAATATTATCCGATTAATTGGAGTCGGCTATATAGATCAAATTATTTCATTATGCTCAATTTAGCATAATTGATGGTGAGATATGTGTGTGTGCGTCTCAAGGTGTGTCACACGGTTCTCGATTTGGTTAGTGTCCAAAGTAAGTTATCTGATCATTTTCTTTTGTTTTTAGTTTTAAAAAATAATTTTGACATTTGTTTCAAAAATAGAGTAAATTTTATGAGTAAATTTGATGTCCTAGTCATGTCAAGGCCATGTCGATGAAAATGGATGGAACGGCCATGAGTTCATGAGTGAAAGTTTTGAAAAGTTTTGAGACCATTTTGAAAAAAAAAAAAAAAGTTTTGTGACTACAAGTGAAATTGACCATCTTATTTCTTGTAATGATTTAAGATTAAAGACATCTATACCAAAAAAAAAAAAGACTGAAAAAAAATGTGATCAACTATTTGCAGTGAGAGGGTAGTGAGGGAGGTTGTGATGAAACAGTGTGGGAAGTGGTGCTGGTGTTTGAGAGGGTTGTGAGGTGGTGTGTCACGAGGTGGGTGCCTCTTGTGCAAAATCAAGAGCGGCTGACGAGCTGTGTACCTCTCATGCGTATCCGTGATGGAGCACATAAGGTTTTCCTTTCATGGGTAGTTAGAGTCCTGCTATAGGCACCCTACTTATAACTATGGGCACACCAATTTTTTGGTTTTTTGGTTTTTCTCCAAATTAGGCCATGATGGAAATGACGTAATTATCCCTTCATATAAACAACACACACAACCGAGAACACACAATTTGAAAGAAAATTGGGCATCCCATCTCCGTCCTCTATCATCTCCAACCGAACCCACTTGCTCCATCGACGTTCGGGTATTGATTCTTTCGCTCTCACAACATAGAAGAACATGGTAACAATCAATTCCATCATTCTTAAGGTTTGAATGAAGTGTTTTGGTGTGGAAAAAAGTGATTTTGATGTGGTGGCTTTTCATTGTAAGGTTTGCTAGATTCGGACATTACTTTGTTGTTTTCCTCGTGAAATGGATGAAGATAATGCAATGAAGCTTAACGTGCTAGAAGAAAAGGTATATGTCGTTATTTTTTGCATTAACTTTCAAAATTTATAGTGGTGAGCATGGACGCAATTCTGTCGGTTACACAGGACTGCGACTTAAGCTTAAGTCTCGATATCTAGTGACTGCCACTAATGCCATGATAAGTTAAGTTAGTTGTTGGTCTCGACTATAAGGTACCGAGAGTCAGTGCAAAGTTTCGGTTGTAGTATACCGACACGTATTTATGTCTTGAACCTGCAGGACCAAGACTATGCTTTTTTTTTTTTTACAGTTTTTAGGGAATCTCCAGTGTATTTATAATGAGTTCTTATAGCGCATGGTATGTTTCGCAGGTAATGTCGTTGTCCACGTCTTATCTAGACTATACCGACATATTCACTCCAGGTAGACCATTACAATGTAGATAGATGACTATTTCATAGTTTCAAATGGTCGGTCATGAAAAGAAGTTTGTGTTAGTTACAAAACACTCTGATGCCGAGAGGGGTTAAGTGCAGGGGAATGATAAAACTTGCATGTGAGAGATTTGGTACATTTAGGGGACTTTCACAAAGAGTTGGGAAAGCCAAAGCAACAAAGCTTGCTTTGAATCCACCGAAGCCGAAAAAATGAAGTGATGAAGAGGAGGAAAGTATAAAGACTCAAATTGGTACCAAGAAATGTAGTGCTCTATTATTATTAACATCAAGGAACACCCAAATTCTTTGTGGCACGTCAATGTGTTATGTGGGCGGCGCAATTACGAACCTGCGAACTACTTGGACGACCACTCATATGCAGGGAGATTAACTCTGGATGAACAAGTGGTTGTGGCGCAAATGACTAAGGGGAATGTGAAGCCATGAGATATCTTCAAGACCTTGAAGCAAAGGGATAAAAAATGTTTTGACTATGCGGATAATATACAATGCACGACAAAAAGATCGACTTAATGATTTGGGGGGAAGGGCTCAAATGCAACAACTGTTGCACATATTGGAAGAGAATAACTGGATGTACTGGCATAGGAAGCATCTTGAAATGAATGTCGTGACTGACTTATTTCTAGCACATCCTGATTTAATCAAGTTAGTACGGTGTTTTCTGTTGGTTCTTCTAATGGATTGTTCATACAAGACTAATAGGTACCAGATGCCATTATTGGAGATAGTTGGGATCACTTCGACAAATTTGACGTTATCCGTATTGGTTTGCTTTCATATCATTAGAGACTAATGCCAATTAAGTTTAGGCACTTGAGATCTTGAGGTCTATATTAGACGATGGCTTATACTTGACGTGATTGTTATAGATCAAAAGTTGGGGTTGGTTAATGCAATCGAAGAAATATTTCTTGCATCACATCTTTTTTGCACGTGGCACATCAACAAAGTGGTGTTGACTAATTCTAAGAAGATGTTTGCACGAAATAAAGACTTCACACTTGTGATGGCTCCAAACCCTTGAGGGTTGGGCCCATCACGAGTGCCATGGGGCCCACAACCAACCATGTCACTGCCAGTTGTGTCCCATGACTATCTAAATTCACCACATATCGTTTAGATCCTCAAATTATAACAATTATTGTTATTTAGATTATATTACTGAACTTCAATCATCTATTATATCACAAAAAATAAGTGGAAGACTTAAGACATGATAGAGTAAAACTAAACAGTCATATCATGTTGTTGGAGCATAAACCTAATGTAGAAAACCCGTAAACATCATATAAAGTGAAATAAACCTACAAATGTATCAAAATGTCAAAATATCAGTAAAGGATATCTCTCACAATCCCCAAACCTAAGATCAAAGTGGTAATACATATAATACAAACGTACATGTCCGGCTTGTCGTCTTAGAAATCACATGTAATAAACAAGCTTGCCCTTACCACGACTCGAACCAGGATCTGCACTTAGCCCTTACAAAAGGCAGATAACGAGTCCAAAGCCAGTATTCCCAAGGAAATTCAGTGAGTAAATACGAAATAAATGCTAGAATTTAATAAGTTATTAAATACAAATGCAAAAAAAATAAACAGACAACTATGTTCATTGCATGAATAAATAATAGTAAAAGCTCAAAGTGTGTGTCTAAGCCTAAGTCAGACTAGCACCATACTTCGGACTCTCTCGCGAGCACTGCTAGTGAGTAAACTCCAGCATGGCCCGCCTTCGGGCCCTCTCGATGGCTGGGGTAGACCCGCAGTGCACCGATATGTGCCCTGTCATGATATTCAGGTCAAACTATCCATCGAGACCCCTGAAGACATGTGTTATGGACTAGTGGACATACACACGAGAATAGCACGACGAGGAATCACCCTATCAGCCATCTATATAGGCACTATAGGAAATAGAATAATAAAACAACTGAATTGAAGTCTCAAATATAAAAGTAGGTAAATACGTAAATAATTTCAATTGGGATACTACACACCTTATACCGCACTCCGTATCCCAAAAATCAATCCTCAATCCGCTCCGCTAAACACCCGACAACAGTAATATCGCCCGAATTTACCTAATTCCATTTATCATTGATTTAGATTCAATTGGGTGTATTTTATGTCATTTAATATAGTCATTAGGTTCATAGTTCCAAAACAGCCCAAAAATTCTCCCCTGAGGGGTTGCCCAGCGTGTTGGGTGTTCATCCTCATCTTCTTCGTGCCCAGATTTTCCAGCGTCTGGGGCCCTGGCCAGCACGCTGAACTAGTTTGAACCCATAATTCCAGCAGCTCTGGAAACTGGAATCCGAGCTCGTGGCTACCTCCAAATGTCGTCGACCCCATCCTCACCTCGTAGAGGACAACACTTTGACAATGCCAGAGGCAACATCCATAACATATATAATCATTAAATTCAATGATCAAAACCAAACTTTCCAAAACCAAAACTTAACAAACTTGAACCCAACTTTGAAATCATCAACAACAACAAACACCGCACCATTTTAGTACCAACCCATCACCAAAAACTACAAAAAATCAATGGCAAAACACCTAACCCCGGATTCAACACCAACATTAACAAAATGAAGACCAAAAGGAAGAGAAAGTGGAGGAGATTAAGGATCTCACCTTGTTTTATGGATTCCTCAAGCTTGAGCTCCTCAAATCATCAACTTTGTTGCCCCAAACCCTCACCACAATGCTCAAATTTTCGATTCAATGTTTGGGGAGAGAGAAAAGGTGATGGGGAGAAGTCAAACATGATATTTATATCATGAAAATGATCTCCCAACACATGCATATCCCCATGATCATCTAAGGGACACCTCTTGGCCAATAATTGGGACATACTCAACCCAGTGGGACACAAATGAAAGACTTGCATACATGACTTCCTTTTATTTGCAACACATAAAGTCGCCTCTCAAGTGTTCCGACACCTGGTTTCTCACCACAACTAGTGACATACGTGTATTACCGTACCACAAATCTCAAGTCGACGTCATTTATTAATTATTTATTTCATTTTAATAATTTTCATGTGTGTATTAATTCCCCGGCCTAGTGTTTTGTCTTTTAGCTTACCCGGTACCTGTGTCGACACACATCGACGTGAATACTTGTCACACTGTCTCGCACATCAACAACAATATAAATACACACATCGTAATGTCATTTAATATATTTAAACCTAAACATCGCAAATTATACAAAACATAATGCCAAATCACTATTTACCTAGCTTCGGGTGCGCCCTGGCCTAATTGCGGGGTCCACTGGGTTCTGAGTTATCGTCCATTTCTGCACATACATCATAATAATGGCTTAATTAAAATTAGGTCGTTACAGCTCTTCCTAACTAGGTGAAACTTCGTCCCAAAATTTAATAACTAAACTAATCTCATACCGACAAATAGCTGGGGGTAACATCTACGCTTATAGACTCGAGCTCCCAGGTGAGTCCCTTGGTCCCATGATGCTGCCAACGAACTAAAACCTTCAAGATCTCCTTGTTCCACATAGTCTGTACTCTACGATCAACAATCTCCACTGGTTGTTCCTCATAAGTACTATCAGTTCATACCTCTACCTATCTGACATTAATCATCGACACATGAAACACCGGATGAACCCAACAAACTACGACGGTATATCCAACCTATACACCACACATCGAATACTTTGACCCTAAATGGTCCAATAAACCTCGGTGTCAGTTTCCCTTTAATGTCAAACCTCTGATGACCTTTCCAGAGTGAAACCTTCAAGTACACCAAGTCATCAACCTCGTATATCTTGATTCCCGTGATACTTGTCCACATATTTCTTTTGTCTATCCTGGGCGGCCTGAAGTCTCTGTCTAATCTGCCTTACTTTCTCAGTGTGACGTGCAACAACTTTAGGTCCTATAACCGTTGTATCATCCAGTGCCGCCCAACATGTTGGTGACCTACAGGGTCTACCATATAATGCCTCAAACGATGGCATTCCGATGCTCGCCTGATAGTTGTTGTTATAGGCAAACTCATACAAAGGTAGATAATCCTCTCACAATCCACCAAACTGTAATATACATGCCCTGAGCATATCCTCTAATATCTGAATTATCCTCTCTATCTGACCGTTTATTTAAGGATGATAGGTCGTACTGAACTGTAATATGATATTGAATTGCTCCTGCATAGTCTTCCAAAGCTTCTATATCAACCTGGGATCCCTATCAGATACAATAGAGACCGGTACATCGTGCAATATGACAATCTCTTTCGAATATAATGCTCAACTGTGGGAAGAAATATCTCATTGAAATAGGTATGAAGTGTGCCAATTTTGTCAACCTGTAGGTAACCACCCAAATTGCATCGTGTCGCCTTGTAGTCTGCAACAGTCCACTAACAAAGTCCATGGTTACGTGTTCCTACTTCCACTGAGGAATGGGCAACGATTGTAGCAACCTGGTTGGTTTTCTGTGCTCGGCTTTCACTTACTGGAAAATATAACAACTCCTAACGTAATTACCAACATCAGCCTTCATCCCTGACCACTAAAACAATCCCCACAAATCATGATACATCTTGGTCCGACCATGATGAATAGTTTATTGTGACTAGTGTGTGTCCTCGAGAATGTTGTCCATGAGCTCCAATACTGCAGGTATCCACAATCTACCCCTATGGCTCAAGCATCCATCTGACGTTTCAGACCAAATTGTGCACTCGGATCTTGAGCCACTCCATTAAACCGTAAATACCGATCAACAGCCCTCTACAACTCAGTTACCCGCTTCAAGAGACACCGTATGAGCTCTCATTTGATAACAACAATAGCCTCTGTCATACACAACGCCGAAGATGCCTCAAACAAACCATACTTGTCTGTCATATGTCGTAAAACCGTCTAGTTCTCAATGCCACTCTGGTTCAATGCATTAGCTACCACGTTCGCCTTACCCGGATGGTACTAAATAGCAAAGTTGTAGTCCTTCAGTAACTCGAGCCATCTCCTTTGTCGCATGTTCAAATCCTTTTGAGTGAATGTGGCGACCACAATTCCTCATACAATTAGGAACGCCTGGCCTAAACTCACTAGACTCCTGAGTCGGTACTCGGAAAGTCTATGCGTGCCTAGTTAGCCTCAATTCATCAATTTACAAAAGAGCTATTAGATTATAAGGTTTATCAGATCAATACGCAATGGAATTCAACTATAATCATGTAATAAATCAATACAAGGGAAATTATAAATATCTTTATAAATGTGGAACCCCAAATACAAGATAAACATGTATAGTCTGGTGACCAATGTATGAAAAGGATAATACATGATATCCAAGTCTCACATCCCAAAATAAATTCCCAAAGTGTTTCAAGAACAAAATATATAAACCAAAAAGGAAAACATACTTTGCAACAAGGAAAGAAATTGCCACCGAGGAGTACTTAGAGGAAATCATTAAACGCCGATCCATTTCCTTATCAACACCTGTCCTATCTGCACCCGCCATCACAAACTAGACGATGAGCAACTGAGGGAAATTGAAAGTAATGCTATAAGAATATAACAATAATTCAAGATTAACCAATGAAGCAGTCCAAGAATCATGTGGTAATTGAAAGACAGGGAATAACACAAAGTAAATGATAATTAGACTAACAGATAGCAATTGAAATTTGCGTGTTCCAAGAATTAAAAGAGGCCCATAAGTGGTCCAATCATAGCAAAATGGCAAAGTCCTCGCAAAGTCTCCCCAGGCAATATCGCAACATCACAAAGCATGAAAAAAAGGCATCGAACACCTCTCAAATCCAGTACCTAGGTACACACAACATTAGGGGTAGTCAGTCACTCCCGCAGAAGTATTCGAGTTGTCCCAACTAATGCGGGCCGCATGATACCTTCTTGACACACTTACGCCAAGAACATAACCAAAGAATAACGGAATGGAATGGCAACCAAAGGATCATAGCAACATCAGAACAATAACGAAAAACGTGAATCACATGATATTTTCTTATTGGCAAACTAACTTACTTGATAAGATCGCGAAATTCGTCCCTCGCGACTTCTACACATCTCAAACAAATTCCAAAACCCTCATTACCAATCCATCGTGTTCCTAGTATTCAATTGGGTCAAAGTTGTAAATTACATGCTTTACAAGGTAAGAAAACCCCAACACAGAGTCTTGTAAAATATTAAAAACTTCACTTTTTATAGAAATTCATCAATTTCTATTTATTTGGTCAAAATATTATTTTCTAGATTTTACCCATATTTTCTGGATTTTTTCTATTTATTCTAGAATTTATTTCATTTATTTTTTCTGGTCGGGTCTGACCCAACTTGGCCTTGCCCTTACCAGGCATTTGGCCAGGTCCAACCTTTCATTTGGGTGTCTTTCTAAATGTGTTGCGTTTATTTACATTTCTCCTCTAGACATGGCGTCGTGGGGCATATTGCCACGGCGACGGTCATGGCACCCTGTCCAAACCTGTTTTGTCGGGGTTTTTCGAGCCTCAACTTACGTTGCCGCGCTCCGTGCCTTTCTCCAACTTGTACGGGGTCCGTGACCATCAAAAATCGACTTAGGATCATCATGGAACCACCAAAAATTGTCTAGAACGACCAAAACCATCCCAAACATCATCACTCGACGAAATAACAAAAATGCCACTCAACCCCACATTGACTACAAAAACAAGTGTGGATCACTAAGGCATTAGTATTCTCGATTAGATCAATGTCCTGTGCGACATCCATGTTCATCGCGGTGGATTCCAACTAAAAATACGCATAAACGGAGTAGAAAAGAAGAAGAGTTGGAGTATTACCTTATCTTCGGTGAACTCAAAGCTCTAGCGAGACTCCGGCCACCAAGACCAGCCATCCAATGGTTGTCCAAGAGTTTTCTTGGTTCTCAAGAAAATAAGAGTAGAAGGAGAGAAGAGAAGAGAATGAGGAAATGAGAGGAAAAATGGAGAGTATATAGGCCCCCTCATCATCCACTTAAACACACGTATCTCGAGGTAGATCTAACTAACACTCTATTAAGTTGTCCACCTACTCTAACTCCCCTATGTGACTCCACTAGGTGACTAACTCACCATTTAACTAACCAACTACTTAGTTCGTTCTCACGTTCTTGTACTCAAAACACACCACGACTCGCGAGTCGCTTATTTTTGGTCTCGCCGGCGTTCTATCGTAGTCAATTTGCTCAATTATCATTTAATTGGCTTATTTATTAACATTTTCAGTGTTTTTCCATCCCATGTACCCATAACCCTTCCGCCGATGCCCCATTTGGCATGTTTTCCTACTTGTTTACCAACTTCACTGTCCGATCACTCTGATACAAGTATAATAAATAGTACAAACCATCATTCACAAATACACAAATTTTGGGTCGTTACAATGAACATGTACCTCAAGCTCTAGTGATCGTTGAACAACATGAATCTCCATAAAGATAATGCCTCTAGACCTTTAGTGCAAACATGATTAATGTAAGCTCCAAGTTGTGCACTGGATAGTTCCCCTCATGGGGTCTTAACCGTCAAGATAAATAAGCTACTAGGTGTTTGTGATGGCCCCAAACTCCCAATGCATTTGGGTATACCTGGCCTAAACTCATGCAGATCCTCGATTTAGTACTCGACGAGCCGGGTGAGCCTAATCAGCCTCCAATAAATTAATTATACAATTTATGAAAGAGTTATTGCAGATTTAATAGTAACACAATGAAAAATAAATAAACTACAATTATGTATGGGAAATAACTCACTCAAAGTGAAATCAAGAATCTATTATTTGTGAAAAACCATGAATATTCATGTACAATCAGATAAGAACCAGATAAACAGGTACATGATATCCAACTCAAAAAAATCCCAAGTTCAACAACCAAAACAAATATATAAAGCAACATACAAGCAAAACAAACATAAACCCACTCTAAGGTTTGCAAATCCAGTCACGCTAAGATCCTCATAGGAAATCACCTAAGCAGGGCTCATTACCCTTGCTACACTCTGCTCTATCTGCACCCACTGTCACAAACTAGACAGTGAGTAACTGAGAGAAATCAAAAGTAATGCCAAAAGAATATAACAGTAATTCATGATTTATCAAGTAAGGTAGTCTAAATATCATGCGGTAATTGAAAGACATGAATTTAAATAGATCAAGTGCATGATAGATAGACTAAAAGATATCAATCGAAACATGCATGTTCTAAGAATCAAAAGAGGCCCATAAGAGGTCTAAATCATAGCATAACGACGAAGACCGCACAAGGTCTCCCCGTAGACATCGACACAAATGAAGGCACAACCATGATAGGAGGAACATAAGCCTTCCAACCTAGTACTTGATGTCACACATTCACTATGGGTGGTCCCACACTTCTGTACAAAAGTGCCTACGTTGCCCCACTAGTGCAGGGTCGAGTGCTCTCGAGACAAAACACTTATGCCAAGAACACACATAATAAGGAATAGAACATAATGCCAACAATAGATCAATATGCAAAACAGTAATAAATAGATAATGAATCACATGGTATTTCTTAATTGGCTTGCTAATCATACACAAACTTGTGGGCTAGTGTACTTACCTAACTAATCGCAATACGATACAACTCCCGCGACTCTAACGCATTCCCACGGGTTCCCGACTACCTGGCAAAGGTTTGAACCTAATGGATAGGGTTTATGGTCAATAAATACCCCTAGATAAACCCCCTAAAGTTTTTTGAATTTTTAATAAATATTCCAAAATTTTTAGTTTACCCACTACCTAAGACGTTGTGGGTGGCGCCATCCAGAAGAACGCCCCCACGACGCCTACACGGTGTAACATTTCGACTCCCTAGTTGACATACATGTTAGTCACATTGTAAGCACATGGGCCCAAGGCGTTCTCACGGCATCTGTGAGATATTCATAGATCCAAACACACGCCGCTGCGACACCATGGGGAGTTGTTCTTCACGGCATCGTCACGATGAAATCTCAAAATAAAAAGACATTATTTGTAGCGTCACGAGAGAAGCCACCATGAGCATTGGTTTAACGGCATCTCCACGGCGCGGGTGTGAACTTAAAATGGGCTCTGGACCACACGTCAGTGAGAGACACCGCCACGTTATAAAATGCATGGCGTCTCGTGGAAAAATCAAATTCCAGAAGCACAAAACACGAAATCAGAAATCTCACTATTTGCTAACAACCCCATGTGTTTCTAGGCATCAAGACTCCCCGAAATTGACTCCGGATCATCGTGAGATGCTCATATTCAATTGGAAATCTAAGATAAACAACTAAATACGAAAATTCAACAAAATTAACAAAATACATCAAAGACCAACACCGACATCGATGTCGCGTGATAATCGCTCTCGGGGGTTGTCGAGACACCAGTGATTCAACATAATCGACTCCGGCGAGGCACCCTTGGTCATCGTGATTAATTTAAATGAGACAATCAACCTAAAAATAGAGAGGAGAAATAATGCATAATTGGAAAAGAATAGAGAAAGGGGAGTAGAGTGCTCACCTTGCTCCGGCGAGATCTACTCTGGCGAGGCTCCGGTCACCACCAAATAGGGATGGTCAGCCTTTCTTGTTCACCAAAAAAGAAGAGAGGAGAAAGTGAGGAGAAGAGAAGAGAATGAATAGAGAAAAGGGAATCAAGTGGTGGAGTGGTCCTTATATAGTCCCTCTCATCATCCACTTGTATGCGCGCATCTCGAGACAAATCTATCAGCTCCCCCTTTGGAGTGTTCCCCAAGTCTAACTCTCCATGTTGACTCTATTAAGTGACTGGGGTGTCACTTAGTTATCGAGCACCCATGTGTTGGGAAATGTACCCTAGGTCAATCCATTAATAGTCTTTATGAATACATTTTAGTTAATAAAATAGAGGATTTCATTTGTTGTTTATTATAATTGATTTGCATGTTTACATTATAATAAGATCCATGGGTATTTACAGAAATATCCTAAATGACCCTAATCGATTATTATACTGGGAACTATAATGAATTAAGACTCGTGTGAGTCTTAATTGATGATCATACGATGATCATACGTATAGGAATACGAATCAAGATTATGAGTACTTGTTAGGGAACAAAGTATTGGACCGACCCACTATGAGAACATCACATGGATTAAGTCATAGTTGTTTCTCATGATATGTATATTATTCAGTCCTCTGACTTGAGATTACCAGAGACTTTAACATTAGGAATACAGTGATTTGACGCAATCAAACATTGTCTTTAGTCGGATGATTATAAAGGTTGTGATTGGTTACTGTGTGAATAATGTGGTGAAGTTGTGTAATCAAGATAGAATTTGTCCCTCTCATATAGAGAGAGATATCCAGTGGATCCCTTGATGTGTTAGACTGTTAAAAGGCCTAGTCTAAGTGAATTGATATTGATCAATGTCACTTGGATGTTTTCAGTCTACTTGGAGATCGAGACTAGTACGATCGAACATGTTGGATGACAATTTCATGCCTTATATTTGATCAAAAGGATATCGTATGACAAAAGGATGTTATATACATTATTGATTAGGTTGTATCGATTTGATCTTTGTACAATTTAGGTATTCATAATGTCTTGCTAGAGACCGCTTATGACTTGTATACCAAAATGTATTTTGGTACACTGCCAACGTTGTATGAGCCTATTGGGTCGCACACTAAGAATGGTTTTGCGAGATTTTAAAATGGTTCGGAAGAACGAATTTTATATGATAAAATTCATGACACAAACGTCCCTGTAGTGTATTACACTTATACTTCTTGAGTAGGGGTATATGTGTAATTTATTTAACCGTCTATATATAAGCATTGTATAAATAGACGTTTTAAGTTACAATACATGTATGAAAATTAAGGGCCGAAACTCTAATTTTCATTTTTAGAAACGAATTAGGGTTGACTGGTACGTTCTGAATTGTTTTGGAGTGAAACCAAACGTTTGGTATTCTCTCGAAGCTAGCACTTTGAATTTTAGCCGTCGTTCGTGTGTGGACAGCTAGTAGAGGGCGCTCATCATTGGCAGCGCTTTAAAGATCAATCAACATTCTGAAAGGTATATTGCAACTGAGGTATTATTTTTAGTTTTCATAGTTTAAATGTTTTAATGGAATCAGATTCAGATCCTGTTGGGGTTTTTCTCAAAATTGTTTAGAAATTTCCGCTGCGTATGAACCTCAAACTCCATCAGTGGTATCAGAGCCTTCGAGTTCGATTCCATTAAATTCGTTGCATGTTTTCTTCTGATATATACATGATATATGATTGAAAGCATGTTAATAGTTGATGTATATATAATATACATAAGTTTTCTGTGAGATTTATTATCATGGTTTATGTATATGATACATATATCCGTGATTTAATTGAAATCAGTTTCGTACATGCAAGTATCCATGTTAGATTAATTCGAATAATCTTAATGAATTGAATTTCGTATTCTGTGATCCATGACGCCATTAGGTATAATCTTTATTTTCATGTATTGATGCATGGATGAAATCTCTGTAATTCAGTATACATATTTAGGTCACATTAATTTAAGTTTCTTAAATTGTATAAGTCTGAATGTTAATTCAAAACTAATATGATTAGGTTCGATTGAGATAGTAGTTCATGATTCAACTACATATTTGTGATTATTTGGATGGGGACCGAAATTGCAAATAATTATTTTTGAAATTATTTATTTATCTCGTTATATCTATTCTGTTATGAAATTTCTATTTGATAGGAGATAGATAACAAATTAGATTAGAAGATAGTAGCAAAATTGAATTCATTATCCCTATTGGATAGGAGATAAATGTCGAGAATTTTGTTATTAGAGATATGCTAGGATTCAAATATCTTAAGTCCTAATTGGATTAGGATAAGATGATTAGTTAGATGTGGACCCGAGTTAATTAAAAACGTTTTAATTGACTTAATTTTGGATAAATTAAGGGGTTAGTTTAGGATAATAAAATTAGCGAAAAATATGATTTTCTATGGTGAATTTTAATTTTCGAAATTGAAATTCGTCTCCTAAAAAAAAGGGCGCGCTTCAGTTCCCCCGGAACCATTGCTTCTTGATCGGCCAACGGGATCATTGCCGTCTAACTAATCCTAGTGCACGAAAATTCTTCTATTAGTGAATAGTATAAAAATTTCCTAAATTGTTTAGTGGTTCTACAAATCAATAAAATATATGATATTTCATTGTTTACTTAAAAATTACTAAAACTGAATAAAATCTCTCTATTAAATCTTAAGTCTTGTGTCATCCAATTTTAAACACTTATCAAGGCCTCGATCGCACTAATATAGTTTCAGCCATAGCTGGGTGTATTGTGTTATCTTGGTGAGATAAGTTGGGTAAGAGTTACCTAAATGTTTAAATTGGTCCGACTTAATAAAGCTATCAAAATAGTTTTGGGCTTTAGACATATGATGAGAAAAACATGCTAAGACATAAGATATCCTATATCTCATAAAAGTATCTAAAATTATATAAGATATAATTGGTACTATTACCTACCTAAATAATCTAGTTTTGTATTTCATGCCATAGCTGTCATAGAATTAGGTGAAATATGGATTTAAGTCCCCTAAATAAATAGTATGTTTTAGGAGGGTTATTAATTTAGTGGGAGTCTATTCCTTTATACTAAAATAAACTCTGCATGATCTTTATTGTAGATCAATGACCTCTTCAAGTAACAATAATCCCCATCATCTTGTGATCTATCCTTGAGAAGGATAAGCTATCTCGGGACTAACTTTCTTGATCGTTCAAAACTTGAGAATCGTTCTCAAGCATGAATGCAAGTTGTATGTTCGGATGCTTTGATCCCGAGGACCCACCACCAATGCTACAAAAGCTGTGAAAGATGCGCATAATAAGCATGTCAACGATTCTACGATGTTGCAGCATTATGTTAGCAACTATGGTTCCTGAACTTCAGAAGGACATGAAACTAATGGAAGCCTACGACATGGCTATAACTCTGAAGGAAATGTTCCAACAGCAAGCTAGGCAAGAAAGGTTCGAGACAGTCAAGAACCTACATTCTTGTAAGATGACTGAGGGTGCGTCAGTTAGTCCTCATGTTCTGAAGATGAAGGGTTCTGTTGACTAACTTGATAGACTTAGATTTCCCATAAGCCAAGAGTTGGCTACGAATTTGATCCTAAATTCATTACCGGAGAGTTACTCACAATTTGTGATGAACTACAATATGAATAATATGGAGAAATCAATTTTAGAGTTGCATTTGATGCTCAAAACTACTGAACAAAATATCAAGAAACCCTCTAGTAATGTGCTGATGGTCCAAAAGGGAAAGGGAATGAAGAAAAAAGGCAAAGGCAAAGGCAAGGCTAAAGTTGCCAAGGCTGTTGCTGCACCTGTCGCAAAGCTTGTAGAACAAGTCAAGCCCCAGCCTGTTCCTGCTTTAAAGCACCAAAAGGAAAATGAAGGAAATTGTCATTTCTGCCATGCACCTGGACATTGGTTCAGAAATTGCAAACTCTATCTGAAGATCTAAAGAAGAAAAAGGGTAGTGCGACTACCACCTCAGGTATTTATGTTATTGAAATTAATTTATATACTAGTGATTCATGGATATTGGATATCGAATGTGGATCTCACATTTGTATAAATGCGTAGGAACTCACCAGAAATAGGAAGCTGAAAAAAGGAGAAGTCATCTGCGCGTAGGGAATGGAGCAAGAGTCGCTGCCCTGACAATTGTATCATATGACTTAGTCTTACCTAGTGGACTTATTTTAACTTTAAATAATTGTTATTATGTGCCTGCCTTTAGCAGAAACATTATTTCTGTTTTATGTTTAGATATGGATGGTTTTGATTTTATTATTGCGAGTAATAGATTTTCAATTTCTCGTAAAGGCATTTTTTATGCAAATGCTGATTTGTGTGATGGTATTTATATTCTAAGCATGAAAAGGTCCATTGATACTCCAGTCTTTAACATAAATACAAAGAGATTCAAGTTAAATGATTTGAATCAAACCTATCTTTGGCATTGTCGTCTCGGCCACATAAATGAGAAACGCATAACGAAGCTCCATAAAGATGGACTTCTAAATTCATTTCATTTGGAATCATATGAAACGCGCGTATCTTGTTTACTAGGCAAGATAACTAAAAGTTCCTTTACTGGACATAGTGAAAGGGCAAGTGATTTATTAGGTCTAATACATACTGATGTATGCGATCCTATAAACACAATGGCTAGAGGAGGTTATCGGTACTTCATTACATTTACTGATGATTTCAGCAGATATGGTTATGTATATCTTATGAAACATAAAGCTAATCATTTGAGATGTTTCCAAAATTTTCAAAATGAAGGGCAGAATCAACTTGGTAAAACTATCAAAGCACTTCGATCAGATCGAGGTGGTGAATATTTGAGCCAAGAATTTGATGATCATCTTAGAAATTATGGGATTGTCTCACAATTAACTCCACCAACAACTCCACAATTGAATGGAGTTTCTGAAAGGAGAAATCGAACCTTATTAGATATGGTTCGATCTATGATGAGTCATGCAGATCTTCCTATATCTTTTTGGGGTTATGCATTACAAACTGCTGCTTTTACTTTAAATCGTGTTCCTTCTAAAGTGGTTGATAAAATACCATATGAAATATGGTATGGGAAGAGACCTAGTTTGTCTTTCCTTAAGATTTGGGGCTGTGTGAGGCTTACGTAAAATGACAAGTCTCAGAAAAACTAGCACCTAAATCTGACAAGTGTCTATTTATGGGGTATCCTAAGGAAACAAAAGGATATTACTTTTGTAATCCCGCTAAGAACAAAGTGTTTGTTGCTCGATATGGTGCCTTTATGGAAAAATAGTTTATTTCAAAAGACACTAGTGTAAGAAAAGTAAATCTTGAAGAAGTTCAAGAATCACAGATAAACACTGAACCGCTACTGGAAGTTCAACAAAGTTCTAAACCAGTTGAACCTCCACGTAGATCTGGTAGGGTAAGACATGAGCCAGAGAGATTCGGATTTCTCATTACAGTCGTGATGTGTTGCTTATGGATAAAAATGAGCCCACCACTTATCGGGAGGCTATGTCTGGACCAGACTCAGATAAATGGCTAAGTGCCATGAACTCTGAAATGCAATCCATGTATGATAACCAAGTTTGGAACTTGGTTGATTTACCTGAAGGTGGTAAGACCATTAGATGTAAATGGGTTTTCAAGAAGAAAACTGACATGGATGGCAAAGTGCATACTTTCAAAGCAAGACATGTAGCAAAAGGTTTCAGCCAGACTCAAGGTGTTGATTATGATGAAACTTTTTCACCAATAGCCATGCTTAAATCCATAAGAATTTTAATTGTCATTGCTGCATATTATGACTATGAAATATGACAAATGGATGTAAAAACAACATTTCTTAATGGAAAGCTACTTGAGGATGTGTATATGACACAACCTGAAGGTTTTATACATCTTGAAAATTCTATGAAGGTATGCAAGCATCAAAGATCTATTTATGGATTAAAGCAAACTTCTCGGAGTTGGAATCTTCGTTTTGATGAAGCAATTAAGGATTTTGATTTTATTAAGAATGAAGATGAGCCTTGTGTATACAAGAAGGTCAGTGGGAGTGTAGTTGTTTTTTTGGTATTGTATGTTGATGATATATTGCTCATTGGAAATGACATCCCAACATTACAGAATGTCAAGTTTTGGTTAGGGAAGTGTTTCTCAATGAAAGACTTAGGAGATGCAGCCTATATCTTAGGGATAAAGATCTATAGGGATAGATTTAAAGGTTAATTGGTCTAAGTCAGAGTGCTTACATAAACAAGGTGTTGAATAGGTTCAGTTTGCAAGACTCTAAAAGATGATTGTTGCCAATGTCTCATGGCATAAGTCTTAGCAAGACTCAATGTCCTAAGACAAATGATAAGCGAGACCGTATGAATAAGATTCCATATGCATTTGCTATTGGATCTATCATGTACGCCATGCTATGCACTCGACCTGATGTATCATATGCTTTGAGCACTACAAGTAGATATCAGTCAGATCCAGGTGAGAGTCACTGGATAAAGAACATTCTTAAATACTTAAGAAGGACTAAAGAAATGTTCTTGGTTTATGGAAGTTTTGAAAATGATCTAGTTGTAAATGGTTACACAGATACAAGTTTTGAAACTGATATAGATGATTTCATATCACATTCTGGATATGTGTTTACTCTGAATGGGGGTGCAGTAAGCTGGAAAAGTTCGAAGCAAGAGACTGTGTCGGATTCTACAACGATGTGTTGAGTATATTACGGTGTTTGATGCAAAGAAATGAGGCAGTTTGGATCAAAAAGTTTATTTCTAAACTAGGGGTGGTTCCAAGTTTTGCTAGCCCTGTTTGTTTGTATTGTGACAATAACGGGGCAATAGCACAGGCCAAGGAACCTAGATTACACCATAGATCTAAACATATACTCAGGCATTTTCATCACATAAGAGAAATCATTGAGAGGGGAGATGTGAAGATTTGCAGAGTACCTACTGAAGACAACATTGCGGATCTATTGACAAAGGCTCTTTCACAAGAGAAATATGATGGTCATGTTAGATTATTAGGCATTAGATGCATGAATGATTGTCCCTAGAGCAAGTGGGAGATGTTGGAAAATGTGCCCTAAGTCAATCCATTAATAGTCTTTATGAATACATTTTAGTTAATAAAATAGAGGATTTCATTTGCTGTTTATTATAATTGATTTGCATGTTTACATTATAATAAGATCCATGGGTATTTATAAAAATATCCTAAATGTACCTAGTCGATTATTATACTAGGAACTATAATGAATTAAGACTAGTGTGAGTCTTGATTGATGATCATACGATGATCATACATATAGAATACGAATCAAGATCATGAGTACTTGTTAGGGAACAAAGTACTCTTGGACCGACCCGCTTATGAGAACATCACATGGATTAAGTCATAGTTATTTCTCATGATATATATATTATTCAGTTCATCGACTTGAGATTACCAGAGACTTCAACATTAGGAATATAGTGATTTGACACAATCAAATGTTGTCTTTAACTAAACGATTATAAAGGTTGTAATTGGTTACAGTGTGAATAATGTGGTGAAGTTGTGTAATCGAGATAGAATTTGTCCTTCTCATATAGAGAGAGATATCCAGTGGATCCCTCGATGTATTAGACTATTAAAAGGCCTAGTCTAAGTGAATTGATATTGATCAATGTCACTTGGATGTTTTCAGTCTACTTGGTGATCAAGACTAGTACGATCGAACATGTTGGATGACAATTCCATGCCTTATATTTGATCAAAAGGATATCGTATGACAAAAGGATGTTATATACATTATTGATTAGGTTGTATCGATTTGATCTTTGTACAACTTGGGTAGTCATAATGTCTTGCTAGAGATCGCATATGACTTGTATACCAAAATATGTTTTGGTACACTGCCAATGTTGTATGAGCCTATTGGGTCGCACACTAAGAATGGTTTTGCAAGATTTTAAAATGGTTCGGAAAAATGAATTTTATATGATAAAATTCATGACAGAAACGTCCATGTTGTGTATTACACTTATACTTCTTGAGTAGGGGTATATGTGTAATTTACTTAACCGTCTATATACAAGCGTTGTATAAATAGACGTTTTAAGTTACAATACATGTATGAAAATTAAGGGCCGAAACTCTAATTTTCGTTTTTAGAAACGAATTAGTATTGACTGGTACGTTCTAAATTATTTTGGAGAGAAACCAAACGTTTGGTATTCTCTCGAAGCTAGCACTTTGAATCTCGGCCGATGTTCGTTTGTGGACAGCTAGTAGAGGGCGTTCGTCATTGTTAGTGCTTCAAAGATCGATCAACATTCGGAAAAGGTATATTGCAACCGAGGTATGATTTAATTTTCATAGTTTAAACGTTTTAATGGAATCAAATTCGATCCTATTGGGTTTTTCTCAAAATTGTTTTGAAATTTCCGCTGCGTATAAACCCCAAACTCCATCACCATGTTATCATGTGCTCCTCGACCCGAGCACCACAACTCGACCGTTGTGTGCCCGTTGTCGCGTCCACGTTCTGACTCAAATAAAATATTATATTTATCATTCAAAAATCCATTTATTTAGGTTTTTCTGTGTTTTAACTCCCCCATTTTTCCTAAGCAAAGTCTCATTCAACTAATGGTCGCCCAAACGAAACACGTATTAGATTGTCATACTAATACAAAACAACATATAATTATAAAATTACCTTGGTGTCGACTCTCGAAGTCTAAAATACAATGAAGTATCACGTTGTCGGGTCACAATCCTGACAAGTGTAACACAAGTCGGGTTAAAATTTAAGGGTTGTTACAATGTACGTCCTGCATCAAGACATAATCTAACTCAATCCCTAAAGCATCGATATAAACAAAAAGCCTCTCCCTGCCACTGGTAATGCAAGCATTGGTGCAGAAATAAGCTTCCTCTTCAACTTCAAAAAAACGTCCTCACACTCATTAGACCACTCGGATATGACATATTCAGTCTAGTCATCGGTGCTGTGCAATCAATGAGAAATCCTGCACAAATCGCCGGTAATAGCTTACCAAACCCAAGAAATGGCGAATGTCAGATACTACTCAGGTGTCCTCCAATCAATGATCGCCCGTATCTTGTGACCATCGACAGATATGCCCTGACTACTGATGACATGCCCAAGAAACTTCACCTCACTCAGCCAAAATGCACACTTACTGAACTTGGCATACAACCTGTGCTCTCTCAGTGTCACTAATACATCCTTGGGATGCCTCTATTACTCCACACAAGTCCTAATGTAAATCATAATGTCATCGATGAATACCATATTGATTCAGAAATGGAGACAAAACTATATGCATCAAGTCCATGAAGATCCCCGACGCATTAGTCAGCCCAAACGGTATGACTATGAACTCATATAAGTCGTATCTCGTGTTGAAAACGGTCTTCTGAATATCACCCACTCGAATCCTCAGTTGATGATAGCATGATCTATAGTCAATCTTCAAGAAGAACTTGGCTCTTGCCAATTGGTCAAGAAATCATAGATCCTGGGAAGTGGGTAACAGCTTTGAATCATCACCTGATTCAACTTTTTGTAATCAACGTACATCCTACATCGTACCATCCTTTTTCTTCACAAAAAGGACAGGAGCTCCCAATGAGACATACTAGGGTGATGAAACCCTTTTGTTGCAACTTCTCTAACTGGCTCTTCAACTCCTCCTGCTCGGATGCAGACATCCTATACGGTCGATTGTAAATAGGTCGTGTCCCCGATATCAACTCAATAATGAACTCAACCACTCGGGGTAGTGGTAATCCTGGCAAATCATCAGGATACTTGTCTACAAACTCATAAACTACTGGGACAACTCATAAACTCACCCCCTTTGGCACCGCACAGGTAGTGTGAGCCATGGACCGCAGCCCTTCCCACACCATCTGGCTCCCTCAAGCCAGTCTTTCGCCCCCCAGACTCGAACTTGCGCCCTGAGGGATAAGTACACAGGTTTAGCGAGTCTGGTACCACTGAGCTGTTAAGGACTTCCCTAGAGGTCACCCATCCCAGTACTACTCTCGCCCAAGCACGCTTAACTGCGAAGTTCTGATGGGATCTGTTGCATCCGTGCTGGACCAGACTCGCTAAACATGTGTACTTATCCCTCAGGGCGCAAGTTCGAGTCTGGGGAGGCGAAAGACTGGCTTGGGGGAGCCAGATGGTGTGGGAGGGGCTGCGGTCCATGGCTTACACTGCCTGTACGGTGCTAGAGGGGGTGCGCCCCATGGCTGGGCCGTTACATAAAAAGACGTCTTTTATGTAACGGCCCGGCCCATTTGCACCTCTCGGGCACTACACCGCACAGCAAAGCGTGTGAGCCATGGACCGCAGCCCCTCCCACACCATCTGGCTCCCTCAAGCCAGTCTTTTGCCCACCAGACTCGAACCTGCACCCTGAGGGATAAGTACATAGGTTTAGCGAGTCTGGTCCAGCACGGATGCACCGGATCCCATCAGAACTTCGCAGTTAAGCGTGCTTGGGCGAGAGTAGTACTAGGATGGGTGACCTCTTGGGAAGTCCTTAACAGCTCAGTGGTACCAGACTCGTTAAACCTATGTACTTATCCCTCAGGGCGCAGGTTCGAGTATTGGGGGGCAAAAGACTGGCTTGGGGGAGCCAGATAGTGTGGGAGGGGCTATGGTCCATGGCTCACACTACCTGCGCGGTGCCAGAGGGGGTATGCCCTATGGTTGGGCCATTACAACAAGTATCAGAAGACTTAAACCACCGTACAAGCATCAAATTAACTAAATTTCAATGAAGAAGAACATAGAGTAGAGTAAAAGTGATTTTGTATTCAATGATGGAACATGCTAAGTTACAAAGAAATGTACGAAATGAACACCGTGTAAGCGAGAAATGTATAGTTATCATCATAGAATAATGATTTTGTTAACTAATGGAGGAGTGGTTACTTTCCATTAGGAACTGCACTTAAGGGTACGTTAACTAATGGATTTGGTCAATTGTTTTGGTAAATTTATGTGGGTGCTCATTATGATTCTTGTTTACGCATCCCAAGAATTGATTGGGTTTGCAATGTACTAGACCACCACTAGGGCTATTGGGTGACGATTGACACTAATGGAGGAGTGATTACTCTCCATTAGGTATGGTATTTCAGGGTATGTAGTTGTTATATATTTTGCGAGTTATTAAATGATGTTTTTCCTTGCATTTTGAGTAAAAGTGGTTGCGTAGTTCATCAGAGATTGTTGTATAACCACTTGAATATTACATTGGAATTAGTTGCTATAATTGGTCGAGTGACTCGCCAAGGATGTGTATAGGTTGATTATCCTGTTGAGTGATTAACGTGGTTTCAACACTGTTATGGTCCTAGTATGAGATATGTCATTTATCCTAAATTTCAGGACGAAATTTCCCCTAGTTGGGACGAACTGTAACGGCCCCATTTTATTAAGCCGTTAATTATTATTTATTTTCAGAAGTGGACGCTGCCTCAAATCCTCAGGGATGCCTTGAATAGGCTAGGACACGCCGGATTGGGAGTAAACGGTCATTTCTGATCGATTGGGTGCATAACTATGATGATAATGAATTATTTTATTCATTAATGCATCGCATGTGTCGAATTTGTGGCTATACCGTGTAAGACTGTGTGATGAGTATTTGTCTCAAAAAACGTGTCCGCTTGGGTACTGGACAAGCAAAATATGGGTACACAACGTTTATAAAATGATTTGTATAAAAGAATAAAATAATGTGACAAAATAATAAATTGGTGAAAATTTAGTGAGGTGCGGGTCGTAGTCGACAAGTGTGGGTTATACAATAGTGTGCACACCTGGTACACTCGTTGGCACGCATGACGAAATTGTAGGCACGAAAGTATAGGCAAATATATATTTATATATATATATATATTGAAAATCAAAAATTAAGAAAAATGTGAAATGACCAACAAGGACATGACTTTGTTAAGGATTGTGAATAAGGATAGGAGTATTTTGGTCATTTGACCCCCTAAAATATCACAAATTCATCACTGACACCATTTTCTCACCAAAATTGAAAATTAAAAACGAGAAAGAGAAGGAGGAGAAAAGGAGAGCGAGAGAGGAGGGATGAAGGGAGACCGAGTGATCGAGCTCGAGAGATTGGAGGCGACGAATGTGAGGCGAGTTGTTGTGTTGTTGGCGTTCTTGTTGAAGTAGGGAAGGTGAAGCTCAGACGAACTGGAAATCCAATTCGTCCAAGAAAGAAGATGTAGGGGAGAGACTCCCCTGTAGGGCGTGGTCATGGGGGCTGGTTAGCCAGACCCCTGTTCATTAAACAAAATAAATAAATAAAAAATTGTGAGTTCGAACCATGGACGCTGGTGCGTCTTTGGTCGAATTGAAGACGATGCACACGCACGTGTCGTGCGTGTGCATCCTCTTCCTGGGCCGGGCCAGGCTTGGTTCTCGACCAGGCCCAGACCCCTAACCCAAGGTTGGGTCAAACCTAAACACGTTAGGGTTGGCCCAACCCAAATAACTAAATAAATAAATAAAAGAAAAGAGAATAGAGTAAAAATAGGGAAAATTTTGCTGGAAATTCCAAAAAAAATTGGAAAAATCATGAAAAATTACATTTTGACCCAAATAAATAAAAATTGGAAATTTTTATGAAAAGTGAAGAATTTGGGATTTGTGGCAAGACTTTATGTTGGGGTTTTTATCTCATAAAATGTGAAATTGGCGAAAATTACAAGAAATTATAGAAAATTTAGAAAAAAACCGAGAAAATATGAGAAATTTGAAAAAGGGTAGTAAAGTGGATTACGAGACTCTTTCACGCGTTTGACACCTCGGTGTAACCCAAAAAAGTGCCACAACAAAAAAATAGGAATAAAATTCTAATTTTTGTTGTTGTGATATGACATCAATTAATTTGACATTAAACCATTGAAAATTGTTTACTTTGACACCAGGAACTTAGGATACCATAATGGGTGTCTTGCGTGCATCCAGAGGCGATAGTGGGACTGGACCGAGCATATTTTTGTGGATTTGAAAGACTTTCAAGGTAAGTAAAACCTTTGAGAATGCTTTACAATATTCAGTTCGATTTGTTTTACTTATTGGATGTTGAATGTTTGCCTACAATGATATTGTGATTGAGGTTGATTTATCACTTGATTTTTCAGTTGTGCTACCACATCGGGGTATTTATTGTTTGAGGTAATTTGATTTATGATAAATGATTGATTGTTTGGAATATGGTTGATTGTACAATATATGGTTGTGGTGTTTTCTCTTATATTATAATATTAATGTTGGGCTTTTGTGTTTATACGCAACGAAAAATTCAAAACAATTTTGAAAAAAAACCCAAACAGGATCGCAAATAAGTTCCATTAAACAAGATCTACAAAACTAGACTATACCTTTATTCATGATTTCCTTCTCTGATTGTTCGATCTTCAAACGTTCAAGCGCGCGTCCTCTATCAGAAATCCACACATGAACGATGACCACAATTTGAAGTGCTAGCCCCAAAGAGATTGAAAATGTTTTCTTTCTCTCCCAAAATTCAGAGAATACGAAAATTGAAAAGACAAAATTCTTATCTTACGTTTTGGGTATCACCCTTTATTTATATATGTAGATAAACTCTCACTTAAAATCCTATTTGTAATACAACTATTGTATTTACGATGTTTAAATAAATTCAAAATACAACTATTGTATTTACGTTGTTTATGCAAATTACACATATACCCCTATTAATAAGTCATCATATAACGAATCATAATGGCCTATATATTATGAATTTTATATTATAAAATTCAAAACTCTGGATCATTTGAAATTGTGCAAAGCCATTCTTTGTGTGTGACCTAATAGGTTCATGCGACGTTGGTAGTGAACCAAAACCATTTTGGTACATAAGTCATAAGCGGTCTCTAGCAAGGCATTATGATTACCCAAGTAGCATGGATATTAAAATTGATACAACCTAATGAATAACGTATATCATATCCTTTTGTCGTGTGATATCCTTTGATTAAATATAAAGCATGGAAAGTCACCCTTAATGTTCAATCGTACTAGTTTCAGTCTTTAGATAGATTGAAAACATCCAAGTGACATTGATCATATCAATTCACTTGGACTTAGCCATTTAACAATCTAACATATTAAGGGATCCACTAATATCACTCTCTTTTTATGAGAGGGACAAATTCTTTCTTGATTACACACCTTCACATATTATCACATGATAACCAATCACAATCTTTATAATCGTCCGGTTAAAAACAACGTTTGATTGTGTCAAATTACCATGCTCATAATATTGAAGTCTATGGTAATCTCAAGTCGAAGGACTAAATGATATATCTATCAATAGTAACACCTATGACTTAATCCATGTGGTGTTCTCATAGTAAGTCGGTCCAGTACCTTGTTCCTTAACAAGTACTCATGATCTCGATTCGTATCCCTATACATATGATCATCAAATGACCACCAATTAAGACTCACACTAGTCTTAATTCATTATAGTTCCCAGTATAATGAATGACTAGGGACATTTAAGATGTTTCAACAAATACCCATAGATCTTATTATAAGGTAAACATGCAATCATTTATAATAAAACATCAAATGAAATACCACTATTTTATTAACTAAAAAACTATAAGATAAAAATGTTTGTAGATTGACCTAGGGCACATGCCCCAACAATTAGGTTTTACACCAACCACCAAGAAGACCAGGGGACTGGCCATATTTAAGTGCTACTCATTGGCAGTTCCTGGGGATTTCGTGATTGATAGTTGGATAGGTTGGTTGAGGCTGCTCCCACTCGAGCTATATATCGGTACGTCGTAGGTTCTACGCTAGCCACCGAGGGGATCAAGGAACTGGCCATGCTTAAGTGCTACTCGCTGGCAGTACCTGGGATTTGGTTATGTGGTTATTCAGACGATAGGGTGGGTGTTCCCTCATCGTGCTATTTTGGGTATATGTTTTGCTAGACCATAGCACGTGTTTCCAGGGATCTCGATTGATAGTTCGACCCGAGAGTCGCGTCGAGGCACGTGTTAGTGCGTCGTAGGTACTACATCGGCCACCGAGAGAACCCAGAGACTGGCCTTGCTTGAGTGCTACTCACCGAAAATGCTCTATGGAATAGTCCGAAGTATAATATAGTCCGCTACCTTGCTTCAATAGTAGAAAAACTCGGGGTATAGTTATATTATTCTACTACTAACCCCTTCTTTTGCAGGATTCATTGAGTTAGGATATGTTGTTCAAATGTATATTTACCTGCTACTAATCCCTTATTTTGCAGGACTGATTGTTATTTAACGGTTTGTTTACAGTCTTGAATGATCAATTGTGATTCATGTTTTCGTTGGTTTACTTAATTGATGCTTGAATGATTTTCAAATTAAGTGTTGTTACTAGGATTTTTGATATTGTACTACATTCATGGGAGTATGTTATTTTGATGCCAGTTAACATACTAATATGAATAGTAGATACATTTGATTTATTGTTGAGTATTTATAGATATTACTATACGTAGGGGTACGGAGATATGAGGTGACAATTTTTGGCATGTCAGCCATTGAGGACATACTCATAGGAGTACTATCATTTGATTTTGAGCTACATCTAGGTATCAGGGGAGTGTTGAGAAATCTGTGCATGTATATATTTACTTTAAAAGTAATTGTCGCCATGTGTATATACTTTATGTTGGGTTTTCTACACTAGGTTGATGTTTTGGAAAGACTTAAATCGTATTTTGTTTTATATTCATTGTAGTTCAATGTAGATTTCCGTTACTAAAAATCACTGGTTATCTATTTGCAACTCTTTAAAGACAACAAAATGTTATTTGAATAACTAAATCGAATAATTTAATGAACTTGGTTGACCACGAGGCTAACTAAATAAATGAACTGATCAACTTTACAATCAAATGATAGAAGTTAGCTATATTACAAGGTAAATGATGTGGTAAATAGCGTTGGTTGCACGTGGGACACAACAAAGTGATGACATGGAAAGGTTGTGGGCCCGCGGGGCATCACGTGGCGGGCCTCAGATTTTGGGGCTATCATAGTAGGTGTGTTGAAGATGAGGGTAGTTTCAGAATAATTTACAAAAGAGGGGGTAAAAGTAGTAAAAGAATTCAAAACTGGGGTACAATGAACTAATCGAGTAAAGAGAGCAAAAAGTGTGGTCTGAATAGTTGTTGCTAAAAAAATCATTTTGGGTTATTTTGTCAAATTTCCCCATCATGTTTGATAAGGCAGAATATTTTGAGTTTATCTTATGTACCTACAATTGGTTGTTTTATGGTTTATCTCAATGTATATGTTAATCTTATTTCTCAGTGTCCATATCACAGTTGTATGCGTATATATTTGATGCTATCAATAGAAACATTTACACTGTTTTAGCATTATCATGGTATCAGAGCATACCAAGGCCTAACAACCGACTCTATCATGGCAAATCAATCGATTAATGCTCATCTTCTTCCGCTTCAACAATCCCTACAACCATTGCTACTTTTCCAAATATATCCCATAAACTTCCAATTAAGTTGAATTCCACAAATTATCTTTATGGAAAGCACAAATCATGCCCTTGCTTAACAACTTTGATTTGGCTTTACATATTGATGAAAGTTCAACCCCACCGGTATGTGTTAATGCGGGAGGAGAACCAAATCCTTAATATTCCACTTGGTTTCGTCATGATCATGACTTCCATCTCCGATCTCCGAAAGTTTCATTCCTCAATTAGTTGGTGTTTCTTGCGTGAAGGATGCGTGGAAGAAGCTTGCAGCAGCCTATGCCTCTAGTTCTAAAGCCCAAATTATAACCATTAAAAGTAGTTTTTTCAAGTTGCAAAAGGAGCAGTACGAAAGTATTGTTCAACACACTCAACGTGCCAAGGCTAAGTTTGATCAACTAGCGGCCTTAGGCAGTCCTATGATCGATGATGATTTGGTGCAAGTAGTTACAAATGGACTAGGCAATACGTATCACCCATTTATTCGTTTTCTTGAAAACATACTTGATGCTATTAACTTTGATGATATTTACGGGTTGCTATTGAGTGAAAAGCAAGTCTCAATGAGAAAACCTCCTCCAAAACGGTTATTCCAAAAATATTTGTGGCTGCCACTCAATCTCAATCTTTCCAGAATGGTCAATCTCCATGTAATGCAGGATATACAAGTGGTCGAGGAGGAAGGAATAGAGGACGAGGTCGAGGTTTCCATTATAATTCCTCGAATCGAGAAGGTGGAAGTTATTCTCTCCCACATCACTCTAATGCACAGGGCTTTGGGCAATCAGATCCTACACAAATCACTTGCTACAACTGTAATGGTATGGGCCACATCTCCAAAAATTGTCCATATTCAAAGTTCAACAAAGATAATGGACAATGGCAGCAACTTCCAACAAATCAGTCCAACAAATAGGCCTTTAACTATGCATCTACCTCCTCTCAATCACCACAACCTCAATCATAGATTATGGATACTAGCAACAACTACCATCTTAATCCTCAACTTGAAAATTTGTCCATTCAGTCGATTACCAGGGGCACGATCAAGGCAAATTTGGCAATGGTAATTCTTTACCTATTACTCATTCTAGATCATCTTTTTGTCAATGTAAAAATTTCATTTTTCAATTACACGATATCTTGTGTCCCCAACATTCATCATAATTTACTATATGTCTCCTCTTTTACTCAAACTAACAATGTGCCTATTGAATTTTTTCCTTCTCATTTTGAAATCAAGGATATCCCCACAAAGAATTTGCCACTTACATGGCCCAATGACAACGAACTTTATTCAGTTTTTCTTAAACCTATTTATGATCTTGCCCCTCCAAAGCTTGCTTTGAGTTGCTCATTCTCAACATGGCATAAACGACTAGGACATGCCTCATTTCGCACTGTTCGAGACACTCAATAAGTTCAATAATTTTGTGGTGTCTAATAAAGATTTATGTTTATGTCATGCTTGTAGTGTCGGTAAAAGTCACAAGTGTTGGGTTTCGGGGTTCAAGCACAGCAGAATTTTCGAAACCTTTCGAATATCCCCGAACTAGGATCTTATCGATTCCATTAAACTGATATATCAAGAGAGAAAAACTATACCTTAACATGCACAACTCCATGTCTGCGTTGTTTGGTATTGATCGATTCTTTCAAGATGATGCCAGAGATGAACGTCCTCTATTAGAAATTCATACACAAACGGATGATCATGATCCGAGTGCTAGCGCCAAAAATTCTAGGGAAGAAAACTTCTCACAAAAACTCTCTAGAAAAGTCTAACATTAGAAAAGTCTCTCTTATTATACAGCTGTGACTCCAATGTCTTATTTATAGCTCAATAGGTTGAGTTGTAAAAGAACTTCATCTCATAGCCATACTCTAAATAGAGTCTTAAATAAAGTCCAACTCTAAAAAGGATAGAGTTATAGACAATCTACAATTACTAATCCAATAAGAGTTGTAATTTATCTAAAACTCAAATAAGAATTAAAGTCATACTTTAATTCCAATTAGAGTCCTATTCAAAATAGGATTTACTAAGAGACTAAATTTCTAGTCACACTATAAATGTAGGAGAGCTTTGAATCCTAGTCAAACTAGGACACTTAATGAGAATCTTCAAAAATGATTTTATCAAATAAAATTCATCAACCTTAGATAATATTAAATCGCGCAAGTTCGTTCTTCATGTACGACCCAATAGGTTCATACAACGTTAGCAGTGAACCAAAATCCTTTTTGGCACACAAGTCATAAGTGACCTCTAACAAGACATTATGACTACCCAAGTTGCATGAAATCAATAAATCGATACAACCTAATAGACAGTATATATCATATCCTTTTGTTACGCGATATCTTTTTTATTGAACTTAAGACATAGAATGTCACCCTTATAGTACTAGTCTCGATCTTCGAGTAAACTGAAATTGTTAAGTTACATTGATCTAATCAATTCACTAGACATGATCATTTATCTATTTAACATATCGATGGACCCAATAGATATCCCTCTATAAAAGAGAGACAAATCCCATTTGATCACACAACTTCCACATATTAGTTGGATAATGACCAATCACAATCTTTATAATCATCCGGTTAAAGACGACGTTTAATTGTGTCAAATCATTATGCTCCTAATGTTGGAGTTTTTGGTGATCTCAAGTCGAATGACTAAATGATATAACTATCACGAGAATCACTTATGACATTGACAATGTAGCGTTCTCATAGCGAATCTGTCCAGTATTTGTTCCCTACAAATACTCATGATCTTGATCTATATCTTATACGCATAATCATCACATGACTATCAATCAAGACTCATATTAGTCTTAATTTATTATTGTTCCCACAATAATTACTGACTAGGGACGTTTATAATAATAATTATTCATGGATACTACTATAAAAGAAACATGCATTTATTTATAATAGTTAAACAATATTTACAAAATTGGCCTAGGGCACATTTCCCAACATTTCCCACTTGCACTAGGTTCATTCTTATACATATCGATTGTGTGACCTTAATGCGTTCTTAGTAGAAGAATTTTATTTATGTTTCTGCTATATTGTTTAATATTGTTGTTCTGCAAATCTTCACGTTCTTTCTTTAATAAGACAAAAACACTCGAGTGAATTTTTAGATCTATAGTGTGATTTAGGTTCCATAGCCTAAAGTTGTGCATTGGTTTTACGATAAAATCCAACATTGCTTGCAACACTTGGAATTACACCTTATTCAATCATGAACTTTATGATCTAAACATTTTCTTTGGTTGCATTAAATGCCGCTAAAACTCTTAATTCTATCAATGAATCATATCATACGTATGTATCAAATACATGAATTAACAACATGCTTTAAAAATTAATTCCTAATAACAATTATCACAGAACCTATATGTATATGATATATACATTAATCACGATCATGTTTTCAAACATATATATCATATATACATCGAAAAAGCATGCAAACGTTTAATAGAACCAAGCCAATGCTCTGATACCACTATTGGGTTTCGGGGAACAAGCACAGCGGAAATTTTTGAAACCTTTTCGAATATCTCCAAATCATGATCCTATCGATTCCATTAAACTGATATATTAAGAGAAAAATCATACCTTAACAAGCATAACTTCATGTCTTCCTTGTTTGGTGTTGATCGATTCCTTCAAGACGCTGCCAGAGACGAACGTCCTCTATCAAAAATTCACACACGAACGGATGATCGTAATCCGGAGTGCTAGTGCCAAAAATTCTAGGGAAGAAGAATTCTCACAAAAACTATAAAAAAAAATCTCTTTAGAAAAGTCTCACTCTAGAAAAGTCTCTCTTATCATACAACTGTGACCCTAATGTCTTATTTATAGTTCAATCGGTTGAGTTGTAAAAGAACTCATCTCATAGTCATACTCTAAATAGAGTTTTAGATAAAGTCTAACTTTAAAAAAGATAGAGTCATAGACAATCTACAATTACTAATCCAATAAGAGTTTTAATTTATCTAAAACTTAAATAAGAATTAAAGTCATACTTTAATTCCAATTAGAGTCCTATTCAAAATAGGATTTACTAAGAGACTAAATTTCTAGCTACACTAGAAATGTAGGAGAGCTTTGAATTCTAGTCAAACTAGGATACTTAATGAGAATCTTCAAAAATGAGTTTTATCAAATAAAATTCATCAACCTTAGATAATATTAAATCGCACAAGTCCGTTCTTTGTATGCGACCCAATAGGTTCATACAATGTTGGCAGTGAATTAAAATCATTTTTGACACACAAGTCATAAGCGACCTCTAGCAAGACATTATGACTACCCAAGTTGCATGAAGATCAATAAATTGATACAACCTAATAGACAGTATATATCATATCCTTTTGTCACACAATATCCTTTTGATTGAACTTAAGACATGGAATGTCACCTTTATAGTTCAATCTACTAGTCTCGATCTTCGAATAGACTGAAATTGTTAAGACATTGATCCAATCAATTCACTAGACATGGTCATTTATCATTATAACATATCAAGGGGCCCAATAGATATCCATTTCTATAAGAGAGACAAATCCCATCTTGATCACACAACTTCCACATATTAGTCGACAATGACCAATCACAATCTTTATAATCATCTGTGTTGGACTAAGTGGTTAGTCACTCTAACTCCGACTGAAATTTTGATGGAAACAAATAAGATGAAAATATACAAATAAGTTTATCAAGTGTATTTCAGTTTCATCAAAGGTTGCAAAACATCACAATCTCAAGTATTCAAGTATTCAAACCATACAAGTTCAATATTCGGCAAACATAAGGAAAGGAAGATGAAAGATTAAACCACGAGTTGCAACATTAATGTAAGGTATACAAGTTCATTTACGCAAGCCTATTGCATTAGTTCATGCACATCGAGCTTTTCAAATAGATTTTCAAATGTCAAGTGATTACTTGAAGTTTTAAGTGAAACTTAACACATGACTCGATCTATAAGTTTAAACAATGTTCAACTATGTGTTAATCGTACTTTGAAAATCATTGTGGAAGTTTTCGAAAAAGAAAAACTTGTCTTTGAAATGTTTTTGAAAAGAAAACTGCATATTTGCAGAAAAGCCCCTCGCATGTAATGAAATCGAGATTTTCCATTTTTGAGATTTGTAAAAATATTCGGACCACCCAAATAGGCTATATGACCCATAACAAACATGTATGACATGTTATATGAGGTTTGGTGGGGTCCCGGATGTGATAAAGGGTCGTTAACTCTATGGTCAAAAATATTATTTTGAGGCCCCTGACTATTAGCACGTTAATATTTTTATTAGCACGCTAAGTGCAGAGTTAACACGCTAGGTCAGAAAATTAGCGCACTAATTCCTTTCCTGACAGCTTTTTTATAAAGCTGAAAACACACTTTAATTTGAATTTTTGATGGAATCTCAACCCTTGGATCCCTAGAACAGTCATAAACTAATATATAAGAATATAGGACACTCTAAGACAACCAAGCACAAAGGATTTGTTTTGAAGAGAAAGAAAAACACAAGTGCTCAAATTTTTCAAGAGGAAGAGCTTGGAGTTTTGTAAAGAACACAAGGAATAATTTGAGGCCGTTGAATCAATCTTAAAATCAGCATTTTTTAGGCCTTCTAAGGTATACTACAACCTCTCTAAAACTAATTTTCAAGTCATCATCTTGGGGTTGTAACAAATTCTATTTCCTAGCTTTTCTTGTACTTAAATTATATATTCTTGTGTACTTGACTTGGGAAATCACATGTGTTGTTAAAAACATTTGTCTTGAGTTTTGCACTTAAACTTGATTTACTAAACCCTATGACTGATTTGGACAAGAGTTTGCACTTAAACTTGATTTCTATCAAACCTCTTGTTCATTGGATTTGAAACCGGATTTGTTCTAATCGATTTGTTTGAAATGGTTTCATATTTGAGTTTTGCATAAAATCAGTGATATCTTTGCATTTCTCAATTGTTTTCATACTTGCATGCATTAGATTGGTTAGGCTTTAGGAGGCTTACTTGTATTTGAACTTGGTGTCGTTTTACTTTGTAATGTGTATTTCATTATATTCATCAAACTTTGATTGTAAGACTTGGTGGGATCTAAGTCGAAAGGGAAGACCTAGTTGAGGCTAGACACAAATCCTAGTTGCGACTAGATGGGGAAAATCCTAGGTGAGTCTAGGTGGGGAATGTGACGACCCCAATTTTTAAGGCCGTCCCATGACCCATGCCCTCCGCCCGCAAGCCCAGCAGCGCCTATCATGTCACCGGACATGTCATCACTGCTGCCACATCCGCAGCTATGTGAAATGACGTTTTGTGTAACTAATCCTACTATATTAAGTTGTCTTATACATCTAGCAAGTTAGTTGATAATTACAATAACATCATTAGCGGAAGCATTTAATTTGAATTTTATGAGAATTTATTTAACCTAAATAGTGGAAAACCAAGAAATAAACACCATGTATATAATTGAGATGAAGTAAACAGTAACTCATATATATGTGATAAGTTCTAAAGTTCCCAATGTTAGGAAATGTGCCCTACGTCAATCCATTAACAGTCTTTATGAATAAATTTTAGTTAATAAAATAGAGGATTTCATTTGTTGTTTATTATAATTGATTTGCATGTTTACATTATAATAAGATCCATGGGTATTTACAGAAATATCCTAAATGTCCCTAGTCGATTATTATATTGGGATCTATAATGAATTAAGACTAGTGTGAGTCTTGATTGATGATCATACGATGATCATATGTATAGGAATACGAATCAAGATCATGAGTACTTGTTAGGGAACAAAGTACTGGACTGACCTGCTATGAGAACACCACATGGATTAAGTCATAGTTGTTTCTCATTATAGGTATATTTTTAGTCCTCTGACTTGAGATTACTAGAGACTTCAACATTAGGAATACAGTGATTTGACGCAATCAAACGTTTTCTTTAACCGGATGATTATAAAGGATGTGATTGGTTACTGTGTGAATAATGTGGTGAAGTTGTGTAATCGAGATATAATTTGTCCCTCTCATATAAAGAGAGATATCCAGTGGATCCCTCGATGTGTTAGACTGTTAAAAGGCCTAGTCTAAGTGAATTAATATTGATCAATGTCACTTAGATGTTTTCAGTCTACCTAGAAATCGAGACTAGTACGATTGAACATGTTGGATAACAATTCCATGCCTTATGTTTGATCAAAAGGATATCGTGTGACAAAAGGATATTATATACACTATTGATTAGGTTGTATCGATTTGATATTCGTACAACTTGGGTAGTCATAATGTCTTGCTAGAGGCGCTTATGACTTGTATACCAAAATGTGTTTTGGTATACGCAACGTTGTATGAGCCTATTGGGTCGCACAATCGAGAATGGTTTTGCGAGATTTTAAGATGGTTCGTAAAATGAATTTTATATGATAAAATTCATGACGTAAACGTCCTTGTAGTGTATTACACTTATACTTCTTTAAGTAGGGGTATATGTGTAATTTACTTAACCGTCTATATACAAGGATTGTATAAATAGACGTTTTGAGTTAGAATACAAGTACGAAAGATTTAAAAAGGCTGAAACTCTATTTTCGTTTTAAGAAACGACTTAGAAGTTTTTGGTATGCTCTGGATCGTTTTGGAGAGAAACAAAAAGGTTTGGTATTCTCTCGAAGCTAGCACTTCAAATCTCGGCCGCCGTTCGTGTGTGGACTGCTGATAGAGGGCGTTCGTTGTTGGCAACGCCTTAGAGATCGATTAACCTTCAGAAAGGTACATTGCGACTGAGGTATGATTAAGTTTTCATAGCCTAAACGTATTTTAATGGAACCAGATTCGGATCCTGTTGGGGTTTTTCTCAAAATTGTTTTGAAATCTCCGCTGCGCATGAACCCCAAAACCCAACACCCAAAACCCAGCAAAATAGTATATACATACATGATATTAAAACACGACCTATCAGCAGCAACAACCTTAGAGATAGTCGCCTAATACCTCCTCTCCCTTGCTCTTGCTCGTACCAGGATCTGCGCTCAGTTGCCCAACACATACAGCAACGAGCCCAGTGAGTAAATTCCCAAGAGAAGCCTATACAATAATCATGAAAACCACAATACCCTGCAAGACATGTGAATATGACCCTGGCAACAAGAATCATATTCCCATGGCTAGCAGTAAACAATATTCACAACAAATATGACGATCACACATGGTGAATATAAAACATCATTCAAGAAATCTGGTTCAACCAACATTATCAATGAAAACTAGATAGAGGTGTGACGGAGTCTAACAAAACTAGATAATACTTTGTGAATTCGAATGCCCCAGCTGAACACATCAAGCCTAGACCACACCCGAACCACTAACGGTGACCGAAAACACATCACAACCCACTGACACGTACACCCCGCTACTTGGGTAGCTATTCACCGATTGCGCCAAGTACACGCGCTACAATTTAGCTTGCTCAATTCCGTATCACGACCATCCCGATTAATATCCAACCATGTGAACAAATCAAACACCGACCAACACATGATCACAATGCATATACATGGCAATCAATGAAGTAAACATAACGATCACTAAATAAATAAGTAAATACTCACTTAACTAGAACAAATCACGCATGAATTTAAAGTGTAACATTCTCAAGGGTTTTACGCACCTGTAGCTACGCACTTCGACTTTTCTGACCCGTCAATCCAACTCGCCTAGCTCCCCTATGCCCGAGCTATGGTTCCCTAGTCCCTGAAGTCCATTTATAGTGTTTTATATTATTTAAAAACACATTATGTAATTTTTATGATATTATATCATATATTCAATTTTCAGTTGTGGTACCTCTTCCGAAAAATATCGGGGTTCCAAAAATACTCGAAAAGTTTCGAAACCACTTTCTTCTTAATTTTCTATATTTTTCTAAAATTTTCTACAATTTCTCTGATATTTTTTTCACTATTTTCCCTATTTTCCATAAAATAATAAATAAAATATAAAATATATTTTATTATTATTTTATTATTATTTTATTTTTTTTTAATTTAGTGGGCCCCACCCGAATCGGTTCGATTCAGGTGGTTGGACCGGACCGCCCGATCCGGGCACGAGGGCGCGCATGTGCACTCCCTTCCCAGAGACGATTTCGTCTCTGGTTTTCCAAAGACGAAATCGTCTCTTTTCCTTTTTTCTCTCCCATAGCTGCCTTCTTCTCTCTTCTCCCTTCCTCTTCTCTCTCAACCCATTAAAGACCTCAAAGCATCAAAATTACACTACAAATCCACCAAAACAACTTCAAATTTTCGGATCAAAATACACGTATATAAACCCAACAATTTACCAATTTACCTCAATTTTCCACAATTTTGATCCAAATCAACAAATTTCATCAAAACCAAACTCAAGAACACCGAATTCATCAAAAACAATGATGAAATCCTCCAAAAATCCAAGTTAACCTCAACCCACAAAATCCACATTTTTATCGAAAATTCATATTTATAATGAATAGATTACCTTGGATCTTGCGGTTTTGATGACTAAATCTCTTCTCCAAGCTCGGATTCACCTTTCCCAACCTCGATTTCTCTCACAGAACCTCTCAAAATTGTTTAAGAAAATGTTGTTTTGCATGCATTCTCAATCAATCATCTATTTATACCATTTATTCTAATCTAATGTGTGCACACATCTCGAGGTTGATCTAACGGCCACTGATCATCATGTGTCATCCAAAATCGTGACACTTTATCCTAACAACACTTGCCTTGATTTACTCTGTTGTGCATCTCGAGGTTTATCCTCTGCACCCTGATTTTCCTATTCAAACTATAGGATTTAATTAATTCATTAATACATTAATACAACCTTAAGTTAAGTCACCTTAATAAATCATTTAAAAATCATATGTGAGTCACACTAACCCTCAGCTACCCGGCAACCCATGCCCCGTACCCCGACTATCCCGTACCCGCTACCCAGTCCCCAACATGCACTTCGGGACATATACCCGACTCGTAGCCTTGTCCGACATCAACTTACACACATGTGATGTTTATATAAATAATAATAATTTTCCACATCACAATAATAGACATACAACTTGTACAAATAACACAATATAACTTGGGTACTCATATTTGAGTCAACCCAGTTGTCCACGTAACGCCCGAATTATCCGTTAATCCCCGTGATTAACACTAATCATGATTAAATTAATTTGGGCCATTACAGGAAAAATCCTAGTTGCGGCTAGATGGTTGTATAAGACCTTATTGCGATAAGGCATCTTGTAAAATACCTAGTTGAGGCTAGGCATTCACTAGGCTAGTTAGCTTAGGGTGTAACACTTATTGGTAATATAAGTGGGGGTTGAAAATCCTAACCGGGGAGGTCAGGTAGTGGATGTAGATTGGTTGGATCAAACCACTAGTATCGTGTGTCTCATTTCCATCTCTTATACCCTATTCACTTGCATAGCATCTTTATTTACATTTTGGTGAGCATATATCATCATGATTATTGAATTATATTTAAAAAGGCGATAACTACTCGGTAACCCAATTCACCCCTCCTCTTGGGTGACCTTTAATTGGTATCAGAGCGGGTTATTGCTCAAAGTGTTACTAACGTATCTTTGAGTGTTTTCTTGCAAGAATGCAAACATTAGATTTTGCTCGCCTTAAGGAAGGCATCTCATCCTTTAGGCCTCCTTACTTTGATGGGACCAACTATGCTCATTGGAAAGTTCGAATGAAGTTCTACATTAGAGCACAAGGTAGACATTTGTGGGATTCTATCATGGACGGCTACACTCCACCAAACAAGCCGAAAAAGACTACACTCCCGCCGAGGCAAGACTTGAGCTATCTAATGATCAAGCAATGAATCATTTATTTTGTGCACTAAGTGAAAATGAGTTTAACCGGATTAGTGCATGTGAGACGGCTAAGGAATTATGGGAAAAACTTGAAGTACATTATGAAGGGACACAACAAGTCAAGAACACTAAATTGAGGATTCTTGAAGAACATTATGAGACTTTTCGAGTTGAGCCCCATGAAGACATGGCCAAGGCCATCACAAGGTTCACAAAGCTTTTGAATGAGATCAAAAACCTTGGCAAACATTATGATCAAGAGAACTCGGTGTACAAGTTCCTTAAAGGCTTGCCTAAGGAATGGGATGCAAAAAAGTATGCTATTCAATCGGCGCAAAACCTTGGAGATTACACTTTTGATGCATTATGTGGAGAGTTGACGGTCCATGAATTCGAGCTAAAGGACCGTGCTAGATTGGAAGCACTTGGTGGAATGACCAAGCAAGAGTTAAAGAAGGAGCATGCCTTGAAAGTTACTTGTTCACCGACCGAAGATGATGTAAGTTCAAGTGAGAATGATTCTATTGAACAAGAAGTGGTCATGTTGTCAAGAAAGCTCAAGAAGGCTACATACAAAAGAGACAAGTACAAGAAGTACAAAGGTGCAAACAAAGCAAGCAAATCACGTGATATAATTTGTTACAAGTGTCGCAAACCGGGAAACATGATGACGGAATGCAAGTACATGAAGAGAAGCAAGCGATACGACTCATCATCATCATCATCATCTAGCTCCGACTCCGAGTCGAAAAATGAGAAGGTTATTATTTGTCTTATGGCAAGGAGTGAGGTAAGTGACTCTATCTCTTTTAATTGTGATGATGTAAATGCATTGAATAATATGCCAAATGTTCATGACCTTAGGAACGAGTTAGAAAAAGAGGTCAAAAAGACCAAGCAACTCAAAAAGAGCTTGATCAAAGCCATTAGTGAGATTGAATCTCAAAATGAGATTATCGATGATCTCCAACATGACTTAGAATTGGTCATAAATGAGAGAAATGGCTTAGCAAAAGATGTAAAGGACTTGACTATCACGGTGACCAAGTTCACAAGTGGTACTAAGATGTTTGACATGATGTTGGGAGCACAACAACATGCACTCAACAAGAGAGGCATAGGCTATGGTGCTAGCCTATTAAGCTATGGAAAGCTATTGGTCGAATCTAACAAATGCTTCAAATGCAATAGATCTCATAATATTGGTAAATGTGTCTTAAATAAGACCAATAGAGGTAAACTAGTATGGGTAGAAAAGAATGTATATGATACACAATTTATGGAACACAAAGGTGTATGGGTACCAAAGTCCATGATTCATAGAGTGAATTAGATTTACTTTGGAACATGAATGTTCTTAAATGATAGATAAATGAATAAGAGTTAAGCATGACATGTCTTGCATTAATCACATACACATAGCGTGCTTATATTATTATTTTTGATGTCATGCTTGCATTTCATATGCATTATGTGTAGGACCATGATAAATGAATACAATGTAGCCAAGCACTTTTGGGCCGAAGCCACTAACACGACATGAGTTAGGCATGTCTCGTGAATCGGACCTTCTACACATGTTTTAGGTGTTTTAATCCTCTTTATATGTTGTAAGTGAAGTGTCCATAAAGTTTGAGGTGAATCGGAGTTGTGTGTCAAAAATTCAAAATTTTTATTTCCAAAACTCCAGAGAGAAATTTGCGCTAATTGCAGAATCTAGCGGCTAATACTTCTCTAGCCCAAATTAATTAAATGATCCATTAGCAAGCTAACTCTGTAATTAGCGCGCTAATGCCGCTTGGCCGAACAAACTGGATATGTACCTAAAATGAGAAATATATTGGTATCATGAGTTTGAACATGCATGTTGATAGGGGAGCTTATGCTTTCAATTATTTCCTTGAGCTTACATTTAATGCATATTGATAGGGGGAGTCCTCATTTGGTATCATTTTTATAAAACGGGGGAGAATGTATTTGAACTCTATTTATTGGATTTATTCCTTTGCTATTACTCTATTTGCATCATGATTTTACATGCCCCACTTTTTGATGGTATCAAACGGGGGAAAAAGGTTGAACTTGAAAGAGTATAAATTTTATGTATAACCATGAATGCGATGTTCATACACTTGTATTATGTTTTATGCTTGTCAAGTTCACATTGTTTGTTATCATCAAAAAGGGGAGATTGTTGGACTAAGTGGTTAGTCACTCTAACTCCGACCGGGATTTTGATGGAAACAAACAAGGTGAAAATATACTAATAAGTTTATCAAGTGCATTTCAATTTCATCAAAGGTTGCAAAATATCACAATCTCAAGTATTCAAGTATTCAAGCCATACAAGTTCAATATTCGGCAAACATAAGGAAAAGAAAACGAAAGATTGAACCACGAGTTGTAACATTGATGTAAGATATATAAGTTCATTTATGCAAGCCTATTGCATTAGTTCATGCACATCAAATATTTCAAATGGATTTTCAAATGTCAAGTGATAACTTGAAGTTTTAAGTGAAACTTAACACATGACTCAGTCTATAAGTTTAAACAATGTTAAACTATGTGTTAATCGTACTTTGAAAATCATTGTGGAAGTTTTCGAAAAAGAAAAACTTGTCTTTGAAATGTTTTTGAAAAGAAAACTGCATATTTGTAGAAAAACCCCTCGCATGTAATGAAATCAGAATTTTCTGTTTTTGGGATTTGTAAAAATATCCGAACAACCCAAATAGGCCATATGACCCATAACAAACATGTATGACATGTTATATAAGGTTTGGTGGGGTCCCGGATGTGATAAAGGGTCGTTAACTCTATGGTCAAAAATATTATTTTGAGGCCCCTGACTATTAGCGCGCTAATATTTTTATTAGCACGCTAAGTGCAGAGTTAGCACGCTAGGTCAGAAAATTAGCGCGCTAATTCCTTTCCTGACAGCTTTTTGATAAAGTTGAAAAACACACTTTAATTTAAATTTTTGATGAAATCTCAGCCGTTGGATCCCTAAAACAGTCATAAACTAATATATAAGAATATAGAACACTCTAAAAAACCAAGCACAAAGGATTTGTTTTTAGTAGAAAGAAAAACACAAGTGCTCAAATTTTTCAAGAGGAAGAGCTTGGAGTTTTGTGAAGAACACAAGGAATACTTTGAGGCTGTTGAATCAATCTTAAAATTAGCATTCTTGAGGCCTTCTAAGGTGTACTACAACCTCTCCAAAACTGATTTTCAAGTCATCATCTTGGGGTTGTAAGAAAGTCATATTTCCTAGCTTTTCTTGTGCTTAAATTATATATTCTTGTGTGCTTGACTTGGGAAATCACATGTTGTGTTGTTAAACACATTTGTCTTGGGTTTTGCACTTAAACTTGATTTACTAAACCCTATGACTGATTTGGACAAGAGTTTGCACTTAAACTTGATTTCTATCAAACTTTTGTTCATTGGATTTGAAACCGGATTTGTTCTAATCAATTTGTTTGAAACGGTTTCATATTTGAGTTTTGCATAAAATCAGTGATATCTTTGCATTTCTCAATTATTTTCATACTTGCATGCATTAGAGTGGTTAGGCTCTAGGAGGCTTGCTTGTATTTGAACTTGGTGCCGCTTTACTTTGTAACGTGTATTTCATTGTATTCATCAAACTTTGATTGTAAGACTTAGTGGGATCTAAGTCGAAAGGGAAGACCTAGTTGAGGCTAGGCATAAATCCTAGTTGCGGCTAGGTGGGGAAAATCCTAGATGAGTCTAGGTGGGGAAAATCCTAGTTGCGGCTAGTGGTTGTATAAGACCTTATTGCGATAAGGCATCTTGTAAAAGACCTAGTTGAGGCTAGGCATTCACTAGGCTAGTTAGCTTAGAGTGTAACACTTATTGGTAATATAAGTGGGGGTTGAAAATTCTAACCGGGAGGTTAGGTAGTGGATGTAGATCGGTTGGATCGAACCACTATATCGTGTGTCTCATTTCCATCTCTTCTACCCCATTCACTTGCATAGCATCCATATTTGCATTTTGGTGAAGCATATATCATCTTGATTATTGAATTATATTTTAAAAGGGGATAACTACTCGGTAACCCAATTCACCCCCTCTTGAGTGACCTTCAATCTGGTTAAAGACGATGTTTAATTGTGTCAAATCATTGTGCTCCTAATGTTAGAGTCTCTGGTGATCTCAAGTCGAAGGACTAAATGATATAACTATCATGAGAATCACTTATGGCATTGACCATGTAGCGTTCTCATAGCGGATCGGTCCAGTATTTGTTCCCAACAAATACTTATGATCTTGATCCGTACCCATATACGCATAATAATCACATGACTATCAATCAAGACTAATACTAGTCTTAATTTATTATTGTTCCCACAATAATAACTGACTAGGGACGTTTAGAATAATAATTATTCATGGATACTGTTATAAAAGAAACATGCGTCTACTTATAATAGTTAAACAATATTTACATCATTGGCCTAGAGCACATTTCCCAACAACAAGTTACCTTTTCCTGTGTCTTCATATGTTGCTCAAGGGCCTCTTGATTTAATCCGCTCTGATGTATGGGGACCTTCACTGGTTTCTTCCATTGATGGCAATAGATACTATGTTTTATTTTTGGATCATTATAGTCGCTATTGCTGGATTTATTTCTTGAAACAAAAATCTGATGTCCTTACTACATTTATTAAATTTCGACACATTGTCGAAAAAAAATTTGGGAGACCGATTAAAATATTTCAATCTGATTTGGGTGGTGAATTTCAAGCTCTTACTACATATCTTTCAGAAAATGGTATCACTCGACGTAGTGCTTGTCCCAAAATTCCAGAACAAAATGGGTCTGCTGAACGAAAACATCAACATATTGTTGAAATTGGACTTTCATTACTACAACATTCCTCTGTTCCAAATATTTATTGGACTCATGCATTTGACACTGCCATTTATATCATTAATAGATTGCCATCCAACGTTCTTCAAAACATCTCGCCATTTGAAAAATTATTTCAGTTTTTGCCAAATTATACTGAAATGAAAGTTTTTGGATGTCTTTGTTACCCTTGGCTTAAACCTTATGCTCCTAACAAGCTTTCTCCAAGGTCAAAAGCTTGTGTTTTTCTTGGTTACAGTAAACTCCACAAAGGTTATATCTGTCTTGATACTACTTCTTCAAAAACTCTCGTCTCTCGACATGTCATTTTTGATGAACAGGTGTTCCCTTTTTCACATAAGCCAACAACTTCTACAAGTGCTCAACAGCATGACACATCACCGGCAACCATTTTAATTCCATCTTTCATGCCCATTAATCCTACAAATCCTAACCCACCACCTATTCATAATCAACCACTAATCACTCCATCGAATCACTCCATCGAATCCATCGAATCCATCTTCTCTACCCATCCTATGATTACCCGTTCTCAAACTGGATCCTTAAAAGCCCGAGTTCTTCATACTCAAGTTGAAGAATCTAAGCCCCCTCATATACCCAAGCAGTAAAATCGAGCAAATGGCGGCAAGCTATGAATGTAGAGATTGATGCATTAGTTGCTAATGATACATGGGACTTGGTTCCACCTTCTTCTTCACATAATGTTATTGGATGCAAATGGGTGTATCAAATAAAGGAGAAATCAGATGGTTCTCTTGAACGTTATAAAGCCCGACTCGTCGCCAAAGGTTTTCATCAACGACCTGGTATTGACTATAGAGACATTTATAGTCCCGTAATTAAGCCTGCAACCATCAGGCTTATTCTTTCCATGGTAGTTTCACATCGTTGGTTTGTTCAAAAATTGGATGTCTCTAATGCCTTTTTACATGGCAAGCTTGATGAAGAAGTATTTATGCAACAACCACAAGGCTTTGTCAGTTCCATATATCCTGACCATGTTTGCAAGTTGAAAAGGTCTTTATATGGCTTGAAATAAACCCCAAGGCAATGGTTTCTATGTGTTATTGAAGTACTTAGATCCATTCGTTTTCAACACTCAAAAACTGATACATCACTCTATTATTACAATCATGGAGGAGTTCAAGCATATTGTCTTATTTACGTTAATGACATCTTACTCACTGGAGTAATCCTAATATTCAGCATATTATTACTTGTAAGTTTGCACTGAAATTAAGATCTAGGCCGCCTACACTATTTCCTTGGTGTGGAAGCAAATTGGTCACCCACTGGCCTACTTCTAACTCAACCTAAATACATCACAGACTTGTTATCAAGAGCCAATGTATGTCTTTGGCAAATTCAGTCTCTACTCCTGCTTGCCCACAGTCCAAGCTACATTAATTGGTGGGAGCCTATTTCCTGATGCTACTTTTATCGAAGCATTGTTGGTGGTTTGCAATACCTCTCTCTTACTAAGCCAGACATCTCTTATTCAGCAAACAAAGTAGTTCAAATTGACCATCGTTTCCCACCATGATCAATTTGTGGGAGGATGATAAGGCAGAATATTTTGAGTTTATCTTATGTACCTACAATTGGTTGTTTTATGTTTTCAGAAGCTTGGGAGAGAGAGTTGTAAATCACATTCTTGCTCTCGACAGTGCACTTGGCGTGTTTGAGTCTATGCTTCAAACGCAACCCAAGCCCTCTGTTTATTCTTTCAATAAAACTCTATGAACTATTGACAAGTTCAAACACTACTCCCATGCGACTTCCTTGGTGATATCGATGGGTGATGCCCAAATCAAACCAGATAGATATGTTCACGCTCTACACGCTGATGAACTGTTTCTGCAACATGGGTCGTGTGGATTTCGGCTTTGCAGTTCTCGGGAGCATCGTCAAGCAAGGGTTTGAAGCATATGCCGTAACTCTTGGTACACTCATTAATGGGCTCTGTAAATCAGGAGAAGTTGGTGAGGCTCTCAAGTTGCTTAATTTGATGAAGAAGGGAAAGAGGCTCTTTGGTAATATATAACATTTACACTTTGGGCGCACATCGACTCTTTCTTGTCTCTTCGGCGTCACAAAACAACATAAATGACTAAAAAAAGAGCGTTGAGAGTGTGTTTTATATAATACACCATTATTGATGGTCTTTGCAAGGAAAAAAGAGTAGATGAAGCTAAACTTTTATTGAGAGAAATGGTGGACAAAAATGTTGTGCCAAATGTGGTTACTTAAAGTACATTGTTTCATGGGTTTTGTGGTTTAGGCATGTGGAAAGAAGCTAGAGGACTTCTTGATGAGATGGGTGGTCATAGGATCTCACCCAGTGTTGTAACCTTTACAATTTTAGTAGATGCACTTTGTAAAGATGGGAAGATAAAGGAAGCGGCTCAATTGTTTGAAGAAATGCGGAAAAGAAGAGTAGAGCTAAATGTTTCGACTTATAGCTCTTTGATTAATGGCTTGTGCAATTATGGGCAATGGGAAGATGATGACAGTTGACATTTTTGTTGTATCTGAAAATATAATTATGTATCTTTTGTTATGTATTTCTTAGTTTAACTTGTATGTTTAAGCAAGACATGGTCAAGTATGAACTTGTCATTGTTTAGGTGAAAAGGACTTCACAAGTATGGTGAAGTAGATCATTAGTTTGGATTTTTGGTAATGTGCAGAAGTAAAATCTGCAGCTTTTGTAACAAACCATATGAAGCTGTAATTTTTGAAATGCATGAAGTGATGAGAAACTGATACAGAGCAACTGGTGTTAAGCTCTTTTCTCTCCACTTCTTTGTGTTCAAAATCCTACATGTGGTATCAGAGCCTTTGCTGATCTTTGTGGGCTGTGAGTTTTGAGAGAAAACAAGTCAAGATCCTCATCAAACAAAGACCAACTTCAACAGAAATTGCTTCAAACAATGCTTTGAGTGCTTGCCACCTCCAATCTTCAATGTGAGAACTATCAAATGTGGGTCATGAGAATGAAGGCTTTGTTGAAGGGGCCGGACTTGTGGGAGGCAAGTGGATACAGAGTTGATCCTCCTCCTTTGAGAGCAAATCCAACCATTGCACAAATTAAGCACCATGTTGAAGAGACATCAAAAAATTCAAAGCTCTTTCCTATATACACTCACCAAGTGATCGAGCCTATATTCACACGCATCGTGGCATGTGAAAGAAAAGAAGCCTGGGATAGGCTTAAGGAAGAGTTCCAAGGAAGTGAAAAAACAAGACAGATGCAAGTCTTGAACTTGCGAAGGGAGTTTGAAGCCTTGAAGATGAAGGAAACAGAGAATGTGAAGGAGTTCTCTGGATAGAGTTCTTAAAGTTGTGAACCAAATCAAATTCTTGGTGAAGATTTGGCTGATAAAAGGGTGGTTGAGAAGGTTCTTGTGAGTCTACCTGAGAGGTTTGAAGCAAAAATTTCCTCTCTTGAAGATTCAAAGGATTTTACAAAAATCTCTCTTGCTGAGTTGGTGAATACCTTGCAAGCCACCGAGCAAAGAAGAATGTTGAGGTTGGAAGAGCATACAGAGAATGCTCTTGTAATGAAAAACAAAGAAAAGTTTCAAATCCACTTCAAAGGTAGAAGAAATGAAAGAAAAAACAAGAAAGAAGGCGAAAACAACAAACTCGAAGAAAGAAGAGGCAAATTTCCTCCATGTCCAAATTGTAAAAAAAACAAATCATTTAGAAAAATTCTGCTGGTACAAACCTGGAGTTCAATGTAGGTCTTGTAAAAAGTTTGGACATGTTGAGAAAGTTTGCAAATCAAGAGCCCAAGAAAGCCAACAAGCACAAGTTGCGAAAATCAAGAACAAGAGGTTAACTTGTTCGTGGCAACTTGTTGTGCACCAAAACCAAGACCGATTCATGGCGATTGATAGTAGATGCACTCATAACATGACCTCGGAAGCAAGCATGTTTCAAAAGCTTGACAAATCATATACCTCCAAAGTTAAAATTGGAAGTGGAGAATTTCTAGAAGTCAAAGGCAAAGGAGAAATTGCCGTTAGAACTCCTACAGGTATCAAATTCATTTCTGAAGTTCTATTTGTGCCTGAAATAGATCAAAACTTGCTTAGTGTTGGTCAAATGCTTGAGAAGAATTATTCATTGTCTTTTAAAGATATGGCCTGCACAATTATAGATCCTACTCACTTTGGCATAGAAGATTTGTCATTCAAATTTTCAGTCACTTAAACAAATGCATGAAAAATCTTTAGTTGAAAATATGTCTCCTATGCATGATCAAGATGGTGTTTGTGAAGGGTGTCAACTTGGCAAGCAAGCTAGAATCCCCTTTCTAATAAATCAGTCATGGAGAGCTATGGAAAAACTGCAACTGATTCATAGTGATGTTTGTGGCCCTATGAGTATTCCCTCACTCAATGGCAAAGAAATACTTTGTTCTCTTCATTGATGATTTCTCAAGATTTTGTTGGGTGTATTTTCTACAACAAAAATCGAAGTCTTGAGAACATTTCATAAATTCAAAGTCATGGTGGAGAATCAAAGTAATTTCAAGATCAAAGCTCTCAGATCTGATAATGGCACCGAGTACACTAACAAAAACTTCAAGAAGCTATGTGAAGAAGCGAGGAATTCAGCATCAATTCACGAGTTAGCTACACCCCACAAAAAATAGGGTAAGCGAGAGGAAGAACAGAATCAACTCATGGAGATGTCTAGATGTCTAATGTTTGAAAAAAAAACTTCCAAAGAAGTTTTGGGCGTAAAGTCGTAAACACTTGAGTTTATCTTCGAACGTACTTCCTACAAAAGCACCGCAAGAAATGACTCCTTTTGAAGCTTGGTTCGATGTTAAACCATTTATTGAGCATCTCAAAGTTTTTGGCAAAGCATTTGTTATGCTCACATTCCTGCAGTAAAAGAGATAAGCTCGATCGCAAATCGAAGTTGGAGTTTTTCTCGACTACGCAGAATAATGTAAAAGTGGTACAGAGTCTTCAACTTGCAAACTGAAAATGTGATGATTTGTAGGGATTTGAAGGTTGATGAAGAAGCATTTTGGGATTGGGAGAAGTCACAAGTGCAACAAATGGACAAATTCGGTTCTGTCCAATTCTCAAAGTCAAAATGTGATTGTTGAAGAAAATGATTCAAGTAGTGACTCGATTTAGAATTTGCGCTTAGAGGTACTAGATCCTTGGAGGACATTTATGCAAGATGTAATGTGGTACTTCTTGAGCCAACAACACTTGAAGAAGCAATGAAATCATCGATTGGAAGCATGCAATGCAGACGAGCTGAAAATGATTGAGAAGAATGAAACTTGGAATTTGGTTGACAAGCCAAGAAACAAAAAAGTAATTGGTGTGAAATGGGTTTTCGAACTAAATTAAATCCCAATGGTTCAGTCAACAAACACAAGGCCAGATTAGTTGTGAAGGGGTACTCACAACAATTTGGAGTTGATTATACAGATACTTTTGCACCTATGGCAAGGTATGATACAATTAGGCTTCTCATTGCCTTGGCGGCTCAAAGAAGTTGGAAGATTTACCAACTTGATGTAAAATCAGCCTTCTTGAATGGTTATCTTCAAGAAGAAATCTTTATGGAGCAGCTTCTAGGATTCATTAAGAAAGGGGAAGAAGATAAGGTTTTCTTGCTGAAGAAAGCTTTATATGGTTTAAAACAAACCGCAAGGGCTTGGTACAGCAGAATTGATGATTATCTCCTGCAGTTGGGATTCAAGAGAAGCCTAAGTGAAGCTACATTATATGTGAAGACACAAAATGCTGATTTGCTGTTGGTGTCCTTGTATGTAGACGATCTTCTTATCACTGGAAGTAGCATTGAGCTTGTGAAGCTCTTCAAAAAGGAAATGGAATCTGTTTTTGAGATGACTGACTTGGGTAACATGACATTCTTTCTTGGTTTGGAGGTTCATCAAACAAATCAAGGAACCTTTATATGTCAAGCAAAATATGCCAAAGAGGTTTTGAAGAACTTTGGAATGGAGAATTGCAGCAAAGTTGATACTCCCTTAGCTCAAAATGAAAAATTGAGCAAGGAAGATGGCTTCAATAAAGTTGTTGTTGGAGTTTACAGAAGTCATATTGGTTGTTTGTTGTATCTTACTTCATCCAGACCTGATATCATGTATGTTACAAGCTTGTTGTCAAGATTTATGCAAGAACCAAGTCAAAATCATTTCAAGGCTGCAAAAAGGGTGCTCAGATATGTCAAGGGAACCATTGATTTTGGAATCTGGTTTAAAAATGACTTAGATGTGAAGTTGATTAGCTATGCGAGACAAAGTGATTGGGGAGGTTCAATTGATAACATGAAAAACACCTCAAAGTTATGCATTCTCTCAGGTCAGTCGTTTTATCGCTTGGAGTTCAAAGAAACAAGAAGTGGTAGCTCAATCCACCGCTGAAGCAGAGTATATTTCAGCTACGCAGCTGTGAATCAAGCCATTTGGTTGAGAAAGATGATGAAAGACTTAAAGCAAGATCAAGAAGAAGCTACTGTCATATTTTGTGACAATCAATCTGCAGTGGCTATGGCTAAGAATCCTATTTTTCATGGTAGGACAAAGCACATCAAAATCAAATATCACTTCATCAGAGAAGCTAAGAAGGATAATGAAATTAAGCTTGTTCATTGTAATTCAGAGTCACAAGTTGCAGACATTTTGACAAAAGGGCTGCCTAAAATCAGATTTGAAACATTAAGGAGGAGCCTTGGTGTTTCCAGCAAAAATGCCAAGGAGGAGTGATGACAGTTGACATTTTTGTTGTATCTGAAAATATAATTATGTATCTTTTGTTATGTATTTCTTAGTTTAACTTGTATGTTTAAGCAAGATATGGTCAAGTATGAACTTGTCATTGTTTAGGTGAAAAGGACTTCACAAGTATGGTGAAGTAGATCATTAGTTTGGATTTTTGGTAATGTGCAGAAGTAAAATCTGCAGCTTTTGTAACAAACCATATGAAGCTGTAATTTCTGAAATGTATGAAGTGATGAGAAACTGATACAGAGCAACTGGTGTTAAGCTCTTTTCTCTCCACTTATTTGTGTTCAAAATCCTACAGAAGAAACCATGAAGCTGCTTGAAGACATGTTGGAGCATAAAATCTCTGTCAATGTTGTAATTTTCAATATGATGATGGATCTCGTTTTCAAAGAAGGGAGGGCAAGTGAAGCATTGAAGTTGTTTGAAATAATGACTCAAAAACGTGTAAATCCTAATCTTATCATATATAACACTTTGATTCACGGTTTATGTATTTGTGGGCAGTGGAGAAGGAATGAGCTTGTTCAATGTGATATTAGAGAACATTGAAGTTTCTGCAGATGTTCAAACATTTAATATTATGGTAGACGCTCTTTGCAAAGAAGGGATGATCAAGGAAGCCCATAAATTACTGGAGTTGATGATCCAAAAGGGTGTCAAGCCAGACCCAGTCACCTTGAACTCGTTAATGGATGGATATTGTTTGCAAGGTGACATGAGAAATGCAATGGAAGTTTTCTACTCAAGTGGTCAGGAACCCAATGCACGAACCTATAATATATTGATCAATGGCTATTGCAAGAGTAAGAGATTGGATGAAGCATTTTCACACTTTCGAGGCATGAGTAAGCATAAGGGATTGGCATCTGATACCATCACTTATAGTACTCTTATAGGTGGGTTGTGCAAGGTTGGAAGGGTTAGTGATGCAAAGGAGCTTTTTAATGAAATGCAACAGAATGGTTCAAAACCTAGCATATTCACATATGGTATACTAATTGACGGTTTGTGTGTTAGACCAGGGGAATTGCAAAGACTTCAAAGCGTGTAACACTGCCACTTTCCTAAAGGAATTTTTGCTCTCTACATTGCAAGAGTCAGCAAATATCCTAAAGGATACGATGAAGTATACCTACCTTTCGCTTTGTAGTAGTGAAAGATAAAAACAAAAGCAATTGCTAGTGAATTTCGAGATCGTACTTCCTCTCCAAACCTCCCCTTTTATAGAGCACTGGTCATGACCAGTTGGGGTGAAATTGGGGTCAAGCATTGATGCAATGGAATAATGTAGCAATTAATTCCTTTGCAGTTCAATAATCCCTTAATGGAGAGCCGTTTCAATAATTCCTTAATGGAGAGCCGTTTCAACTGCACCCATTAAGCCACTCTACTAACTATCCATTTAATTTGAAAATGTCTAACAATCCCCCACCATTTTTAAAATATTCAGATCATTCAATCCACGAAATCTCAAACATTATATGCATAACTAATGGTATCTTGCGATTTGAACCACTAACTTGTAAAAAGTTCATTACATCATATCAGAATTGCATGGTAGATACACTTTGAACCAATGATTCTATTCGATATGTAGCATAAACATATCACACATATAACTTACACCAGCAAATAGTCATAAATATCCTGACACTTCAACATTGGCCTTGTGTCCCGTATCTTCTCGTGAATGTCTTTGGAGCCAAGCCCTTGAACTCCTTGAAGCGGCCGCACTTCACATCCACATAGGTAGTTTCCATTCTAGTACCCCCGCAATTTAAGTACCTTTAGAAGACTATTAAGAGATCATCTCAACCTCCTCTCTTTATATGCAGGTACCGAGCACTAACAACCTTGGGATGATTATTAAAATTTAGTGTTCACAGTCACACCTATAATGAATTTGACTGCATTGAACTCAAGACTTAATGTAATGTTAGGCGTCGAGTTAAGTTTTCACTATTGGTGACCTATAATTCATGAGCTTGAGACACATCCCCCTTGATATTTTATTTACCAAGTCTCTAGGCAATTCTTTAGTAAGGGGATCTGCCAAATTTTAACTAGATCTCACATAGTTAATTGTGATAACTCCACTTGTTATCAATTCTCTGACACAACTGTGTCTCAGTCCAATATGTCTGGATTTACCATTGTACACTTGGCTATAAGCCTTTGCCAATGTGGCCTCATTATCACAATGGATAGAGACTGGAGCTATCGGTTTAGGCCACAATGGTATCTCGTGTAATAATTCACGTAGCCATTCAGCTTCTTTTGAAGCCGAGGCCAGCGCAATAAACTCTGATTCCATGGTAGAACCAGCCATTAAAGTTTGTTTCTTTGAAGCCCACGAGATTGCTCCTTCAACAAGTGTGAAAATCCACCCACTTGTCGATGCATGATCTTGATCTTTCACAATCCAACTTGCATCCAAGAATCCTTCTAAGACTGAATGATATCCACTATAGCATAAACCATAGTTAATTGTTTTCTTCAAGTATTTCAAAACTCTTCGAATTGCAAACCAATGCAACTCACTTGGATTAATTGTAAATCTGCTTAACTTGCCTACTGCCAAGGCAATATCCGTCCTAGTGCATGTTATTGCATACATTAAGCATCTAATTAATCTAGAATACTCTAGTTGTGAAACTGGATCGCCTGTATTTTTCACTAGCTCAATACTTGAATCTAGCGGGGTGGAAACAGGGGCACAATTCAAATGATTGAATCTATTGAGAACTTTCTCAATATAATGAGATTAAGTTAAAGTAATACTCCCCTCGTCTCTTACAATCTGAATTCCAAGTATGATATCAGCTTGCCCCATATCTTTCATTTCAAACTAGCTTGAAAGAAACCTTTCGGTCAACTAAACTTGTTCCAAGTCAGTTCCAAAAATCAGCATGTCATCTACATAAATATAGATAATGATACCGTTGCCTTTTCCATCAAACTTGATATATATACATTTATCATATTCATTTATTTTGAATACAAAAGCAAGTACAACCTGGTCAAATTTTTGGTGTCACTGTTTTGGTGCTTACTTTAAATCGTACAATGATTTTTGCAATCTATACACTATTCTCATGACTGGGCATAATAAACCCTTCAGGTTGTTCCATGTATATTTCCTCATACAATTCTCCATTTAGGAACGTTGTTTTAACGTCCATTTGGTGGATGACCAGCTTGTTTATGGCTGCAATTGCAATAAGCAATCTAATAGTAGCAATTCTACCTACTGGTGAATAGGTATCGAAATAGTCTATTCCATGCTTTTGGGTGAAACCCTTAGCAACCAGTCTCACTTTGTGTTTTTCAATGGATCCATCAACACTTCTTTTCCTTTTGAAGAGAAATTTGCATTTAATGGGTTTACACCCAGGAGGTAGATCAACTAGCTCCTAAGTGTTATTTCCCATTATTGAATCCATCTCATCATTTAATGCCTCTTTCCAAAAAGCTGCATCTCTTTCTTTCATTGCCTCCTCTACTGTTTGAGGATCAGCATCCGTATTAAAACAATACGGAATTTGTCTAGTTACTGTTTCTCTACTTCCTTCAACTAGGAATGTATAGAAATCAGAACCAAATGACTTAATTTTCCGAGCTCGTTTGCTCCTTCGAAGTTCAGGAACTTCTACTATTTCTTTGTCATTTTCAATTTCTATGACTTCCTTCCCTTTTTGGTTTTCTTCAGAATACTTTTAGTAATAGATTTAAATCTTGTCTCATCAAAGATTGCATCCCTTGATTCAATTACAGTGTTTACTTGAAATCGAATTATTAGGCTCAATCACCATGAATCTATATGCCTTACTGTGTTGTACATATCCAATAAATATGCACTCCACTCCCCTTTCACCCAATTTTCTCTTTTTGGGTTCAGGTACCTTTACTACTGCTCTACTGCCCCAAACTCTTAAATAATTAAGATTTGGTTTTCGCTCATATGGGGTGACTTTATTCCTCTTTTGTGGAATTATGTTCAAAATATGGCATGCAGACAGTAATGCCTCTCCCCAAAATTCGCTACTCAAACCAGAGTTTGATATCATAGCATTAACCATTTTAGTTAAAACACGATTTTTACGCTCAGCCACACCATTTTGTTGTGGTGTATAAGGGCCAGTAGTCTCATGGACTATTCCAGTGGATTCAAAGTACTTTGGATCATAGTACTCTCCTCCCCTATCCGACCTTAAACATTTTATAAAGGTCTCACATTACAATTCAGTTTCTGCCTTATAGGCCCGAAACTTAACCATTGTCTTATCTTTGGAATGCAACAAATAAACATAACAGTACCTACTATAATCATCAATAAATGTTATAAAATATTTATTGCCTCTTATAGATGGTGTACTATGTATGTCACAAACATCAGAATGTATTAAGTCTAGCAACTTTGAATATCTTTCAACATTAGGAAATGGATTTCTAGTTATTTTTGTTTTCATGCATGTATTGCAATTTCTTTCATATTTATCAAAATAAGGCAGTAATTCCAGATTTACCATATCATATAATTTTCTGAAATGAACATGTCCTAATCTATGATGCCATAAAAATGAAGAAGACTCAACAAGATACGCAGAAACAACATTCTTATTAGATAAAGCGATTACATTGAGCTTAAACATGCCATCATAAGCATACCCCTTCCCTACATATGCCCCTCCCTTGGAGAGTACAAACTTGTCAGCCTCAAAGACAAGCCTAAATCCAAACTTATTCAAAAGACCACCCGACACAAGATTCTTCCTCACTTCTGGTGCATAATACACGTTAGTGAGTGTTATAATTTTGCCAAAAGTAAATTTCAGATCAACACTACCTATACCTTTAACAGGGACAATAGCATCATTTCCCATGTACAGAACAATATTTTCATCTACTGCCTCCATGGTCTTGAAGAACCTCTTGTTCTTGCAGACATGTCGAGTAGCACCAAAATCAACCCACCAAGCCATATCATTTTCAACGACGTTGATTTCAGATATTATAACAACGAGATCATCATTGTCATTACCTGCACCTTTGGCAGTGCTAGAGGAAGCATGATTTTTTCTTTGCTTTCTCTTCCAATGATTACATTCGGACTTGAGGTGGCCATCTTTCCCACAGAACCAATAAGTGATTTTCTGCTTCTTTTGATTCTGGTTTTGGTTGTTCGGTTTTCTCGAAACATTAGGCTTTTTGAAATCTCTAGGCTTGTTAGCCCTGTTCAACAGGGGCTTTTTGAACTTAGCCGCTTCCATCACATACACCTTTGAAGTTTCCTGAGCATTCTGCTCTTTTTCATTTTTCTGCATGCGACAATCCTCTTCTACACGAAGATGGTTAGCAAGTTCATCAAGAGATATGTCTTCTTTTTATGCTTAAGAGTTCGTTTGAACTCCTTCCAAGATAGGGCCCAGTTTATCAATAATAGAAGACACAATAATTATTTCATCCATGACAAGATAGTGTTGAGAGAAATTATTTCTTATTCTCTCAACTTCACGAAATTGTTCCATGACAGACCTTTCATCAACCATTTTAAAATTAATAAACTTTGATATAAAAAATTTCTTACTTGTCGCATCCTCCTTATGGTACCTTGCCTCCAATTTCTCCCACAGCTCCTTGGCAGATGAGACATCATGGTATAGGTCGAACAGTGAGTCTTTCATGGCATTCAGAATGTGACCTCTGCATGTGTGGTCATCAGTCTCCCATTTCTGCCTCTTCCTATCTGCTTTGACGCTTTCATCGTCGGACTTCATAGATTTTGGTGTATCCAAAACATACACCAGATGAAGAGCCACCAGCAGGAAATGTACTCGCTTCTACCACCTCAGGAAATCGCCTCCATCGAAGCGATCTAACTTCACAATGTTAGCTGACAGTTCTTTGATTGAAGCCATTGCAATTAAAGAAAAAATTCCTTTAGATTGTTAGACCAGGGGAATTGCAAAGACTTCAAAGCGTGTAATACTGCCACTTTCCTAAAGGAATTTTTGCTCTCTACACTGCAAGAGTCAGCAAATATCCTAAAGGATACGATGAAGTATACCCACCTTTCACTTTGCAGTAATGAAAGATGAAAAAAAAAATGAGCAATTGCTAGTGAATTTCGAGATCGTACTTCCTCCCCAAACCTCCCCTTTTATAGAGCATTGGTCATGACCAGTTGCCAGTTGGGGTGAAATTGGGGTCAAGCATTGATGCAATGGAATAATGTAGCAATTAATTCCTTTGCAGTTTCAATAATTCCTTAATGGAGAGCCGTTTCAATAATTCCTTAATGGAGAGCCGTTTCAACTGCACCCATTAAGCCACTCTACAGAGCCGTTTCAACTGCACCCATTAAGCCACTCTACTAACTATCCATTTAATTTGAAAATGTATAACATTGTGTAGAAATGATTATTTTGACGAGGCAATGAAGTTGTTCTATGAAATGGAAAAAAGTGGAATGAAAGCCAACGTTGTGATTTATAACTCTGCTATTGATTGTATGTGCAAAGCAACAAAGTTGAAGGAAGCAAGGAAATTGTTCAATAGCTTCTTTGAGAAACAATTGAAGCCGGATACTATAACATACACATCAATGATCAGTGGATTAATCAAAGAGCGAATGCTGAAAGAAGCAGAAGATATGTTCACAGAAATCAGAGAAAGTTTTGACTCCAAATAATGTCACATTTAATGTTATCATTCAAGGACGTCAAAATTAAAAGCATTGATAAGGCAGTCCAATATCTCAACAAGATGAAGATGGGTTTTTTACCTGATTCCACTACAACATCACTGATAGTGGATTTGCTCTCGGTTGAGGGACCAAATTATGAAGGAAAAGAAATACTTAGAGAGTTTCTGCGCAACAAATGAAAACTGAATGCTTTGTGGTTGCTCTTTATCCAAAATAAACATTGCTTTTGTACCATTGAGTGACCATGAAATCATTTTTTATACTTCTAGGTAAGTTAATCTAAACGCGAACCATTCAATACCTTTACTTTTGATGTTGCTTCTTAGCTGCACGGTCAAGTCTTTGAATCTCAAATATCAACATGAAAAGAAATGTATGACTTAAATATAGCATGACTTTTATAAAATATTATTACTTCATTGTTTCCATGTATTTATTTACCAATCTTCTTGTACTTTTTTTTTCTTTTTTGATAATCTTGGGTGTCTTGAACTTTTTTTCTTCCTCCTCCCTACTTAGGCTCACTAAGCCCACTCGTGTCTGTCGATATCTTCTCGTAGATATTTTTTATTTGGATCACAATTGCATTTTTGCTTTTCAATTATCTTTTCCTCCATGAAGGTTGGTGCCTCTGCTTTGTAGAGTTTATTCTCATTGAATCTCTCTAGTAACCAGAGTCTTATCCCCCTCTCTTAAAGTTGTTAGACCAGGGAAATTGCAAAGACTTCAAAGCGAATAACACTGCCACTTTCCTAAAGGAATTTTTGCTCTCTACACTGCAAGAGTCAGCAAATATACTAAAGGATATGATGAAGTATACCTACCTTTCACTTTGCAGTAGTGAAAGTTGAAAAACAAGAGCAATTGCTAGTGAATTTCGAGATTCCTACTTCCTCCCCAAACCTCCCCTTTTATAGAGCACTGGTCATGACCAGTTGGGGTGAAATGGGGTCAAGCATTAATGCAATGGAATAATGCAGTAATTAATTCCTTTGCAGTTTCAATAATTCCTTAATGGAGAGCCGTTTCAACTGCACCCATTAAGCCACTCTACAGAGCCGTTTCAACTGAACCCATTAAGCCACTCTACTAACTATCCATTAATTTGAAAATGTATAACAATCCCCCATCATTTTCAAAATATTCAGATCATTCAATCCACGAAATCTCAAACATTATATGCATAACTAATGGTATCTTGCGATTTGAACCACTAACTTGTGAAAAGTTCATTACATCATATCAGAATTACATGGTAGATACACTTTGAACCAATAATTCTATTCGATATGTAACATAAACATATCACGCATATAACTTACACCAGCAAATAGCCATAAATATCCTGACACATTCAACATTGGCCTTATGTCCCATATCTTCTCGTGAATGTCTTTGGAGCCAAGCCCTTGAACTCCTTGTAGCGGCCGCACTTCACATCCACATAGGTAGTCTTCATTCTAGTACCCCCGCAATTTAAGTACCTTTAGAAGACTATTAAGAGATCATCTCAACCTCCTCTCTTTACATGCAGGTACCGAGCACTAACAACCTTAGGATGATTATTAAAATTTAGTCCTCACAGTCACACCTATAATGAATTTGACTGCATTGAACTCAAGACTTAACGTAATGTTAGGCATCGAGTTGAGTTTTCACTATTGGTGACCTATAATTCATGAGCTTGAGACCCATCCCCCTTGATGTTTTATTTACCAAGTCTCTTGGCAATCCTTTAGTAAGGGGATCTGCCAAATTTTGACTAGATCTCACATAATCAATTGTGATAACTCCACTTGTTATCAATTCTCTGACACAACTGTGTCTCAGTCCAATATGTCTGGATTTACCATTGTACACTTAGTTATAAGCCCTTGCCAATGTGGCCTCATTATCACAATGGATAGAGATTGGAGTTGCCAATGTGGCCTCATTATCACAATGGATAGAGATTGGAGTTATCGATTTAGGCCACAATGGTATCTCGTGTAATAATTCACGTAGCCATTCAGCTTCTTTTGAAGCCGAGGCCAGCGCAATAAACTTTGATTCCATGGTAGAACCAGCCATTAAAGTTTATTTCTTTGAAGCCCACGAGATTGCTCCTCCAGTAAGTGTGAAAATCCACCCCTTGTAGATGCATGATCTTGATCTTTCACAATCCAACTTGCATCTGAAAATCCTTCTAAAACTAAAGGATATCCACTATAGCATAAACCATAGTTAATTGTTTTCTTCAAATATTTCAAAACTCTTCGAATTGCAAACCAATGCAATTCACTTGGATTAATTGTAAATCTGCTTAACTTGCGTACTGCCAAGGCAATATCTGGCCTAGTGCATGCCATTGTATACATTAAGCATCCAATTAATCTAGAATACTTCAGTTGTGAAACTGGATTGCCTGTATTTTTCACTAGCTCAATACTTGAATCTAGTGGGGTAGAAACTGGGGCACAATTTAAATGATTGAATCTATTGAGAACTTTCTCAATATAATGAGATTGAGTTAGAGTAATACTCCCCTCATCTCTTACAATCTGAATTCCAAGTATGACATCAGCTTGCCCCATATCTTTCATTTCAAACTGGCTTGAAAGAAACCTTTTGGTCAACTGAACTTATTCCAAGTCAGTTCCAAAAATCAGCATGTCATCTACGTAAAGACAGATAATGACACCATTGCCTTTTCTATCAAACTTGCTATATACACATTTATCAGATTCATTTATTTTGAATCCAAAAGCAAGTACAACCTGGTCCAATTTTTGGTGCCACTGTTTTGGTGCTTGCTTTAAACCGTACAATGATTTTCGCAATCTACACACTTTATTCTCATGACCGGGCATAATAATTCAGGTTGTTCCATATATATTTTCTCATCCAATTCTCCATTTAGGAACGCTGTTTAACGTCCATTTGGTGGATGACCAGCTTGTTTATGGCTGCAATTGCAATAAGCAATCTGATAGTAGCAATTCTAGCTACTGGTGAATAGGTATCGAAATAGTCTATTCCATGTTTTTGGGTGAAACACTTAGCAAGCAGTCTCACTTTATTTTTTTTTCAATGGATCCATCAACTCTTCTTTTCCTTTTGAAGAGAAATTTGCATTTAATGGTTTTACACCCAGGAGGTAGATCAACTAGCTCCCAAGTGTTATTTTCCATTATTGAATCCATCTCATCATTTAATGCCTCTTTCCAAAAAGCTGCATCTCTTTCTTTCATTGCCTCCTCTACTGTTTGAGGATCAGCATCCGTATTAAAACAATACGAAATTTGTCTAGTTACTGTTTCTCTACTTCCTTCAACTAGGAATGTATAGAAATCAGAACCAAATGACTTAATTTTTCGAGCTCGTTTGCTCCTTCGAAGTTCAGGAACTTCTACTATTTCTTTGTCATTTTCAATTTCTATGACTTCCTTCCCTTTTTGGTTTTCTTCAGGAATACTTTTAGTAATAGATTTAAATCTTGTCTCATCAAAAATTGCATCCCTTGATTCAATTACAGTGTTTACTAAAATCGAATTACTAGGCTCAATCACCATGAATCTATATGCCTTACTGTGTTGTGCATATCCAATAAATATGCACTCCACTCCCTTTCACCCAATTTCCTCTTTTTGGGTTCAGGTACTTTTACTACTGCTCTATAGCCCCAAACTCTTAAATAATTAAGATTTGATTTTTTCTTATTCCAAAGCTCATATGTGGTGACTTTATTCCTCTTTTGTGGAATTATGTTCAAAATATTGCATGCAGTCAGCAATGCCTCTCCCCAAAATCCGCTACTCAAACCTGAGTTTGATAGCATAGCATTAACCATTTCGGTTAAAACACGATTTTTACGCTCAACCACACCATTTTGTTGTGGTGTATAAGGGCCAGTAGTCTCATGGACAATTCCAGTGGATTCAAAGTACTTTGGATCATAGTACTCTCCTCCCCTATCAGACCTTAAAAATTTTATAAAGGTCTCACATTGCAATTCAATTTCTGCCTTATAGGCCCGAAACTTAACCATTGCCTCATCTTTGGAATGCAACAAATAAACATAATAGTACCTACTATAATCATTAATAAATGTTATAAAATATTTATTGCCTCCTATAGATGGTGTACTATGTATGTCACAGACATCAGAATGTATTAAGTCTAGCAACTTTGAATTTCTTTCAGCATTAGAAAATGGATTTCTAGTTATTTTTGTTTTCATGCATGTATTGCAATTTCCTTCATATTTATCAAAATAAGGTAGTAATTCCAGATTTACCATATCATATAATTTTCTGAAATGAACATGTCCTAATCTATGATGCGATAAAAATCAAGAAGAATCAACAAGATACGCAGAAACAACATTCTTATTAGATAAAGCGATTACATTGAGCTTAAACATGCCCTCATAAGCATACCCCTTCCCTACATATGCCCCTCCTTTAGAGAGTACAAACTTGTCAGCCTCAAAGACAAGCCTAAATCCAAACTTATTCAAAAGACCACCCGACACAAGATTCTTCCTCACTTCTGGTACATAACACACGTTAGTGAGTGTTACAATTTTGCCAGAAGTAAACTTCAGATCAACACTACCTATACCTTTAACAGGGACAGTAGCATCATTTCCCATGTACAGACAAGATTTTCATCTACTGCCTCCATGGTCTTGAAGAACCTCTTGTTCTTGCAGACATGTCGAGTAGCACCAGAATCAACCCACCAAGCCATATCATTTTCAACGACGTTGATTTCAGATATCATAGCAATGAGATCATCATTGTCGTTACCTGCATCTTTGCCAGCGCTAGAGGAAGCATGATATTTTCTTTGCTTTCTCTTCCAATGATTACATGCGGACTTGAGGTGGCCATCTTTCCCGCAGAACCAACAAGTGATTTTCTGCTTCCTTTGATTCTGATTTTGGTTGTTCGGTTTTCCCGAAACATTAGTCTTTTTCAAACCTCTAGGCTTGTTAGGCCTGTTCAGCAGGGGCTTTTTGAACTTAGCCGCTTCCATCACATGCACCTTTGAAATTTTCTGAACATTCTGCTCTTTTTCATTTTCCTGCATGCGACAATCCTCTTCTACACGAAGATGGTTAGCAAGTTCATCAAGAGATATGTCCTTTTTTATGCTTAAGAGGTCGTTTGAACTCCTTCCAAGATGGGGGCAGTTTATCAATAATAGAAGACACAACAATTGTTTCATCCATGACAAGATTGTGTTGAGAGAAATTATTTCTAATCCTCTCAATTTCACAGAATTGTTCCATGACAGACCTTTCATCAACCATTTTAAAATTAATAAACTTTGATATAAGAAATTTCTTACTTGTCACATCCTCCTTGTGGTACCTTGCCTCCAATTTCTCCCATAGCTCCTTGCCAGAAGAGACATCATGGTAGAGGTCGAACAGTGAGTCTTTCATGACGTTCAGAATGTGACCTCTGCAGGTGTTGTCATCTATCTCCCATTTATGCCTCTTCCTGATCTGCTCGACAGTTTTATCGTCGGACTCCATAGGTTTTGGTGTATCCAAAACATACACCAGATGAAGAGCCACCAGCAGGAAATGTACTCGTTTCTGCCACCTCAGAAAATCGCCTCCATCGAAGTGATCCAACTTCACAATGTTAGCTGACAGTTCTTTCATTGAAGCCATTGCAACGAAGCAAAAAAAATTCCTTTAGATTGTTAGACCAGGGGAATTGCAAAGACTTCAAAGCGTATAACACTGCCACTTTCCTAAATGAATTTTTGTTCTCTACACTGCAAGAGTCAGCAAATATCCTAAAGGATACGATGAAGCATGCACACCTTTCACTTTGCAGTAGTGAAAGATGAAAAACAAGAGCAATTGCTAGTGAATTTCGAGATTTTTACTTCATCCCCAAACCTCCCCTTTTATAGAGCACTGGTCATGACCAGTTAGGGTGAAATGGGGTCAAGCATTGATGGAATGGAATAATGTAGCAATTAATTCCTTTGCAGTTTCAATAATTCCTTAATGGAGAACAGTTTCAATAATTCCTTAATGGAGAGCCGTTTCAATAATTCCTTAACGGAGAGCCGTTTCAACTGCACCCATTAAGCCACTTTACTAACTATCCATTTAATTTGAAAATGTATAAAAAAAGTCACCTTCCTTCCATCTACCAAGCTTTTTCTTCTAGAGGAGTGAGTAGTTTCTCCTTATTAATCCCTATTGTTTCCCTGTTCTAAAGTCATTGCCTAGGTTACTCTAGCAGTCCTTTTCTCAGCAAAAGAACCACTTTAAACTCCTCTTATTCCTGGATTGAAGCTTCCATTCTAGGTTCTTGTGATATTGTCCTGAGATAACGGCATGTCTGAGCATGCATAAGGAAAAATTAGATGTGTCCAAGTTGCTATTAACTTGCTCTCACCGACTCATGCAGTAACCATTAAGAGATGAAGAAAGGAATGCTCTTGTCATGACTCAAGAGATTAAAGGAGACAATCTCCAAAGGTGTCAGGCCAGTTTATTGGGTAAGGTTGCGACATTTTAGATGGTTTATAAAAACAACCTAAGGGATGCATTTATGTGAGCATGACATGTCATAGAGAAGATAACGGTCATTGAGGTGGAAACTAATCTTTTCCAGAACTATTTTTCTACCCTTAACTGTTAACATAAGGGAGTTTGTTGTCAATCAAGGGTCTTGGCTTTTTGAGAACTACATGTTCCAAACAAGTAGCATTGTTATGTGTTTTTTTAGTATTACCTTAATCTTCTTTTGATGCATTTGTAGACTCACAGAATACTCCCCAAACACAAGAAGTGATGATCAATTAATTAAACTAACAAATCAAGAGCTTTAATCATTGTGTTGTGTTACTTGTGTATATGTGTTTGTATGATTGAAATACACCAATATGGTAGTTGTCACAGGGTCACTGATGAGAGGGTTTACCCTAAGAAAATTTTTCTCACTTAATACCACTCCGTGGTGGCTAAGGACCACCTTAGTACAACACTCCAACAACTTTCACACTAGTAAGCAACAATAGGCACAAAGGGGAGCTTTACTGATCTTTGATAGATGGGTTACAACTCTACCACCTTATGCTTCCCCAAGCATAAGGGGTTGGCTTTATAGAAAACAACCTGAAGCAGTTATATAACCGAATGGACGCATGTCCTAGTTTACAAGCATCAAAGACTAAGTAAACCACACCACACTCCCATGTAGTCAAGCAGTTGTCTAACTGCTTGCCTCCTTTGTCGCGACTGCTTCAGAATCGCCATGACCACCTGGTCAATAGGCACATCTCCAATGTGCTAGGGACTTGCCTGGACGTGCCTTGGTCATGCTCTGAGCCATGACCAAGGTAGTTGCCTAACCGCCTTAAGAACTGTCATGCTTGACTTGGTCCATCCAAGCCTAGGAACGCTCCTTAATCTTAGGGTGCTTGGTCATGCCTAGCTGAGCCTAGGCACCCTTGGGTGCGTGTCGGAGCCCGACTACGTCCGGGTGCTACCGGCTCTGAGGTGGTTGCATGATGGTCTTTGGGCAAGGCCTTGGCATGCACACCCTATTGGGTTTTGGGGTTCATGCGCAGCGGAGGTTTCAAAACTATTTTGAGAAAAACCCCAACAAGATCCGAATCTGATTCTATTAAAACACGTTTATACTATGAAAACTTAATCATACCTCAGTCGCAATTTACCTTTCAGAAGATTAATCGATCTCTAAGGTGCTGCCAACAACAAACACCCTCTATCAGCAGTCCACACACGAACGGCGACCGAGATTTGAAGTGCTAGCTTCGAGAGAATACCAAACCCTTTTTTGTTTCTCTCCAAAACGATCCAGAGCATACCAAAAACCCTAAGTCGTTTCTTAAAACGAAAATAGAGTTTCACCCCTTTTTTAAATCTTTCGTACTTGTATTATAACTCAAAGTGTCTATTTATACAACTCTTGTATATAGACGGTTAAGTAAATTACACATATACCCCTACTTAAAGAAGTATAAGTGTAATACACTACAAGGACGTTTCAGTCATGAATTTTATCATATAAAATTCATTTTTCTGAACCATCTTAAAATCTCGCAAAACCATTCTCAGTGTGCGACCCAATAGGCTCATACAACGTTGGCAGTGTACCAAAATATATTTTGGTATACAAGTCATAAGTGGCCTCTAGCAAAACATTATGACTATCCAAGTTGTACGAATATCAAATCGATACAACCTAATCAATAGTATATATAACATCCTTTTGTCATACGATATCCTTTTGATCAAACATAAGGCATGGAATTGTCATCCAACATGTTCAATCGTACTAGTCTCGATTTCTAGATAGACTGAAAAAATCTAAGTGACATTGATCAATATCAATTCACTTAGACTAGGCCTTTTAACAGTCTAACACATCGAGGGATCCACTGGATATCTCTCTTTATATGAGAGGGACAAATTCTATCTCGATTACACAACTTCACCACATTATTCACACAGTAACCAATCACAACCTTTATAATCGTCCTGTTAAAGACAACGTTTGATTGCGTCAAATCACCGTATTCCTAATGTTGAAGTCTCTGTAATCTCAAGTCGAGGACCGAAAAATATACCTATCATGAGAAACAACTATGACTTAATCCATGTGATGTTCTCATAGCGGGTCGGTCCAGTACTTTGTTCCCTAACAAGAACTCATGATCTTGATTCGTATTCCTATACGTATGATCATCGTATGATCATCAATCAAGACTAACACTAGTCTTAATTCATTATAGTTTTCAGTATAATAATCGACTAGGGACATTTAGGATATTTCTCTAAATACCCATGGATCTTATTATAATGTAAACATGCATATCAATTATAATAAATATCAAATGAAATCCTCTATTTTATTAACTAAAATGTATTCATAAAGACTGTTAATGGATTGACCTAGGGCACATTTCCCAACACGTCCAAGGCCTCCTCTAGGGTCACCCTTACCTTCCTGCCCATACCACCCCCAGGAGAGGTCTCTCCCCTATAGTAGATGTTAAGACGTTCTTGGCTCTCCAATAGGGAACATCCAAAAGTGAGACCAATCATACTTTGAATGACTCCTTTTGTAAATGAGTCATTCATACAAAATATGAAATGTATGAGTAACTCCTTTACAAAATGAGTCATTCATACAATTAGAATTGCCACCTCACACACCCACACCACGTCATTCATATAATTGGAATTGCCACCTCACACACCTACGCCACGTCACAATTCCAATTATATGAATGACTCCTTTTGTAAAGGAGTCAATTCATACAAAATATGAAATGTATGAATAACTCCTTTACAAAAGGAGTCATTCATACAATTGGAATTGCCACCTCACACACCCATGTCACGTCACAATTCCAATTGTATGAATGACTCCTTTTGTAAAGGAGTCATTCATACAAAGTCACATTGTATAAATGACTCCTTTTGAAAATGAGTCATTCATACAAAATATGAAATGTATGAATGACTCCTTTACAAAAGGAGTCATTCATACAATTAAAATTGCCACCTCACCCATCCACCGCCATGTCACACTCAATGATGCCTCTAGTATAGGAGAAATACATTGTTTTTGAAATTTTAAAGAAATATACCCTATTTAATGAATTTTAAAGTAAACCAACCCTACTTTTTGAAAAACACCCTGGTTTTGAAGTGGAATGGATAAGCACCAGCTTTTGAGGACTGTTCGTCCACTTGGCGGTTGCGTATTGTATACTCTTTCTAGTAAAAATATAAGTAGTTTAAGGTAAAAACACAAGAATTAAGAGAGCCTTAATTACGAGGGTAATTTACATATATGTCCTTTAACATTAAATAAATGGAAGAATTGAAGAATAATAAATATTTGGATTGCATAAGGGTAAAATGGGTAAAAAGGCAATAAATACACCCTCGAATTCTGAAAACGACTAACAATTTTGAAAAAGGGTTTTTGCTAGAACGACTTGTATTTTTGATCGGAAGGAGTATATTATTTCATTATATAAGGAAAATGATTGGATGACCCGTTATGGAAACTTAAAATGGAAACTTAGTTGTTAATGTTCATTAATTTTTGCATCAAAGTGTGTGCGCACACAAATCAATGTGTATCAAATCAATGTGTATCAAGAACCAGGTGTCCATTTTGGGCCACCCTAGCACTACCCATTAATAATAGGCAATGGCTAAACGGACCCTAGTTTTAAATTTTTACTTTGTGTACCTCAATTTTTACTTAGTTTACCCCACTTTTATTTTTTAAATTCCAAAAATACCCTTGCTTTTACCCATACTCCACTTTTGAAGAAGTGTTTCCTGCGGGTTTCGAACAAATCGAGACAACACCTCTGAAGAGGTATCGGACACAAAGGGTTGATACATCTAAAGACGTTTCGACACACAAAAGCGATACCTCTTTAGAGGTCTCAACCGACTCTAACAATAATGCGATGATAACTCGGTCTCAATAGGTGACGGAGGAATCCAACCGAAACCTCTTTAGAGGTGTCGACACATGTCCAACACCTCTTCAGAGGTTTCAACCTTGTAAGTTCGAAACCCGCGGGTGACTAGAATAAACAAAAAACCTTCAAAACTCCCGAAAAATAAATGAAAATGGTTAAAAAAAATAGTGGGTTTTGCTCAAAAGCTTTGTACCCAAAATGTAATATTTAAGCTTCAAATCGAAGTCATAAACTCAAAAGCAAATTCACAAACAAAACGACTCAAAAGAAAAAAAAAAAAAAAAAAAAAAAAAAAAAAACAAAAAAAACCCAAAAAAAAAACCCAAAAAAAAAACCCAAAAAAAAAAAACCCAAAAAAAAACCTAAAAAAAAAACCCAAAAAAAAACCAAAAAAAAAAACCAAAAAAAAACCCAAAAAAAAATCCAAAAAAAAAACCAAAAAAATCTCGAAATCGGTAAAAGAGATAATGAATTCACTCATGGCATCAAATCCATATGGTTTTGCTTGGATTTTGTCGGATTTGAGTTGTTGATGAGTGTGACTTGAGAGAGGTGAGTGGGGAAGAGTGGGGTATAGATGATTAAAAACCCTTTTATATAGATGAGTAGTTGAGTAATTTTACAAAATTGAGGTCTTTGTAGCAAAAATTGGTGAGTAAAAACCCTTTTATATATATAAGTGAGTAAAAACCCTTTTAGCCGCTGCCTTAATAATATATGTTCTATTTCTTCTTAAGCAATAAATGTTGTTTGATTTCTATTACAGTGAAGCATTATCACATCTATTCAAAGATTATTAATGGTTTTTTAATAGGATTATTTGAAAATACGTTTGATACTCTTTTGATTAGTTGATTTATTTTAAAATTTTCTTAGGTGATTTAATCATTGCTGCTGAACTTTTTCCTTTTCTTTGGAACTTCATTAGTCAAATTATTGTAAACCAATGTTAAAACTAATACCATTAATTTATCTGATGCATACTTTGACAGTGCCTGCCTATTTCATCATAAGTTGTTGATTCCTAATTTCTCCATAATCCATATATTATCTTACACTAATCGTGTGGTGTCTGTACAACTAACATTTTAGTTCACCCTATCCTCTTGCGAATCTTTGACCACATTCTTGTTGGGTTGTGTGGACCGAAATAATAGTCTCACATTGAAAAATAAAACTTCTAAATGAAGTATATTAGTAATTGTCTCTCCTCTAATAGTACCGAGGCCTTTTGGAGTAAAACCCCACACCTAATGTTGAGATGGTTAAGTTGGGGACAATATCGGTACTAGCTGAGATCCATGTGCCCGTGTGGCGCACGCTCAGATGGAACCCCAACAAGTGGTATCAGAGCCGATGGTGCGGCTGGACAAGGCATGTCTGTTGGTGGTCGCATGTGTGCCTCGAGTTGCTCTCCCACGAGATAGTAGCGACGACGGATCATGCGGTGTGCCCATCTTGGATGGATTTCGGTCCAAGGTGAAAATTGTTAGGTTGTGTGGACCGAAATAATAGTCCCACATTGGAAAATAAAACTTCTAAATGAAGTATATTAGTGATTATCTACCCTCTAATAGTACCGAGGCCTTTGGGAGTAAAACCCCACACCTAATATTGAGGTGGTTAAGTTGGGGACAATATCGGTACTAGCGGAGATCCATGTGCCCGTGTGGCGCACGCTCGGATGGAACCCCAACAATTCTTTCTACGAAATTTGTATTTCTCGTTCATTATTTTACACCTAATGCTTTAACTCTTCCATCATGGAAATAGCAGGGCCCAGCAATGCAACCTTTTGACAATGACCACCTGAAGGAGAAACACCACTCAGATCTTTTGAGTATGGGAAGTATAATAGGTGCAAATGATGCCGAAATTGCAGCAGAGATTTAAGCTGCACTTGAAGAATATGCTCACATTGGCGCAGACCTGGAAATTGCGTCAACTACATGTAAATCCGTCATAGACAACAGGCTATGTAGGTTGACAAGATGAATCATTGGGGACAAAAAAGTTTCAAACTAGTTAGTTGCTCAATTCTTTTTCATGTTATTTGTTCTTTTGTTTATATGTTTCTATTTTTAAATGTATTTAGCTGTTTTTACCCCTTTTCTTGAATGATACATGAAGATCAAAGCTGGAGAAAATGAAAACAGCATGCTTAGACAAGAGTCTGTGTGCTTTGTGTCATGAGTCATGACTGGTGATTCTGTAGAAAAATGATAATCTAACACACTTTGAACGCACACTTTATTTTTTACCCATTTATGGCTCTTTCTTCTCTCCCCAAAAGTGGCTCCACATCTGACAAAACACCATAAATAGCTAAAAAACAAAGTGTGCGTCCAAAGTGTGTTAAATTATCATTTTCATATAATAAATAGGACCCTACTTTTATTATCAGTTTAGATATAAGCCATGCACAGAACATAATTAAGTTGGATGATTCTCATTTCTTTGGTTTTGATTGTCTGCAAATAAAAGGTTTGAGATTCTGGGGATCTTAAATATTTTCTTACCACAAATCAAATCATTTTACAGTCAATAAAACAAGATGCATTGTCACCATTTTCAGTGACAACTACAAAAGCAACCAAGATTCTTCTCTGCATTAACAAATGTATAATGCTTGACCTCTTCTTATTCATTTAATTAATAAAATTAAAAAAAAAAAAAAACTGCTCTTTAAGTTTACATTTTCAACTTTTTTATATAAATTAAACCTTTTCAACTTTGTTAATACATCTACATCTATTAGATTCCCAAGAAGTGTATATTGTTAATATATTTTAAACCTAGTAGGTTAGTACTATTTGAACTAATGGAGCAACTCAAGTGTTACATTTCCATCTCCAATCATGAATCAAAAGTATGTCATCCAATCACTGGCCGTCCCACGAAATGAACACTGAACATATTCAAACGACAGAGGTGAATTATGGAAAGCAAAACTTGAATTATTTGAACATTTCAAGTGATACAGAACAAAATCCAGTATTTGGAAGTGGAGAAATATATTCAATATCATCACTCGGCCGTCTAGGCGATCAAATGCCTGCGCTAAAACTTTTGGAATGATCTCTATTTAAATTAATGAGTTGCTTCACTAGGAAGATAGTGACCTAAAACCAAGCAGAAAAACAAGTGCAACAATAACCATAAAACTCCCAAGCATTCCAACGATGAGTCCCCAGTCGATAATACTGAATCTTCTTGTTCCTAACTTCTCTTCCATTGTGGATGGCTGCTGCAACTCCCTGCTCTCTTTTTCATCGATCTTCCGTTTCCTCAATGACTGATTAACACTGTTCCCACTGATATGATCACTCGAAAAGGGGTTATCCTTGTTTATGGGCCTCTCAGTTGTTTCCTTCATATCGTTTTGACCTTCACAACTTTGAATTTCACAAGCACAAGCTCCAGACTCAGTCGAACATGAAGAAACCTTGTCCGGACAGGAAATTGAAGGTTCATCGGAAATGGATTTCCTATTGCAAGGACTGGCTTCCTCCCTTTTTTTTGGCACTTCAAGCAGTTCACCGAAAACAGACCACCTTCCTACTGAGGTTATTTTCACATCAGTTGAGGTTCCCAGCATGAATTCCGGAGCAATGACAAGTACTTGCACATATCCCTTGGTGTGACCCACCTAATGGACATAATCGTGGAAAAAGAAGACAAATATGTCAATAAGACACCATCATTCAAACTGAACTCAAAGCAAAAGGATGGAGGAAATCACAGGTTAGAACAAAACAATCAAGTGCCAAGAATTGGTGAATTCTCGGTCGCATTCATTAGATTGCTTTTCAACTTATCATCGAAACATTGGTACAATAATATTAGGCACTTCTATGCAAGTCTTACCAAATGAACTCCATCAGTGGCAATCTCAGTAATCCATATTCTTACTACTTGTCCTTCCATTCTGTCATATGGCGTAAACGACTCAAACACAGCAGTCAGTTGACGACTTCTACTCTTTACCACGTTACTCGGCACTTTCTTCATCCTTGCAGCAGGTGTCCCTGGATTCACAGCCATTCATCAGTAACTGAAGTTCAAGATCAGTGGATATTTAACGTGGCAGTATCTAAAGTTCAGCAGTCGGCAAAAAGGTGATTTGCTTAGCTACATAGTTCACTTGTTTGGTCATGTTTATTTTGTATCAGAAATGCAAAAGAATTTATGTAATACGTACTGATTAGCACATACCACATACAAGTTGCTCACTACAGGTCTTCAACATCCAATGTAAAAAATAAATTTAAAAATAGAAATAAAAAACAAAAAATAAATTCACACCCAGAGTAATTCTTCATTTTCCCCAAAAAAGGGTAAACAAAACCTTATTTGTGAGGTGTGCTAGAAAGAAACTTCATTGGCGCAAAGAAGTAAGCCTGACATATTTGAGTGAGATAAGAATTTGTAATTTGGAACAGTGTATTGATGAGGGCTTTAAGTAAATCTATTATTGAGGCCCATTGATTTTAATGTGGGGTACAGTAGACGCATTCGCTTTTGGAGGATCCCTGGTCAGGTGATACACCATTTGCCTCTAGATTTGAAGCATTTTATAAGTTGTATGATAGGCATTTCAATCCTTTACTACACTTTTCATCCCCAACCCAAGCCGTTCATCATTGCAGTCCAAATAAGTAACTGGCATCTCCACTTCAAACGAAACTTGAAACTAGGGCAATAGAAGAATTATGTAACCTTTTAGAAGCCATTGATACAATAAGATTTAACCAATATAGTGAAGAAAAGTTGTCTTAGACTCTTAGAAACTTGAAAACTTAAGCAACCTTTCAACCAAATCATTTTTTCCAATACTTGATAGCTGAACCGCATGATCCAATTTTAGTACAATCCAACTTCAGGTGGCTTCCTGCTGAAGCGAGATCAATAAATCGGACAATTAACAAAAAAGAAGGTTCAATTCACTCATGGTCACTCATCTTTACATGTTGTAACACTTTAGTCACTGAAGTCTATTTCGTAACAATAAAATCATCAAACTTTTTAAAATTTTTCAATAAAGTCACTCCGGTGTTATGTGGCAATTCTGTGGCATTGTTAAGTATAGGATTAATATAAGTTTGCCTCGGGATCCATACTTTCCCATCTAGGCCCCAATAATCCTTATTAAGTGTGTCAACAACAACGTCACAACACTCAACAATCCCCGTCGCCGGTGTGGACGAGGATCGTCCTGAACGGCACGATGTGCGGGATCAGCGCGAAGTTCAAGCCGCCGTGGCCGTTGGAGCACCTACTGTTCGCAGTGGCGTGAGCGGCATCGACGTGGGAGATGGTGCCGACAAGGGCGAACATACCAGAGGTCATCGTTCAAGGTGGAGTGGAAGAGGAGGCTGGCAGTGGCAAGCTCAGGCGTAGGACGGCGAGGCCGAGGGCGGCGACGGCGCTGGAGTTGTTGAGGGTGTGCAGGGAGGTGCAAGGGAGGTTTGAGGAGGTGGAGGCGGCGCTGCTGGTGGTGCACAGCGAAGAAGATGTGGTGTGCGATCCAGCAGTGGCGGAGGAGCTCGTGAGGAGGCCAAGAGTGAGGATAAGGCGATTATGGTTTAAGAGGGAATGTGGCACCAGCTAACTGGAGAGGAGGATGAGAGCATGGAGAGGGTGTTTGGGGAAGATTGTTGACTAAAAAAAATACTGAAAAAACTCCCCAATGCTACATAAGCGCCACATCACATAATAAAGATTGTTGGATAGGCATCTAGATGGGAACGTATTGATCTTGAGGCATATTAATCCTACACTTAACAATGCCACATAAGTGACACATCACACCGGAGTGACTATTGAAAATTTTTAAAAAGTTCGATGATTTTGTTGTTACGAAATAGACTTTAGTGACCAAAGTGTTACAACATGTAAAGATGGGTGACCATGTGTGAAATTAACCCCAAAAAAAACATCCAATGACGTGCAGCAGTCCTGGTTGGTATTCAAAAATGGTTCTTTGTTGAGATAACCCTAGGGCTAAATTTGCTAGCTACGTGATTTGGGCCTCCCCTTGACAAGTTTCTAAGGTTTAAGCCTAAGAAATCATCAAGGATCATCATAACCAAGATAGAATCATGATATTACAAAATTCTACAAATTAGCTTAACTACCTTTCGAAAAACATTTTGAATTAAGGTCCAAATCATAGAGCTTGTGTGATTGCAGGATTATAATATAAAGATTCTAATCACATGTTACAAAAACATCAGATGTCAATTTGAACTGATTTCTTGATACAAATCAACAGTAACACAAGCCAGTGTCGACCTATCAACACAAAGAAAGGCTGGATAACAAAAAAAATGAAGCAATCAACAAAAAAAGCACACATCAAATAAGAGGTTGAGGGCTTGAATCTCGTTGTGTGGGAGTTTGGGGTTGATAATAGGGGGTGGTATAAGAGCAGGTTTCTTATCAAAAATAAAACAAAATAAAATAAATTCATACCAGGTCTGGGATAGAATTGTGATATGTGAACTTGAGGAAACTGGTGCTCCTTTATAAGACTGAGTGTTTGAGCAAAATCCTCATCTGTCTCACCTGAAAATAACAATAATGTACAATAATCAAACCTAACAAAATAAAAGATAATCAAAACTTTCTCCAACTTTACTGCTGCCAGAGAATATTGCTGAGAGCAACTTTATCACTCTCGTTTGCTTGTATTGATTAAACACACTAGCTCAAAACCTCATATGTGTATATAACAAGGTAGAAATTAGTTTTTGGCTATATTTCGTTTATATTTGTTACCTGGTAGAAACTGTTTCTGCATATAAAGTTTGGAGAATCAGACGTACATCTAAAATTTACAAAGAATTGTATCCAACAGAAAAAGAAGAAAAAGAAGCAGACGGAAGAAGGGCTTTGGAGACGGCGAAATGATTTGTGTTAATTATTTACGACATTTGTTTATACTATTATGGTGTCTGATACATGGTGATCATATTTAAGACATGGGGTTTCTGATTAAAAAAAATATATTTAAGACATGGGGAAGTTTTGACCTTTCATAGACAGTGATTTCAGCATTCTTCCTCTTCTTTTTTCTTTGTCCTTTAACCTAACCACCTAGTACCACCTTGATGCTTTCCAATATGGTAGAACAATTATTCTTGGCAAACAAGTGTTCCATGGTCTTTGCAAGCATTTTCTTGCTTATTAATTCTTATCTTTTTTATCTACTCTAAATATTGATGATACTTGATACATCATTCCACAAGTTATGGATAGTATTAAACATATATGTTCTTGATATACGTAATTGGGGATCTATCAATCAGTAATAGCTTTTGGATCAAGTGACAATTCTAACAATTTAATTCACCTCAAATGAAAAATAGTTTAAAATAAGCTCAAACAAATGTTTTTGGTCTTCGTCTTTATAAGATATTTTTGGTCTTTGTCAATCAACCAATACTCCAATACACCATGTCAAAGAGAGGAGATCATAAAAATGAACCAAAGGTTCCAATATACAGATAAAATGCAATATGTACAAGTAGCAGGAGTGGGAAAGCAAATAGAACTAAGATGATGAACATTTGGTGTTTGCAGAATGTACCAGGAAATCCACAAATTACATCAGTTGCTATCTGCATTTCAGGCACAAGTTGAGAAAGAGTGTCCACAACGATTTTGAACTCATTCACGGTATATTCTCTATTCATTGCCTGTGGTAAAGATTAGATACTTCGTCAGGAGAATACCATTGATTCCATTTGTTCAATAAATAAGGTAAACTAAATGTATAATTTGTTTTAAATTGATGATAGCAGGAAACTATTTAAACAAGTAATTTTTTTTTTTTTTTTTTGAAAAATTTCAATAACTAATATGGAACAATGAAATTCTGATAAAAAAAAAAAAAAAAAAGGCATTGCGAACGTGTGAATCTTACAGTTAAAACTGAATCACTGCCAGATTGGACTGGAACGTGAAGAAATGAATATACACAAGGGTGAGACAAAACTTTGGCTATCTCTTTCAGGTGCTCAAGAATATAAGGAGGATTAGTCATTCCAACACGAAGCATCGTGCTTCTATCAGGCGGGAGTACTGCAACAATTTCTTTTAACAAAACTGGAAGGCTGGCCCCAATATCACGACCTGCATGATTCTGAGACAGTTATGTCATTCAATGGCTATAATGAAAATTTCTTCTAATTAGACAAACAAAAAATATAGTGAATCAAAAAGGAAAATGATAATCTAACACACTTTAGGCGCACACTTGGGGCACACACTTTGTCTTTTAGCCTATTTATGATGTTTTGTTAGATGTGGGGTCCACGCCTAGGGAGACGAGAAAGAGCCATAAATAGGCTAAAAGACAAAGTGTGCGCCCCAAGTGTGTGTTAGATTATCATTTTCCAATCAAAAATAATGTACAAGAGAGGATAACTGGTACTCAGCAGAATAACAACAGAAACCGCAATGGCTAATAATGCCCAGTGAGAAAACGACTTTAGAGGTTTTGACAAGGAAATTCAAAATGAAAACTTGTAAACACATAAGAAAAGTAACATCCAATCACTTCTCTTGAAAATATTGCTAATCTTTCTAGCTTAATGGAAAAAATAATGCGGAAAAATAAAAACGTTAATCATTTTCATAATATTTCCTTATCATCCAAGTTAAAACAAAGGATAACTATACAAATTGCATCCTTTAGTATTACAAATGGGCATACAACATCCTAAGAAGTGTTTGTTTTGTTATCAACTTATCAACAAGTTCTTAGGAAGTGTATAAATCTAGGTGCAAGAGTGTGATTTACAGTTTTAAATTTGTAAAGGATTACACGGATTATATCTTAATACCGTACAAATGAGTGTAACTAAATAGAAGATTCTTAGGTGGATGTTAGAAGATTCTTAGGTGGATGTGTAGTAAAACTTGTAAAGCCTAAGAAATGCAGAGATTCAAAGAAAAGTAGGTGGCGCCAATAGATGCAAAAATTTGGAAAAGGCAGTTGCAGTGGTTTAAACACAACCAAAGTGACATGCAAATGTCTCATCTAGAAAACTCGACATAGTATAGGGTTAAACCTAACATAACTTGGGAAGCAGTAATTAGAAAGGATTTAAGGGATTATGAAAGCACAACATCAATTAAATCAAGCGGTGGAAGACTTGATCCATGTAGCGGAGCCCACCTAATATTAAGGATTGAGGCATTGTTGTTGTTGTTTGCTAAGTAGAAAATGCATACCATTGAGCCACCAATTTCATATATTAATAATATAATTTTTGCCAAATAACTTTTGTTAAAATTGATACGCCCATATGTAAAATAAAATGAACAATACACAAAACTGTCCAGAACAATTCAATGATTAAGCTTTCTGCTACTGTCAAATCCTATTGTCAACTTAAATTAAATTTACTATATTAATCTATGTTTTTTGTCAGACAATATAATAATTATAATACAAACAGCATAAAGATTTACAAGGCAACTTAAAGTATATGTTAAAAAATTGAGTTGGGCGTCCACCACAAAATTATTTAGTACCGAATATAAATATTAATATTTTTTTTGAGCAAGAATACAAATATTAATATTAAGAGTACTAAGTACACTAATATTTACAAAACTCAATTATTTTTAACTCCTGCACTATTTTATTTTCCAAAACCTCAACTCCTCTTTTAGACATATTAAAGATATTAAAGATAATTAATAATTTATGTAAATAGTTAGCTCAACATAAATATTTTACAAAGTCAACAATTTATTTTATTGTAGGAATACTATGAAGCTGGTTATAATTTCAGGGTTTTTTTCATGTTACTTGATATTGATCTGCAAATTCATACCTCACACATAAATCAATAAACCACTAATCAAGTAATAATTAAATAAGAGTCCCTCGTTTTGTCAAAAAAAAAAAAAAAAGATTACTTTCTGCATATCAAGAAGGATCTTATAATGTGATAGGATACTCAAATGAGTTTGCAAGAATTTGTCCGAACTAGGCTCTAAGTTCAATTGGGGCAAACTATGGCATGACATAATCTGCCAAATCCGCAAGGAGATTGAAATATATGGTAGATTTTTCCGTTAAGATGAAGATTCTACTTCTCATGTGTGGTTCAGGCTCATGATGGTAGAATAGCCTACAACCTATAAGATGTGGGCTAACACATTCAATGTGGAAGACTCAAGCAGCTTTTGCATCATTCGCGGTTTTCCACTCTTATTTTTTAGGGCCACCGCAATCTTGTCATTAATGCTCTAACAAATCTTGGTATTTTACTTCCCCCAAAAAGAACGGCACACACACACCCCCACACACCCACACACACACAGAGGGTATGGGAAACCATTGTACTACACAATGCAGAGTGACAGTGACAAAAAGATAATTCAAATCCATTCATATTTTACCATATGCACCAGTATCTTCACTGCTTAGCCATATTTCCTTTACACCATCAGCTATAACAGCTTTCACACGCTCCACCTACAAATGTATCGAACCTCGTACCATCATATTTGAAGGTCTAAAACCAAGCATAAAAAATAAATGTGAGAGATACGTACAAGACTGTTGACACTGTAACTTCCAAGGTGCCCACGGGCATGCTTTGTCTTGCAGTAAGTACAAGCACCTAAGCATCCAACATTAATTGGAAGAATTTCAATAAACTTGTTCTTTCTCACCTGTCAGAAACAAACATTACAAGTGTTGATAAATATGCTACTAAAAGCACTCAAGGCCAACATTAACAAATTCAACAAAAGTTCAGCAATTAAAAATATGTGCCGTAGTGCTTTATTAAATGTTCGAGAATGTTCCGAAATTAAATTAAATGGTAAGGAGATATACGGCTTGTACCTTAGGAAGGTCAAGTGCAGGCAACGTTTTGCGATTTAAGAGGCGCACTTCATGACCCTTTAGAGTCTCTTCTACAACTTCAACAACTCGGTCAATTTGCTGCACTCCCACTATACTAACACCTTCAAGCTCCTTTAAATCTCGACTCCCTTGAGGAACACATCCAGCCACCACCAGCGGCTTTCCAGCACTTTTACATCTTAATATTAGTGTGTCCATGGCAGACTGGCTTGGAGATTTTACAGTACAACTGCAATGAAATGGGGCACAATCAAATAACTGAATAGGCAAGAAAATGATCAAGTGTAAACGTCAAATTAAATCAATCATAAATTACAAAAGGAAAAGTTCAATCCTTTTTTGCACAAGATAGGGGATAATATTTAAATTTTTAACTAAGCCTTGTTTCTTAGTGCCAAATGCAAGGTCCAAATGAATTGGTCCGACCAAAACCAATGGAAATAATTAATTCAAAATTCTCCAACCAGGAAAACCATAAATTAATTCATCATCAGACTCTAACCAGACCATAGTATTTGAAGTTTTGAGACTTTTGACAAATGAAAAGTTGAGTCCAAATGCTATCATACGTGAAACCAAATGCAATTCGCATCATGAACACTGGAACTAGAACATTGTGCTTCATTAACTCCATGATTGTAGCTAACAAGCCACGGGTTGTGGCGCCCCCTTTGCCATCTACTACAACACTTAGTACAACTTCATACACCAATATCACAAACATTCAACAGCATTCAACTCCTACGCTTACAAAACCAACCACACCATCCGTTCCCCAAATCACATGATGATATCTTCACAGTCTGATACATTCCACAGAACCTTGTTCCATAAGCTTGCAAGACCACCAATATCCAATCAACAAGACCTATTGAATAAAAATCACATCCCTTTTACATCCATTATCTCTAATGTTTTTCCATATCATCAAAACCACCTAGATTACGATCACAGCATGTTTAACATCTCCAACAAGGCACATGAGCACCTTAATTAGAACACAGATTAAAATCATGGATGCGGCCCTTCAACTCTCACGTCAAGTAGTAAACAATTCTCCTTAAATGATCACAAGGTAACTTTGATTAATCTATGCAGTTTCCAATGGGTATGGAGAGGAACATTTTCGATTAGTTGTTAAAAAACTTGTAAGAGCAGAAGCGATGCCGAGTAACAGAACTTTTAAGGAATCCACTCGTCAAAGGCAATGCAACATATGTGATGGTGCCTCTCACAAGCAAAAGACGTAATCTCATCAAAGAGTCATGACTCTTGAAAGGCACATAATATGCCATTCTCTTCCCATAAGAAATCGACAAAGCTGTGTGGCATCATTTAATTTTTAAAAGAGAAACTGAAGGAAAACGGAAGGCAATCAAATGCCTTGAGAAACCGACACAACAACAATGGATGACTAATATATTCGTTCAAACTAAGAAACAATGTTTGTTGTTCTCGAAAACAGAGTCAATATAAAATGAGAAACAATTGCCCGAAAATTTCTTTGCGAAACAAATCATGATAGTAGGTGACAACAAGGCATTTTCTGGACCAACAACATGAAAGATGAAATGAACATGGAGATGTCAATTACTAGAGTTTTCATTGAGAGATGGAAGTCTTGACTGGTTGTGGGGGGAAAGGAAAAATCTTTAAGAGCGACCAAGAAGGAGGCCTATTTTGTTCACTAGGGTACAAACAGAACTGCATAATTGTTGAATTGGACAGCCAAAGAAGTCAAAACGAGAAAGGAGACAGCACTAGTATCGTGTGATCAGAAAAAATAAATTTTCTATATATCTTAACATCAAATGAACAGGTATTTACATACGTAACAATGATGCTGGAACTAGAGATTTGATCAAATCTTCTTGACGTTAAAGCTCATATAATCAAGCCTAATCACATATATAGAAAATATATTATCGTGCATAAATGTGTTCCTATTCTGTAAAAATCTCTAAACATTAGACATTCTAAATTGTGATCAGCAATTTCCTCATTGCTCCAAAGCTCCACATTTATAAATAAAGGTTAGGCTCACATCAAAGCATTCATTCTCTCATTAGTATTTATACTCCAAGAAGTATGGAGTCTTATACGCCTAGGCATTTTTTTTCTTTAGTGTCCAACTTGTGCTAAGTTTGGTTATCAAAAAAAAAAAAAACTTGGGCTAAGTTCAAGATTAGTAAAGCACAAAAAATCTAGACTGAAGGCATTTTTATCTTGCATCCCACTTGGATAAAATAGAAAAAGGCCTAAATAAAACTTAGGATCCAGTTTTTCTTTTTAGTTACTAGAATAGAATCAAGCATCTGGAATCTTTAAATTTATTTCACACTTTCTTGTTTTTCTCAGAAGAGATTTTGAATGTCTTGAAGGTAGACAAACTGAAGCCTATGGAACCATATTCTTTTTGTCACATGTCAAAGCGTTACATGGTCAGCTAAATGATCAACATATAGGATGGATAATGGGCAGATTTTATCCTGCTTACAACCATGTTCTTTTTATTAGATTTAGGCAATACCACAAGCTTCTACAAACTGGGGAAAAGACTTCCTAAATAAAAAAGGGAAAAAAAAAAAGAAAAGTAAACCTCACTTCAAGCATGTAAAATAAAAAAATAGAAATCTAACTCACGTGTTAATCAACCATAAGTCAGCCTCCTCAGGTTTATCAATTAATGTGTATCCAAAAGTTGAAAGCTGTCCAGCCATATATTCACTGTCACTCTGAGATAAAATTACACAAATGAGCAATCTTTATTAAAAGATAAAACTCTATGACAGGCAAATCCTCAGCAAGTAAATCCACATGAGTGCAACTGTAATATGAAGTAAATAGAGTCCCAATCATAACAACTACAGTTCAAGCGGCAACCAACAATCAATTAACTTTCAAACCTCAGTGGAAGTATGGAACACTCGACTTTACAAGCACCACAATAAAGAGTAGAAAGACATAGGTTTCCACATCCCTATAACACTTGTAAAATAGTTGCTTCCATTTAAATTTTTTACTCACTTATTTATAGTGACTCCATAAGCTTTCTTTAGGTCCATAGACTATATTTAAGAGTCCACCAAGAATTAATGTTTCACATTGTAAAACACCTACATGATTAGCGTTCATCTATCATGGTGTGTATGCATTTTGGAAGCAAGATAAAGGTAAAACACACACAAGGAAAAGCCATCTACATTCTAAAAAAACAATTTCTTGAGTCTGGGTGCTGCTTTAATACATCCATCCACACTATTCCAGTCCTCCAAATGTTAGATAAAGATGAACATAATCTGGATTTGCTTACTACTTCTATGCACTTTTTCGCCCCAACCAGGTGGTAGTTCACTAGTTTGGTATGTCCTCACCTCCACACACAGTTGAACGTGTGAGAGTTTGGATTATTGTTGGAAGTAGCCAATCACAAATTGCAACTTTTTTCAACATAATGCCCAGTTGAAGCATGAAGAAAGGCGGTAAGTAGAGAAAAACAGCAAGGAACATGCCTGGTTGTGTGAGCATCCGAAGGTCTTCATGTATATGGTCTGAGTTCCTGGGATCCCAGGATTCGGTTCGCTCTTCTTGTGCGGGTGCGGCCGTTGTTGCTTTGGATTCAATCCCACGCTCGTGAAGGGAAGGCGAAAGCCTGGCGCGACGCCCCCTCCTCCGCCTCCAACTACCAAGTCTTCTATGTCTTCCATTGCAGCGCCGCTCACGGAGACGCCAATCGGGTTGAGTTTTTGAAGTTCGGACTTAAATTCAGGGAATTTTTAGGCCCTGTACCTTGTATCAACCTATATTTAATTTAATATTATTTATAGCAACTAATAAGATTTGGTTTTTTTTTTTTTCTTTTATGATATCCCCTATTATTAAGTGCTTTTTGTTAAGCACTTGGATTGTATTGATGTTCCTTAAGTCAAATGGGCACAACAATTATTACAGCGATAATAATAGATATTATGTTACAATAAAGCTCGGAACTAATCTGACACCACGCACACACGGTGATGCGGCAACAATTTTTAATGAGCACAACCACCCCTCATACGGGAAGAATACCCTATAAATGGGTACAAAAAACCCTAGATCTAACTAGGAAAAGTAACTAAAAAGACAAGCTGGACCTCAAGCTTCCGACGACAACCATTGTTTCAGTCGTGCTTGCCACCCTTTGAGGTCGGTCGTCGACGATCACCGCCATTAATTTCAAGACCGCCACTTTTTCTTTCTCGTCTCTCTTCCACCCAATCAAAAGTCCAAACGCCAAAAGGAGGGCCATCAACGTCGTAGCGTTGGAAACCCAATACCTCGCGACATCTACAAGCTACCGGAGTCACCTACAAAACAAAAAAAGAAAAGAAACATAAACATAAACAGAGAGAAGAAGAAGATGGTGGAAAAAAAGGGGGAAAGGACAGAACGAAGATGAAAGAGGGGTGGAGAGATGACCAGACAGAGGGAGGGGAGGTGAAGTTGGAGTTTAGGAATGGGGGTGTAGAAGGAGGATAGAAGATGATGGAGAGGAAAGAGAAGAGAAGAAGAGAGAACTTGGATATTAGGGAGAGGGGGTGGTGGGGGCCGGCGGCGAAGTTGAGCCACAACAACGTTGGCCCCAAATCAGATTTGGTGTGTTGGTGACTTTGGTGGCTAGGGGTTTTGGGAGGGACGACTCTTCTTTGTTGTTGTTTTACTTGATAGCCCCTAATAAGTTAGTTGATGTTCTAAGCACCCCTTTAATGGTTAGTAAAATCCTTAATGTATCCCTAACTTATATTTGTCCACTCACTTCTCAAAAAAAATGCTATTTTTATCTTTGTGATCCTCACCCTCCAATCCCTTGTTGCACATCAATCTTCTTATCCCTTTTTACCTCAATTTGCTCTATGTTGCATTATAAGATTTGATTCTTTGATCATTAAAAACTAAAATTCAACACAAATAAATGTTCTACACATTCAAGAATGTGAATCAAATTTCAACCAAATATTACAATCAAGATGTTGCATTTGGTGGTAAATTGGAGTGTATGAACTGTTAAGATTATAAATGGAAGGAAAATTTAATTGATTGATTAATTGATTGGTTAGTTGGAGATGACTAATGGATTGATTGATTGAGTGATTGACGGATTGATTGATTGTTTGGAGATTCCATATTTAAATGCATATGTACCTCTAAAATATAGAGTTGGTGCAGTTATCAAAGTATGAATGAAATCGTACTTGCATCTCTCTCGTGGACGTGGGTCAAAGAACCAAACCACATAAATTATTGTCTTCATTTTTATTGCTTTCATATTTTTTAGTATTTTTACATGGTATCAGAGACAAAGGTGATTTGTCTTGTTGTTCTCCTTTTTTTTTCAATCGATCAACTAATTGTATAAGATGAAAAAGATAGTCATCTAGAACAAGTGGATATGTCATAGCTATCGCAAACTTTAAAGGATATCCAAACTAGATAGATGATTGGTTATGGTATTAAGCGAGGAAAGTTATATTACTTGGATATATCACTAAAGAAGATGCAACGAGCATTGATTACAGATGGATCCCGATGAGAGACGAAATTTTGAAATTTGGTTATGGCATAAATGGTTGGGCTATGTACGCATCATTTGGATGCTCATATTCATTCTCTTTTTCATAGCAGACCACCATCATCACCGCAACCCACTTTCTCTCGTAGTCGACTCATCGATCGTAATGGGTCCCATCACCCGATACTTATCAAAGTTGTTGTTGATGATGTTGATGTTAACAACAATGAAGAAGAATACTGCACTCCAACATCTCAAGAGTACCTGTTGAAGCCCCTTCTTGTGTGTCCTCCGGCGCCCAAGAAGCCCCTAGGAGTGGTTGTGCGCAAATCGTTTTCTATGACTAGTTGATCTTGAATCAGTTTTTTTCAATGGTCGATCCAAAAGATCAAGACTAACCATGATTGATTCGTTTGTGCACTTAGTTTCCACTATTTCATATGCAATTATTGTTTGCGTACTACTATATTAAGTCCTTGTTAAGTGTGTTTTAAATCACAATAAAAGAAATGCGAGTATGATTTCATTCATCATTTGATAGCTACACCAACTCTATATTTATAGAGGTATGGAAGGAATCGTCCTCACATTTCTCTCATTATGATTAAAACATACTCAACAAGGACTTAATATAGTTGTATGCTAACAATAATTGTATATGAAATAGTGGAAACTAAGCGCGCGACTGAATCAATCACAGTCGGTCTTGATCTTTTTGGATTGACCATTGAAAAAATTGAGTCAAGATCAATCAAAGAGTCATAAAAAATGATTTGTGCTCAACCACTCCTAGGGGCTTCTGAGGCACTGGAAGGCACACAAGAAGGGACTTCAACAGTACACTCTTGAGATGTTGAGTGTGGTATTCTTCTTCATTATTGTTGTTAACATCAACATCTTCGACAACAGCTTTGGTGAGTATAGGGTGATAAGACCCATTACGATCGATGAGTCACTGCAGAGAGAGTGGGTATGCGACAATGCTGGTAGTCTACATTGAAAGAGAGAATGAATATGAGCGTCCAAATGATGCGTACGTGGCCCAACCGTTTATGCAATAACCAAATTTCAAAATTTTGTTTCTCTTCTCGGGATCTATCTGTAATCAATGCTCGTTACATCTTCTTTGGTGATATATCCAAGTAATATAATTTTCCTCGCTTAATACCATAACCAATCGTCTGTCTAGTTTGGATATCCTTCAAAGTTTTTGTTGCGTCAATCGCAACCCCGAGATATGGAACATGGATCTCTGCGAGGAGCGTTGCAAACTTATCATTTGACTTCCCAGCGGTGGCCTGCAAGAAAAATCCTTGAGGTGGGGGCTCCAAGAGAAATACTCTGATGCCTAAGTCATAACAAAGAATAGAAAGGCTATTGGATTTGTGAACTGTAATCAGTGTGCGTACTTTTGGAGAACTACCCTTTTTAATATATAGTTGTTGTGTTTCCGATATTGATTATTTCCTAAACCGTCGAATTAATTGCCATCCAGTCTCATTCTCTTAATTAGGCAAGCTTCCTTAATATCCCTTTTGACCAGGGAATATCCAACTAATCATTACCTAATTAGTAGGATCTCATAAATTTGGAGATGTCATCCTCTTGACCAGGAAAGTTCTCACAAATCTTTTTCTAATTAGTGTGATCTCATAAATCTAGAGATCTTTGAACAGGAAAGATCCAACAAATCATTCCCTAATTAGTGGGATCTCATAAATCTAGAGATCTCGTCCCCAAATATAACTTTCTTCACGTTTAAGGAAAGTTTTTCAGATCTTATTCCCGAGTGAGTTTCTTTAATAGGATTAGGCGTATATTTCGGAGTCACTTCAAACCCATATCCGGCTCCATAAATGTATCCTGGAGAGAATCTAAGATAATCCTTCAACTTCTTCGCCTCCACTGTCATCAAACTCCCTGATGAAGATGTTATAGCTGGCTGCTCAGTAGTCGAAGGAGTCACAACTAACGTAGTATCTGCTGGAACAACCACTAGTATAGCCCTCTCGCCATGTGTCTCGTATACTGCACCATGCCCCTAAATCTTAACAATAGTGGGAGCAACAACTGCAGGAGTAGTAACTGTTGGGTTTTGGGGTTCATGCGCAGTGAAAATTTCAAAAACAATTTTGAGAAAAACCCCAACAGGATCCGAATCTGATTCCATTAAAACGGTTTTAGACTATGAAAACTTAATCATACCTCAGTCGCAATACATCTCTGAAGGTTAATCGATCTCTAAGGCGTTGCCAATGACGAATGCCCTCTACTAGCTGTCCACACACGAACGGCGGCCGAGATTCAAAGTGCTAGCTTTGAGAGAATACTAAACCTTTTATTTCTCTCCAAAACGATTCAGAGCATACCAAAAACTCTAAGTCATTTCTTAAACGAAAATAGAGTTTCGGCCTTTTAATCTTTCGTACTTGTATTCTAACTCAAAGCATCTATTTATACAACCCTTGTATATAGACGGTTAAGAAAATTACACACATACCCCTACTTGAAGAAGTATAAGTGTAATACACTACAAGGACGTTTCTGTCATGAATTTTATTATATAAAACTCATTTTTCTGAACCATCTTAAAATCTCGCAAAACCATTCTTAGTGTGCGACCCAATAGGCTCATACAACGTTGGCAGTGTACCAAAACACATTTTGGTATACAAGTCATAAGCGACCTCTAGCAAGACATTATGACTACCCAAGTTGTATGAATATCAAATCGATACAACCTAATCAATAGTGTATATAACATCCTTTTGTCACACGATATCCTTTTGATCAAACATAAGGCATGGAATTGTCATCCAACATGTTCAATCGTACTAGTCTCGATCTCTAGGTAGACTAAAAACATCCAAGTGACATTGATCAATATCAATTCACTTAGACTAGGCATTTTAACAGTCTAACACATCGAGGGATCCACTAGATATCTCTCTTTATATGAGAGGGACAAATTCTATCTCGATTACACAACTTTATCACATTGCTCACATAGTAACCAATAACAACCTTTATAATTGTCCGGTTAAAGACAACGTTTGATAGTGTTAAATCACTATGTTCCTAATGTTGAAGTCTCTGGTAATCTCAAGTCAGAGGACTGAAAAATATACCTATCATGAGAAACAACTATGACTTAATCCATGTGATGTTCTCATAGCGGGTCGGTCCAGTACTTTGTTCCCTAACAAGTACTCATGATCTTGATTCGTATTCATATACGTATGATCATCGTATAATCATCAATCAAGACTCACACTAGTCTTAATTCATTATAGTTCCCAGTATAATAATCGACTAGGGACATTTAGGATATTTCTGTAAATACCCATGGATCTTATTATAATGTAAACATACAAATCAATTATAATAAACAACAAATGAAATCCTCTATTTTATTAACTAAAATGTATTCATAAAGACTATTAATGGATTGACCTATGGCACATTTCCCAACATCTCCCACTTGCTCTAGGGCCAATCATTCATGCATCTAATGCCTAATGATCTAACATGACCATCATGTTTCGCTTGTGGAAGAGCCTTTGTCAATGGATCCGTAATGTTGTCTTCGATTAGGTACTCGCAAATCTTCACGTCTCCCCTCTCAATGATTTCTCTGATGAGATGAAAACACCTGAGTATATGTTTAGATCTGTGGTGTGATCTAGGTTCCTTGGCCTGTGCTATTGCCCCGTTATTGTCACAATACAAACAAACAGGGTTAGCAATACTTGGAACCACACCTAGTTCAGAAATGAACTTTTTGATCCAAATCGCCTCCTCTCGGTGCATCGGACGCCGCAATATACTCGAAAACTTCATTGTAGAATCTACCACGCTCTTGCTTCGAACTTTTCCACTTCTTCGCACCCCCACTCAAAGTAAACACATATCCAGACTGCGATCTAAAATCATCTATATCAGTTTGAAAACTTGCATCTGTGTAACTATTTACAACTAGATCATTTTCAAAACCTCCATATACCAAGAACACTTCCTTAGTCCTTCTTAAGTACTTAAGGATGTTCTTTATCGCTATCCAAAGTGACTCTCACCTGATCTCGATCGATATCTGCTTGTAGTGCTCAAAGCATATGATACATCAAAGCCGAGTGCATAGCATGACGTACATGATAGATCCAATAGCAGATGCATATGGAATCTTATTCATACGATCCCGCTCATCATTTGTCCTAGGACATTGATTCTTACCGAGACTTATGCCATGAGACATTGGCAACAATCCTCTTTTAGAGTCTTGCAACCGAACCTATTCAAGACCTTGTCTATGTAAGCACTCGACTTAGGCACCGATTAGCCTCATAGATCTATCCCTATAGATCCTTATCCCTAGGATGTAGGTGCGCATCTCCTAAGTCTTTCATTGAGAAACACTTTCCTAACCAAGACTTGACACTCGCAATGTTGGGATGTCATTTCCAATGAGTAATATATCATCAACATACAGTACCAGAAAAATAACTACACTCCTACTGACCTTCTTGTATACACAAGGCTCATCTTCGTTCTTAATAAAACCAAAATCCTTGATTGCTTCATCAAAACGAAGATTCCAACTCCGAGAAGCTTGCTTTAATCCATAAATGGATCTTTGAAGCTTGCACACCTTCATAGAATTTTCAGGATGTACAAAACCTTCAGGTTGTGTCATATACACGTCCTTAAGCAGCTTTCCATTAAGAAATGTTGTTTTTACATCCATTTGTCATATCTCATAGTCATAATATGCAGCAACGATAATTAAAATTCTTATGGATTTAAGAATGGCTACTGGCGAAAAAGTTTCATCATAATCAACACCTTGAGTTTGCTTGAAACATTTTGCTACAAGTCTTGCTTTAAAAGTATGCACATTGCCATCCATGTCAGTTTTCTTCTTGAAAACCCATTTACATCCAATGGTCTTACCACCTTCAGGTAAATTAACTAAGTTCCAAACTTGGTTATCATACATGGATTGCATCTCGGAGTTCATGGCACTTAGCCATTTATCTGAGTCTGGTCCAGACATAGCCTCTTGATAAGTGGTAGGCTCATTTTGATCCATAAGCACACATCATGACTATCAGTAATGAGAAATCGAATCTCTCTGGCTCATGTCTTACCCTACCATATTTACGTGGGCCTTGTGTCACTTGCGGAGGTTCAACTGGTTCAAAACGTTGTTGAACTTCCAGTAGCGGTTCAGTATTTATCCGTGATTCTTTAACTTCTTCAAGATTTATTTCTCTCCCTCTAGTGTCTTTTGAAATAAACTGTTTTTCCATAAAGGCACCATACCGAGCAACAAATACTTTGTTCTCAGCGGGATTATAAAAGTAATATCCTTTTGTTTCCTTAGGATACCCCACAAATAAACACTTATCAGATTTAGGTGCTAGTTTTTCTGAGACTTGTCGCTTTACGTAAGCCTCACAACCCCAAATCTTAAGAAAAAACAAACTAGGTCTCTTCCCGTATCATATCTCATATGGTGTTTTATCAACCGCTTTAGAAGGAACTCGATTTATAGTGAAAGCTGCAGTTTGTAATACATAACCCCAAAAGGATAATGGAAGATCCGCATGACTCATCCTAGATCGAACCATATCTAATAAGGTTCGATTTCTCCTTTCAGAAACTCCATTCCTTTTCTTTTGGGTGTTTTGAAACAGGAACAGGCTGGGGTTTGACTTGTTCCACAGGCTTTGCAACAAGTGCAGCAGCAGCCTTGGCAACTTTAGCCTTACCTTTGCTTTTCTTCTTCATTCCCTTTCCCTTTTGGACCATCGACATTACTAGAGGGTTTCTTGATATTTTGTTCAAGCTAGTTTTGAGCATCAAATGCAACTCTGAAATTGATTTCTCCATATTATTCATATTGTAGTTCATCACAAATTGTGAGTAACTCTCCGATAATGAATTTAGGATCAAATTCGTAGCCAACTCTTGGCTTATGGGAAATCCAAGTCTATCAAGTTGGTCAACATAGCCCTTCATCTTCAGAACATGAGGACTAACTGACGCACCCTCAGTCATCTTACAAGAATGCAGGTTCTTGACTGTCTCGAACCTTTCTTGCCTAGCTTGTTGTTGGAACATTTCCTTCAAATAATGTTACATGACCATGTCGTAGGCTTCCATTAGTTCCATGTCCTTCTGAAGTTCAGGAACCATAGTTGCCAACATAATGCATGCAATATCAGTAGAATTGTTGACATGCTTATTATGCGCATCCTTCACAGCTTTCGTAGCATTGGTTGGCAGGGATTGAAGTATCTAAGACATTCAACTTGCGTTCATGCTTGAGAACGATTCTCAAGTTTCTGAACCAGTCAAGAAAGTTAGTCCCAGATAGCTTATCCTTCTCAAGGATAGATCGCAGTGACAGGGGATTATTGTTACTTGAAGAGGCCATTGAACTACAATAAAGATTATGCAGAGTTTATTTTAGTATAGAGGAATAGACTCCCACTAAATTAACAACCCTCCTAAAACATATTGTTTATTTAGGGGACTAAATCCATATTTCACCTAATTCTATGACAGCTATAGCATGAAACACAGAACTAGATTATTTAGGTAGGTAACAGTTACCAATTACATCTTATGTAATTTTAGATACTTTTATGAGATACAGGACATCTTATGTCTTAGCATGTTTTTATCTCATATGCCTAAAGTCCAAAACCATTTTGATAGCTTTATTAAGTTGGACCAATTTAAACATTTAGGTAACTCTTACCCAACTTATCTCACCAAGATAACACAATACACCCAACTATGGCTGAAACTATATTAGTGCGATCGAGGCCTTGATAAGTGTTTAAAATTGGATGGCACAAGACTTAAGATTTAATAGAGGGATTTTATTTAGTTTTAGTGATTTTTAAGTAAGCAATGAAATATCATATATTTTTATTGATTTGTAGAACCACTAAACAATTTAGGAAATTTTATGCTATTCTTTAATAGAAGAATTTCCGTGCGCTAGGATTAGTTAGACAGCGATCCATTATTGGCTGGTCAATGGTGGTGGTTCCATTGGCCAAATCAAGAAAGTGGGAACAAAGGGGGCGCCCTCGTTTTTTTTTTTGAAGACAAATCTCAATTCCGAAAATTGAAATTCGCTATAGAAAATCATATTTTTCGCTGATTTTACTATACTAAATTTACCCCTTAATTTATCCAAAATTAAGTCAATTAAAACATTTTTAATTAACTCGGGCCCACATCTAACTAATCATCTTATCCTAATCCAATTAGGACTTTAGATATTTGAATCCTAGCATATCACCAATAACAAACTTCTCCATATTTATCTTTTATCCAATAAGGATAATGAAACCGATTTTGTATATAACTCCTAATCTAATTGTTATCTAACTTTATCAAATAGAAACTTCATAACAAAATAGATATAACAAGATAAATAAATAATTTCAAAAATTAATTATTTGCAATTTCGATCTTTATCCAAATAATCACAAATATGTAGTTGAATCTTGAACTACTATCTCAATCGAACCTAATCATATTAGTTTCGAATTAACATTCAGACTTATACAATTTAAGAAACTTAAATTAATGTAACCTAAATATGCATACTGAATTACAGAGATTTCATCTATGCATCAATACACGAAAATAAAGATTATACCTAACGGTGTCATGGATCACAGAATATGAAATTCAATTCATTAAAATTATTCGAATTAGCCTAACATGGTTATTTGCATGTACGAAACTGATTTCAATTAAATCATGAATATATGTATCATATACATAAACCATGATAATAAATCTCACAGAAAACTTACGTATATCACATATACATCAACTATTAACATGCTTTCAATCATATATTATAAGAAAACATGCAATGAGTTTAATGGAATCAAACTCGAAGGCTCTGATACCACTGTTGGGTTTTGGGGTTCATGTGCAGCAGAAATTTCAAAAATAATTTTGAGAAAAACCCCAACAGGATCCGAATCTGATTCCATTAAAACGGTTTTAGACTAAGAAAACTTAATCATACCTCAGTCGCAATACCTCTATGAAGGTTAATCGATCTCTACGGCGCTGCCAATGACGAACGCCCTCTACTAGCTGTCCACACACGAACGGCGGCCGAGATTCAAAGTGCTAGCTTCGAGAGAATACCAAACCTTTTGTTTCTCTCCAAAACGATCCAGAGCATACCAAAAACTCTAAGTCATTTCTTAAACGAAAATAGAGTTTCGGCCTTTTAATCTTTCGTACTTGTATTCTAACTCAAAACATCTATTTATACAACCCTTGTATATAGACGGTTAAGTAAATTACACACATACCCCTACTTGAAGAAGTATAAGTGTAATACACTACAAGGACATTTCTGTCATGAATTTTATTATATAAAACTCATTTTTCTGAACCATCTTAAAATCTTGCAAAACCATTCTTAGTGTGCGACCCAATAGGCTCATACAACGTTGGCAGTGTACCAAAACACATTTTGGTATACAAGTCATAAGCGACCTCTAGCAAGACATTATGACTACCCAAGTTGTATGAATATCAAATCGATACAACCTGATCAATAGTGTATATAACATCCTTTTGTCACACGATATCCTTTTGATCAAACATAAGGCATGGAATTGTCATCCAACATGTTCAATCGTACTAGTCTCGATCTCTAGGTAGACTAAAAACATCCAAGTGATATTGATCAATATCAATTCACTTAGACTAGGCCTTTTAACGGTCTAACACATCGAGGGATCTACTAGATATCTCTATTTATATGAGAGGGACAAATTCTATCTCGATTACACAACTTCATCACATTGCTCACATAGTAACCAATCACAACCTTTATAATTGTCCGGTTAAAGACAACGTTTGATAGTGTTAAATCATTATGTTCCTAATGTTGAAGTCTCTGGTAATCTCAAGTCAGAGGACTGAAAAATATACCTATCATGAGAAACAACTATGACTTAATCCATGTGATGTTCTCATAGCGGCCGGTCCAAGATACTTTGTTCCTTAACAAGTACTCATGATCTTGATTCGTATTCCTATACGTATGATCATCGTATGATCATCAATCAAGACTCACACTAGTCTTAATTCATTATAGTTCCCAGTATAATAATAGATTAGGGACATTTAGGATATTTCTGTAAATACCCATAGATCTTATTATAATGTAAACATGCAAATCAATTATAATAAACAGCAAATGAAATCCTCTATTTTATTAACTAAAATGTATTCATAAAGACTATTAATGGATTGACCTAGGGCACATTTCCCAACAGTAACCAATGGTGCAGCTATGACTCTAGTAGGAGCTGTCGTAGTCTCACGAGTCCTTAATAAATCTAACAACTGTGCGAATCTATTATCCACTGTCCGCGCTAACGACTATAACGTTAATGTTGGCCTAGTGGGATCACTAGTATCCCCAACGTCTAGCTAAGTCGTACCTGAAGGTTGCCCATCCATCGGTGTCTGCATCGAAGAACGTGCCTCAGTACGAATATACGTGTAACGTAAGTACTATACACGTATATCCCTGATTTCTACCCATCTCCCATTGCTTCTCAACTAAGATTTTAGGCAATTTCTTTGGGTTTCCACATCTAAAGCTTATTAAATAGGTTTATGATTAGGTTTTCCCAAATTCGAGCCGTAGATTTTCCTAAACCTAGGCTCTTATACCAAAATGTAACGTTATTAGAGTTAACAATAATCCACGCTTCATCCCCTAGGCTCCTCAAACCTAGGCCCTGATACCAAAATGTAATGGCCCATTTTCCAAATAGACCACCACGGGGGCCAATGCGAACCCACGGTCTGCCTTACCAGCGACAGCTGTGCTCTACATTTGATTATATCATCTATTTTATCTTTTTAAACCTTATTAATTATCCAATTGTAATGGCCCGAATTTAATTCTCGTTATTTATGACGTATTGCAGACGTGGCGGACAGCTCAGATACCTGTGGGAACTGCAGCTAGGCTAGAGCGCGCTTGGAGTTAAGTAAATTGTTATTTTGAGTTTTGTTTTGACTAATTTTGTGATGTTTATGTTAAAATAGGTTAAACGACATTGCGATGTGTGTAATTATATTTCTATTGACGTGTAAGATTGTGTGTTAAGTATTCATCTCGATATATGTGTCGACACGGGTACCGGGTAGACTAAAAGATGAAATACTAGGTCAAAGAATATAATACACTCATAAAATGAATTAAATGTGATAAAATAGTAAATTGGTGGGCCTAGGGACACACGGGGTCGTGGTCGACACGCGTGGGTAGTACGGTAGTGTGCACGCCCTAGTAAACTCATTGACGCGCACGATGAAATTGTAGGCGCTAAAATATAGGCGAATATATATATATTTATATATATGTAATTTAAAATATATATATATATATGTATATATATAAATATATATTAAAATCAGAAAATTTAAAAATAATTGTGAAATGATCAAAAAGGGTATTTGATTGTTAAGTAAGAGGATAAGAATATAAGGGTAAAATGGTCATTTGACTAAAAATGTTGATAAACACCCACCACCGACACCACATTTCTCCATTTTTTTGATCGAGCGAGAAGGGAGAGAAGGAGAAGAGAAAGAGAAATTGGCCGAGAGAGAGAGAGAGCATGACAACGTCGAGGTAAGTGTCGTGTTGTTGTTGGCTTGTTGTTGTTGTTGTGCGTTGTTGTTAGGTGTGATGGTTTGGTGGTTCGGTGGGGTGGAGCTCGAGAGTTCACCCATGTCGTCTCCCTCCCTCCCAATTCCATTAGGAATAAAAAAAAATTTTCATTAAACAGAGGCATGAAAACGCCTTTGTTTGGGAAGAAGATGGGGAGGATGCACGCACACCCCTTAGGCGGGCCGAACCGCCCGGCCCAACCCGGCCGAGTGAGCCGGGTCGTGCGACCCTGCCTAACCCGGACCGGGCTGGACCGGTCTCGACCTGGACCCGGTCCAAGTGGGCCGACCGGTTGAGTCGGGTCGGACCCGTTTAGGGGACCCACCCATATTAAATAAATAATATTTTTTTATTATTATTTTATTTAAATAAATTAAAAACAGTTTTAAATAAAATAAAATACATAAAAATAGAGAAAAATAGCTAAAAATTATGGAAAATTTCAGAAAAATCCAAAAAAATATGAGAAATTAGAAAATGGGTTAATAAATGAGTTTTGGGGATTTTATCAAAATTTTGGCGAGATGTTGTCGGGGTTTTTACCTCGAAAAATGTAAAATTGACATAATATACCCAATTGAAGCTAATTCAATGACAAATGGTATTAGGTACATTTGGGGTGATAATTTTGATTGTCGGGTGTTTATTGGAGCTAGATCGGGGTTTGATTTTCAAGACGCGGAGTGTGGATTGAGGTGTATAATGTCCCAACTGAAATTACTTGAGTATTTACTTCTTTTGGCATTTGAATTCAATTTTTTCATTTCAATATTCTACTCTGGTTATGACCATATGGGCGGATGTTGAGCGGAGCTCCCTCCATTCCATTCTTGTGTGTATGTCCACTACACCATAGCACGTATGTTACCAGATCGGTCTCGGTGAATAACACGACCCGAGTATCACGTCGTGGCATGTGTCAGTGCGTCGTAGGTGTAACATCGGCTATCGAGCGGATCCAGATACTTGCTCTGCTTGAGTAGGACTCGTCGACAGTATTCAGTGGAAGAGTCTGAATTATGGTGGTAGTCTGACCCTAGGGGCTAAGAACACACTTTGAGCTTTTCCTATTATTTATTTATGCGATGACCGCAGTAGCCTGTATTTATTTCCGCATGTTTATTTAATAGCTTTACTTAAATTCCAGTATTTACTTTCAGTATTGCTTACTTAATTTCCTTGAAAATACTCACTATAGACTCATCATCTGCCTTTTGTGATGGCTTGAGTGCAGAACCTAGTACGAGCACAGGCAAGGGCAAGTTGCCAGAATACTATTGATCTAAGATTGCCATACTCGTACGTTTGTATTATATTTATTTTGTTTCATTTTGGGGTTTAGGGATTTTGAGATTCCTTGTGTATATTGATCTTTTTGAGACTTCAGAGGTATTTATGGTTATATATGGGTTTTCCACATTAGGTTTATGGTTTATGTTACACATTTATAGTATAATTATCCGAGTAAATGTGTTAGAAAGGCTTCCGTTGTGTATGAATTTAGGATTCTTTGATGACGTAACATATAAATTTGATTTCAATACAACTTAATCAGTAAATGGATAATTAATAAGGTTTAAAAAGATAAAATGGATGATATAATCAAATGTAGAGCACGACTATCATTTGGTAAGACAGATCATTGGTCCGCATTGGCCCCGTGACGGTCTATTTGAAAAATGGGTTGTTACAAAAATAGTCTAAATATCATGTGGGTATCTAAAGATAGATAAATAAAGAGAAATTATATTTGGAAAATGGGTTGTTACAAAAATAGTCTAAATATCATGTGGGTATCTTGCAAACTAGCTATAATCCTAGGAGTATCTGCCATAGATAAATAAAGAGAAATTGCATGATAAAAAAAATATTTCCTTAAACCAACTATTTGCGAGATAGTGGCAAAGGGTCGATCCCACAGAGATTGGTAGTCTTTCTAACAAGTAATTATAATGATATTTGAGTGCTTAGGAATCAAGGGAGGCAAATTAAGTGGTCTTTCCTAATTCCCCTAATCTCGATAGCTAACATCCGCCATCTACAATTAATGTATAACCTTAGACATCCGCCATAAGATTTAATACATTAACTATGAGTAATAAAGTTATATGGGAAAACTCACATTTGGTTTCAATTGTTGCACACTCAAGCACCTTATATTGTCTCAAAAGTACAATTACGGATGGTGTTCACGTTTGCACAACTAGCTATAATCCTAGGAGTATCTTCTAATCGACACTTTCGACCACTTGATTAGCCAAACATGGCTACTCACAAAATAATGCGAGAGAGAGAGAGAGCTACGATGTTCTATTTATACCTAAAGTCCTAATATGTAAAACTACTAAAATTGGTGTATGGAAGAGAGAGAAAATGTATTTTTGGTGTATTTTCGAATGGAATTCCAAAAATTGGAGGAGAAGAGAGGCGGTGACGTGCGTGGGAGGGGTGAACCGTAGCTCATATCGATGAAAACAAGAAAGACGAAAAGTGAAATACATGCATTTCCTTAACGTGGATTGGCGCGACGTTACTTTGATGATGTGGAGCGTTTTGGTGACGCGTCAGGCGAATCCCCTTCGACACGTGGCGGTATATTTCGAGACAAACTCTCCCGTTTTTTGACTTAATTAGATATATATTTTATAAACTTCCATACTAAATTATATTAAAATATACTATTAAATCCTATAAATAATTGAATCGACGATGAAAACAAGAAAGACGAAAAGTGAATTACATGCATTTCCTTAACTGGTTTACTTACCTCAATCGACGCAAAAACCGTTCCTCGCGTGGCACGTGGCTCCTAATACGTCCAAATTTGATTTCCTATACCCCTGGTATTCATTTAGATCCAATTTGGTTGTATTAGAATCATATTTTCTCCCTATATAAATCCCCAAATTTTTCCAAAAGTTTTGAAATTTTTTTAAAAAAATACCATGTTCACTGTTTGGGATGTCGTGGGTGACGCCATCGCGTTCAAGCCCCCACATCATCTAATAAAGCATGAAACCAATAGTTACGCTGATACAGACGCAGTGAGTGACGCCGCCAAGAGCAAATACTCACGAGGTCACTTAAAACGTCCTAGGGATCCCTTCATGGGTTTGGATGCCGTGGAGATTTGTACTCCACGGTGCCACCCGCGACACCTATCGTAGGAATTGAATTTTGGGGTTTCAAAAACCCCGGCTTGCGCCATCATGTTATGAGCCTATCCCATCATCGCAGGGACCTCGAATATTAACCAAAACCCCATCCAAACCACATCGAAAACCTCTAAACAAATCCGTTCTTCAAATAAACTCAAAACCTTTCAAAATAACCAAAACTATGACTTTCACAAACTATTACCAAAAACCTTCACACTCTCATAAAAATTGCTCACAAAAATTGCTTACAACCACCACCAAATCACAACCCAAAACCCAAAAAATCAGTAATAGCCTGATTTTCAATGGCGATTATTTATGATGCAACTACGGAGTGATGCTAGCGGGGACGTTCGTGGGTCCTACAGCAAAGACGGAGCTTGACCGGATTAGGTTTACAGTCCGTTTATGATCTTGTAGTGAAGTTGCAATGTATATGTTCAATTTAGGTAAATTGCATCGCAATATATGTGTTTACATTGTTTATTGACGAGTGAGTGAGTCCTATGATGGGTATCCACTATGTATAGCGGGTATACACGGATACTGGGCGACAAATGACTAGTACATTAGGGAGGGATTTAATATGTCTAATAAATGATAAAATACGTACAATAATTCATAATAAATGATATGGAAGTGTTCGGGATCGTTGGTTCATGAGAGTGGGACAGTGCGCTATTTGAAGTCGAGTATTGGAATGCCCAAAATGCACATAATTGGTGACAAAATGGATAGGGTTAATGGACTTTTGGTGGGTCAATTTTGGTATTATTTGGAGGACTTTAGACTCCATCTCAACCCTTCAAATAGGCCTTTGTGATGTGTGTGTGAGTCTTGATGAAATAGATTGTATAAAAGGTTAATTTCTCTCATTTTGCATCAACTTTTCTCTTTCCTCTAAGAGAAATCCGAAAATGAGAGAGATGGTGGGGGGGGGAGTTTGGTGATCTTTGTTGATGATTTGAAGCTCAAGGAGTGAAGGAACACCAAAACTAAGGTTAGTTCCCAATCTTCATCTCGTTCTTTACGTTTCGGGGTGTTTTTCCGGGATTTTCACGAAGGTTTTGGCGAGGGTTTTGAGCACACCAACATGAATGGGGTGTTGCTATGGTTTTTGAGTTAGTTTTGAAGTTGGAAATGGTGGATTTGGTGTTGGTGTGGTGATTATTTTGGTGTTCAAAGTGATTTTCTTTGGCCGGGAAACCTAGGGTTTGCATTTCGGACAAGTTTGGTTAATAGGTGTTAGTGGTTTAAGTTTGTTTTGGTATTGTATGGGTTGTTGCAGTGGGTTCAGATTGCGGCAACAAACCGAGGGGGTTCGAAAATCTTTATCAAGGCACTGGCGGAGACGCCGCTAGAGATGTCGTGGTGTAAACGCCTACGGCGCCACTCATAGTGTCTCGACTAAGGCGAAAATTTGGAAAATGTTGGGGTGACATTTTGGGAGATGCCGCGAGGGTGACAACATAGCGCACTTGTCACGGCGCCCAGGACGTCGTGAAGAGTTGAATGAGGGGTGTCCACGGCGGAGTCTGAGGACAGTTTTGGGACTAAAAAAAATTAATAAAAATTTATCAAATGGGGTTTGTCCTAGGGAGTTATCTAGTCTATTTAGAGTATAAAAACGATGATTTTATCGATGAATTGGGTATCAAATTGTGGTTTCTAAGGTTTAGGAATATGTTTTAATGATCGGGGATTGATGATTTAGGTTGGATTAGCGGGTATTGGATACACAGTTGAGGCGTGCTATGTGGACTAGGACGGTATTTGGAGTGCGGTTTGAGGTGTGTAGTATCCCAATTGAACTTTCCTTTAGTATTTACTGTTTGATTTATTTGAACTCAATCTTGTTCATTTATCACTCTATTCCTTAATGTTTTACGATGGTTGAGTTTACTCCCATTTGGTGCTTACTATGGTGGTTGCGCGTACCATTACTTGGTGTCTTTATGGTAGTGGAGTTTACTCCTACCTGGTGTCTTTACGATAATGTGATTACTCTCCACTTAGTGTTTATTATACGAGGCATAGGGTCCACTAAGCCATAGCATATGTCTAGGCATGCGCCGGTGACTATGCTACCCGAGTTTGATAGGCATGTGTGCGTGCGCCGTGGTCTACGACGGCCACCTAAAGGGTCCGGGTCAACCCGTTGGATGGTTTTACTCGCGGGCCGTGTGCTGGCCAGATAGCCCGAAGTATGGTTTGGTCTAACTCGAGTGTTTACGTACTTTGTTTTATATGCATGCTGATTGTGACGCTTGCCCCAAATTCCCAATGCATTTATATGCAAGTCCCGCGACGAGCCTAGTCGCTTCAAATTATCAAAATTTCAAGATTTATGAAAGAGTTATTGCAATTATAACACAAATGAAACAAAATCATATTCTAATTCCACAACAATACCACAACAATCCACAACAATCTAGTACATGGTATCACACAATCACTAGGGGTGGTCAAACACTCGTGCGCTCGAGTGCCCGCGTTTTATCCCTTCTAGTGCAGGCCGCATGTACCTTTGAGACACACACTTATGCCAAGAACACACATACAAGGAATATGGAATGGAAAGCCAATAATTTGATAATAACAAACACAAAGAAATGAAAATGAATCACATGATATTTTCTTTTCTGGCTTACCAACGTACAAATGCTTTTTAAGGCAAGTGTACTTACCTAAACTATCGTAACCCGCGTACAACGCTCCCGCGAATCTTAACGCATATTCCCGAGTTTCCCGCTACCTGATAAAGGTTTAAATCTTGAATATTAGTGTAAGGGTTAGGATTTAATCTTAAGTTGATTTGCATGGGTTTGTATCCTTTGTTAGACTCTGGTTAGACTCAAATATGTATGCCCATTTCTATGAAATTATTTACTTGTTATGGCCCCATTTTATATTGGTTATGTGGGGCCTTTGTTGGACCTTAACACAAGCCCATTTACATCATTTTTTTTTGTTTATAAAGTGTCCATACTTCTCCTTTATTTTTATTTTATTTTATTTACACATCCACATTATATGACCACCATACAACTAAGTAAACCCCACTGTGAGGTGTACACAACACCCCACTGTTGTGTGCACCCCATCGATTTGTGCACACAACACCCCACCTGTGTGTGCACCCCGTTGTCATACACGTCTTATCACGCACCCCAAATCACATAGGTGCACATGCATATTCATGCATGTATCCATATTCATTCACCCACTCACACATGGTACACCCCACAACCCAATAGTGGGGGTGTACAGCTTCATCTCGCACCCCAGCAGTGGGGTGCACAGTGTCACACCCCAAACTGTGGGGTGTTCATGCAAACACATGCATCCATTCACACACCATCATTTTTCCACTACACACTCATGCATGCACATACACCCACATGCACCCACCACCCTATTGTCGAAGTATCCTCACCACACTCCCCATCACCTTGACTGTCCACCCACACCCCTCACGCACCCCAACAGTGGGGTGCACACACGCACACATCACCTCACTCACATAAAAAAAATAGTTTTAAAACAATAAAAACAGTGAGAAAAGAGAGAAAGAGAGGGAGGAAAAGAAATAGAGAGATAGAGAGAGATCTCCAGTGAAGGAGGTGGCCTCGACCACCACCATCTCTGGTGAGAGAGGTGGTGGCATGAGAGAGCAAGGTGAAGAGAGAACCCGAGGTGAGAGAGGGAGAGAAAATCGAGAGGAGAGAGAGATCGAGTGAACACGAGAGAGGGAGGGTGAGAGGCAACGCATGTTTATTTATAGTATTTCAGATTCCTGTATTTTATTTATGTAATTACTTAGTGAATTTCCTTGGGATTACTCGCTCTGGACTCGTCATTTGCCTTTTTTGTGATGGCTTGAGTGCAGATACTGGTACGAGTGGAGAGAAGGGCAAGATTGAGGATTATCTCGCGATTTTTGATATTTTTTAAATAATTAAATTATTCGAGATATGGGTTGTGAGAGATATATGTTGCCCTATACATGACTTTGAGGTTTACATTTTGATATTTTGAGGATCATTGATGTTTATATATCTTGATTACATTTTGGCATGGTTTCTACATTAAGTTTTATGATTTATAAACTTGCTTCCACAGTACATTTTGATGTTTAAGACTTCCGCTCTATGATTTGAGGTGAAATGATGATTAGTTGGACGTGGGACACAACTGGCAACCACGTGGTCGGTTGTGGCCCCGTGTGGCTTCCCGTGGCGGTCCAATGTGGATTTGGGCCGTTACAAAATCCATAGCAACTTTGCTATAAGAAAATCTTGACAAAAACCCAAAGAATTATGTCTGAAATGACATGAACGAGACAAGGAATCGAGATCTAACCTTGGTTATCGCCTTTGATCATTCCTAGGCCTTCAAATCACTTCAAATGATCAATACCCTCACAATTTCTCAACATTTTTCGATTTGATAGAGATGAGAGAGTAAAGTTGGTCTAAACTAACCAAAAACACCTTTTTATACTATCCATTTCATCATGTATGATGTACACACTCTAGGAGCATCTACGGGCTCTCATTTGAGCCATCCACCAACTTGTTGTACACACTTGAGTGACTTGTTGTAACAACTCTCAAATTTTAACCCGACTTGTATGATACTTGTCAGGATTGTGACCCGATTTGCGATACTAGACCGTATTTCAAACCTTAGGAGTCGACACCGAGGTAATTTTATGATTTTTTGATGTGTGTAATAGTATTTTAGTTTAGTGCGTGTCACGAGCCATTTTGGCGATTTTAATGTAAGAGAGATTTTTGCTTAGGTAAATGGGGAAAAATACAATTAAAAGAATTTTTGTTGAATTTAAATAATTATTTGATGAGACGAGGTAAGACTACGCGCATAACGGAAAAATAAGGATCGAGGAATACAAGATTTACGCGGGAGTTGGTTAACTAAGTGACTTACGAGTCAATTGTTGGAGAGCATATAAGAGATTGGTAAAATGACATAACTATAATTTGAGGAGACATGAGATTGACCTCGAGAGGTGTATGTGTTTTTAGATGAAATATAGAGGGAATTATAGCAAAATCCAGGGGTATAATGGTCATTTTGACCCAACTGATATATATATATATATATATATGTTGTTGTAAACAATAAACATATATGTTGCTGTAAACAATAAACAATAAACAATAACCCTAACCCTTCTACACCTACCGCCGCCCTCTCTTCTCTCCCTCCCTCTCCCTCGGCTCCTCTCCACGACCCTCTCTCGGTCTCTCCTCCATCTTCAACCTCACGGCCTCCTCTCCATCTCTTCACTCACGGTTCCTCCTCTCTCCCACTCACTCACGGCCTCACCCTCCTCGCTCACTGTCACTGCCACCCTCCTCCTCCTCCTCTCGCTGTCGACGAGCTGCACGGTCCCCGGGAAGCTGAAATCGCCGAAGGTAGCTCACTCTCTCTCTCTCTCTCTCTCTCTCGGCCTGTGCTCTCTTTTGCTCACTGTTTTGGGGTCGTCGTGGCTGGTGGGACCGTCCCCGGTCACGGCTGATCGGAGGCGACACCCCATCGACGCCGCTGGCCGGAGGTGGCTCCCTCCATGTGCAACAGTACGAAACCGTGGTGTATTGTTGACCGTGATGGAGTGTGTGTGGTGTGGACAGTTCAGTTGGGAGTGTGGTGTGTGATGTGTGTGTATGTGCACCCCACGGTTGGGGTGCGTGATGGTGTTGTGCACCCCACGGCTGGGGTGTGGGGTGTATCATGTGTGTGTATAAAATAATAAAAAAGAGTATGGATAACTAACTACCAATTTTACCTTATCAACACACACAGCGCCGATGCGGCGGAAGGGAGAAGGCAAGGTGTGGAGGTAATTCCTTTCATTGCATTCTACGATGCGTTTCGGATGTTTGATGAAATGCCTAACTAACTACCAATTTTACCTTGCTTAGATATTGAAGATGGTTAGTTCTATGGGACTGGCGTGTAGTCTAAGTGTGTTTGAATTCAAACCTTGTATTAAATTGTTGGGAAGGATATTAGATGCCAAATAATTAATTAGGGGAAAGAGTGATTATTGGTCTAATGCGTGTCCGATGCAATTAAGTTAATTTGATAGACTTGTTTGGAAAAATATCAATGTCTTGAAGTGGGTAAGTGTAAGCTCTCAAAGTTATCGATGGCCAAATTTGATCATTTCATAGTCTTGGGCTTCAAATAAGTACACCATAATTGTGAGAACTCTAAAAGAACCTTGTTATTTAGTTGAGAAACTTAGAATCATGATAATGGGTCAAATGGTTTGGTTCTTGTTAGGATTTTATTTTTTCTATGATACTCAACTTGTTGATTATCAAATGAGATTTCGAAATAGAAAAAAAATGGAATTACACTTTAGCTTTTCCAAATGTTGTTGTTTATGCATTTGCTAAAGTCTTATAATTTCTATTTGTTTGAATAGTAGAGTCCTAGTACTTGATATTTAAGTTGTGCCTCTATAAGCTACACAATTTGTTCTCTTTAAGGCCAAATACAAGAGATACATGATATTTAAGTTGTGCCTCAAATAGTCAATTGGCTTTTGAAGGATAAAATCTTAAGTTGTATGTACATGCATAGTTTTGAAATGGCTGGTGCTAAAGTTTGTGGATTCTAGATGGTGGAACTCATGAAACATAATTGAAGTACTTCCTTAAGATTTAGAATACATGAGGTTAGTAAAGTGTTTTCAAGGCACCGCCTTAGGCCTTTGGGAGTTTCCACCACCTAGCCCTTAATAAGGCACGCGATGGGTCTGAAAATAATTATTAAAAAATGTTTTTATTGAAAATATTGTTTATTTATTTATTTTCTTGTAAATATTATTTATTTTTTTAGAAAATATTTTTTATTTCAAAATGTGTGGAAAAGTGTAGAGTTGAAAATATGGTGGTGAGAATGTGTAGGTGATAAAGTGTGCCCCTTACTGTTGAGGGGTCTCTATAATTAAATTATTTCTTAGGGAGGTCTAAGTAAATATATTTTCACCTAACACCGCCTCACCGCATTGAAAACATTGGGTTAGTTAGACTTTGTCCGAATAATGGGTTTTGGATTGAGATGCCTAGATTTATGTTCATCGCACTTAAAGGAAACATTATGGGCCTATTAAAACCTCATAAATTAATTTGGGAAAATAAACTTAAAACTTTTCAATATACGCAATTAGCCTAGTGTTTCTCATGTGTTAAAACTTGGAAATTAGAGAATGTATCTTCCAACTTTTGACTTATTTGGAACAAAAAGAAAGTTGGTGGGTTGAGTAACAAATGTGTGGAGTCCTTCTAGAGACTTTGGACTATTATTCATACTTCTATACACCACCCAAAATTGTAAAATTTGACTTAATAGCTTTGGACATCAAAGAAACTGGATTGAAAGTTAGGAAATTGGTAATGTAAATTGACTTATTGGTGGATTAACCTAACCTACGCAAGTAACTAGCTATTAACTCCGAATTGCATGTATTTCTTTAGCTCTAGGACCTCACTGCAAGGTTTCAAGTGTTTAAGGCTTCCATCTAAGTTCAAATTTAGTCAGATCGCAATGAGTAGTTCTCTTATAAATCTTAACATATATCATCAATATTAGTTATAAAATTAGGTAGTATATACATGCATCATTTCTTTGCACGTATGATTATTAGAGTTAATAAAGAGATGCAAGATTTTTTTTAAATATAATTTATGCGGTTTTCCTCCATCTTTGTTTGGCACTAAGGAATATTTCGGGCACCAAGTATGTTGAGATAAATTTTACATGAGAGGCAACTACAAAGCTTGGTGTGGTTGAGGCCCCTCGAACTAAGTCCTATTGCGATTGAACTAGAAATTTGCCTAGTTGAGTGGACACCTTGGGTAGCAATGACCGAGTGGTTAGTTGCTAATTGAGAAACTAGCCTAGCTGAGTGGATGCCTTGGGTACCCATGGCTGAGCAACTAGGTCAAGATGCAAACTTAACAAATTTTGCTATCAATCAAAACGTGGTTTTCGAAATCTTATTTTTTGTTGCATTTAGATGTTATTAGTGCATAATATTAATTTGGGCACGTATTATTATGTATGCATTGGCATCACCTATTTATGGATGATTATTTGATGTTTTGTTAGAGTCTATTCACTGGGAATGTTGTTTTGCTCACTTTTCTCTTTCTCAGGTTTCTTTTTTCTAGAAGTTGAAGTACAACGATGTCATTGAGTTCGCTTGGAGGAACCTGCCTCGTCGTAAGTCTCTTAAATATGGAAACTTCCCTTTTATTGTGTTTATTATTTATATGTCACAAAATAAATGAGTATGTTATGACAAAAATAAAATAAAATAAAAAAATGAGTATGCAGACACTAGCTTGGGATCAATTGTTCAGTTGGTTTCTATTAGATGGATGGATAAATGGATGGAAGTTTATGGAACAACATTATAGCCTCAGTCCCAAATTAATTGAGGTCGGCTACATGGATCAAACTCTTCCCTTGTGCTCGATTTAGTGCAATTGATGGTGAGCTTTCCAAACCATTTAAATCCCTCCTAATTAATGTTTCTCTAGTTAACTTCGGTCTACCCCTACTTCGTAAAATTGCTTCAGTTTTTATTGAGTCAAATTTTTCAGTGGGGCATTTGTGTAGGTGTCCAAACTACCCCAACCGCCCTTCCCTAATATTTGTGCCAATGCTACTCCTACTTTTACTTGAATTTCTGTATTTCTTATTCTATCTTTACGAGTTTTACCACATATCCACATAAACATTATCATTTCCGCTACGTTTATTTTATGTAAATGTTGTGCGCTTTACCACCCAACATTCACTTCTATAGAGCATAGTTGGCCTAATTGCGGTTTTATAAAATTTTCCTTTTAACTTGGTAGGAATATTTCGATCACAGATCAGACCTTTTGCACTCCATTTCTTCCATCCAGCTTGAATTTTATGTATGATATCATTCTCAATATTGCCATCACTTTGTATGATTGATCCTAGATATCTAAAGTGGTTCATCTTAGGAACTTCTATTTCTCCTAGTTTTACAACTCCATCACCTCGATGTCTAGTATCTAAACTCACAGTGCATGTATTCAGTCTCCGTCCTGCTCAACTTATAGCTTTTGGATTCTAATGTATTCCTCCAAAGTTTTAACTTCATATTCACTCCATCTCTTGTTTCGTCCACTAGGAAAATATTATCTGCAAATAATATACACCATAGTATGTCCTCTTGAATATGCCTAGTTAGTTCATTCATAACTAGAGTAAAGATATATGGGCTTAAAACTAATCCTTAATGTAGTCCTATTGTGTTAAGAAATCTTTTGTGGTTCCTCCAAATGTTTTTATACTTGTTACTTCTACTTCATATATATCCTCAATATTGTCTATGTATCTAGCATGCACTCCTTTTCTTTCTAGAACCCACCAAAAAACATCTCTAGGAACTCTATTATATGCTTTTCTAAATCTACAAATATCATATATAGTCCTTTTTTCTTTTCTCTATATTTTTCTATCAATCTTATAAAGAAAATCGCCTCTATATTTGACCTTTTAGGCACGAAGCCAACTTTGAATGTCTCATTTATTTTTGAAGATAGGTACAAACGTGCTTCTTCTCTAATCCATTGGCATTCGTTTTGATTTTAAAATATTGTTGAAAAGTTTTGTTAACCAAGTCAATCTAATTTCCCCTAAGCATTTCCAAACCTCCATGACTGTTCATGGAATAGATGTAAAAAAAAAAAGAAACTTCAATTTCTTTTACGTAGTTGATTTTACTTGATTGAATATAAATTGCACAAGCTCTTCCCTTTGCTGGAGTGTTTGGAACCCTCCAATTTTAGGGGAGTATCAAAATTTTTAGTAAATTTAGGAGTTACAATTTTAGGTGTAACCTTGTAAAATGCTTATAGTTAAGATTGGACTTAGAAACAAAGAGAGAGAGAGGAAAATAGAATAATGGTCACTAGGGAACTAATTGTTCTCCGTGGGTGAGGGGAATGGATCGGTCCTTAGCCTGGTCACAACTCACATCTCTTGGTATGTTTTGGGAACGGGTCATACCACCAATATTCTAAAATTGGTAATATATTTTTTTATGAAAAAAGGGGACTATTAGTATTAATAGTAAGCTATCCTAAAAATTATATTAACAACAAATGGACATTAAAAGAAAATACAGTTTTGTTGGTGTAAAAATGAAGTTTTCGCTTTGTCAGCACAGCTCAAGACTAAGGAAACAATTACCTTTTTTTTTAATATATATATATATATATATATATATATATATATATATATATATATATATATATAAGAGGAAGGAAGCAATCACCTTTACTTGACGATGAGCTTAACTCTCGTATAGGACTATTCTTCAGAAGATGAACAAGAAGAAGAGGGAGTTGAAGTCTCTCTATCTGATGAAGAAGATGAAGAAGACGACAAAAAGGCTCATATTCAAACCAAAAGCTATAAACCCTTCGATTTCCCCAAGCCCTCAACCAGTTCCACTCTTCCCTCAGCTCTGGATGCTTTCTCAGAGGTGCAAAATGTTTTCCCTAACTGCATTGGAACATGGAATTTTGATTTGAGATTAATATTTTCTTTGACGATATGTACTTTCACTTATAAATTTTGTTGTTGATTCTGGATCTTGGAGGTCGCTGGACCACCAGAATTTTTGAATAACACTGTTGCAGAGTATGCTTCAAAGACTGATATCGAGCAGAACGATAAACGTGGAGGGCATAAAGCTCGAAGGGAGAAGAAAGATCTACCGACTGGTACAATATTGTTTTTGTTATATGCTTATTAATTAATAGGCTTTGTTTTGAAATCCCTTAGACATTTTATTTTGTGGAAATTGAAAACTTCACATGGCATGGGAACAATTGTTAGGACCATTGGGTCTTATACAGTAGTACATTTATAGCTTAAACAAGGCTCATTAATGCTAACAACATTAAATACACAATACAAAATCAAAGTTCCCATCACATGGGAACTTATTTTAGTTCCCATTGTAAAATTTTCAATACATACACACACATATATATATATATATGTGTGTGTGTGTGTGTGTGTGTGTGTGTGTGTGTGTGTGTGTGTTTTAAGGGAACTTTCTGAGCGGAACTAAAAATTAAAGTCTAACGTGGCACCATCTCTTGAAATGATTTTGCCATGTCATCCTCTTTTTCTCTTAAGGTAAGTAACGTCACTTAATTAAATATAAAGTAATACATTAACAACCTGCTTAGATTAGGAGTTACAACGATGAAGGTATGAGATAAATCAAGTATGAGACAAATTGTAGCATTTAAGGATCATGGTCAAACAGACATTATGCATAGCTGCAATCCTTTTTGTTAGTTTATATCTAGATCAAAGTTTGTCTAGACAATTCATTGGTAGGAATGTGTGTCTATGACCTAGCCTTGCTGAATTCACGAGTTGTACACCTGAACTGTTGCTATAAAGGGAAGTCCTACATTGGTTGGTCTAGGCATCAAACTTCGAGAAGCTTTGCTAACCTTGTAGATTGGTTGGGATACTAAAACTTTTATATGGGTATGTTGTGAAATAAAAACATGTTTCTTGCTTAAGAACAACCAAGAGACGCCATCCAAATCTCCTTGCAATGCTTAAGTTAGTTTGTCATACAAGAGGCTTCAATATAAGGTTTGGTACCCGCCTACCTGGTGGACATCTTGCCTTACGTATAATAAAGGTCGTTGGCTATTTATTCATACAACATCAGAGTATTCACTTAGTTTATGATGATGAGTGCCCATGTCGGGTCTATTACTAGGGGGATTGTTGAATTTCTAGGCAAGCTACGTCGATGGCTTCATAGGAGTTACCTTCTCTATAAGGTTGTGTCGAAATGTTGATGTAGCATATTATGATTTGACTCCATTAGGTGTGGACATGAGTCGAGTCGAGCCTTACCCGACACATTTTTGTATCCGACCCGACGGGTCGGGTGAAAAATATTCTTACTCGAAATGACTCGATGGTTGGGGAAAGGGGGTTGTTACCCGAACCTTTACCCGCGTGGCGTGGTTATTTACTCCCCTACCTGTCAGATGTTGAGATCAAAAGACCAAAGTAAACAAAGAGTTACCTATTTGAGTCATTAAAGTTGGTGCAGGTGACTGCAACAAACACCAACATGCCACCGTCTTCACCATTCCATCGAAAGAGGAGAGATTTGGGTGATCTTGTGAAAATTGAAAGCATCAAACACCACATTTGAGGTAGGATTTTGATTGTCCATTTGATTTTCATCCATTTAAGTTGGATATAAAGTTTTGAATTTATTGGTGAGTTTGATGAAATTGAATTTTAATGGTGGTATGGGTATTGATGTTGTAGTTGGGTTGTAGTTGATGTTATTGAACGAGAAGAAAAAAAGTGAAAGTGACGAATAGAGAGCAAAAGTTCTCTGTTCGTCCAAATGTAGATGATGGGTTGGTGGGCTGGGTCAGGGTGGACCCGACCTGACCCGGAGACCCACCCATCATTAAATAAATAATTATGTACTTATTTTATATTAAATAATATTTTGATTGAAATAAATTTCAGAAAAATAAAATAAATTCATGAAATTTTTTGGAAAATTAGGGAAAATTATATTTTTGTCAAATAAATAGAAATTTGGGAATTTCTATGAAAAAAGGAAGTATTCGAGGTATTATGAGACGCTATGTCGAGGTTTTTGCCTCGTAAAACAAGAAATTGGCAAAAAATAAATTTTCCTAGTTTTTCTGAATTTTTCATGAATCTACTTTATTTTTTTGAAATTTATTTCAATTAAAATACTATTTAATATAAAATAAGTAAATAACTATCTCTCTCTCTCTGGAATGGTGAAGAAATGGTGAGGAAGTGTTGGTGTTTTTGAGGGGGGGTTTGGTCAAATGACCAAAATACCCTTGACCCCTATCAATACTCTTTACAAATTTAAATGTCCTTTTTGGTCATTTTGTAATCGCCTCCACCAACTTTAATAACTCAATTAGGTGACTCTTTGTTGACTTTGATCTTTTGATCTCATCCATTTCAAACAACACTTAAAGCTTTTCTCGGGTATTCTCGCACCCGACTCATAACACTAGCTTTGTTCATTGCGTCACTACAAACGTACCGACGTAACAAACGGACTTTACAACCTTTTAATTATTATTTATTTTATATTTCTGTTAGTGTTTTTAATTAAATTTGTTCCTTGAACTACCAACGCTCATACGTCAACACCCTTACACGGTAGAAACTTGAAATTTCTTAATTATAATACCATATAATACAAACACCATGCACATGCAACATACCTCGATGTCGACGCTCGAGAATTTGTTAATGCTGACTGTGTCACCACGGATGACCCACGTACACCTTATACACACGCGACACCACATTAAATTTTTAGGGTCGTTACAAGAGTGTCTCAAAAAAACATTTCCTACTACTCGACTTGTGTTACCCCATATACCCGATCGATGGTTGGGTCGGGTAAACGGGTATCCGGTGAGCCCTAGACTCCATACATGGGAAGTCCATACTAGGCCATTTCTCTTATCTATATCTTGGGTGCTTAAATTGCACAGAGCATAAGATTCAGTGTACTTGTGGTTGTACTTATGGTCTGTCCTGAGGCACTCAATCTTGCGGTCTCTTTCTCGGTTATGATCACTTGGTATAGAGGCCTTTCATCATGCTATTGGTTTGTGTATGGTATGGTTGGCCAAATACCCGTTTACCCGACTTGACCTACCTGATGGGTAATGGGTCGGGTATATGGGGTTGGCGAGTATATGTGGGGTAATTACCTGCCAAACACGGGTTAGGTAATATTTTTTTGCGACATTTCGACCCGACCTGATTGTAATATCACAAACATGAGAGACTGGTGGCGTGATTAGGGCCAGTCTTGTTTACAAAAGAAACATACATATCTGTTTGGGCGTCCTCCCTCGACTTCGGCTCCATAATCATCGACTCAAGGCCCTCGACCTTGTCGTCGTCTAAGAGCTCTTAGCAAATATCCAAACTAGTTGTACATAAAAAGAGTTTGTGAGTGTGTTCTTTGTCCATTCATGGTGCATTTGAAGAGAAAAATGAGTTTTCAGACTAGTAAATAAGATGTTTCTCATCCTCTATTTTTTACTATGCTACTGCTCATTCGGTCATTAATGGTGTTGTAATCATGTTAATGAACATATATGTTTTTAGGTTGTTAGGTTTGTGCTAATAGGTATCTCGATCGTTTGCTTATTAATGAAATTTATTGAATGAATAGGAGTTATTTGATGGGTGTATTGGTTCTTTTGAACCCAAATTGCGGATTAAGTAGAGTTTTCTTAACAAGCGGGTAGGCGGGTAAATTACCCAACCTGCCACTCAGGTAAAGGGTCGGGTAACAAATCCCTTCCCCCAACAATCGAGTAATTTCGGGTACGAATATTTGTCATAAAAAAATGTGGTCGGGCACATCCCATGTTCACCCCTAGTGTATGGTGAGGCCTTCTATCATGAATTTTTATCTTTTTTCCATGGTTGTTACTGATGACGGTCTTTAATAATGACGTTGGCATTCCTTTCAATCATCTTCCAAACTGATGAAACTAGCTTTGTTTATATGAAATATATTATCATCAATGACAACTTTGGGATTTCCCTCAATTGAGTGCAATAGAAGAGTTTGATCTATGTAGTCAATCCAAACTAATTTGGGTTTGAGGCTTTATTGTTGCTGGATTTTATCATCCACACAATTGATGAAACTAACTTTTTTTTTTTTGAAGATAAAACTAGCTTTGTTTTAATCAGGAAGTACTTTACCAAAAAAAATATAAAAATGGGAAGTATGTGTTTTCTTACTTTATTTGTAGGTGTTGTTGTGTAGTTGGCATTCGTGATCGAGTAAGAAGTGATATTGATGAAAGTGCTACATCTACATCTGTGGCAAGCCGTGTGAAGGGCAACCCAGCCACTACTGTTGGAGAAGGAAAGCGGGCTATATCCGCGTCCAATCCTGATGCCAAGAATGCTGCAGACTTGCTTAGGTACTTACTGTTTTAAAATTTGCAACTTCTTGGTTGCTAATAATTTCGTTATAGGTCTTTATATGTTAATAATACTTTCATTTGTGTTCTCAAAGGAAAAAATGGTCTAGATTTTTCACGAACCTGGTTCTAGCTGCGGTGCCATAGCTCTAAACTAATCTGGCTCACATGCCAACTCTGGTCGTAAACCCCACAAGCTAATCATTCCTATGTGAAGTAGATCCTCTTGGCTTTTAATATTTGGAGTGATTAGTCAGTGAAAACATCTTTTCCCTAATGCAAACTATAATCCTCGTAAAAAATATATAGGTGAGCATAGTGGATTTACTTTTGGAATTAGGCAAGATTTTGGTATATTTTTTACTGTGACGCCTTATAATCTTGGACACAAGTTAGGTATCTGATCTACTCTGCTGATCTATTTGAACATTCTCATGGTTTCCTTTTGTGGTTTGTGATTACAGATTGATTTATGGATTATTCCCTTTTAGACTATCACCAACATACTAAGTTGAAATCTTTTCAGGATGTGCCTGCATTGTGGGGTTCCGAAGACCTACTCAAGTGCTAGGGGAATGGTCTGCCCTTTATGTGGTGATCGCCCTTCGACTGATGATGCGAATGATTCGGAAAAGAAAAAAGGGTCAACCATCAAAGATAAGGAAAAGGTGAAGAGAATGAGGGGACAGTCTAGTCATGCAACCTGGAAAAGTGAAACAGAAATGCAGCTTAGACAACAATTTGATTAGTAGATTTTACTTTCAAGGTGTGAACCAGTTTAGGGAATGTCAGTAAAGCTCTTAACGTGGATTGCTTATAATCTTCCTTTGTAAATGTAATATCTCGCTAATGGTATTGAACTTGTAGTTGGAAATCTGAAATTGGAATGTTGGGTTAAATTGAGAAAATCAGTAATGTGAAAGAGGTGAAACATTTTCTGTCATTGTAATGCTTTATTTATAGAGCTAAAACTAGTAAAAAAGTTTGAAATTTGAAAATTGAATTTCTCATTCCTAAATCAATATCCTCAAGTAATCGTACCTGAGGGTCAAATTGTTGGCATGTTTGGTTGAGGTTGTATATGTGGGGTAGGTGAGTGTATTTATGACTTAGATTGATTAAACATTTAAAACAAGGGATGTGTGTTTGGTGGATAAAAGAGGGCGGGTTGCGATAGGTTAATAACCAGTGTAAAATTTGTCACTCTTTATGAAATGAATCAAACAGATATAAATGTTGGGACATTATATTATGAAACTTTGGGATAGGATAATTGACAAAAGACTAAAAAAAGAAACAATAATATTAGAGAAAAATATAGATTAGTGGAAGACAATTTTGCTTGTAAGAAGACAATTTTGCTTCATGCCTGAAAGGTTAACTATGAAAACAATTTTGCTTGAAAGGTCAACTATGAAGACAACTCTTTGGGATGTGTGTGGCTTCATGCCTGAAAGGTCAGCTATGAAAACAATTTTGCTTGTAAGAAAATTAGTGGAAAAATATAGAGAAAAGAAAAAAATATCTTCATATGGTATTTATAGATTTAGAAAAAAACATATAATAAAGTTCCTAGAGATGTTCTTTGGTGGGTTCTAGAAAGAAAATAAGTGTATGCTAAATAAATAGACACTATTAAGGATATGTATGAGGAGTAGTAACGAATATAAAAACATTTAGAGGAATTACAAAAGAATTTCCTATTGCGACAAGATTACATCAAATATTGGCTTTAAGCCCATATCTCTTTACTCTAGTTATGGATGAACTAACTAGGCATATTTAAAAGGATATACCATGGTGTATGTTATTTGCAAATGACGTTGTCTTATTGGACAAAACAAGAAATTGAGTGAATAGGAAATTAGAACTTTGGAGGAATACATTAGAATCTAAAGGCTTTAAGTTGAGTACGACAAAGACTGAATACATGCAATGTGAGTTTAGAAATACTAGACATAAAGATGATAGAGTGGTAAAATTAGGGGAAGTAGAAGTTCCTAAAGTGAAACATTTTAGATATCTAGGATCAATCATATAAAATGATAGCAATATTGAGAATGATGTTATACATAGAATTCAAGGTAGATGGAAGAAATGGAGGAGTGCAACAAGTGTGATCTGTGATAGAAAAATCCCTACTAAGTTGAAAAGAAAAAATTTATAGGACCGGAATTAGGCCAACTATGTTCTATGGAAGTGAATGTTGGGCGGTAAAGCAACAACAATTACATAAAAACAGAAATGAGGATGATTAGGAGACTGTGTGTTAAAACTAATAAAGATAGAATAAGAAACACATAAATTCAAAGAAAAGTAGGAGTAGCACCAATCAACACAAAGATTAGGGAAGGGTGGTTGCGGTGGTTTGGACACCTGCAAAGATGGCCTACAACTGCTCCCACTAGAGAACTTGACTCAATAGAAACTAAAGAAATTCGATGATGTAGGGATAGATCAAAGTTAACTTGAGATGTATTAATTAGGAGGGACTTGAATGGTTTGAAATGCTCACCATCAATTGCACGAAAATCGAGCATAATGGAAGAGCTTAATCCATGTAGCTAACCCCAATTAATTTGAGACTGAGGCAATAATGTTGTTGTATGTAACAACTCAATTTTAATTAAATCATTATTATGATGTATTTGCAGATGTGGATGCCAGCTCACCACCCTGTGGACCTTGTAGTTAGGCCAGGGCACGCCCGGAGTAGCTAAATAGATCGATTTGTGTGTTATTTTGCTTTTTTGCGATGTTTATATACAATTATGTTAGATTGTATCGCAATGTGTGTATTTATATTGTTATTGATCGTGCGAGATAGTGTGACGGACATTCGCCTCGATTAGCGTCTAGATGCAAGTACCGGGTAGGCGAATGACAGTACACTAGGTTAAGGAATAATACACACATGAAAATGCATTAAATTATTAAAATGTGATGTTGTTTAGTCATTAGTGATGCGAGTGTACGAGTAAGGTACGAGTTTCTGCACAAAGTCGGGAATTGGAACGCCTGAGATTCGATTATTTTGTTGAGAAAAGATGAGGTCAAGGGAGTGGTCACCCACGTAAGTCACCAAAAGCTGAACTTGATGACCTCATAAGGACCCTTGGATGAAGCATTGGGATCCACACTACACACTTGATGAAGAATTGACTATAAAAGTGACATTTTCCACTAACCACCACATTTTCTCTCTCTTCTCACCTGAAAATCCAAAAATTGAGTTGGAGACCCAAACGACAAGTACTCGACAATCCAAGGTGAGGTTTTTGGTCTCCCCTCCATTGTCTACGTGTCGGGTGTAGATTCTCGTGTGTTGACGTTGGTTTCGGGGTTGTGTTTGTCATGGCCCAATTTTCTAATCTTGATTAAGTTGCTTAATTAGGATCACCGACCTGTGACGTGGGCCCCGCATGAGATGCGTACACTTACCGAGGCACGTGGCCAAGGTAAATGTTATATTTGTACTGGTGTATGCCTAGTGTTGTGTATGTGTGTAGACTAATTAAGTCAGTTTGTTTGCAAACCACAGATGTTGAGTTGACGCGAGCGGAGACACGCCTTGGAGTGCGTGCAAGTACGGGTACCTAGTGGAATTACCCAGGGTAGCGAGACTAGGCTAAGAAATAGCAATTAATTTCAAATGTATCTTAGCATAAATTAAATCATATCATTAAGTTGGAAAATACAATGTTCGACGCACCAGGAAAGTGTCTCGAGTTGCGTGCGAGCCGGGAATCGGGTAGCCGAGGTACGGAGCATTGGTTGTCGGGTAGTTGAGAGTTAGTAGGACATAAAATGAATTAATTAAAAAGGTCTATATACTAACTATGAGAATTAATGTGACTAATGTATAGTGGTAGATTAATTGAATAAATTAAATTGATCAATATAAGTTCTATAGTTGAAGGAAAATAAAAAGAGCCATAAGATAAACATGGAGATGGGTGTGTGAGATCTCAAGATAAAGGGTGTTATGAAGTTATGTCAACAAGGCAGCTGGACTTAGTGAACAGGGACCCTTGCGTCATCCTCGAGATGCGTGCACATAATCAGATTAGATCAATCACCTATAAAAACCCACTTGAAAGTGGAGACATGCAAATAAACGAAGTTTCCTTGAGAAATTAGCGAGATCAGTGAGAGATTCAGTGTTGGAGAGGACGAACTTGAGCTCTAGAAAGGTGATTGAAGACTCAAACGCGAGATCCAGGTAATCAATCCCTCAATGTTCTTGAATTTTCCATTAAAATGGGTTGGTGAAATTCAGATTTCTCATGCATACACTAATTTTTACTGGTTTTTGAGGTTATCTTGGAGGTTGTTTAGTTCTCTTATGATGAAGTGTACTAGTTTTACTCGAATTTGCGAGGATTGGTGACAAATTGGGTGATTTCGGATTTTTTTGGGTTTATACACATGCATGTTGATCCGAGAATTTATTGTTGTTTATGTGGTTTTTGATGTAAAAATTTAGTCTCTTGAGGTGCTATTAGATCAGTGATAAAGAGAAGTAGGAAGAAGAAGAAGAAGAAAAAATAAAAAAAAAAAACTATATAGGAGACGATTTCGTCTCTGGAAAGAGGGTGCATACGCGCGCGAGCCGAACCGGACTGGTTCAGATGGGGCCCACATTTAAATAATTAATTTTTTTAAATAAAATATATTTTATATTTTAGATATTATTTTCTGGAAAATAGGAAAAATAGTTGGAAAATATCAAAAAATTAGAGAAAATTCTAGAAAAAATATAGAAAATTAAGAAAAGGTAGAAAAGTGGTTTCGGGACTTTTCGAGTGTTTTGGTACCTCGATATAACTCGAAAAATGTGCCACAATTAAAGATTGACATAAAATTCTAAAATTTGGTTTAATATTATAAATCCACTTAATGTTGTGGCTTTTAAATCAATTAAAATGATATAAAATGAACTTCAAGAATTTAAGGGAATTCTTGGGAGTTCGGGTGCACGAGTCGGGGTGTTGGGAGGCCGGATAGCTAGGACTACCGCGTTGACTGGTAAGTGAAACTGTGAGAACTCTTTACTCTATTTCATTCCAGTTATTTATTATTTTTCAGTCTATTTATAAACTAGCTAATTTATTTCTCACATCATGCTTTCCTTGTTTCTATTTATTATGAATATTGATATAGCATGATGCCTTGTTTGATATATCATTTACTCCATGCTTCCTTATATGCTCAATGCTTGTCTTGAAATATGGCTAATGGATATTTAGAAGATGCATGCTATAGGGTTATCTGTTGTGTTGGACTTGTGTTTTATTCCCTTAGGGCTTTGTAGCCTAACTTGTGTTGGAATCATAGCAAATGTAGGATATTAATTCTTGAAATCTAAAGTAGGGATTATCTAGTGTCCATTGCACATGAGATGCGCGGATTCACGGGATTTCGGTCTTTCGGGGTCTCCGGCACTCGCCACTACACTTGGGCGTGCACACGTGGCATGGGCTACGGGGTTGTTGACAAGTATGAATGATTTATACGCGCAGAGCACGGCTCCGCTACTTGAGGTTAAAAAAAGAAGAGATTATTATTATATGTTGAACACAACTCCATATAGTAGTGGAGAAGGCTAGGTGATAGTTCTCACCGCCGACCGGACGTAGATCATCTCGACTTAGCATGTGTGAGTTTATGCGAATCAGTTAACATTGGTATTTACTTGCATTATTATTCAGCATCTCTTCAGCTAAATATGCTTTTAAATACCTTTTGTTTAAATTGGAAATGTAGTATTAGATTTTCCCAGTTATCACTTAAATATCACTGTACTCACCGTCTAGTTTGTGACGGTGGGTGTAGGTCCGTCGAGCAACACCAGGCCAGGCAAGGAGAAGATCGGCGACTACCTTTGAGCTCCGAGCGCGTAGCTGCCCGTACATGTAGGGTATTTTTTGTATTATATTTACTTACGTCTTTATCTTTTTGGGATGTTATTGGGATGAGTGTTAGATTACCCAACTTTTGGCTTTCACTTTGATTATATATGTTCGTCGTTTACTTGCATATATATGGTGATTGTTATTTCCTGGATTCCACACTTAGGATAAAAAAAAATTTCTAGCTTAAATAATTAAGACTTCTGCTTTAAAATTGTAAAGACTTCTACTAACTAAATTAATTATTTAAAATTGAGAACATAGGTAGTAAAGGCTGACTAATACGTAATTGGGTCCTACGTGTCGTGATTAGGGCTTGATTACGGGATTAGGCTGGGCGGTACCCTAGATTAAAATAGGGGCCATCACAGTGTTGAGCACACTGGATTTGGAGTTGCTATGATTTTGAGGTTGTGATTTGGAGCAACAATGAGCATTTGGGTTGGTGTATTGTTGTTTTAATGAATTTCGACTATTTATTGGCTATTTAGATAAAATTATCGGGGTTTTCATCTCGGACGTGGTTTGTCAAGGATTTGTGGGTTATCATGGTTGGTTTGGAGTTTTATAAGGGGTTGGGACGAGTTCAGACCATATTGAAGAGCCAGGGTTGTCGAAAAACCAAGTAGTGCCTTTTTGGCTTGGACGCTGCCAGGACACCGTGAAGATTTACTCTCTATGGCGTCACCCACGGGGTCCAAACTAGTTGGACACCCCACTTCACGCTTTGGGTCACGCCTTGGGTATTGACCCATGATGGCGCGTGTCACAGCGCCAAAGACATTGTCCCCATTGCCCTTGACCCTGTGAGCTATTGCTCTCGGCGGTGCCTCCCAAGGCGTCCAGACATAAAAATGAATATTTTTTTTGCCTAATGAGGCCATAACTTATGGATCAGTATTCCATATAATGTGGATTAAATTATCACATTAATATGTAAATGGGAATTCAGGGAAATTGATTGATTATCAAATACCAGGTGTTTGGATTGACTAACGGGTAATTGAACATGCATTTGGAGGCGTGCATTGGCGGTATTGGATTAGTTTGAGCGCGGTTTGAGGTGTGTAGTATCCCAGTTGAAATTCCTTATGTAATTACCTATTTTTTTATTTGAAATCATTTCAATTGTTCAGTTATTCATTTCTTGTTGTGGCTATATAGACGACTGATAGAGTGTTCCCTCGTTGTACTATTCCTTGTGTGTATGTCCACTAGTTCATAGCACGGTTTGGCAGGGGTCTCGGTGGATAGTTCGACCCGAGTATCATGACGGGGCACGTGTCGATACGTCGTGGGTCTATGCCGGCCATCGAGAGGACCCGGAGGCTGGTCATGCTGGAGTGCTACTTGTTGGCAGTGCTCGCGGTGTAGTCCAAAGTATGATGTTAGTCTGACTTAGACTTAGAAATACACACTTTTCTATTATTTATTCATGTGATGAGCACAATCGCTTGTTTATTTTCTTGCATGTTTATTTAATAGCTTATTAAATTTCTATATTTAATTTCCATAATTACTCACTGAATTTCCTTGGGAATACTCACTCTGGTCTTGTCATCTGCCTTTTTCTGATGGCTTGAGTGCAGATCCAATTACGAGTCGCGGTAAGGGCAAGCTTGTTGATTACCTATGATTTCTGACAGATAGGCCGAACTTGTATGTTTGTATATATATATATACATTTTGTTATCGTTTATGTTTGGTTTTGGATATTGCAAGAGACCAATGGCATATTCTTGAAATTTTAACACATTTTGAGGTTTCTTTATCGTTATATGATGTTTACGAGTTTTCCACACTAGGTAAATGTTCTATTAACATGATATGAATGTTTTAATAATGAATATAAATGACATTAGTGATAATAATTTGAGGTTTTAAATGATATTTGCGGAATTAGATGGTCATGGGACACAACTGGTAGTGACGTGGCTGGTTGTGGGCCCGCGTGGCACCCGTGACGGGCCTCATAGTATTTGGGTCGTTCCATTTTGGTATCAGAGCCTAGGTTTATGGAACCTATGGCTTGAATTAGAGATTAAATAAGATCATAAACTTGATGAATAAACTTTAGATGTGGAAACCCGAAGTTATTGCCTAAAACCATAGTTGAGAAGTGATTGTGAGACGGGTAGTGATTCAGGTTATATACGTGTTATATTTTTTATTGTATATTATATACGATACATGTATATATGCTGAGGCTAACTCGAAGTACGTTCTTTGATGTATATTATCGATGGACGAACAACCTCCAGTCACTACGTAGCTAAAGGTCGGTGATACCAGTGATCCAGTCAGGGATACATTGACATTGCAATCGTTAGTATGGACTATAGACGAAAAGTTTGCGATGATCATAGATATAATGAGAGCTCGGGAGGTAGTGACAGTAGCTCCTACGATTGCATTGTTTGCACTGACGACTGCACAGGCAGGTGTAGCTCCACCTACACCTCAGACACAAGTTCAAGCGGCAGTATCTAAGACATTGGCCAAGAGATCTATGTAGTTGTTGCATCGGTTGTTATTCTCGTAGAGACTAACAACTGGGCAGCTGGTGGTGGAGTCAACATCGGGCAGTTCGATGTCAGTAGAGGCTTATAAAGTGAAGAACTTCCTGAGGTTTCAGCCAGGGTATTTCTATGGAGCTATGGATCTGTAGACAGCAGAGAGATGGCTACTTTTACATGAGCGACTGCACAAACTGCTCTTAGTAGTGGAGAGGGACCAACCTCGATTATCGAGCTTTTATTTGCGAGGCAATGCCTTAGTTTGGTGGACCACTTATGAGGCTATACATCCATTTTAGACTACTTGGCCAGAGTTCAGAGAGTTATTAATGGAGGAGTATATATTGATGGAGATCAGGATCTGACTAAAAGAGGAGTTTCTTGCCCTGGTTGAGGGTACTATATTAGTACTGCAGTACCTGAGAAATCCTCAAAGTTTTCGAAAATTTTATAAAAATTTGCCCCTGTGAACTGTCACGCCGTCGGGACGCCGTGACATTCATTGGCTTGGGCGATGTCTCCACGGCGTGAGAATGGGGCTCACAGCCCAACACGCCGTGGGGTCTTTAACCCTGGACGGCGCCCTCACGGTGTGAACCCTGGAGCCTCTCCTCCAAACACCGTAGTGGCGTCGTGAGCCGAAATGCTCACAGCATCGCTCGCGGCGTCCGATCCAGAACGTCTCTAAAACGGGGTTTTTAACACCTCGACTCGCGTTGCCGTGCTACGAACCTATCCCAACTTTGATTAAACCTTCGATACAACACTAAACCACCTTCGACTCATGCCAAAACCTTGACAAAATCATCCGATTTTGAAAATCATCCAAATTTCCCCAAAAATCCTAAAAATTCAGAAAAACACTCCAATCATAAAACCACTTCACAACTCCACAACTCAACCATTTGATCCATAATCCATCAAAAAAACTCATAAAAATTGATTTTCCAAATTCGTTGTTCGAATTCATCGCAACAAAAACCAACAAAAATACTGCCAAAACGTAGACAAACACGTGGAAAGTTGGAATCTCACCTTAGAATTCGTATTTGCTCGCTCCAATGACGTCGAAATCGTGTAGAAATCTCCTGAAAGCCCCTTCGTTGTTTGATCGAGAGAGAAATATGGTGAGGAGTGTGAAAAGGTGATTATAAGGTTTTTATACCCCCCTCAATCCACTTATACACACGGATCTCGAGAATCATCCCATGGTCACCACTTAATCTATCCACCAACTTTGACACCAATACGTGACTCCAATAGGTGACTCACCTCAACACTTAGCCATTTTCTCGCATAATACTCGCATTTTTAAATCCCTTTCGAACCACGACTCGTTCGTCACGTCGTCCCGGACATACCAACGTATCGAACGCACTTCACAACTTTTAATTATTATTTATTTTGTATTTTGTCAGTATTTTTAATTCATTTAAGTCCCCCAAACTACTAATTACTCGACCAGCGTTCACTCGAAAACTCGTTATTTCATGAAACTCTCGAGCTGAATCGTTCCCCGTACCAACGCTCATACTCAAACGTCCTCGTACGTTTGCGACATTGGAATTAAACGACTGTATCATGACAAATGGGCCCAATTACGATCTAAATTGATATGTGGTACAAGTTATAATTTAGGGTCGTTACAATTATAACAATAAAAATATGAAGGATGCTGAATTATTGTACATTCCCAATTTGTTTTTACTTACATCAAACTATGCAAAGATCGGACTCCCGCGGCTCCCATACGCCTTCAAATCTGTACCGGATACCCAACTCTAGCCTTTTAGGCTCCTAGTATTAATTTATAATGAATTAGATATGTTTTGAGCCTATTTGGTAATGTTTAGATTTTTAAATCCCAAGATAGTTTCAAATTAGAAAAGTCATACCGATGGCATGCTTTTCAAGGAAATTTTTCGGTGTAAAAAACCCTGACAACTTCAAAACCAAATTTCCTATAATTTTTCTCAACTTTTTCTATATTTTTATGATTTTTCCTGAATTTTCTTTAGTTTTTTATAATTCTCTGTTATTTTTATAAAATAAAATATAAGAATAATATATTTTTATTAAAATAAAGGGTTTTTGTCGCTGGACTGAAACCAGTTTAGTCCAGTTCAACTGAACCAGTTCGGTCCAGCCACCTTGGGGTGGCCTGCTTAACTTGGGTAAGCCAGGGGATGGCCCAACCTAGTTGGTTGGGCCTACACTACGCATAACACCCGCGTTATGCGCAGTGCCTCCCACCATCCATTCGCCAATGACGAACATAGCAGAACACTTTATTCGTCATTCTCCCTTTTTTTTTCTTCCTTCATTTCTTTTTTTTTTTTCCTTCATTTTATTTTCCATCAAAATCAAACTTAACAATAATAATCATTCAAGAACTAAACAAAAATCAAGATCTACTTCATAAACCCAATCAATGAAGCTAAATCCATATAGAAAACTAAATTCGAGGAGATAATGCCCCAATGTTTCTTTTTATTTTTGTTATTCTTCTTCTCTTTCTCTTTTTTTGAACCAAAGCCACATACACAGTGAACTAATCTTTCTCTCTCCATTATCTACTCTCACTTTCCACACTCACTTATCACACTTACTCCATCAACAAGTGACACATGTATTCTATTTAGGAAATGTGTCCTCAACAATTAATTAATTCTTTTACTCCAAACATTAGACACAATTTTTATTTCATTAGACCTACATTTCATCGATCTCGTCACTCTACTCGAACGCCCTTGTACACACACATCTCGAGGTAGCTCTCATTCACAAACCAACAAACAAAATAAAATGAATTTAAATTGTGTGATTTTATATTAGAAATGCAATACACATCACAAAAAAATAAAATACCTCGGTGTCGACTCTCGAAGGTTGATCGAGTGCGCCATGTCACGGTCCTGAAATGTCGCGTGACATGGGTTAGAATTTTAGGGCCGTTACAAACACCGAGTGTATGCCGATCAACCGACAGGCTCAAAGATAGTCACCTAACACCTTATTGCCCTTATTCGTAGAAGGATCTTCATTCGATCATCCAACAAAAATAAATGATGAGTCAAGTGAGTAAAATTCCAAAGAAGTCCATACCATATTCAAGAAGTAAACAAATAAAACAAACTACAAAACATGCAAGTAAGACATTTAACAACAAAAAGATATATGTGCATGAATGTAGTTAATTAACGAAAAACATGAATAGTAGGAAACATAATCACACATTATTAAAATAGACATAAGTATAAATCACAACTGAACTGTAGGAGAAATCACAAACTAAGCCATCATTTAAACAGAGCCAGGAATCGCGCGTGTAACCTAATCCAGTGACTAAATCTCAACTATGGTTAATGGGTGAACCCTTGAATGCTAAACCATGCCAAGAGTACACCTTAATGCCCTCTTAATACCCGTAGATATGTTCCATCGGTCGTCAACACAAGTGTTGAATACCAACGATCTACGTGCAAGAGATTTCACCCCATCATACCCCCATACAAATGTAACCGAAATATAAAGTAGTGAATTCCATATGTCGCCACTAGCAACACCACATGTAAATTCAATATGCAATAAACCAAACCATGAATTCTATGGAGCATTCTCGTGGGTTTTACGCACCGTTCAAACATAGAATCCTCGCGCCCGCGAAGTCCTTAATCCAGCACTGAACATGTACCCAACTCTAACTCCTCTAGTCCCCTGATGTCAATTTAGTTTAATTAAGATGTTTTTGGATAGGTTAAATGGGTTTAGGAATCTAAAAGTCAAAACAACCCCTTAAGATTAAATAAAACTTCAATTTCAATCTTGTTTTGCAATGCATTATTGGGTAATAAAACATTTGAATTTCAAAATCTTTCCAAAGACAAAAGTTGTTGGTCTCCTTAGCTTTTCAAAAAGGTATGATTTGTGGAATTCTTATTTAAAACGAAAGTGATATTGTAATTCTACCAAAACGACTCAAATTAAAACCTATATCAACCAGTAGAATTAGAAAATTTATTTCTTCTAATCTATAGCTCAAAAAAATGTGAGTTATGATCCCAAATCATGTAACATACCCAACAACAACATACCAAAAGATCAACCCAATCTGGTAAGTATTGAGGAAGTTACGCTCTTTCAAAATTTAGCCAATATTTCATGAATATAATTAATCTTTAACCTTATAAAACATGAAATTAGCAAGCTAGAACCATTCAGCACCTTTTGGTCATGCATGGAAACATTTTTATCAAAAAAGAAATGAATGAGGAGTAGAAGTTGTTACCTATCTTTTGATCCTCCAAGCTTAGGTCCTCTTAAAGTTACAAAAATTTAACACATTCTAGCTCAATTTGTTCTAAAAAATTCTGAATTTTCTTTCTCTTGTTAGCATGAAAACCAAAGTTTTTCTTTTATATACTTAGATTAACTTGTGGATTTTTATTGACCCATTTTCCAAATAGACCGCCACGGGGGCCAATGCGGACCCACAATATGTCTTACCAGCGACAGCTGTTCTCTACATTCGATTATATCCTCCATTTTATCTTTTTAAACCTTATTAATTATCCATTTACTTATTAAGTTATATTGAAATCAAATTATATGTAAAGTCATCATAGAATCCTCAAATTCACACATAGCGGAAGGCTTACTACCACATTTACTCGGGTAATGATACTATAAATGTATAACATAAACCATAAACCTAATGTGAAAAACCTATACACAACCATAAATACCTCTGAAGTCACAAAAAGATCAATATACATAAGGTATCTCAAAATATCTTACAATCCCCAAACCCAAAATGAAACAAAATATATATAATACAAACGTACGAGTCAGGCAATCTCAGATTAACGGTACTCTGGCAGCTTGCCCTTTTTGGTCATTTCACAGTTATTTTTAATTTCTTATTTTAATATATATTTATATATATACATATCTATTTTAAATTACAAATATATATATAATATATTTATATTCGCCTATATTTTCGGGCCTACAACTTCGTCGTGCGCACCAATGAGCATACTCAGGCGTGCACATTACCGTACCACCCACGCGTGTTGACCACGACCTCGCATGTCCCTATGCGCCCACTAATTTACTATTTTGTCACATTTAATTCATTTAATGTGTGTTTTATTTTCTTCGACCTATTGTTTCATCTTTTAGCCTACATGGTACCTGCGTCGACACGCATGTCGAGGCAAATACTTAACATACAATCTCACACGTCAATTAAAATATAATTACATAAATCACGATGTCGTTTAACCTATTTTAACATAAACATCGCAAAATTAGACAAAACAACATACAAAATAACTATTTACCTAGCTCGAGACGCGCTCTAGCCTAGCTACAGGTCCCATAGGTGTCTGAGCTGTCCGCCATGTCTGTAATACGTCACAAATAATGGCGAATTAAATTCGACCCGTTATAATTCTTCCCAACTAGGTGAAATTTTGTCCTAAAATTTAAATTAAACTTAAATACTTACCAAAATATAAGTGGGGATACCGTCGTCGCATGGTAGACTCAAGCTCCCAGGTGAGTCCCTCAGTTCCATGATGCTGCCAACGAACCAAAACCTTCGAGATCTCCCTGTCCCTCAAAGTCCGAATCCTCCTATCCATGATCTCCACAGGCTGCTCCTCATATAACACGTCTGGTCGCACCTCAATCTAATGTACATCAACCATAAGTCTCGGTCTCGACCTAGCTAGCCTCAACATGGATATGTGAACCACTGGATGTACCCCTGCTAACTGTGGCGATAACTCTAAATGGTATGCCACTCTACCGACACGTTCCTCAATTCTGAATGGTCCAATAAACCTTGGTGCCAGTTTCTCCTTAATCCCAAATCTCTGGTGACCTTTCTAGGGTGAAACCTTCAAGTACACCATGTTTCCAACCTCGTAGCTTAGATCCCCGTGATACCTATCCGCATATTTCTTTTGTCTATCTTGCGCCGCCTGAAGTCTTTGTCTAATCTGTTTCACCTTCTCAGTGTGATCCACAACAATCTCAGGTCCTATAGCCGTTGTATCCTCCGGTGCCGCCCAACATGCTGGTGACCTGTAGGGCCTACCATATAATGCCTCGAATGGTGACATTCAGATACTCGCCAAATAGCTGTTGTTGTACGCAAACTCGCATAACGATAGATAATCCTCCCACGATCCACTAAACTGTAAAATACACGCCTTGAGCATATCCTCGAGAATTTGAATCAACCACTCCGACTGCCCATCAGTCTGAGAATGATACGCAATACTAAACTGTAGTCGAATGCCAAACTACTCCTATATACTCTCCCAAAGCCTCGAAGTAAACCTCAGATCTCTATCAGAAATAATAGAGACTTGTACATCGGGCAATCTGACAATATGCTCAGTTGTGTAATTGAACATCTCATGGTGATCGGTATGAAATGTGCCAACTTCGTCAACCTGTTAATAACTACCTAAAATGCGTCGTGTCTCCTCATAGTCTGCGGTAGGCCATTGACGAAGTCCATGGTCACATGTTCCCATTTCCACTGAGGAATGGGCAGCGGCTGTAATAACCCAACTGGTCTTATATGCTTAGCCTTCACTTGCTGGCAAATACGACAACTCCGGACGTACCTCCCCTCGTCAGCCTTCATTCCTGGCCACCATAACAATCGCTGAAAGTCGTGATATATCTTGGTCCGACCAGGATGAACTATAAATCGCGACCGGTGTACGTCTTCGAGAATATTGTCCCTGAGCTCTGATACCTCCAGTATCCACAAACGACCCCTGTGTCTCAAGCACCCGTTTGAACCCTCAGATCACTCTGTGCACCTCGAATCCTGAGCCACCCACTGATCCATAAATATTGGCCCTCAATTCTTTATAACTCAGTAACCCGCTCTAGAGACACCGTAGGAAATCGTATCTGGCCGCAAATGTGTAGCTCAGCAATAGAATCTGTCACACATAACACCAACGCTACCTTAAGCAACCCGTGCTCGTGTGTCATATGCCACAGTCCCGTCTGACTCTCGATGCTGCTCCTGTTTAGCGTATTAGTTACGACGTTCGCCTTCTCCTGGATGATACTCGATAGCGAAATCGTAGTCCTTCAGTAACTTGAGCCATCTCCGTTATCTCATGTTCAACTCCTTTGAGTGAACAAATATCTCAAACTCTGGTGGTCGGTAAATAGTACGAACCTTTCACCGTACAAATAATGCCTCCAAGCCTTCAATGCAAACACGTCTGCCGCAAGCTCCAAATCGTGCACTGTATAACTCTCCTCATGCGGTCTTAATCGTCGTGATAAGGCCACTGGGTGTCCGTCCTGCATCAACACACAATCCAACCCAGTGCTTGACGCATCAGTGCAAACTATGAAACCCTTACCTGCCATAGGTAATGCCAAAACTGGTGCAGAAGTCAACTGCTTCTTTAGTTCCCAAAAAGCATCCTTACACTCCTGCGATCAGTCAAATATGACATCCTTTTTGGTCAACCTCGTCATCGGCGCTGCAATCAATAAAAAATCCAATACGAAACGCCAATAATATCCTACCAAACATAGGAAACTCCGGATATCAGATACCGACTCTGGTGTCCTCCAATCAATAATAGCTCGAATCTTGTCACCATCTACTGATATGCCTTGATCGCTGATAACATACCCCAAAAACTTGACCTCACTCAACCAAAATGCGCACTTGTTGAACTTGACGTAAAGTCGGTGCTCTCTCAGTGTTGCCAACACCTCCCTGAGATGTCTCTCATGCTCAACACGAGTCTTGCTGTAAATCATGATGTCGTTGATGAAAACAATGATGTATCGATCCTAAAACGACCTGAACACCCTGTGCATCAAATTCATGAAGATCTTCGACGCGTTAGTCAACCCTAATGGCATGAATGTAAACTCGTACAACCTATGTCGCGTACTGAAAATAGTCTTCTCGATATCCCCCTCTCGAATCCCAACTGATGGTATCCTGATTTAAGGTCAATCTTCGAGAAGAATTTGGCTCCTACCAATTGATCGAACAAGTCATCGATCATGGGAAGTGGGTAACGGTTCCTAATTGTCACCTGATTCAACTTCCTGTAGTCCACACACATCCGCATTGAACCGTCCTTCTTTTTCACAAAAGGAACTGGAGCTCCCCAAGGTGACATTATAGGGTAAATGAATCCCTTCTGCAGTAACTCCTCTAACTAGGTCATTAACTCCACCTGCTCCGATGTTGACATCCTATACGGCCTGCTGTAAATCGGCTAAGTCCCCGGAATCAGCTCAATGAGAAACTCCATAGCTCTTGGTGGTGGCACTCCGGGCAAATCCTTAGGAAACACGTCGAAAAACTCGCAAACAACTGGGACATCTACAACCCTAATCACTGTCTTAAGCTCTGGCTCCACCACAGCCGCATACGCCTCCATCTCCTGCGACGTATCTAGTCTGCCTTGACATAGCTAGTCTGCCTCGAGTGATAGGTAATGCTGACGCAGATCCGACAAATGAAAACTTTGAAATCCCCTCGATGTAAAATGTCACCGTCTTGCTAAAGCAGTCGATCAGTGCGTGATACGACGATAACCAATCCATACCGAACATCGCATCAAACTCCAAGTACTCTAATACTCTCAAGTCAGTCGGTAACTGATGTCCCTCAATCTTAACCACACAATCCTGAAAATTAGGTTAGGGTAAATCTTATCCCCAACAGTCGTACTGAGAACAAGATGTGTATATAAAGTTTGTGCACCTAACCCTAACAATCCTACCATACGTCCAGATATAAAAGAAAGTGTGCTTTCGAATCAAACATGACATGCATAAAAGTATCACAGACAGATAACACACCCTCAACAAGCTATTTGGTCGTCTCCCGGTCTGGCTGTGCAACCCCAAAAGCAAGTGTTTGGGCCCTGTCTTTGGCCTGGTCTATCTGTGATGGTACTTGCACTAGTCTAGTACACTCCACCACAAGATGTCCCACCTGACCACAATAATAACAAGCACGAGTGTTTGATTTACCAGTAGTTCTCTAACTCTGTGCCTAACTTTGACCTCGGCTCTGGCCTATCTGACCCTGACCTTTATCCTGTTTTTGCTTCTGTCTCGGCCGATCAACTAATGTAGAGGTCGCATAATACGCTACCTCGTGATCATCGCGTATATCCCGATCATCCCGATGATCTCTGTCTCTTCTGCGACCTTGATCTGACTGCCAATCACCTCTACTTCTACGAGGTCTCTGGCCCTGTCCATGTCGACCCTGATTTTTCCTCTGTCTCTTTGGCCTCCGATCAAATCGAGAACCCTGAACTGGATGACTTTGCGACCCCGCAGCGCAGTCTGAATCGCCAATCTACTAGCACTCTGTACTATATAAGTCTCATGAGAAAGTGACCTGTCATATAACTGAGTCAAAGTAGTCGCTCCACTGGAAACAACTGTGGTAGCTATCCTCTCATCCAGTCCTCGAACAAATTAATATATTTGCAGCCTGTCAGTCCCTGCCAGATCCATAGAGTAAGACAACAATTATCTATACCTCTCCATATACTTGGTAACAGACATATCACCCTGAACCAGTGTCAAGAAATCCTATCTCAATTGAATCCTGACCTCCATAGGTATATACTCATCCATGAACAATGCTCTGAAATCAACCCAAGTAGTAACCGCAGGATGTGTCCCTTTATAGGTGGTCCATCATATAGCAACAACAAATCTCATGCAATAACTAGCCAATCTTGGTCTATCAACCTCATCAACCAATAACATCTCGTGTAATCTCTCATGAGTTAATAGCCACCTCCCAGCTATCTCTGGGTCTCCGGCTCTGTAGAAATATCCTGGAGAGAATCTAAGGTAATCCTTCAGCTTCCTCTTCTCCACTGTCATCAAACTTCCTGATGAAGACGCTACAGCTAGCTACTCAGTAGTCGAAGGAGTCACAACTAACGTAGTCTCTATTGGAACAACTACTGGTATAGCCCTCTCAGCATGTTTCTCGGATACTGCAGCCTGCCCCGAGTCTCAACAGTAGTGGGAGCATCACCTACAGAAGTGGTAACTAATGGTGCAGCTACGACTGTAGTAGGAGCTGTCGTAGTCTCACGAGTCCTCAATAAATCCAGTAACTGTGCGAACCTATCATCCACTGTTCGCACTAATGACTCTAATGACAATGTCTGCCTAGTGGGATCACTAGTATTCCCAACCTCTGGTTGAGTTGTATCGGAAGGCTGCCCCATCCAACGGTATCTGCATCGAAGAACGTGCCTCAGTATGAATATACGTGTAACGTAGGTAATATACAACCAAAAACAAAACACGTATAATCCTGATTTCTACCCATCTCTCATTGCTTCCAAACTAAGACTTTAGGCAATACTTTTTGGGTTTCCACATCTAAAGCTTATTCAATAGGTTTATGATCAAGTTTTCCTCAAATTCGAGCCCTAGATTTTCCTAAACCTAGGCTCTGATACCAAAATGTATTGGCCCATTTTCCAAATTAACCGCCACGGGGGCAAATGCGACCCACAACCTGTCTTACTAGCGACAGTTGTGCTCTATATTGGATTATATCCTCCATTTTATCTTTTTAAACCTTATTAATTATCCATTTATTGATTCAGTTGTATTGAAATCAAATTATATGTTAAGTCATCATAGAATCCTCAAATTCACACACAGCGGAAGTCTTACTACCACATTTACTCGGGTAATGATACTATAAATGTGTAACATAAACCATAAACCTAATGTGAAAAACCCATACACAACCATAAATACCTCTAAAGTCACAAAAAGATCAATATACATAAGGTATCTCAAAATATCTCACAATCCCCAAACCTAAAATGAAACAAAATATATATAATACAAACGTACGAATCAGGCAATCTCAGATCAACGATACTCTAGCAGCTTGCCCTTTGTGGTCATTTCACAATTATTTTTAATTTCTGATTTTAATATATATTTATATTCATACATATCTATTTTAAATTACATATATATATATATATATATATTTGCCTATATTTTTGCGCCTACAATTTCGTCGTGCGTACTCGGGCGTGCATACTTACGTACCACCCATGCGTGTCGACCACGACCACGCGTGTCCCTAGGCGCCCACCAATTTACTATTTTGTCACATTTAATTCATTTAATGTGTGTATTATTTTCTTCGACCTAATGTTTCATCTTTTAGCCTATCCAGTACCCATGTCGACACACATGTCGAGGCGAATACTTAACACACAATCTCATCCGTCAATTGACATATAATTACACACATCACGATGTCGTTTAACCTATTTTAACATAAACATCGCAAAATTTGACAAAACAACACACAAAATAACTATTTACCTAGCTCTAAGCGCGCTCTAGCCTAGCTGCGGGTCCCACGGGTGTCTGAGCTGTCCGCCACGTCTGCAATACGTCACAAATAACGACGAGTTAAATTCGGGCCATTACAGGATTAATTAAGGAAATCTTTAATTTGACTTAGTTAATTACCAAAATATGCATCCTCTCTCAATGCCACTTGTCCCACATGAAGAATGCATGGCTTCATTCACTAGTTACTTTTAGTTTAAGATTCATATACATCTTCATAATCACTAAGAAAATTTAGGTTCCTCAATTTATTTGTCCAAACCATAAACTTTAGTTATTGGATTTGTTAACTTAGGCACATCAATACATTTGGTAGTCCATTGATGATTTATTATTGGTACATTTAACCCATACTAGTCCCCGACTACCTGACACTCGGTGGCTTGCGCCTTGACATGTATCTCGAGGCACGCCATGTAACGACTCTCAAATTTATTGGTGAGACGTGTCGTGTGTTTACAGGACCGTTGTGATGGCCACAGTTTTCCATAAACTGGATACCATTTGGCCTAGGTTTATGTGCCCCCCAAGTCTTTACTCGCGAAGTCTACGCATCCTAGTCAGCCTCAAACCGTCAGATACATCATTAAATAATCATTTCAATTTGTGCCTCATAGGATTATAAAGTTATCAAGAAATTTGTAGCGGAAATTACTATAATCAACTATAACTGTAAACTGGAAATTAGGAATAATAAACAACCTATAATGTGGAAACCCTAAGAAATGGATAAAAACATGCATGTCTGGTGATCCAAGCTATACTAAGCGATCATACATGATATCCCTAGTCTCTCGAATCCCAATACATGTCCCAGTGTTTTACAAAACATAATATACAGTAATCACAACAAAAAGAACAAAACCTACACTGAGTAAAGGAAAGGTCGCTCCGAGAGTCCTCAGAGAAGATCACTTAGCACCAACTCCTTCACCTTGCTCGTCTCACCTATATCTCTACCTCTATCTGCACTACCGTCACAAACTAGATGGTGAGTGCTTGAAAAAGAGAAAGTAATGCCAGAAGAAACTAAACAGTAATTCAAGAATTCAAATAAGCAGTCCAAATATCATGCAGTATTGAAGCGGAAAGAATGACAAGTAGCATGATAAATAAACTAACAAGCTGAGCAACGAAGTTTGAGTGTCCACAAAATCAAAGAAGGCCTAAAAGTGGTTAAAATCAATGCAGTCCTGCAGCACCACCTTTACAGTCACTAATGTGACACCAAATCAAGGACACCACAACGTCCAAACAGCTCAGTGCTCGGGGTATAACCCGCTATCAGTAAGGTGGAACAACACAACCGTAGAAGTGTTCACACTAACCCACTCATATGGACCCAAAAGTACCTCGCAACGCACTTATGCCAAGACACTCATCCAACAATTAAAGAATTGAATTCCAAACAAAGGCTCAATTCAAATAATAATGCCAATAAATGGATAATGAATTAATGCATACTTCCTATCTGGCTTACAATCGTATGATAACGTACCTCGATTAACAGCAAATCTTCGATCCTCGCGTACCTCTAAGCTATCCTCTCAAATTCTCAAAGTCTGTCAATTAACCAATTTTACAAATCCTATTAATATCATTCTAATTTACCCAATTTTCTATAATAATTTAATTAATGTAATTGGGTAGGTTTTTGGAGTATTGGGTTGTATTTGAACCCAATTAGATACCCGAGAGATCCCCAAAATTTTTAGAAAATTTAGCCTCATTGATCAGTGTCACGTCGCCACAGGCACCGTGAACATTTAGGTGGATGGCGTCTTCCACGGCGTTGAAAAAAACCTCGTCTGTCCAACTCGTATGTGGGTGACGTCGTGACCATTACTCTAGACGGCGTCCCCACGGAGTCTTTCCTGATTTTCGTTTGGTTCACTCTCTACTCAACATGTCCGTGAAAGACGCCGTGGGAGACCCTTCTCACGGCGTCCCTCGCGGTGTGTCCAGCAGAACATTCATTCTGGGGTTTCTCGAAAGCCCAATTCGAGTTGCTGTGTTTCGAGTCTATTCTAAATCCTTCAGGATGTCCAAATCAACTTATAACTTAACTCCATTTCTATCAAAACCAAGACAAAACTCCCCGATTCGAAAATAACTCAAAATTCTTAAAAAATTCTTGAAAATCCCAATTCATTTCAAATCCACAAATCGATCACCAATTCATCAATAAAACCATCAATTGATTCCAAATTCATCAATCAAAACCATTTCTCAACATTTTCCCGAAATTTCATCCGAAATCGTCACGACGAAAACCCCTAAAATTTACTCCAAAACGTATATAAACACGCAAGGAGTAGTAATCCTACCTTTTTAAGCATAGTTGGTCGCTTTACGACGTCGCAACGTGTTCGAAATCCCACTAAACCCACCGTTTTCTCCTCTTCTCACGTTCGAAAATGATAAAAATGAATTGAGGAGAGAGAAAAGTTGATTTATATATAAATATCTCATCTCATTTCACGCACGGATCTCGAGGCACATCTTGTGGCTCCTCTATATCTTAGCCAACAACTCTAACACAATAGAATGAAACCAATAGGTGACTTAAATTTCAAAATCGCTCCATTTCTCGCTCAAATCACGAGTTACCGAACCCGTTTCAACTCTCAACTCATACCACGTATGTTCCCGGATATAAACTTGCTCCCACATTTTATTTAATTATTTAATATTTTTGATAATTCACTAATTATCATTTTTCGGTGTTTAATTATCCATTTTATACCCTACATTTTCATTTTTTCTAGCCGAATCTCACACAGAAATCTGTAGCGATTTATACATAGAAACCACGTGCTAGGACACACAGTGTTCTTATTCAGGTATAAATAATAATACAAACATCACAAAAAAATAAAATATACCTCAATGTCGACTCCCGAGGTTTGAGTAATATGACATATCACGATGGTAGGTCACGGTCCTGTAAACACACGACACGTGTTACCACTAAATTTGAGAGTCATTACAACCGTGACCTACCATCGTGATCTGTCATATTACTCAAGCCTCAGGAGTCGACACGGAGGTTTATTTTATTTTTCTGTGATGTTTGTATTATTATTTATACCCGAATAAGAACTCTGTATGTCCTAGTGCATGGTTTTCGTTTATAAATCGCTACGGATTTCTGTATGAGATTCGGCTAGAAAAAACAAAAATTTAGGGTATAAAATGGATAATTAAACATCAAAAAATGATAATTAGTGAATTATTGAAAATAATAAATAATTAAATAAAATGTGGGAGTGAGGTTATGTTCGGGAATGTACGTGGTACGAGTTGAGAGTTGAAACGGGTCCGGTTACACGTATTTTGAGAGAGAAATGGAGCGGTTTTCAAACTTGAGTCACATATTGGAGTTATTTATTTGTGTTAGAGTGGTTGGCTAGAGTGAAGAGGAGCCACAAGATTTGTCTCGAGATCCGTGTGTGTGATGAGATGCAAAAGTTGTATATATATATATATATCACATTTTCTCTCTCCTCATCCATTTTGATTGTTTGAACGAGAAGAGAACAACGAGAGAGGACGGGGTTTTGACACTTTTCGGACACGTTGTGACGTCGTGGAATGACTGAATACGCATAAAAGGTAGGATTCCTACTCCTTGCGTGTCTATCTACATTTTGGCGTAAATTTTGGGGTTTTCGTCGCATTGATTTCAGGCAAAATTTTGGGAAAAAGTTGAGAAATGAATTTGGATGATGGATATTGAATCAATTGGGTGTTTGATTGATGAATTGGTGGTTGGTTTGTGGATTTGAAATGAATTGAAATTTTTAAGAATTTTTGAAGAATTTTGAGTTATTTTTGAATCGGGGAGTTTTATCGGGGTTTTGATGGAAAAGGAGTTGAGTTTCAAGTTGATTTGAATGTCCCAAAGGGTTTGGTATAGACTAGAAACGCGGCGACTCGAGCTGGGTTTTCGAGAAACCCCGGAATAGGTGTTCTACTGAACACACCCTTGAGGGACGCCGTGAGAAGGATCTCCCACGACGTCACTCACGGACGTGTTGAGCATAGTGAACACAACGAAAACCAGGAAAGATGCCACGAGGGACGGCGTGAGAATTATCTCCCACAACGTCACCCACATACGAGTTGGGCAAACGGGTTTTTCTCCATGCCGTGGAAGATGCCGCCCAAGCAAAAGGTCACAACATTATTGGCGACATGACACTGTTCACAGAGATGAAATTTTCTGAAAATTTTAGAAAATTTCGGGGATCTCTCGGGTATCTAATTGGATTCAAATACGACCCAATACCCCGAAAATCAACCTAATTACACTAATTAAATTATTATGAAAAATTGGGTAAATTATAAAGATGTTAATAGGATTTGTAAATTGGTTAATTGGCAGACTTTGAGAATTCGAGAGGATAGCTTAGAGGTATGCGAGAATCGAAAATTTGCGGTTAACCGAGGTATGTTATCGTACGATTGTAAGCCAAATAGGAAATATGCATTAATTCATTATCCATTTATTGTCAATTTTTATTGAATTGAGCCTTTGTTGGAATTCCATTCTTTTGTTATTGGTTGAGTGTCTTAGTGTAAGTATGTTACGAAGGTACTTTTGGGTCCATATGAGTAGGTAAGCGTGAGCACTTCTATGGTTGTGTTGTTCCACCCCATTGATAGCAGATTATACCCTGAGTACTGGATTGTTTGGACGCTGCAGTGTCTATAGTTTGTTGGTTGCTTTGGTGACTATAAATGTGGTGTTGCGGTACTTCATTGATTTTGACCACTTATGAGCCTTCTTTGATTATATGGACACTCAAATTTTTGTTGCTCAGCTTGTCAGTTTGTTTACCATGCTATTTGTTATTCTTTCTGCTTTTCAATACTACATGATATTTGACTGTTTATTTGAAATCTTGAATTACTGTTTATTTTTTTCTGGACATTACTTTCTCTTTTTCAAGCACTCACCGTCTAGTTTGTGACGGTGGTGCATATAGAGATAGATATAGAGGTAGACAAGTAAGGGGAAAGAATGAGCTGATGCTAGACGATCTTCTCTGAGGATTCTCAGAGCGATCCTTTCCTTTACTCAGTGTATGTTTTGTTCTTTTGTTATGATTATGTATTATATGTTTTGTTAAACACTGGGACATGTATTGGGATTTGAGAGACTAAGGATATCATGTATGATCGCTTTGTATAGCTTTGATCACCAGACATGCATGTATTTATCCATTTCTCGTAGGTTTCCACATGAGTAGGTTGTCCATTATTTTTGATTTCCATTATTGTAGTTATAGTTGATTATAGTTATTTTCGCTACGAATTTCCTAATAACTTTATAATCCTATAACTTAAGCATTTAAATGATTAACTAATGATGTATCTGATGATTTGAGGCTGACTAGGATGCATAGACTTCTGCGAGTAAGGACTTGGGGCCCACGTAGACTTAGGTCATGCAGGATCCAGTTTTATGAGGAACTGGGGTTGTCACACGCCATATCCTGATATTTAATTTATTTAACTTATACTATAGTTCCATTTAGCACATTCCTCGATATATTTAGTATGGTTTATACTAGTGTAACCCTTAATACCTCCTATCCGATGCCTGCATCGTCACACATCCCGAGGTAAACACAGGTTTCACAAAACTCACCCGACACGACAATATAAGTCACACATGCGATGCAATATGATAAATAACAATTTTAAACATCACAATATAGCCAAACATCACTTACAAAAATAACATTTTCTCTCAATTCTCGTGTCTGAGTTGACGAGGTTAACACGTAGGTCAGGCCCTAATTAGGGCCTGTTAATCCTTATGATTAATGTTAATTACTATTTAATTACTTCGAGTCATTATAGTCGTGACTTGAATTGCCACCCTTATTTATTTGTGTGGCATGCGATGTGCCTTGGGATACGTGTGGATCAAAATTGATGGAACTTGGGATGCATGCACGCTGAAATGGATGGCACATAAACAGGTGTGTGTAGTTTTGAATTATTTTTTATTGGATTCCCATGTATTGTTCGACGCCAATTGCACTAACTAATCGTTGCTCGGGCACTACGCTCGAGTCCCAAATGGAGGGCAACTCTCTCAGCTTTATTTTTTCACTTCATGAGACTCACTCGAACTTAAACTCAAACTCAAGACCTTGTTTAAAGTGAATAAGTCTCTTACCACTTGAGCTAACAAAGATGTTGGTTTTCTAGGTTAAGTTATTGGGATTACAATAGTAATAATATGGTCCAAAAGAAAAAGAAAACCAAAAGCAAGCACATTGGGGCAACCTCGGCATGAGAATGGGCTGACCTGGAAGGTGGCTCAAGGCAGAACTGAAGGGATACAAATCCCATCAGTACAAGTAAAACAACTAAAAAAACCGTCCGGTAGAAGATATCATCGATCCCCCTTTCAATCACAACTCTGTTGATTCAGGGCGTTCTAATCGAACAACAAACACGGTGGAATCGATGGATCTGGGAGAGCTGTGGGCGATATTCGGGCCCGGCGTCGCCGGCGCAGTTTTCGGCGCTGGCTGGTGGTTCTGGGTCGACGCCGTCGTCTGTAGCGCCGTCAAGGTCTCCTTCCTTCACTACCTTCCTGGTCAGTCACTGTCTCATCATCATCATCATCATCATCGTCATCATCGTCATCACTCGTTTTGTTTTTGTTTGATTTCATTGATTTGTTGTTCTGAATTGGGGGGTATCTGCAATTTATGGGTTCTGACATTCTCTCGATCTTGGCAGGTATTTTCGCGTCGCTTGCGGCTCTCATGTTCAATTGCGTTAAAAAGGAGGATATTGATTACTCTCCCTACGAAGAAGGAGAGTGCAGGTCTGTCTGTCTTTCTGTCTGTCTTTTCTCTCTGAATTTGGTTGATCCAATTTGGGTGCTTTGTGTTGCTATTAATGGTTTATTTCGCGGTTTCCGTTCGAATGTTATCAGCAATAATTCTCTTCTTCTCACTAAATTCATAAATTCTTTAGTGCCGTTGTATTGCTTAATGCTGCTTTTTATTGAAGATGCCAGTGACTGCATATGTTGGATTTGGATGTCACGGGCATGAGATTTTCATTAGATCTCTTTGCCATTCAAGCTTCGATTATTTGGCCCTTTTGATCTCATTATTTTTTAAAACTGTAAACTACATGATACCTCGTGTGATGAAAATGCTGGGAGAAACAACAAGTGACAATTCAAAAGAGTGATTGGAAGCCTAATTTAGTTTCGTAATGACTTCGGCCTTATCCTCTTCAGGATGTGCGATAGGTTACCCTTTTCAACTGTCAGGGGAGGTAAACCCCAAGTGGTCACTATTTGGAACTTCATACTGTCCAGAGGTCTAAAAGTACAAGCTTTTAGCCTTATACCTTCATTATCTTATCGACAAAAATTGCTACTAGTCTTATATTTTTGATATTCTACTTCCTCATGTAATGGATGGTAATAAGATAATGTACTTCATTGATAATTCTTGACAATAGGCCATTATTTCCTTTTTTCTTTTATACATTTCAATATAAGGCAGATGATTCCAAGGCAACATGAGTTCTTATAGAATGATAGGTCAGAAACATAGGGTTCCATCTGTAGTTTGTTGTTAATAAATTACTTTTTTATATTCTAGGAGGACTACAAATTTGTTGATGTGAAAATAGCCCACATCAATTAGTTGAATAGAAACACAATGGCTTATAAGTTTGGAGTGGGAACTTCAACTTGTCATGACTCATGACATTTTGGATAACTCTCATGCTTCCAAACGTAAGCTTACACATAAACTAGTCTCTCCACCTATGTTACCTAGACTTGGGTACGGGTGTTTGGAATGGATACATGTCTAAAGTTCAGACTTGGCTATTCTCTAATTTTAAATTCTTAAGGACTCGGAGACTCGGGTAAAAGTGTCCAAAATTTGGGACACCTGTAAAAACTATAATTTTTAAATATATTTTTTACTAATATTATAATTTGCAATACACTAATACATATAAATAAGAAAAATAAGAAAAATAGGTTTTCTTTTTTAAAACTTGAAGTAAGAAAAATATTCTTCTTAGTGAAAGGCCAAAACGCCTTACAAATATCTCGTGTAGCATTATGTGTCTATTATTTATGTTGGTAAAGGGTGGTTAATTAGTCAACAATGAGTTCAAATTTTTTTTTTGGGGTTGAACTTATACCCCAGGTGCGTATCGTGTCGTGTTGACAATGCACTTGACTCTAAAGTGTCAAGTCCAGGTATCTTTACTCTCCACACACTTTGAAGACTTGAATCGGGCCTAACTCATACAAAATTTCACATGGTATTAGAACCAATAGTGGCTTAACGACCCATAAGATCCGAGGTTCAAGTAGATTTAGATTCCAACAAAAATGGAGGCTTAAAAAGGAAAAAAAGGGCTTGTGAAAACAAAATAATAAAAGCTGGACCCAACCTCCAAGTTGATGAGTACCAAAAAAAAACCTCCAAGTTGACGATGAATACGAATGAGACACAACTTGTAGATCCGTTAGACTTGAAGGGGAGTGTTTGAGATGTGAAAATAGTACCGCGTTGGCTAGTTGAATAAAAAGATAATGACTTGTAAGTTAGGAGTGGGAACTCTAACTTGCCTTGGCATTTTGGAGTACACCACACTCTCTCATGACTTGGACTAGGCCTTGGCCTAATATTACAAAATCTCACAAAATTGTTTATGTAATCAATTTTAGATAAATCGAGTGTAGCAAAAATGAGGATGTTTAGGTAGATGTGTGGTAAAACTTGTAAAGATGAAATAAGAAATACGAAAATTATAAGAAAAGTAAAAGTAGCAAGTTTAGCAACAATTGATGCAAAAGTTAGGGAAGGACAATTGCGGTGTTTTGGACACCTTTAAAAATGGTCTGCAAACATCACAGTTGGAAAAAATCGACTGAATAGAATATGGAGAAATTCGACAATGTATGAATAGTGCTAAGCTAGCTTGAGACACATTGATTAGGAGAGATTTAAAGAATTTGGAAAGTACGCCATTAAGTGCTCTAAATCTAGTGCTGTGGAAGAGTTTGATCCATGTAGCCGATATTCACTAGTCTCAAATTGCAATATCAAGATCTAAGTTTTGGTATGAACAATGTTTTCAATTTGTCTCTTGAGGAAAGGAACACTTGCTTCGCCTTAGAAGATCAAAATTCATTTTTTGTTTGTAAGATGTTTATCATCCCACTTGACAGTTTGAAGCCTACTCTAGTTATCCACAGAAAGGGTAGGTTTTGAGCATTGGGTACACCTGAGTCGGACAAACTGATTAAGTAGAAAGTATTTCTTAGATATGTTCAACGAGATTTGAGGTCAATAAGGTAGATAGTTGTTTGGACAGAGCAGGCTGAATCTTATCTTATATTGGCAATTATCCCAACAAAGGATTGTAAGGCGCCAAGGCAGCCCCGAGACGATTTCCTTACATAGGCTAGGTGGTACCTAGATGGCACCTAGGATATAATTGAGGATATAATTGATACTAAATCAAAAATGTTTGGATATAATTGATAAATTCCATAGGTTAGGATATAATTGATGAAACTTGTAAAGGTTAAGATATTTTTTATCATTAGGCCTTTCGGCTTCTATGGAAGTGGTTAAGAAGCTATTATATCGTACTTGTTCAGCTTCGTGGTAGATATTGCCAACGTCAAGCATGTGACTTTGTTTCTTTAGATATCTCGAATTAAAGGCATGTATGTCATTAGATTATCAATTGTCTTCGTTCAGTTGTACATTATCAGAGGACCAGAGAACTCTCCCAGAACATAGGGACTTCTTAAAGTTTGGTAGAGCTGGTACAACAAAAGGCATGTGTGTAGTTAGATTATCAATTGTTTTCAGTCAATTTTACATTATTGAAGGACCAGGGAACTCTCCTTCAAAAAAGGCAATTCTTAAAAGTTTGGTAGAGATAGTTTGTAATTAGAGATATTTTAGAAATTTGGGATTTAGGAAGTGGGGTGATCTCTAGTTGTTCGGAGATGAGGCAAGTCAATCTTGGTGTGAGAGATTCACACTTAGTAAGAGGCATGGAAGGCGAAGGAAAAAAAATGCCTAATGCGTCATACACTAGCTGTTTTTTGCATTAAAATATATGTATTATAGTTAAGGAGAGTAAAAGGTCTTGAAAGCCAAAATACGTGTAAGTTAACGACTGCAAACCCAATAAATAGCCTCAACTAGGTGTTTTGAAGCCTCGTGAATCATGATATACATCGACAAAAGCCTAGAGGCATGAAAAATTAGTGAAGGAAAGAAAGGCCATATACCACGTCACACGTGAAGAGTTACCAAGATGTGTAACTAGTAAAGTAATATATACTCCTTTGTAAATTTAGGGTTTATGAGGGCAAGTGATATGATAGTAGCACTATCATACCTTGAGATTTGCAAAGTTTGTATATTTACAAAGCATGTATATAAGAGATCCTCGAGTTTCGCAAAGCGTAAGGCGTAAATTTGAAGAAAATAGCTCTAAGTCCTGATTAGGATCCGCATTATTTTCGAAGATGTCCCTAGAGATGCATGTCACATGTTATTTGGTGTTCTTTCTAACTCATCCTCCTAAAAGATTCTCTCGTGAACTAATAAGGATAAGGAAAATTGTCACAATTCCATGAGATTTGATTCTCCAAATACTCTTCTATCTTATACATAGACAACACCTATAAGTAAGGGAACCGGGTCACAGTCAAAGGTATGCAGAAAAGTTCTTTGGAAAAACTGTTTCTGATGTGCATTTGATGATCCCAACATCCTAGTGATTTGTGTCTCTGATATGGAGGTCTAGAGAGTTGTTTACACCAGTCATATATGTAGTTTCTTTTAAAATGGATCATGTTACTCTATAGCGAAGGCCGCAGAATGGTTCAGGATCCTAAGATGGGTTTAGTGTTAATAGTGAAACTCTTGAAGATCTCTTGAAACTACTACGATTATACATTTTAGGAAATATTGAGTACAGACAGGTAAGATTTTACTTATTGTATCAGATTAGAGTTAGAAAGACCATGCACAAGTACACTCTTTTAAGCTTACCAGACTAATACCATAGAACAGTTTTGTAACTTCTTTACACAACCATCACTGGCAACAAGTCAAAGCAGTTGAACCAACTCCTATATTTTCTGTAACAAAGGAGTGAAGAGTGAGACCAATGTAGTTGTGTTTTGAAAATGTTTAATTTTTCGTGAAATCTTCTGCTAAAATAATGGTGAGGAAAAATTGCACAAACTATTTATTTTTCTAAATGAGAGAAAACTGAATGTAATGAAAAATTGAATGGAAACAGGGAAAAATTGGATTGGTGTTAGATTTTATTATCCCTTCCTCTCTACATTGTGTAGAATCTTTTGTTGAGGATTGGTAGCTATTTGATATCTAATCATATTTACCATATGGATTAATGGCATTATTAGATTTATCTTATGAGCATCTAGCTAAACATTTATGACTCTGCATGCGCTACCATGTGCTTGAGTTCATCTCGATGTCACCTCCTAAACGTGTAGAGCTTGGTCTTATTTCATCTAGATCTTGTTGTTGCATTATTCTGTTCAAGTCCATTATGGATGTCTTTGCTTCTGATGATATTTGCTGTATCTTTCCTTTTTGCCGATTGTCTTTTAGAGAAAAATTATCTTCCCTAATTTCTAGTTTTTAAATTGCAGATTGAAGTTGTGGCTATTCTTTGCATATGTTGTTTCCTTTGTTTCTCTAGCAGCATCTGTGGGCCTGCTAGTACAGGATGCACTTGTAAAATCTGGGCCTTCGGCATGGACAGGCACTGCCGGTGTTTTGCAGTGCGTGTTTGTATTGATCAGGTTTGTGGTTGCTTTAAGTTGAATATATATATTTTAATTCGCTTATGCTTATTGTTTATTTATAATTTCTACCCTGTAGGAAAAGAGTAAGTGAAATCACAAAATCTCAAGTTGCTTCCATGGAAATCATGTTCCTTCTTGTGCTATTTACACATTTTTTAATTGGCTGGAGATAATCCTGTTGAACAAGGATTTATGCTAAAGATTCTTAGGGTAGCTTTTGTAGGTAGCTGAAAGCCTTGAAACTTCGGAACTGATGAACTTCCTTTGTGTAGCATTCAGTTTTATTTAAACAAAAATATTGTTGGTAATGGAATAACATAAAAAGAAAGTGAATCTGGATAACCTAATGGAAGCAATTTATTATGAAACCATTGTGCAAGGGATTTGATGATGTGTTATGAGAACAATTATGTATTGGTGGTTGTCGAAGCCAACTACAGTAAGAAAGTCCTGAAACCAACCTACAATTATTTATTGATAGAGGTGATAGGGTAACCCATGGGGACTTGGACTTTTTTTTCTTTGATCAAAAGGGGAATTTTGTAAACTCAAAATTAAGGGAAGCAAATTGATTAGATGAGATAAAAGGTAACCAAAAGAAAGAAAACCTAGATCAAGCTTCGTCATGCATGGATTCCAAATTTGTTGATCATCAATTAAAGAAAATACATCTCAATTCATTTGATAAATTATCTATATTTTCTAAAAAGTTCTAGAAACCTAGCTCTCCCTAATCTCGGCACTTGAAACAAGCTCTTCAATTACTTCCTTTATTAATATGCAACCCTAAACTAGTGATTGATGGCGTCGCCTAGGCATTTTTGGGACAAAATCGCCTAGGCGGTGCCTTAGGCGCTTCTAAATAACTTTTAGAAATTTGAAGGGGTTACTTACAATTAGGTTTGATAACAAAATACCTACCCCACAACAAAATCTTGACACTTAATGTTACATTAGTTCCTAAAAGCTTATTAGTATTTTGGAAGTATATATTAAGTATTAATCACATTGACTAGTAGACAATCAATGTTATTTAAGGGTCTATGAATAAATAAATACTTATTCGGGGACCTCTAAATAAATATTATTATGTCCGCGCTTGCCTAGGCTAGGTAAATTGCCTCGGGATTGCCTTGACACCTTGCAACCCTTGCCCTAAACAAGCTCGTCGGATTTAACACATCAATAGCATCAAGGCATTAAGATATGTGGAAAATACCAATTCAAGGCAACAATCACATAAGCTCAGATCATTTAATTTGGTTCTATTGCATAACTAGAATCCAACACACCGCATTAGATCTAGTTATTTACCACTTGTATTAGAGCCTCCAAACAATAGGACTAAATAGGCATATTCAAGAGGTATGCTGTGGTGTATATTATTGCAGATGATATAGTGTCCTAGTGGACAAAACAAGTGCTGGACTGAATAGAAAATTAGAAATTCGAAGGAATACATTAGAATCTGAAGACTCTAAATTGAGTAGGGCGAAGACCGAATACAGAGTTTAGAAATACTACACAAAAGATGATGGAGTAGTAAAATTAGGGGAAGTATAAGTTCATAAGGTGAACCACTTTAGATATCTAGGATCGATTATACTAAATCATAATATTGAGAATGATGCCACACGTAGAACTCAAGTTGTATGGAAGAAATTGAGTGTAACATGTGTGCTTTGAGATCGAAATATTCCTACCAAGTTAGAAGAAGAATTTTATAGGGCTGCAATTAGCCCAACTATGCTTTATGGAAGTGAATTTTGGCCGGTAAAGAAACAACAACAATAACAACATAGCCTAAGTCTCAAATTAATTGGGGTCGGCTACATGGATCAAACTCTTCCATTGTGCTTGATTTGGTGCAATTGATGGTGAGTTTTCCAAACCATTTAAATCTCTCCTAATTAATACATCCCAAGTTAACTCTGGTCTACCTTTACCTTGTCGAGTTTTTTCAGTTTCTATAAAGTCAAGTTTTCTAGTGGGTGAATTTATAGGCCGTCTTTGCAGGTGTTGAAACCACCACAACCGCCCTTCCTTAATCTTTGTTTCAATTGGTGCTACTCCTACTTTTCCTTGAATTTATGTATTTTTCTTATTCTATCTTTACGAGTTTTATCACGTATCCACCTAAGTATCTTCATTTTCACTATATTCATTATATGTAATTATTGTTTTACTGTATAAAATTCAAGATGGATGGAAGAAATGGAAGAATGCAACAAGTGTAATCTGTGATCGAAATATTCCTAACATGTTAAAAGGAAAATTTTATAGAACTGCAATTAGGCCAATGAGTTGAGCCCATTTTGAGGGCAGCCCAGTGAAGACACTCATTCCAATGAGTTGAGCTCTTCCCTCCAACCCAAAAACTTAACATATGCTCTCTTAGAATGTATTGTTTTAGGAAAATATGAATGTTAATTTGTCTTGTAATTGATCAAATCTTATGTAACATGAATGTTAATTTGTCTTGTAATTGATTTGATGATTTATTTAAGATGTTAAAGGTCTCACGTTCATTCCCCCAGACACCCACTCAATTTTTTGGCCACTATTATAATATTATACATTATGTTTCGTATGTTGGAGAGCTAACATGGCTACCTCTTATATTCTTTCTTTTTGTTTAATTTGATTTAATATTTTTGAAAAAAACTCATGTGAGGGATCTTTCTAGGAAAACTTGCATTGTTAGACATATTGGTGAATAGCGCCCAACTATGTAAATTAAAATTTTTTCTTTTTTTTTTTCTCTTGTTAAAAAGTTCATGCAAATTGTTTTTAACTTTTTTTTTTGGTAGAATTGTTTTTAACTTTATGTATCATAATATGCGTCATTTTTCTCTCTTTTTGAACATAGGGTGACATTCATTAAATTAAATGATTAAATATAAAAGAGAATATAGTGTTTATTTCCTATACTTATTCTGATCAACTTGGAAGTGTTCTTCTAAGAAAGCTCAAAGAAATTAATGAAAAAAAAATCCAACATGCTAAATTCAATTTGCATTGAAAACAAGATAAAATTTAGGGAGTTAAGACTTTTTTTTGATAAAGAGGGAGTTAGACTTATTTAAGGGAACAATAATTCGTAAAAAGTTCAACTGAGATTGAGGCTCTATTGTTGTTCTTTGTTGAAAAATGACTAAAAGGAAGTCATTTGCATTAGAAGATAGATGTTGTTTGGAGGTTTTTTTTTTAAAAAGCTATTGTGGGCTTTGTAGCTAAATTGGAAGGTTGATTGTGGTGTTGCTTAGTTTATGTTTTCTCAATTTATTAAAACTAAAGATTAATGTTTCCGATGATGGTTCTTTTCTTACTCGGTAAAACCTAAAGATACCAAAAGATGATTCTTGGTCCCCTTGTTCCATTGCTTGCACCATTGTGCCATTTCTTATTTATTTGAAAAGTGATTGGTAGTTGGTTCCTTTTTGTAAATAAAATAAAATAAATTTGAAAATCATGTTGGAGCTTGTTAATTTTAAAAACATGTTAGAGCTTGTTAATTTTAAAAACATGCTAGAGCTTGTTAAGTTTCTTACTAATAGTTTATTTTATATACTATATAGATACCATATTTCCCTATCAAAAGAATGGATACCATAATAGTTAATAGGAGAGTGACCTTATGAATAGTGCCATTGTTGATGGACCATTTGGGATTTCGTATACAACACCACCTATTCGACATCCCAAACCCAAGTTGAGTTTAGGGTACGAGGAACTTGTGGACCCAAATCTCGGGATTTCCCAAAACACCAACGAAACGGGGTAATTTACGATTTGGTCATTGCCATGGGGAGGTTGCAATTATGTAATTTTGTCGACCTACAAACAACGACGACGCAACATTGGCACGATACTCAAAATGGTTATTCTCAAGATTGTTCGTCGTGTGATCACTCAACGGCAACAAACAGTGCTTCATGTATAAACTCCGAAAATCCTTCGAAGTCATGGCTATCACCTTAAGGCGCTTGGAGCACTTCATCGTTATGGAGAAGAACGGTGGCAACTTCATTTCTTGCTCGTTTTCCCTCCACTTCGCTCCGTTTTGCTCAGTTGACTTCATATCTTCCTTATTTAGCCAATTGATAGAGGCTAGGAGAACTACAACAATATACTATAGGTGTGAGTAAAGAGAGTTAGAAAGTTAGTTACATGTTAGTGTGTTTTGAATTGCGAATTAGTAGTATAAATAGGGGTTGTAAGGTATAGAAGGGTATCTTGGAATTTGAATGTCTAATATATAGAAGGGTATCTTGGAATTTGAATGTAATTAGACACTCATGGAGTGATGGGTTGGAGGGAGTTTTAAGACTCTTCTCTTGTTACTTTTGTGTTCTTGTTCTTGGTTTGTAATCATTGTTGAATTCTCAAATCAATAGATCGGTATTAGTATTCTATCAATTGGTATCAGAGCGAAATCCCATGGAGCCAGAGGTAGATGCTCGGGTGGATTCCTTGGAGAAGCAGATGAGGACGATTTCGACGGTGCTTCAGCGGGTCTCGATGTTAGAAGGTTCATTTATGGAGCTGAAATCAGAGGTCAAGGGCTTGATACAACAGATCCGAGTGTTTTATAACTTGCAATCTCCAGATTCACCAAATATGGTAGTGTCTTAGAAATGGCGGGATGGTTGTGATCTAGATCCTACAGTGCTTGAGAAGTTGTAGATTGATGGAAAATCAGATCTAATCCTTTTTCCCCACTGCAACACCCTTCTAAGTCATCGTCAACCATGCTAGCCTCACTTGCTCTGAGTCTGTTCGATTCATTCCTTCCTTAAGTGGTTTCATCCACTCCACTGCAATTTCATACTGGTAAGTCTTTTGTCTCAGTTTATCCACCTCTAGTGGATGCGAATGCAGGTGATCCAACCTTGGTGTTATTGGATGTTTCTGGAGCTTCTTCAAAGGTTATCAGTACAACCACATATCCATCGGCTTCGAACGTTCTCATGGCGGTTTTGAGTGATGATGTCTTAGATCCACCACCTTGGCCGCCACCATCTTCACTACACTACACTCAGCGATGGTTCTTGTCGACTGTGCATTCGATTTCGATGAATTTGATCTTTCTTTTCCTGTTTGCGCGACTGTGAATTTGGGGAAGAAGATGATGTACATCCAATGCTCCACTCGAGGAGATCATACGGTGAGACTTGACCCAAAACAAATTTGTTGTTACCTCGATTTTCTTGGTCTGTGCAGCCCAACAACATCCATGTTTTTACTTATTCCATTCGATTATCTTCGAAATACGAATTCTTCATCAACTTTTAAGTTGTGGGCCCACTTACTTCTTTCATTGTTCGAAAATGATCTTGTGAACTATCTGTTCCCTTCAACCTCAGATGTTGTGCTTCTGCACTCGAACTCAATTGTTAAACAGAGGACAATTTGTTCATGTTCGTCAAGCGCCATTCAATGTCACTTCCTTGTCATGAAGGGTGCACTTGATGATTCTTCTGCACTATCTCTCCCACCACAAATTCCATCTCCATCTGGGGCAATATTGATGCACACCACCAATCAGCTGTTAGTGTTTCCACGGGCCTTGGGGCAGTGCAGTTGGCCAAGTTCTTGCCTTCTGATGATGGTACCACATTTGTGGATATGGTCGGTTCTGATTTGTGGTTTCTGCTGCATTTTGTTGTGAGTCGGTGGCGGTGCTTTCCTAATGAAGTATTGGTACACTGCATTGTGTTATCTTGGTACCAAGTGACATTTGATATGTTTTGATAAGGTTCAAATTTCATTCCATTGTGTCTTGTGCATCCACGAAGTGATGTCTGGTATGGCACAACCTTTCAGTATGACAGGGAAAGGTACATATGTACACCATATCCATAATCAGGTTGCATTTGAAGTGTGTTGAAAGTTTCTTGAGCAATTAGCAGTTATGCGGTACTTTCTGGTGGGCTGATGGTTTAGTGTCACTAGTTCTCTTGTTGAGGGAAAATCTTCAGTTGGATTTCTCTCACCCTTCTGTCACAAGATTGTTGTGGATCCTAGCATGGTCTCCTCTCAACTACATACTCTTAGGATATGGGTTTCTCCTTGCTTTTGTCGCCATTTGCAGTGTGCTGAAGGTGTTTGATGAAATGCACTAATGGATGAGCCTAGATTCATTTTGGGGTTCTTGAACAGTTGGCTTGCCTACATTAATTTGGAGTTTACACTAAGGAGTGCTCATGTTGCCAATATCTTTTTGGCCATTGTCTCACCTACCGTTACAAGGTTCATCTGGATATTGGCTTGGTTCCTTTCTCCCGAGTGCCTTCACACTTCTTTCTTCATATGGGTCTTCGATCCAAGCATACTCATCCCTCTATGTTGCTTCGATTCTTGTCCGCCACCTTGAGGACAAGGTGAATTTTCAAAGGGGAGAGTAATGATAGAGGCTAGGAGAACTACAACAATATACCATAGGAGTGAGTAAAGAGTGTAAAAAGTTAGTTACATGTTAGTGTGTTTTGAATTGCAAATTAGTAGTATAAATAGGGGTTGTAAGGTATAGAAGGGTATCTTGGAATTTGAATGTAATTAGGCACTCTTGGAATGGGGTTGTAGGGAGTTTTAAGACTCTTCTCTAGGTTACTTTTGTGTTCTTGTTCTTGGCTTGTAATCGTTGTTGAATTCTCAAATCTATAAATCGGTATTAGTGTTCTATCACCAATTTCACGTGAAAAGGACAAAATGAGAGAAAAGTTTGGTAAATGGAGATGATAACCACACAAAACGCTAAGAACACAAATTTTCTAACAAAATATAGACTTATCATGTGTACGTAACTATATTTTTGCATTAGTCAAGCAAGGTATTTGATTAGGTGAGTGAAAGAAACAAACCTAGTCTGAGTATGTATGCTTTTTCTTGCCACTGAATGTTAGGATATTGATTTCCAATGGTATAGAATTTGTGAAATCTGAAAGGTATGGCAAAAAAAGATGGGTATTGACATTTTACAGTTAACTATGCAGAGTCAAAAGCTGCCAGTTGTGAAAAACTTTTTAGTTTATTGACTCAAAAAAATCAAAAAGGTTAATTATGTTTGGACTGTGTTACATGTGTCTACAAAAGCAATCAAATAATTGGTTTTGGAATCGTTTACTATGCAAGACCAGTAAAAGCTCATATGCACAGTGCACGTAATGCATTGTAAGAGCATATTTAACTACTATATTAACTAAATTGAAATGTTCCTGTTTGAAGAGTTCCTTTTTTAGTTACATGGCTACCTAAAATGTCCTAGAGATTTGACATTATACAAGTGTTATTAAGTAGCATTATTTTCTTCTCGTCATAAAAAATATGAGAGTGCCACCATATAATTTGTCACTTTAGGAAGCGGTAGTGGTTCTACTCATTGGAGAGATTTTTCTTCATTCTTCATGTTATATAATTCGAAAGTCTCCCTTTTTCAGTTCAATATGAAATAGGAAAAACTATGGTTGTGTGTGCCTCTGATTTTGAATGCAAAATATTGAAGGGGTGGACTAGCCCATGGATTTAATGCTTTTGGGGATATTTGTCTCTAATTATTGAATAATAATCTGTTAAGTGGTCATTGTTGAGCAGCCTGATTAGCTGGTTGGTGGACTTTCTACTGTTCTGGTTCATTGTAGTTATGTATGCACTTGGTAGTTCGTACTTTAGTTTGGTTAATTCTTTGTCGTCGTGGAAATTGCTTGAATTGTAAAAGATATTGCATCAGGAGTGACTGCAGTTTATTCATTGTGATGAAAATGGGAGTTCCCAAATTGCTATGAATTTTCACGCCACCGTGATTATCTTGATCATTGTGGTCATTGCATGGCTCCTGTCCCATCTATACTTAGAACCTTGTTGTCGTTGTTCCCGAACAATGTTTTTGTGCATTCTTTTATTATCGACTAATCGAATTTATGGTCTTGCAGTGGACTGATCTACTGGACTTCGCATTCGGAATAATTCCTTCTGTAACGAGACTACGGGAAGGGAATGAACTTATGTGTGACAGCATGTTCGTGTATATGGCGAGGCTCATCTTCTTGTCTTCAGAAAAGTAAATTAGCTCACAATCTGTACTTCTCTAGCTTTTGTAAATGTCTCTTTTTTTAACTGATTGTGAAGCTTTGGATTCGAAAGAATCCCGTTCTCACTGAACGTGCAGTGTTGACAGTCTTACTCATCAATTTGTGCACATCTACTTGTTTCCGTGCTCTGTAAGAACTCGTGTGATATTTGCTTAAAAGAAGTGCTAAAATCAATTGTTAAATTAATACGATTCTCTTCTTTTTTGCTTTCTTTTTTCCGTTGATAGTAATATGGATGTTTACCACTAAATTGCGCGCAACGAGACTTTAACTAATTTGGTATTGAGGCTATAGAAGAGTTTGATCCACTAAACTGTTGTATGGTGACGTGATGTTTACATAGTACTTTTAGTTTCAATCTTTATGGACTTCACTCCCTTCCCCTTATATCTACTAACTTTACTATTCTAGTGTCACGCTGTGTGCATCTCACTCATTACTTAGTGCATTTCATTTAATTTATTTTCAATGTGAAAAGACTCAAATGCCCCCCAACTCAAACAACGTTCTCACGCACCCCAATAATTGTTTGGGTAGTGCTATTTGGACTCGTGAGTCTGGACTCAAAACTTTTTTTTTATTTCAAATACACCTTCGAGCAATTAATGAAACAACTATAATCACTTGTAAAATTCTTATTATACCTCTTAAATATGACAAAAAAATTGATAAACCTCCCTATGAGTCCGGACTCATAAGTCTAAGTAGATTTATTGTAATTGTTTTTTGTTTGTTTGTTTATTTGCAATGAGTTCCACTCCAGCAGAGTATGCTCACAAGAACTTGATTAAAACCTCGAAGAAGATTCTAGCAATCTCGAATCAGAGCACCCGACGAATGATGCACATTCTCATCTTGGTGGAGTAGCTCTGCAATTAAATTAGTGGTTGTTCCCAAAGGACCACTAACACCTCAAATCCATTCCCCAAGGTCATTATGAAGGAGCTGCACCATTCGTATTCGGTTTAAACCAATTAAAAACGTCTCCATCGCCAAATGAGAGAGGGGGGTGGGAGGGTATATGCGAGGTTGACCTATCATTCCGAGACGTTTAGATAATCGAGAGAGTGTCAAGGAGTTGTAGGAAACAACAAGTGAAGGGGCATAACGCAGAGCTCTTATCCAAATTCTCCATTGGAGACGCAATGATAAAGCCGGCTCAGGTCTTTTAATTGTAGTTTTATCCTATCCTAATGCAAACTACAAATTGGTACCATAACCCACTAAATAACAACTGACTGAGCAGTTATTATGTGATATGCCAACTTTACCCCTTATTGAGTTGTACATTGATACGATATCTACACCAACATTATTTCATAATCAGAATTGTGCCCATTAGCTAATAACATTATACATTAATAGATCACTTTCATTTAGGCTAACTTAATAATAGCGTGACACATTGTGTATTATATTTGTGGCCGCAATAGATTATTAATTTTTTTTAACAATTGTTGCTCTGATGCTAGCACCTAGCTGCGACAGGGGAGATGAGTTGGGCGCTATTAAGTGGCAATGGAAGAGGTGCCAAATGAATCTGTCGTTAGTGTGGGGCCAAATATCAAAAAATTTATTTGGACTCTTAGAGTCCGGACTTATAGAGAGGTTTTTGAAATTATTACAAATATCAAAGGAGTGTTGCAAGTTGCTATTTCGAAGTCATTTATTGCTTGAGGATGATTTTGAAATAAAAAATTTTCAAAAACTCCGTAAGAGTTCAAATAGCACTGCTAGCCAAATATATGGGTATTTTTGAAAGGTTACTGACAATTTAGTGGGTAGTTATCATAAGTCTCAACTTGTTGGGAGTTGGGGGCTATTAAGTGGCAATGGAAGAGGTGCCAAATGATGCTGATTCCCCAAATCTTCATAACTGGATTCTTGGTGCAATTGGACGCAAGGTTCGTCGAATCGACAACTGAGAAGAAACCATTCAGATTCCCCAATATTTTTTTGATCACTTGCCTCTTGACTTGCCTGGTAGCATCAGTTTACCCAATCTCAAGGTTTTTGCATCTTTACCGAGTTTCTTTTCCGGATATAACGCTGCCAGCAAGTTCGATTCAAGCTGTCCGTCTCTTCTACGTTTGAAAATATTACATTGTAATTTTGATGTTGGGGGCTGTTTTGTTATCAGCTCGCCTAAGCTTGAGTCCTTAACAATACGAATACAAACTTCGTTTTACTTGCCCATGTATCGCAATTGCAGTGTCAGACTATGTGCGCCGAATCTTAAATATTTGTTATGTGATTCGGATGTGAGAAAGGAGTATTCATTTGGGGAGGACCTTGCTTATCTAGAATGTGCTACAATTAAAGTGGAATTGCCAACGGAATGACGAATTCTCTGCCTTTAGAAGATTGGCTTGCTAATGACAACAAGATGGAATTCAAAGAAATGATTTTTCGACGTGTGAAAAGTATTATGGAAGCAGTTCGCAGCACAAATGATCTAACACTGAACCATGGGACGCTCCTGGTACGTGCTTTGTCTTGATACATAGAGGGATAGTTAATTTGTCCATGATTTGATATGAATTCATATTCTTCATTGTTATGTTTACCCAACATGAACTAGTAATGAACTGCTCAAATGTTGTGGTAAATCAGTTGCTAAGTAATTAGACTTTACCTCATATTATTGCAATTTACTTGCAGCCCAAAATCAAGTCATCGGTCCGTATGCATTAAGAAGTTGCTGATAAAATTATTTCCTTGATGGCTACTACCCAAACTCTTTGTTAGATATACTAGTTCAGTCAATGCAGTCACTGGTCAAGTGAATGGTCAAGATGTACAACAAACTGATCATGGTTAGGTCTCTACCATGGTTAAGTATATGTTTAGTTAGTTAACTAAGTTTGTTTCAAATCAGTTGTAGATCAGTATATATATAAGTCTGTATCTTCTTGAACAAGTTAATGAGAAGAAGAAAACATTTTTACAGTTCTTCAAATGTGTGTTCTGTTTTTCGTTTGTTGTTGCTGTTCTTGATAAAGCTTGACTGTAGCTCAAGCAGATCAACCTCATTAGGCTAGATCTTTACATGGTATCAGAGCTGATCAATGTCGTCTGATTGTTTGAGCTCGCCAGGAAGTGTTGGAAATGTGATTCCAGATGTGGCATCGATTGCCAAATCCTTGAATTTCAACTTGTCTACAAAGCTTGATGAGTCAAACTACATCTACTGGAAAGTGCAGGTGAAAGCAGCAATTAAAGCACTTGGTCTGAGTTTCTTGGTCACAGAGGATCGTTTTTCTTCAAATCGACCATCGTCTTCAACCTCTGGATTCTTCGATGATGAGGTATGGAGTAAAATTGATGCAATGTTGATGGTTTGGTTGTTTTCAAGTATAGGAAAGGATGTGATTGGTAATGTGACAGAATGTGAATCATCTTATGAGATTTAGACAACTCTTGAGAAATTGTATGCTCAAGCATCCATGGCTAGGGCACTTCAATTGAAACAAAAATTGAATACTTTAAAGAAAGGTGCATCTTCAATCTCAGAGTTTGTAGTGAAGATCAAGAATATAGGTCTTGAATTGAAGTCAATTGGACAAATAGTCTCAGAATCAGATCTAATTCAGTCAGCTTTAAATGGATTAGGACATGAATTTGATTCTGTTGTGGTAGTTATTTCTTCTCAACAGAAGACTATGACTCTTCAAGATGCACAGTATTTGTTGATGTTACATGAGCAAAGGATTGCTCAATTGAATGGTGGAAATGCACTTGATCTTACTTCACCTTCAGCAAATCTTGTTGTTAACAATGGAGAAAGGAAATCTCAGCATGTTAATTTTGGAGGATTTAACACTGCAAATAGGAATAATGGAGGTAATAGAGGAGGATACAATAGAGGTGGTAATAACACCAAAGGTGGACGAAATGGTGGAAGAGGTGGTAATAAGGTGTTCTGTCAGATTTGTTACAAACCTGGTCATATGGCTCTCCAATGCTATCAAAGATTTGATCAAGCCTTTCTTGGACCAACCTATCTTGGGACTGGTAATCATAATGGTCAGTTCAAGAAGCCTCAATCAAATCCACAGTTCTTTAATAATGCTTCTCAAGGAGGTTCAGTGATGCAACAATTTCCAAATCAACATGCTAATTTCCATCAGTTTCAAGGTATGATGGCTTCTCCTGAATTAGTGAGTGATCCAAATTGGTATATGGACTCTGGAGCTTCTTGCCATATGACTTCTGATTCTTCTTCGTTGCAAAACAAATCTGAATATTCAGGTACTCAAAAAATTACAGTTGGAAATGGTGAAAAGTTATCTATATCTTCAATTGGTTCTAGCACATTGCGCCTCCAATGTTCATCATCTTCACTTGATATCAATTTATGTCCTGTTTCTTCATGTTCCTAATCTTGCCAAAAATCTTATCTGTATTTCTCAATTAACTCGTGAAAACAGTGTCGTTACTGAGTTTTCATCTGATTCATTTTGTGTTAAGGACAAGGCAACGAAGAAACTTTTGCTTCGAGGCAAGGTTAAGGATGGACTATACTGCATTCCTAACAATTGTTTTTCATCAGCTGATATCTTCTCTACAGGTTCTTCTTTGAACACACATTCAAACTGTTCTTCATTACTTCATTGTAATAATTTGGTTGCAACTGTTGATAAATCTCATACTTGGCATGCTCGATTGGGTCATCCATCTCATGATGTACTGCAAAAAGTTCTTCAGTTTTGTAAAACTGTTGTACCTAAGACTCCACAACATTTTTGTGATTCATGTAAGATTGGAAAAATGCATAAACTACCTTATACTCATTGCTCTATCACTGCTTCTAGTCCTTTAGAGTTGGTTTACTCAGATTTATGGGGTCCTGCACCTGTAATCTCATCTACTGGATCTCGTTATTATGTGGTGTTTGTTGATGCATTTAGTAGATTCACTTGGTTTTATCCTCTCAAGCTCAAGTCAGATACATTTGCTGCTTTTCTTCATTTTAAAAATTCAGCTGAATTGCACTTGGGTACCAAGTTGAAGAGTTTTCAATCTGATATGGGACTTGAGTTCAAACCTATTGAGAAATACTGTCTGTCACATGGTATTCATCATCGTTATTCTTGCCCTTATTCTCATCAACAGAATGGGGTTCCAGAGAGAAAGCATCGTGCAGTTGTAGAAATGGGATTAACTCTTCTAGCTTACTCACATATGCCACTGTCTTTTTGGGAAGAAGCTTTCTTAACCTCAGTTTTTCTCATCAACAGTCTTACGTCATCTGTTTTGCGATTTCAAAGTCCTTATCAAGTTTGTTTTAAGAAACTTCCTGACTACAAGTTTCTTAAAATTTTTGGGTGTACTTGTTTTCCTAGCCTCACCTCCTATTTTTCTCACAAATTTAACTTTCGATCATCTAAATGTGTTTTCATTGGCTACAGTCCTCGACATCATGGATATCGTTGCTTACACCCTTCTGGTAAAATGTATATTTCACGGGATGTTGTGTTCAATGAAGATGAATTTCCATTTCAGAGTTTGTTTCAAACTTCTTCTCCACCTATTGGTACATCTTCCAATACACTTCCATTATCTGTATTTCAGCATGTTAATGTGGTTCCCTCATCACCTCATTCACCATTACCTGTTACAATGACCTCTCCTGGTCTTTCTTCCTCTGGTTCTTCTGCTGCTTCACTTTCTGCTGCTTCACCTTCTGCTGTAAATCCTGCACCTCTCATCACTTCAACTCCTACAGTTAATACACATCACATGCTTACCAGGAGTAAGAATGGGATTTTTAAACCAAAAGCTTTGGTCACTCAGTCTCCATTTGTTTTGACAGCTCACCTAGAGCCTAAGTCAGTTAAAGCTGCTTTACAGGACTGTAAATGGTACAAGGCTATGGTAGATGAAATTAAACTCTTGACAAAAATTGTACTTGGACTCTTGTGCCTCCTACTTCTTCCATGAGTCCTGTTGGGTGTAAGTGGATTTTTAAGGTCAAGACTTCTCCTACTGGTGCTATACAACGTTACAAAGCTCGTCTTGTTGCAAAGGGATTTCGTCAAACTCATGGTCTTGACTATTTTGATACATTCTCCCCAGTTGTTAAGCCTTCTTCCATACGTATTTTATTCATTCTTGCAGTTACATTTGGCTGGCCTATTCAGCAAGTGGATGTCAACAATGCATTTCTTAATAGTGATCTTACTGAGGAGGTTTATATGTCTCAGCCAGAGGGTTTTGTCAATCAATCTTTTCCACATTTTGTTTGCAAGTTAAATAAGGCTTTATATGGTCTCAAACAGGCTCCTAGAGCTTGGTTTTCTAAACTTCTTGGAGCTTTATTGGATTAGGGTCTTGTTAATTCTAAGTCTGATGTTTCCCTCTTTTACAAGAGTTCATCTGATTCTCTGTTGTTGTTACTGGTCTATGTTGATGATATTCTAATAACAGGGTCTAATCCCTCACAAGTTCAGTCCTTGATTACTTGGCTTGATACCAAGTTTTCTCTTAAAACTCTTGGTCAGGTGGACTATTTTTTGGGTTTTGAAGTTTTTCGCAATACTTCTGGCATTTACTTAACTTAGCACAAATATATTCTTGATCTTCTGTTCAAAACTGGTCTTCAGAATTGCAAACCTCTTGCAACTCCTTTTGCTGTTGGTCATAAGTTGTCAGTTTCTGATGGCCGTCCCTTTGCCAATCCAACTTTGTATCGAAGTACTGTTGGTGCTCTGCAGTATCTCACCTATTCCAGACCTGATATAAGTTTTATTGTTAATAAGCTTAGTCAGTTTCTTCAAGCACCTACTGACTCACACTGGACTGCCTGCAAAAGAGTTCTCAGATACCTTAAAAGTACTCTTCATCATGGTTTATGGTTTAAACCAGCTTCGTCTTTGTCTCTTGAAGCTTTTACTGATGCTGATTGGGCTGGTGATGTTGATGATAGACGTTCTACTAGTGGTGCTTGTTTATTTCTTGGTGGGAATCTTGTGTCTTGGTCCTCCAAGAAGCAGTCTGTTGTTGCTCAGTCCTCTACTGAAGCTGAGTATCGTGCTATTGCTCATGGTGTTTCAGACATCATGTGGACTGTTTCTTTGTTATCTGAACTGGGTATACCCTGCTCTTCTCGGCCTGTTCTTTGGTGTGATAGTACTGGTGCTCGTGCTCTTGCTTCCAATCCAGTTTTTCATGCTCGCACCAAGCATGTTGAGATTGATGCTCACTTTGTTCATGAGAAGCTTGCTGCTGGAGTTTTTGATCTTCGATATGTTCCTTCTCTACATCAGACTGCTGATATTTTCAATAAGGTATTAGCTGGTCCTCGATTCTCCTTTCTTTGTTCCAAAGTAAACCTTGTATCTTCTCCACGGTTTACTTTGAGGGGGGATGTTAGATATACTAGTTCAGTCAATGCAATCATTGGTCAAGTGAATGGTCAAGATGTACAACAAACTGATCATGGTTAGGTCTCTACCATGGTTAAGTATATGTTTAGTTAGTTAACTAAGTTTGTTTCAAATCAGTTGTAGATCAGTATATATATAAGTCTGTATCTTCTTGAACAAGTTAATGAGAAGAAGAAAACATTTTTACAGTTCTTCAAATGTGTGTTCTGTTTTTCGTTTGTTGTTGCTGTTCTTGATAAAGCTTGACTGTAGCTCAAGCAAATCAACCTCGTTAGGCTAGATCTTTACACTCTTCACTCTAACCCAATGTACATGTGTTAAGCTATCCGTCACCGGGATAAACTTTGGACTCTTCATTTATAAAGCTTCATGCGTAAAGAATATTCAATATGTAAAATAAGAAAGTAAAAAGTAACTAAGACCTGCCTAATATAGAATAAGGATTTGAAATAAAGAGAGAATACAGGTTTATAGGCTTTTATATACATTACTACATATATCTAAACATATTTCTCAAAATCTTTTCGACATTTTTGTCATGTTCCCATGTCCTTAAATTAGAGAAGAGGCAGGTATGACCTCTAGACACATACCCCATCCCGAGTCCGGGTAACTTAACTTTACATGCATTCGAGCTTTGAAAGTCAAATTAGATTCTTCGGGAAAAGTGGAGTACTAATTTCCTCCGCTTAGTTAATTTGTGTTATGAGGCCTTTTTGTTATTATTCATAATTTGATATGGGGTTATTGTTTAACTTGATTGTAAAATAATTATTTCCATGAACTGCTCAAATTTGTCAATCCAGCTTCTTTCAACCAGCACACCCTCGTGTTTGCAATGGAAGTTTTGAAATGATTTGTTTCACAAATGGGGCCTCAATAAAATTTCACAACCCCCCCTGGTGGTGTAAGATGTGGCTTGCATAAAATATGGGTAGTGCTTCTAACAACAAATTAAGGAGTCATTTCTCTTTGTTATATGTTTTTGGTGCAAGCATAGAGAGCTCATGGAAATCTTATTTGGTATCAATGAATTCTTAACGAGTTCTGATTTATTTTTTTTTCTCAATTACTTGCCTTTTTTTGTGACAAGCTTGCCTTTGGATCCTGTGTTGCACAACAAGGCTCATCTTTACAATTTCCCAATTTGAAGCATTTGAAGTTGCAAACAAGGTTTTCTCGAGTTTGTGCTCTTTCCATAATGCGTTTGCTGAAGACATCTCCTCAAATGGAAACTCTTAAGATAGAAATAGTTGAGGTATAGATTATATAATGGACTTTCTTTTCAATCAATTGTTTTTTTTTTGAGGAAAAATAGAAGTTTCATTAATCATTAATGGCTCGATACAGGACCACATATAAAATCAAAAAGCATATTGATTCGCTAATCCTATTTGTACTTAATAGAAGTGTTTGCATTTGTACACCTGTATCTACTTTTGCTTTTTTTTTTTGTTCCTTTACAGAATATTTTTTCATGGGACCCACTAATATTGGATATTTTTCCTTTCTTGTTTCTGTTTTTTTTGTTTTTAATATAATAAAGACAATTAATTTGAGGTCCATGTTATGAGTTTTTTAGAGGCATCATTGAATCTTCAATTTCTGGTTATTAGAATAGTTTAGCTTCACGTGTTGGAGTTCGGTAGTGGTGGGACTTGGAGTTGTCAAACCAATGCATGTTTAATCACCTTAAAGATGTGAAGATTTCTGGCTTAGTAGGATGTCTGACTGAAATCAAGCTTGTGGAAGTTGTGCTGAAGAAGGCCACACTTTTGCGGAGAATGGTTCTATGTAGTTCTGCAAAATCTCCTATTGGAAAGAAAGGGTTGATAGACTTGGGCCAGATCTTGATGGACACCACTCGAGCCTCTTCAAATGTTACTCTAGTGCTCATCTAAGTAACCTCACAGCTATATATATTCTGGTCTCTGTGACAGGTAATCTGAATCTTTAAAGAGTGCTTCGGTGCAATTTGCAATGAGTTTATTGATGCTTAATTTCTTATTTATTATGTATTTGAAATGAGTTTACTGATGTTTTACTTATTGACTTTCGCGGGATTAGTTGAACCTAAGTAGGAAGGATCGAAAATGGATTTAGACACATGATTATGTACATTTTGTTTAAAAAAGAAGGAAAGTATAGATGGACCCGTAATCGGTCTATGCCGGCTGTCCTTGTGACTTGTGAGAGGTTATGGTGAAAACTGTAGAAGAGACGATGCTAGCTCAAGAGGGAGGCTAGCATGTCTGGCTAAGCTATCTTGCTGATTTATTTAGTTCTCTTCCTACAGTGTAAAAAGGAGCAGAAGAATCTGTTCAGCTATTCCCCATGGCAGGCTACGACTGATTTTAAAAGGCTAGTAGATTCAATTTAGGGCAGACAAGATAAAGAAATTGGCTTTTTCTGCAGTTGTTTTTCACACATGGAGGGGGAGAAATTCTTAAAGGTGGCATGGCATTAAAAAAAAAAAATGATCATAACTGACATTCTTTAGGTTGGAATGAACTCTAAACTAAAATAAAAACTCTTGAATTGAGATTCAATGAATCATATCATCTCTTGATGCATGTGATTATGTGAATTCAAGGGATTAGAATGTAAAATCAACGTACAAAGTGATTTTTCCTCGTCACCATGGTAGAACTACCTATATTGGGTGATTCTATGTGAAGTAGTGGTTTGAGAAAATATACTAAGGAAATGCTTTTGATTTCTCTGTACAGACCAGTTCGTATTTTACTTCTTTATGATGAACCTATCCACCACCACACCATCCTGATGCAGCACACCCACTGCCATGACCAATGGCGTTTGCTCTCTCTTGTGGAGCTCCATCTCCACACTTGGAGATAATAAAGCCTGGGATCAACGGGAATGCCTAAACACCACCGCCGGTGCTGTGATGTCGTATTCTTTGGCGCCGCTCAACCAGGAGGTGTGATTGGGACCTCCTGCCATTGCCTAACACTAACCTCGTCTATGAAACTTGATACCCCTTGGTGATGCCTTAGCTAAGTCTTCTAGGAAACGGTCTTCTCTTCAATTAACATTTTATATGATGGATTGTAGCATGGAACTTCTATATATAATAAGATGAACATGTGTCTATTCAAACTTTTTTATCATTTTATTTTTCTGGTGTACTTTTTTTATATTTTCCCTCGTATTCCTATTTTAAGCTGGAGATTGCTTTGTACTCCACTCCACTCCAAGTCTCAGTGTAGAAATGTTACAATGACCTTTAATTTTTTCTTCTGAATTAGGGCTTCTCTACTAAGAAGAAGAATGGCGAAAAAGATTGAGTGCATTGGACACGCATACATCAGTCTCTCGGACTTGGTTCTTCATCACATTCTATCAAGAAAAGTTCATCACATTCTATCCTTTTTGGACACCAAATGCGCGGTAAGAACCAATATCTTGTCTTCAAAATGGAGAAATTTGTGGAAATCTCTCCCCCATTAACTTTGTGGGTTTAGTGAATGGGGTACTAATCGTTCATGATGGATCCAATATTCAAACATTCCATGTCTTAGGTATAGATGATGTTGATTGCCCTAATATTCATAATTGGATTCTTGGAGCAATTGGGGCATAAGGTTCGTGAAATCGACGTCAAAGTGGGTACTGTTAGGTTTTGGAAAAAAGACTGAATTGTTTATATAAGACCAATTAGGTCAATATATAGTTACACATAACCAGGCCCGGGCCAAACCATAAATACCCACATGTATACCTTAACTGGTACTACCTTGAAGAAACTAATCAAACTTCCCAATGGTCTATTCAATTGCCAAACATTAACTACTTCAAAGCTTTCATTGGATAAAGTTACAAGCTTTATTAATCTACCTGATAACTTGCATGTTCACTGGCCTGGTAGAATTTGTTTACCCAATCTCAAGGTTTTGCATCATTTCGGAGTTACATTTGGAGGTTTTGAAGCTGCCATTAAGTTGATTTCGAGCTGCCCATCTCTTTTAACCTTAGAAATGTTACATTGTAGTTTTGATGCTAGAGGATGTTTTGTTATCAACTTGCCTACGCTTAAGTTCTTGAAGATGCAAACTTTGGTCGGATCGTCCACGACCACGCCAAGTTGCAATATCAGAGTGTGTGTGCCTAATCTTAAATATTTATCGTGTGATGATAACATGACAATGGAGTTCTCTCTTGTGAATGAGCATGCTAAAATTTCTATGGAAGTCATCAATAGGAGGATGAAATGTTCGCCTTTAGATGATTGGCCTATTGATGACGACCAGAGGAGAAGGATTGTTTGGCATGTAACAACTATTTTAGAAGCAGTTTGCAGCACAAAATATCTAACTCTAAACCCCCATGACTCTCCTGGTATGTGCTTTGCTTTGATACACAGGGCTATGATTTTTTTTTCGATTCCCAACCACTTCCATTGATGCTCATTGGATCGCAATTCCGGTTCCCCATTGGGCGCACTAGGCTATGATTGATTTTTCATGATTTGATATGAAATCATGCTCCTTATTGTTATGACTATCCAAGTTCTTTTATGGTTACTATCTTTGAACACTATTGAAGCTTCCAAAGTTGAACTAGACTTCCGGGTGAAGTGAACTATTAGTTCCTCCCCAAATTTCATTTGTATTATGAGACCTTTTTGTTATTATTGACAATTGGATGTATTTCCTTCACTTTATTGTAATTTCCATGAACCATTTAAAATTTTAAACTGACCCAACTTCCTTCAACCACCATGTTTTCGTCTTTGCAATGTAAATTCTGAAAAAAATTATATGTTTGATAATAACGAATCCATCAAGATTTCACAAAGCCCATGGGTGGTTTAAGACACGCCTTGCATAAAACGTCGAATATGAGGTGCTTCGTAGTTGTTGCACCAAATTAAAAGGGTCATGTCTTGTTGTAATATGTTTTTGGTTCAAGAACAGGGAGCTCCTAGAAATTATGATTGATATCAATGAATTCCTAACAAGTTCTGCTGATATCGTTAACTACTTGCCTTTTTATTTTGTGACAAAGTTGCATTTGAATCCCGTGTTGCACTACAAGGCCTATCTTTACAATTTCTTGTTAGAACATACATAAAAAACATGTATATCACTGAACTATAATATCTCATACTTGAACGCAATTACAAAGAATTAAATAAAATACAAGAGAGGCTTGCACTTAATTGCAATGTTCTAAGACGAAATTTCCTCCAATTCGGTGTATGAATATTGCAAGAGGTTCGTCTCCAAGATACAACTGGATTGATCTTTGATTATACACCAACCAAAAATCCTTTCTTCAACAATAGTGAAAATCTCTCTCAAATAATCAAAGAAAACAAAAATCTATTTCGAAAATACTTTTCTTGTATTTCAAATGGGGTTTAGATCCTTTTTATTTATAAACAAAAAAACCACCCTTTTGAACAGTTGCAACTGTTCAAAAAGTGGTTATTAGTGGTGTGGTTAATTAACCACCAATTAAACACCTTTTCACAGGCTACAGGTTGTAACTGTTTACCACTAATTACCAAATACGAAATTAACTAAATTTAATGTAATAAGTAAAAATTGTGTTGTGAATTGGCTAAGTCATTTAATCAATAGCCCCAAAGGCCCACGACCCTATCAAAGACATATTAAATGTCAAATATTTAATGTGTGTCTATCACAATACCAATGGTCCTTTCCTCCAACCCCACATTCACTTAACCACTTACTTCAAGTGGGAGATCTCTTATAAGGAAAGAAACAAAAATTTTCTTTTCCATGTGGAACTAAAATTGGATACAAAACAAACTCAATGAACCTTTAAAGTTCAACAATACCCTACATTTGTATTGTAACCATCGTCAGCCCCTGACTGAGTTTACTTATCAAATCACAAACACAAAAATTTATAAAACAACCATTATTTAAAAACAATTGATAGAGATTATCATGTCATGTTAATCAGGAAAATGTCGTTTAGACTAGAACTTACCCTAGCAAGATCGTATCGAGTTTTCTTCGTGACGCAGTGATGTATGTATCTTGAACTGTTCACTTTTTATAGTAAACTTAGACAGTATGTCTCACTTATGACATTATTCTTGATGCACTTTATTCAATATTGTTCATATTGGTCCTGAACATATCCATGATAGCTTTAGAGAATTTAGCCTATTCGTTCTCATAAAATGTGACCACATATTTACTATCATATAAGTGACTTTTATTTAGTCATTAAGTGCTATATTGCATATCCTAAGCATCTTATCAACACACTTACTTCATTATAGGTACAGGTAATTGTGTGTCCTGTTTGTTAAGTCAAATCTAACTAGTTTGCCTATTGAACCTAGACCATGGGATCTCCAATCAGCTAGATTAGGTTTCCGCTAGACTTTACTTACTCTATAGGCTTTAAACCCATTCCCCTCGATAATATCTTCACTTGATCTCTTAATTGGTAAGCCTTTAGTCAAAGGATCTGCAATGTTTTCCTTAGACTTAACATAATCAATACTAATTACTCCACTTGTAGTAATTTGTCTTATAGTATTACGTCAGCGCCTTATATGTCTCGACTTACCATTATATATGTTATTCTTAGCTCTTGCTTGTGTTGCCATACTATCGCAATGTATGCATATTGTTGTGACTGGTTTTGGCCAACAAGGAATATCTTCTAATAAATTTCTTAGTCATTCAGCTTCTTCAGCTGCCTTGTCAAGAGCAATGAATTCGAATTCCATGGTGGAACGTGCTACACACGTTTGTTTTGTTGATTTCAAAGAAATCGCTGCTCCACCTAATGTGAATACATATCCACTTATTGATTTGGTTTCTGTATGATCATAAATCCAATTTGCATCACTATACCTTCAAGTACAAGTGGATATTTTGTATAAAACAGTCCATAATTTAAGGTATACTTAAGATACCTTCGGACTCTTATTAATGTTGTCCGATGAGCATCATTAGGATTACTTGTGTATCTACTCAGCCTGCTAACTGCATAAGCTATGTCAGGTCTAGTAGAGTTCATTAAGTACATCAAGTTTACTTAAGAATATTCCAATTGAGGAATTGCTTCTCCATAATTTTTCTTAAGATAACAATTTTCATATAAAGGAGTTATTGCAGGCTTGCAATCAAATTGACTAAATCTTTTTATGATTTTCTCAAGATAATGAGATTGTGTAAGAACATAACCATCTTTATTTCTTTTAATTTGAATTCCCAGTATAACATTTGCTTCACCTAAGTCTTTCATGTCAAAACTAGAATTCAACATCTTTTTGGCTGACATTATGACATCCTTACTTGTGCTCATAATCAACAAGTCATCAACATATAGACATACTATGACATAAAAGCTTTTTATTTCTTTAATGTACACGCACTTGTCACATTCATTTATTTTGAAACCATTTGCTAGCATAGTATGATCAAGTTTTTCATGCCATTGTTTTGGATCTTGTTTAAGTTCATATAACGACTTAACAAGTCTACAACTTTATTCTCTTAGCCTTTAACTATGAACCCTTCAGGTTGGTTCATATAGATTTCTTCTTCTAATTCTCCATTTAGAAATGTTGTTTTAACATCCATTTGATGTATTTCCATGTTGTATAAAACAGCTATGGAAATCAACATTCTAATGGAAGTTATTCTCGAAACAGGAGAATAGGTGTCGAAGTAATCTACACCTTCCTTTTGTCTATAACCTTTTGCAACCAATCGTGCCTTGTATTTATCAATAGTACCGTCAGCTTTGAGCTTTATTTTGAATATCCATTTATATCCAATTGATTTGGTTCTGTATGGTAGATCAACCAATTCCCATGTATTATTTTGTAAAATAGATTCAACTTCACTATTGATTGCTTCCATCCATAAAGGCGTTTCCGGTGAAGACATAGTCTCCTTATAAGTTTGTGGTTCATTTTCAGTTAAAAGACTTATATAATCAGGTCCAAAATTCTTTGGAACCTTAATTCTATTTCCTCTTCTAGGTTCCAATTCTTGTTCTTGAACCCTTGAAGTGGTTGGTTCTTCTAGACTTTCTTCAGTCGCCATTTTTCGTGATGAACCATTTTGTTTTTCCTTGAAAGGAAAAATATACTCAAAAAATTTAGCATCAGCAGATTCTATAATAGTATTTTCACTGAAATATGTGATTTAACTACTAAGAATCTATATGATGCACTATTCTTAGCAAAATCGATGAACACATAATCTACAGTTTTAGGTCTTAGGTTAGTCCTTTTTGGTAAAGGAATTTGAACCTTTGTTAAGCAACCCCACACTTTTAAAATTTTGTAAGTGGCCTTTCTTTTTCTCCAAATTTCATAAGGAGAATTATTAGATTTCTTAGAAGGAACTCTATTCAAGATATGATTTACTGTCAGTAGTGCTTCACCCCACAAGTTTTGGGGAAGTCCAGAATTATTCAACATAGAATTAATCATATTCTTGAGAGTTCTATTTTTCCTTTCTGCCACACCAATTTGTTGAGGTGTATATGGCGCGGTGGTCTGATAAATAATTCCATTTATATTACAAAATTCTACAAATTCAATGGAATCATATTCTCCACCACGATCAGTTCTTAACACTTTTATCTTTTTGTCAAGTTGGTTTTCAACTTATGCCTTATATATTTTAAATACATCAAAGGACTTGCTTTTATTTTTTTATCAAAAAGACATGACAAAACTCACTACAATCATCAATAAACGTAATGTAGTAGTTCTTTCCTCCTTTCGTAGGATTTAATTTGAAATCACAAAGATCACTATGAATTAAATCTAATAATTCTCTTGATCTTTCTTAAACAGACTTAAATGTTTGCCTAGTAAACTTTGATTTAGCGCAAACTTCACATTTTTGGTTTCAATCAATTTTAAACTTTGGTAACATATTCAAATGTACCATTTTATGAATTAATCTGTTATTTACATGCCCTAGTCTAGCCTGCCAAATATCAAATGCTTCAATCATATAGTCGGAGACAGTCATATTCGCAAAAATGATCATTTTATTGCCAGTACTATTAACTATTACAATGCTTAACTTGAAAAGATCTTTAGTAAGGTACCCCTTCCCTATGAACATACCACCCTTAGTTAATACAAATTTGTCAGACTCAAAAACAAGTTTGAACCTTTTCTTATTCAGTAAAGGGTCGGATACAAGATTCTTCCTAATGTCAAGAACATACAGAATATTAATTAAAGTGGCTACTTTTCCAGATGTGAACTTCATCTTCACTGTTCCTTTGCCTTCAACCATGGAGGATGATGAGTTTCCCATGTAAAGTTTCTCTTCACAATTCGCTGGATGAAACTCAAAAAATAAATTTGTCACTGCAAATATTCCTTGTTGCCAGTATCGATCCACCATCCTTTGGCTTCAGAATCCATATTGTTTTTAGAAACAACTGCAATAAGATCAATGTCAATATTATCAATTTCCATGTCAGCAATATTTGCTTGCTTGTTTAAAATTCTAGTCTTTCTTGTGGCAACAATCTTGAGCTTTATGACCCTGTTTTCCACAAACCCAGCAACTTCCCTTAATTTTCTTGTAATCTTTCCCTTTTGGTGCTAACGGCTTGGTGGTTCTCTTGAAATCTTTTTGGAATTCTTTTTTTGGAATTTCTGAAATTTAGACTTGCTTGATTATCTAACCACCATGTTAGCATTAGCATCAACCATTTCCTTTTTATCTCCTTTCCTGTGGTTTTCCTTAACATGAAGTCGCAGAATGAGGTCCTCAATATACATGTCCCTTCGTTTATGTTTTAGGTAGACCTTGAAGTCATTCCACGATAGTGGAAGTTTTTCAATAATGGCTCCAGTCTGAAAATGTTCATTTATAATGCACCCTTCAACGTGCAATTCATGTATCAGAATTTGTGGTTCTACAACTTGCTTTACCACGAACTTCGAATCCACTATATTGCATTTCAGAAACTTGCCTACCATGAACTTTTTAGCCCCTGCATCTTCAGTTCGATATTTCTTTTTGAGAAGATCCTAAACATCCTTTGCAGTTTTACATTCTAAATAGACATCATACAATGTATCATCAAGTCTATTCAAAATATAATTCCTGCAGAGAAAGTCAGAATTCCTCCGTGCATTAATAGTAAGGAGAGTTTCCTTAGACAGAGGGTCCTCATCAGATTTCGGAACTTCTTCCTTCACTATGTTGGCAAGATTCATAGTAGTCAGCTAGAAGATCATTTTTTGCTGCCACCTTTTAAAATCAAGACCTTTGAACTTCTCTGGTCTTTCATCTTTGGGATTGACAGAGGTCGTAGAATTGGTTTTCTCAATTGCAAGAGATGCCATTTCAAACTAGTATGCAAATAATGATTTCGAGTAAATCATTGATAACAATAATAAAACAATAAATATTTTCGTCTTAGATTGTTAGAACATACATAAAAAACATGTATATCACTGAACTATAATATCTCATGCTTGAATTCAATTACAAAGAATTAGATAAAATCATACCAGAGGCTTCACTTAATTGCAATGTCCTAAGATGAAATTTCGTCCAATTCGGTGTATGAATACTGCAAGAGGTTCGTCTCCAAGATACAACTAGATTGATCTTTGATTACACACCAGCCAAAAATCCTTTCTTCAGCAATGACGAAAATCTCTCTCAAATAATCAGAGAAAACAAAAGTCTATTTTGAAAATACTTTTCTTGTATTTCAAATGAGGTTTAGACCCTTTCTATTTATAAACCAAAAAAACCACCTCTTTTGAACAGTTGCAACTGTTCAAAAAGTGGTTATTAGTGGTGTGGTTAATTAACAACCAATTAAACACCTTTTCACATGCTAAAGGTTGCAACTATTTACCACTAATTACCAAATTACAAAATTAACTAAATTTAATGTAATAAGTAAAAATTTTGTGTTGTGAATTGGCTAAGTCATTTAATCAATAGCCCCAAAGGTCCCTAAGGCCCTATCAAAGACATTAAATGTCAAGTGTTTAATGTGTGTCTATCAATAGAGAATACTAATGGTCCTTTCCTCTAACCCCACATTTACTTAATCACTTACTTCAAGTGGGAGATCTTCTATAAGGAAAGAAACAAAAAGTTTCTTTTCCATGTAGGACTAAAATTAGATACAATACAAACTGAATAGACCTTTAAAGTTTAACATTTCTCAATTTGAAGCATTTGAAGTTGCTAACAAGGTTTTCTCGAGATTGTGCTATTTCCATTGTTAGGATATGGTAGTTTAGATAAAGTTGAGTTGTTTAGATAGAGTTATTTTGTTAAGATAAAGCTTAATTAGTTTTGATATATCCCCTATCTATATATAGAGGGCTTGTGTGACAGCCCTAATTTCCTAAGCAATTAGGTACGCTCGACCTCGACCCGCATAGGCTCTCGAGGTCGGTACTCGGCGATTCTAAACGTACCTAGTCTGCCTCAATCCATCTGATTACAAATTTATGAAGTGAGTTATTGCAATTATCAAGTGTTACACAACAGAAATAAATTAACTATAAGTATGGGAAATAACTCAAATCAAAGGGAAATCGATAAATATTCTATTCATGTGGAAACCCTGAATAAACAGATATTCATGTACAATCGAGTGTCATCAATATAATCAAGATACATGATATCTAATCACTTAAAATCCCTAAGAATACCAAAATATAGTATTTCCAAAAGCAATATACGAGCAACAAACAAATAAACTTACACTAATCCTGATGAAGTGCTTTGCTCCGAGAGGTCCCAAGTGAAAGTCGCCAAGAATAGGGCCCTTTCCTTTGCTGCACTCTGGTCTATCTGCACTTACCGTCACAAACTAGACGGTGAGTAACTGAGAGAAATCAAAATTAATGCCAGAAGAATATAACAACAATTCAAAATTTACCAATAAAACAGTCCAAGAAACATGCGGTAATTGAAAGAGATAGATAACGAAACAATCAAAGTGCATGATAAACAGACTGATAGATAACAACGAAACAAGCATGTTCTAAGAATCAAAAGAGGCCCATAAGTTGTCTAAATCATAAAAAATGGCAAAGACCTTGCAAGATCTCCCCAGACAATGTCGCAACATTGCAAAGCATGAAAAAGAGGCATTGCAACACCTCCCAAATCCAGTACCCAAGTACACATAACACTAGGGGTGGTTAGTATCCCTGCAGGAAGTACTCTCATTTCCCAGCTAGTGCAGGCCAAATGATACCTTCCCGACACACTCACGCTAAGAACACACATAACCAAGGAATAACATAATAGAATGCCAACAACAGGATCATTACAATATCAGAACAATAATGGATATATGAATCACATGCCATTTTCTTACTAGCTTACTAACATACACATATACAAAAACACATGTGTACTTACCTGACGAATGTCGCGACATGAAAACCACTCCCGCGACTCTAATTCGTACCCTTGGGTTCTCGACTACCTGTTAATAGTTTGAACCCCGATATGTTGGGTTTATGGTTAATAATTACCCCTAGATAAACCCCCAAAGCCTCCTAAATTTTTCATGTTTAAACACAGTTTATAATTAATTTTCTAGCCTGGACGTCGTGGTGACGCTGTCGTGCATGGTGTCATTATGACGTGTACCAAAACCTTATTTGGTCTGGGTGCAGTGGGAGGCGCTGCCAGTCCCCTAGCTCACGGCGCCTCCGCGGTGCCATACATTTTTCTTATTTAAGTTGCCTCTGGTCACAGTGCCTCTGGTCACAATGCCTCTGGTCATGGCACCGCCTCCTCGGCATGCGTCGTCGCACTCTGCACCTTTCTCCAACTTGTATGGGAGTTTGTGACTATCTAAAATCGATGTTGGATCGTCGTGGAATCCCCGAAAATTGTTTGGAATGACAAACCATCCCAAAACGTCATAACTCGACAAAATACGTAAAGTGTGCGTAAAACTCAACACCAACAACAAAAATGGGTGTTGATCGTTCCGTGGATCGCCAAGGCATTGAGACCTTCGATTAAATTGATGTCTCGATGCGGCGTTCATGGTTATCGCGATGAAATTCAACTAAATAAATGTGTAGATGGAGAAGAGAAAGAGAGAAGTAGAAGTCTCTCTTTAACTTCAGCGAGCCTTCGATCACCGCCCAAGGTGGCTAGGCAAGCTTTCTTGCTCACCAAGAAAGAAGAGAAAAAGAGGAGGAGAGGAGAGAAGAGAAAAAGAAAATGAGAGAGTGAGAGGAAAAATGAAGAGGTGGGCCTTATATAGGCCTCCTCATGTTCCACTTACACACGTATCCCGAGGTATATCCTACATGCCTCCTTTTAAGCTGTCCAACAACTCTAACTTCACTTGTGAACTCTAATAGGTGACACGCATACCATTTAACTAACCGACTCCTTAGCCCGTTCTTCATGTTCTCGAACATGCAACTCACCACAATTCGCATGTCGTGTGCCCTTAGTCTTACCAGCATAATTAACCGCATTAATTAGCCTAATTATCATTTAATTAACTTTTTATTGTCATTTTCTGTGTGTTTATAACCCTATTTAATCTAAGCGAAGCCTCACTCAGACTATCAAATCGCCAAATGGCTCGAGACTCTTATCGGACATACTCTACTAATACAAGCATTGCAGAAAAATAAAATTACCTCGGTGTTGACTCCCAAGGTCCAAAATACTCGTCGCATTATGGCACCCGGGTCACAGTCCTGGACATACGACATAGGTCGTGTTAATTTTGATGGTTATTACAGTCTCCCCCAATTATTAGAATTTCGTCCTCGAAATTTAAACTAATAAGTAAACTAAAGTCACGACTCACCAAAATCAAATAGGAAGGGAAAGTGCTCGCGCCTAACTCCCAAGTTAGCTCCTTGTCTCCATGAAATTGCCATTTCACGAGAACCAAAGGAATCTCTTTGTTCCTCAGTGTCTTGACCTTCCTGTCAAGGATCTGGATCGGTTGTTCCTCGTACATAGCATTGTCTCGCGAGTCGATCTAGCTCAAGTCTACTGTCAATCGCCATCCTCCGCTTGACTTGTCTAGTTGAATCATAGAAATGTGAAACACTGGATGTACACCAGCAAGCTGAGGCGGTAACTCTAACTGATAAGCAACCTTACCGATCCTCTTCACGATCTTGAACTTACCTATAAACCTAGGAGAAAGCTTTCCCTTGATTCCTAACCTTTTATGACCTTTCAGTGGAAAGTCCTTCAGATAAACATAGTCTCCCAAATCATATTGAAGCTCGTCGTGATACTTTTCGTAGTATTTCTTGTCTCTCTTGGACACCTTTCAATCTCTAACGAATCTGACGTACCTTCTCAGTATGATCAACAACAATTTTAGGACCAAATGTCACAACATCCTCTGGCTCAGCCCAGTAAGAAGGTGATCTACAAGGCATGCCATATAATGCCTCAAAAGGTGCCATTTCGATACTCGCTTGAAAACTGTTGTTGTATGCAAACTCACATAGGTGAAAGTAATCTTCCCATGAACCACCATACTCCAGTACACACATCTTGAGCATGTTTTTTAGCACCTGGATCAATATCTCGGACTGTTCATCTATCTACGGATGGAACGTCGTGCTCAACCCTAGCCCGGTACGGCACTGAGCCTGCATGCTCTGCCACAACAATGAAGTGAACTGTGTCTCTTGGTTTGACACGATCGATAACGAAACTCCATGCAATCTGACTATCTCGCGCTAGTAGAGGATGCTCAGTTTGTCAACTCTATGTGTAGTGGATACCAATATGAAATGAGAAGATTTCGTCATTCTATCCACAATTACCCAGATGTTATTGTGTCCATAAGGAGATCGGGGTAAGCCACTGATGAAATCCATAACAATGTGCTCCCATTTCCATTGAGGAAGGGTAGGGGCTGCAGTAATCCTCCAGGCCATCGATGCTCAGCTTTCATGCGTTGGCATATCTCACACGCTCTAATGAACTCCAATGCATCAGACTTCATCCCTGACCACTAGAAGAGATGTTGCATATAAGCGTACATCTTGGTTTGACCCGGATGCACAGAAAAATAGGAACAGTGAGCCTTCTGAAGTATCTCAGTGCACAAATCAGCCGCCAATGGAATCCACAGCCACCCACGATACCTAAAGCAATAGTCTGTTGACTGACTCCAGTTTGGATAATTTTAACTGTACGCCATCTCACTGTAATGCTGGTACGACGCATCGTCCTACTGTCCCTCGAAAATTGTCTACAGTGAAACGGTATGCAACCTCATCTGACCACATATATGTGTCTTGGTAGTCATCGACACATCCGCTGAACTCATCGTCTCGGCTGCTTGAAGAAACACATACTCATGGGTCATTCGACACACGACTACCTCAGAATCAAATCCTATGCGACTTAAAGCATCAATAACAACATTAGCTTTCCCTGAATGATACTCGAGTGCAAAATCGTAATCCTTTAGGAACTCAAGCCAACGCGTCTATCTCAGATTCAACACTTTCTGAGAGAATAGATACTTCAAGGTCTTGTGATCAGTAAACAGCTCGAATCGCACACCATATAGGTGGTGTCTCTAGATCTTCAAAACAAACACAATCTCAACCAACTTTAAGTTATGGGTCAGGTAGTTCTTCTCATGAACTTTCAACTGTCGAGATTCATAAGCGATAACCTTGCCCACCTGCATCGGCACACAACCCAAACCAACCTTCGACACATCAGTATACACCACTAAGTCCTTCCCTGTCTCGAGCAAAGCCAGAACTGGTGCAGTAGTCAGCTTATCTTTAAGAGTGGTGAACGCCCATTCACAATCCTCATTCCTGTCAAATTTCGTGTTCTTTTGAGTCATTTTCGTCATTAGTGCAACAATCTTGGAGAAGTCCTGCATGAATCAGAGGTAGTATCCAACCAATCCTAGAAAATTGCAAATTTATGTCACTATAATCAGAGTAGGTCAATCAATCACGACTCTAATCTTCTCAGGATCTACGAAAACTCTGTTGGCTCCAATTACGTTTCTTAAAAATCTGACCTCTGAAAGCCAAAACTCACACTCGCTGAACTTGGCGTACAGTCGATGGTCCTTCAGAGTCTGCAACACTAACCGAAGATGTCCCTCATGCTACTCACGAGTCCTAGAATAGATAAGGATGTCATCGATGAACATAATCACGAATCTATCTAAGTACTCCCTCAATACTCTGTGCATGAGATCCATGAACATGGTTGGCACATTAGTCAAGCCAAACGACATGACTGTGAACTAATAATGGTCGTATCTCGTGCTAAACGTTATCTTCTCTCGGTCTTCAGCCCTAATCCTAAGTTGATGATAGCTTGTCCTCAAGTCAATCTTCGAAAACCACTACGCTCCTGTTAACTGGTCGAACAGATCGTCAATGTGTGGCAACGAGTACTTGTTCTTCATGGTAACCTGATTCAGTTGTTTGTAGTCGATACAATTCCTCAGTCTACCATATTTCTTCTTCACGAACAATATCGATGTTCCCTAGGGTGACATGCTCGGACTGATGAATCCTAATTCCAGTAGCTCGTCTAGCTGAGTCCGTAGCTCCTCCAGCTCTTGAGGTGCCATCCTATATGGTGGTATATAAATAGGCTTAGTATGAGGGACTAAGTCAACAATGAAGTCAATCGCCTTCTCGGTGGTAATCCTGGAAAATTCTCTAGAAATACGTCGGTGAACTCACACACTATCGGTACATCGAATATGCTACTCTCCTATCTCACACTAGTGCTCATGATGCCTGCAAAAGTCTCGATGTCGCCACTCATTGCCTCTCTGCTTCTAGTGATAGGAAGTAATGCGGTTGTCCCTTTAAAACTGATCTCCATACCATCTGCTAATGGAATCGTGATCGTCTTCTCGTAGAAACCGATCTGAGCATGATAAGCTCCCAACCAGTCCATGCCTAATAACGCATTGAACTTAAGAAACTACAATACCCTCATGTCAACAGGCAACTCGTAGCCCCCTATCTCTACTAAGCAATCAACACACAGAAAGTTCGGGTATATCTTGTCCTTAGCAGCCGTGCTAAGGATTAAGGGTCTATTAAGCCTAGTGGGTCTCAACCCTAAAACATCTACCATGCATTCAGAAATAAATGAAATAGTAGAATTAGAATCAAACATGGTATGCATGAAAGTACTGCAAATTAAAACCGTATCCTCGATGAAATTTCGGGAAGCTCCCTGATCAGGCTCAATAACAAATTGCACACGCTCTCTCTGGTGCTGATGGTGTTGTAGTTGTGCTCTCTTTGGCTGTGTACACTGAGCTTGGATGTGGCCAACCTGACCATATCGATAGCATGTGCTTGTTTCATGTGCTACCTGAGTCGGACCCTGTCCTCAACTCTATGTAGATCTCTGGGTCTGAGTCTGCTCAGCTTCTGTGTCTGCCTATATATACCTCCTCTATCAGTATCTCTGCTCGCGGTAGACTGTGCCTATGACTGTTGTCCAGGTATGGTAGGATGTGGATGGTGACTTGCAAAGCTCGGCACTAGTGGAATCATTTGTGTAGGTTGAGTGGATGGTGCAACGGACCCCACACTCTGAGCCCTAGAATCTCGATAATGAAACCTAGTCTTCCTCTGCTTCTTGTCCTAGTGATCTTCTAATCAGGTCTCTGGTCTAGCCGGCCTAGCCTCCTCCAGATGTGTAAGCAGGTAGTTCCCTCGCTAGGCTCCGCTCATATGCTCTCTGTAAAGTATCTGGCTCGGAGTGACCACAAAAACTCCAATCGCAGGTAGCAAACCCTCGGTAAAGTAGTAAACCTGATCAGCCTCTGAATCAGCTGATCCTTCTACATAGGGCAACGACTGGATGAATCTGCTGTTGGGGCATATGCCCTAGGTTAATCTACAAACATTGTTTATCTTATAGTTTCTTAGTTAATAAAATAAAGGTTTATCATTTGCTATTTTATTATAAGAGATTGCAAATTTACTTTATAATAAGATCTATGGGTATTTGTTGAAATATCCTAAATGTCTCTAGCCGGTCATTATACTGGGAACTATAATGAATTAATACTATCATGAGTCTTGATTGATTGTCATGTGATGATCATGCGTATAAGGATACGAATCAAGATCATGAGTACTTGTTAAGGAACAAGATACTGGACCAACCCGCTATGAGAACACCATATGGATTAAGTCATAGGTGTTAATCTTAATAGGTATATCATTTAGTCATTCGACTTGAGATTACCATAGACTTCAATATTGGGAGCATGATAATTTGACACAATCAAACGTTGTCTTTAACCGGGCGATTATAAAGAATGTGATTGATTATCATGTGAGTAATATGTGAAGGTATGTAATCAAAAAAGAATTTGTCTCTCTCATAAGGGGAGTGGATCCCTCGATATATTAGATTGTTAAATAGCTAAGTCCAAGTGAATTGATATGATCAATGTCGCTTAGATGTTTTCAATCTATCTAAAGATCGAGGCTAGTACGATTGAATATTAAGGGTGACTTTCCATGCCTTATATTTAATCAAAGGATTTCGCACGACAAAAGGATCGATTTTGATATTCATGCTATTTGGGTAGTTATAATGCCTTGCTAAAGACTGATTATGACTTGTGTACCAAAATGGTTTTGGTTCACTACCAACGTCGCATGAACCTATTGGGTCGCACACAAAGAATGGTTTTACACAATTTCAAATGGTCCAAAGTATTAAATTTCATAAGATAAAATTCATAGTAATATAACCCCTTTATGATAACTTATTAATAAGGGTATATGTGTAATTTACTTAAACAATGTAAATACAATAGTTGTATTTCGAATTTACTTAAACATCGTAATACAATAGTTGTATTACGAATAGGATTTAAGTGAGAGCTTATCCACACATATAAATAAAGGGTGATACCCAAAAACATATATAGAAGATTTTTGTTTTTTCAATTTTCGAACTCTCTGGATTTTGGGAGAGAGAAAAACGTTTTCAATCTCTCTTGGGGCTAGCACTCCAAATTGTGGTCATCGTTCATGTATGGATTTATGATAGAGGACGCGCGCTTGAACATCTTGAAAATCGAACAATCAGAGAAGGAAATTACAAATCAAGGTATGGTTTACTTTTGTAGATCTAGTTTAATGGAACTTATTTGCGATCCTATTGGAGTTTTTTCAAAATTCTTTTGAATTTTCCGATACGTATGAACTCCAAAGCCCAACAGTGGTATTAGAGCCATAAGCTCGGTTCTATTAAACTTTTACATGTTTTCTCTGATTTATATGTGATATATGTGTGAAAGCATGATTGTTATTAAGGTATATATGATATACATATAGGTTCTGTGATAGTTGTTATCAATAATTGATTTTAAAATATGTTGTTAATTTATGTATTTGATACATATGCATAATGTGGTTCATTGAATGAATTCATGTTTAGTATATTTCGATTAACATATATTTTAAATTGAACAATTCGAATTTTATATGTTCCATGATAGAAATCATGTTTAGGTTAAGATGATTGATTTAATATGATTCTGTTGTTGAATACATTGTTCGTTTGTGAAATAATCATGTATGTCTCCATGTTAGAAATCATGTTTAGGTTAATATGATAAATATAATATGATTTTGGTGTTGAATGCATGATTAATATTTCGTTCCTTAATTCAAGAATCGAAATTACCATTAATTATATGTCTCATTGTTGTTATCTGTTAGTATATTCCTATTAGATAGGAGACTTGTAATCGGATAAGAATAGTAGAAAAATCCTATATGACAGGTGAGATGTATAATGAATTGGAATTGGATCTGGATTCTAAGTATTTTAAATTCTAATTGGATTAGAAATAGATATTGAGTTAGAGGTGGGCCCATGTTAATTAAAAATGTTTTAATTAATTTTTACTGACCGGCCAGCGGGACCACTGATAACTCTGTGTAGTGTAAGAAAATTCGTATAGTACATAATATTAGAAATTTTCTAACTTGTTTAGTGATTGTACATTCCATATAATATATGATATTTATTTTTGTTTATTATATGATCACTAAAACAAATAAAATCCCTCTTATAAACTTTAAGTCAAGTGCCACCCATTCTCAAACACTTGTCAAGGCTTCGATCACATCAATATGGGTCTGCCTTAGCAAAGTGTATTGTGTTATCTTGGTGAGGCAAGTTGAGTAACGATTACTCTATTGTTTGAAATGGTTAGACTTGATAAAGCTATCAAAACGGTTTTGAGCTTTAGGCACAAGATGAGATAAAATATGCTAAGACATAAGATGTCATAATCTCATAAAAACAACTAAAAGTTACATATGATATAATTGGTGAAAGGTACCTACCTACATAACCTAATTTAAAGTGTCATGCCTTAGCTGTCTTTGAATTTGGTGAAACATTAGTCCCTTAAGTTAACATAATGTTTTAAGGAGGGTTGTTAATTTAGTGGGAGTTTATTCCTCTATACTAAAAATGAACTTTTGCATAATCTTTATTGTAGATTAATGGCTTCATCAAATCACACTAATCCCTTGTCACTACGATCCATCCTAGAAAAGGATAAACTATCTGGGACAAATTTTCTTGACTGGTTCAGAAACTTGAGAATTGTTCTTAAGCATGAACGCAAGTTGTACGTTCTGGATGGTCCTATTCATGAGGAACCACCAGCCAATGCTGCAAGAGCCATGAAGAATACACATTCTAAGCATGTCAGCGATTCTACTGATGTTGCATGCATTATGTTGGCAACCATGGTTCTTGAACTTCAGAAGGACATGCAACACATGGAAGCTTACGACATGGCTACAATCTGAGGGAAATGTTCCAATAGCAGGCTAAGCAAGAAAGGTTCGAGACAGTCAAGAACCTCCATTATTGCAAAATGACTGAGGGTGCATTAGTTAGCTCTCATGTTCTGAAAATGAAGGATTATATTGACCATCTTGACAGACTTGGATTTCCCATAAGCCATGAGTTGGCTACGGATTTGATCCTTAATTCATTTCCTGATAGTTTTTCAAAATTTGTGATGAACTACAACATGAATAATATGGAGAGATCTATCTCAAAGTTGCATTTGATGCTCAAAACTACTGAGCAGAATGTCAAGAAACCTACGACCAATGTGTTGATGGTTCTGAAAGGAAAGGCTTTGAAAAAGAAGACTAAAGGCAAGACTAAAGTTGCCAAGGGTATTGTGCCAGTCACAAATCCTGTGGAACAAGTTAAGCCTAAGGTTGCTTCTACTTCACAGTCCCAGAAGGAAAAAGAAAAAGAAGGAAATTGTCATTTCTGTCATGCACTTGGGCATTGGTTAAGAAATTGCAAGCTCTTTCTTGAAGATCAAAAGAAAAAGAAAAGTAGTGTGACTACTGCATCAGGTATTTACGTTATTGAAATTAACTTGTCTACTAGTGATTCCTGGGTATTGCATACCAGATGTGGTTTTCACATTTGCATTAATGTGCAGGGTCTCACCAAAAGTAGAAAGCTACAGAAAGGAGAAGTTATCCTACGAGTCGAAAATGGAGCAAAGGTTGTTGCGTTGGCTCTAGGATGCTATGAGTTGTCTTTAACTAGTGGACTTATTTTAGTTTTAAATAATTGTTATTATGTCCCTGCCTTGAGCAAAAACATCATTTCAATTTCATGTTTGGATTTGGATGGTTTTAATTTCATTATTGCGAATAATAAACGCTCCATTTCTCGTAAAGACGTTTTTTATGCAAATGTCGATTTGTGCGACGGTCTTTATATTCTAAATATGAAAAAGTCCATAGATACTCCTACCTTTAAAGTAAATACAAAGATATTTAAGTTAAATGATTTGAATCAAACCTACTTTTGGCATTGTCGACTTGGCCACATAAATGAGAAATGCATTTCTAAACTCCATAAAGATGGACTTTTTAGATTCATTTGATTTTGAATCATATGAAACATGTGTATCTTGTTTATTATGCAAGATGATAAAGAATCCTTTTACTGGACACAGTAAAAGGGCAAGTGACTTATTGGGTCTAATACATACTGATGTATGCGGTCCTATAAACACAATGGCTAAAGGTGGTTATCAGTACTTCATTACTTTTACTGATGATTTTAGCAGATATGGTTACGCATATCTCATGAAACATAAAGGTGAATCTTTTGAGATGTTTCAAACATTTCAAAATGAAGTGCAAAATCAATTTGGCAAAACTATTAAAGCACTTCGACTAGATTGAGGTGGTGAATATTTGAGCCAAGAGTTTAATGATCATCTTAGAAACTATGGGATTGTCTCACAGTTAGCTCCTCCATCAACTCCACAATGGAATGGTGTTTCTAAGAAGAGAAATCGAACTTTATTAGATATGGTTCGGTCTATGATGAATCATGCAGATATTCCTATTTCTTTTTGGGGCAATGCCTTTGTAATTGTTGCGTTTACACTGAATCGTGTTCCTTCTAAAGCGGTTGACAAAACACCACATGAGATGTGGTTTGGAAAAAGACCAAGTTTGTCTTTTCTTAAGATTTGGGGCTGTGAGGTTTTCGTACAACGACAGATCTCAAAAAATTATCAATCAAATCTACCAAGTGTGTATTTGTTGGTCATCCTAAAGAAACTAAAGGATACTACTTTTATAATCCCACTGAGAACAAAGTGTTTGTTGCTCAAAATGGTGTCTTTATGGAGAAAAAGTTTATTTCAAAAGACAACAATGTGACTTGAAGAAGTTCAAGAACCACAAATAAACACTCAACCGATAGTAGGAGATCAATAAAGTCTTGAACTAGTTGAGCCTCCACTGGTATCACAAGGCCCACGTAGGTCTGATAGGATAAGACATCATCCAAAGAGATTTGGATTTCTTATTATTGATGGTAGTGAGGTGTTGGTTATGGATCAAAATGAACCTACTACTTATCAAGAGGCTGTTTCTAGCCCTGAGTCAAATAAATGGCTTAATGCAACTTATCGCGAATCAAGGCATGGTTTACTTTTGTAGATCTAGTTTAATGAAACTTATTTGTGATCCTATTGGGGTTTTTTCAAAATTGTTTTGAATTTTTTGCTGCGTATGAACTCCAAAGTCCAACATCTGCCCATTTAGTCAATCACTGGTTTATCTGCAAATTGCCTCAAAGATATGAACTCGTTCCTCTTCGCCCGAAGCATAGTGGGTGGAAAGTACTTCCGATTGAACTAGGCCTAAAAGTCGATCCAGACCCTAGGAACTCCTATGGTGGTAGCGATGGTAGTCCACCAGTCATCTGCCTCTTCTCGCAGCATCGTGGATGATATAGACACTTTCATGTGCTTTTTCGTCACAAGGTTGCGGTGTATATTCTTGTGACTCTTCAAAAACAACTCTACCGCGGTCAAGTAAGTACCTTCATAGAAAACAACAGGATTGTGCCTCTTGAACTCCTGCTACTGTTTCGCCTCAGCGGTAGCCCCCGGGCTCTTCTCTAGAGTGGTGGTGATAGTGGGCACATCCTTGGTCATCACGACCGGTGCGATATCAGTCTGGATCAAAGGTATAACAACCATTGTTTGTGTTATCGGCGCAACTGCCGTCTCTAGCATTGCCATAATCAAATTCGGAGATGTTGACGCTGTAGGTATGGGAGTATCTACCCCTTAAGTAGTGGTAGTGGGCAGCATAGGGGTATTTAGAGTGGATGGTACCGTCGTAGCCATAGCGGGTGTCCTTAACAACCGCAATAACTTCTCCAATCGCTGGTCCTAAGTCGCGGCCCTCTGTGTCAATGCGTGGATCTCCTCAAAACAATGCGTTATCGTCATGCTGCTATTGTCGCTCGAACCTGCTTGATCTGCCATCGATGTCTGAACAAGAGAGCGAATTTCTCGAATCAGTGAATAGCTTCCGATACCATATAATACACATATCAAGTATAACACGTACAAACTTAATTATGACTTATCCCAACTCATCCTCATGCCCCAACCAAGGTTCTAATTAGGATCATAAGGTTCCACTCTATGTCAACCACTCTTAACTTCCGATGTCTTAATGGGCTTGTGTTTTAAAAAAATTTCAGGCTCTGATACCAACTGTGACCGCCACAATTTCCCAAACAATTAGGTACGCCTCGCCTAAACCTGCATAGGCTCTCGAGGTCAATACTTGGTGAATCTAAATGTGCCTAGTCAGCTTCAATTCATTCGATTACAAATTTATGAAGCGAGTTATTGCAATTATCAAGTGTTACATAACGAAAATAAACTATAAGTATGGGAAACAACTCAAATCAAAGGGAAATCAAGAAATATTCTATTCATGTGGAAACCTCGAATAAACAGATATTCATGTACAATCAAGTGTCATCAATATAATCAACATACATGATATCTAATCACTCAAAATCCCCAAGAATACCAAAACATAGTATTTCCAAAACTAATATATGAGCAACAAACAAATAAACCTACACTAATCCTGATGAAGTACTTTGCTCCGAGAGGCCCTCAGAGAAAGTTGCCAAGAACAGGGCCCTTGCCCTAGTTGCACTCCAGTCTATCTGCACCCACCGTCATAAACTGGACGGTGAGTAACTGAGAGAAATCGAAAGTAATGCCAGAAGAATATAACAATAATTCAAGATTTACCAATAAAGTAGTCCAAGAATCATGCAGTAATTGAAAGAGATAGATAAACAAAGCAATAAAAGTGCATGATAAACATATTGACATATAACAACTAAACATGCATGTTCTAAGAATCAAAAGAGACCCATCAGTGGTCTAAATTTTAGCAAAATGACAAAGACCTCGCAAGATCTCCACGGACAATGTCGTAACATCACAAAGCATGAAAAAAAGGCATCGCAATACCTCCCAAATCTAGTACCCAGGTACACACAACACTAGCGGTGGTCAGTACCCCTGTAAGAAGTACTCGCATTTTCTCAGCTAGTGCAAGCCATATGATACCTTATCGACACACTCACGCCAAGAACACACATAACCAAGGAATAACATAATAGAATGCCAACAACAGGATCATTACAATATCAGAACAATAATGGATATATGAATCACATGTATTTTCTTACTGGCTTACTAACATACACACATACAAAGCACAATGTACTTGACGAACGTCGCAACACGAAAACCACTCCCGCGACTCTAATTTGTACCCTTGGGTTCCTGACTACCTGTCAATGGTTTGAACCCTAACATGTTAGGTTTATGGTTAATAATTACCCCTAGATAAACCCCAAAGCTTCCCAAATTTTCCAAGTTTAAACACAATTTATAATTCATTTTCTGGCCTAGACGTCGTGGTGACGCCACCATGTATAAGGCATACAGCGTTGCCACGGCATATACCAGAACCTTCTCTGGTTTGGGCGTTGTGGGAGGTGCCACTAATCCCCTGGCTCACGATGCCTTTACGGCACCATACATTTTCTTTATTTAAGTTGCATCTGGTCATGGCGCCGCTCACGGCTCCAGTTGCGGCGCCCTATCTTGAATCGTTTTACTGGGGTTTTTCAAACCCCGACTTGTGTTGACTCGTTTTGCACCTTTCTTCAACTTGTACGAGAGTTGGTGACTATCCAAAATTGACTTCGGATCATCGTGGAACCCTGAGAAATTGTCTGGAATGACAAACTATCCCAAAGCATCATAACTCGATGAAATACATAAAGTATGCGTAAAACTGAACACCAACAACAAAAATGGGTGTTGATCGCTCCGTGGATCGCTAAGGCATTGGGACCTTCGATCAAGTTGATGTCTCGATGTGGCGTTCGTGGTCATCGTGATGAAATTCAACTAAATAAACACGTAGATGGAGAAAAAAAGAGAGGAGTAGAAGTCTCACCTTAACTTCGGCAATATTCACTCTGGCGAGGCTTTGGTCACCGCCCAAAGTGGCTAGCCAAGCTTTCTTGCTCACTAAGAAAGAAGAGAAGAAGAGAAGAAGAGAAGAAGAGAAGAAGAGAAGAAAAGAAGGAGAGGAGAGAAGAGAAAAATAAAAGGAGAGAATGAGAGGAAAAGTAGAGAGGTGAGCCTTATATAGGCCTCCTCATGATCCATTTACACATACGTATCCCAAGGTAGATCCTACACTCCTCCTCTTAAGATGTCCAACAACTCTAACTCCACTTATGAACTCCAATAGGTGACACACTTGTCGTTTAACTAACCGACTCCTTAATTAGCCCATTCTTCACGTTCTCGAACCCGCAACGCACCACAACTCATGTATCGTGTGCCCTTGGTCTTACCATCATAATTAACCCCGTTAATTAGCCTAATTATCATTTAATTAACCTTTATTGTCATTTTCTGTGTTTTATATCCCTGTTTAATCTAAGCGAAGCCTTACTCAGACTATTAACTTGCCAAACAGCTCGAGACTCGTATCGAACATACTCTACTAATACAAGCATTATAGAAAAATAAAATTACCTCGATGTCGACTCCCAAGGTTCGAAATACTCGTCGTATCACGGCAACCGGGTCTCGGTCCTAGACATACAACATAGGTCGTGTTAATTTTAAATGTTGTTACAGTTTTTAATCAAGAAAGATACAAAATAAAGATTATTCTTTTTTAGAAATTATCATGGTATCAAATCTTACGTAAATCTGTAGGGGTGTGGTTGATTTTCAATCAATTACACTCTCAATCACATGGTCGTATCACCAATTCGTGACATGCCATCTTTTCGTTGTTGATATTCTAATTTATCCCTTGCGTATGATTCGATTCACTACTTGCACATCACAAACTGAGTTCTTCCATCTCTACTTTGTGCACAACAAGCCTCGTCAAGTTTTGCTTTTGTTGATGTCACCCTGCATCACCTATCTACATTTCCACGACTCCACCACTCAAGTCCATGTCGTTTTGCCACATCTCCATCAATCAACCAGCATATGCGTGCGAGACTCACTCCGACCTCTCGTAATTTATGAACCATCATTGCATCAAGCCACATCTACCCATTCACCTTGTATGTATCCGCCTTTGTGGTTATCTCGAGGCCATCTGCTCATTTGTTCGATTGGTGATTGTTCACGAACTGCTCTGCCCACGTGCATGTGCACTCTTGATTGGCTCATTAATTGATCCTCTGCCAATTTGTCGTAGGTTTTATGCTTCGTGAGTTGTCATTTAACACACAAAATCTGATATCTATTCGCAATCTGTTCATGTGCTATCGCTCCACTGATTCAAGTTGGTTTTGAAAAACTCATCTTGAGTTTGAGGGAGGGTGCTAGGATATGGTAGTTTAGATAAGGTTGAGTTGTTTAGATAGATTTATTCTGTTAAGATTTGAGGTTAAGATTTGATATTATTCGGTTGTAACCAAAGATATTATGGTTGTAACTGTTATGCATATAAATAGGTGTTATGTACTCAAGAAAGATACACAACAAACATTATTATCTTGTAGAAATTAACATCCATAATGTACTTGTTGAAGCCATCTCCTCAAATCGAAACTCTGAAGATAGAAATAGTTGAGGTATGGAGTGTTTTAATGGGTTTTCTTTTTTTAATGTAACATAACTAGGAAAGCTAGAGTGACCGTTTTTGTAGGCACCGAACCCTACAAGAAAAATGTCATCGAAGAGGATTAATGGCGATGGAAACAGACTCAGCAATCTCTTAAACTTACTCCATCACATCCTCTCCTTTCTCCCCCCCCCCCCCTCAATCATCGATTTATGGATTTGATGAATGGGGTACTAATAGATTGTCCGCGATGAATCCAACATTCAAATGCCTCTTACGTATAATTGATAGTGATTTCCCTATCTTCATTATTGGATTCTTGGTGCTATTGGGCGTAATGTTCGTGAAATCAACATCCAAGTGTCTGCAAACGCGAAGAGCCCATTCAAACTCCCCAATAGTCTGTTCAATTGCCAAACAAACTACTTTAAAGCTTTCATTGCATAAAACCGCCGACTTTTGTATTAACATGCTTATTAACTTTCATGATAAACTACCTACTAGTAACTTGAATTAATTACGAAATGTTGTGGTAAATACAGTATGTTTTTGTAGGTGTCAGCTCATATAACTGCAGTTTACTTGCAGACAATAATAAAGGCATAAACTGATAGACCATTATGCCTTGACGCTTTTATATATGATAACATTACTTATCTCTCTCTCTCTCATGGTTGCTATACCTTTGCATACTTTTGGAGCTTCTAAAGTCGAACTAGATTTTTCGGGCTAAGCGAACTATTATAGCTTCTCCTATTTGATTTGTACTATCACTACAACAAAAGACACTTTCTATGACTCAAATTTTATGACAGTTTTAGAAATATGTCATTGAAATTAGGTTAAGCATGACAATTTCTTAATAAAATGTCATCAAAATGTTAAAACAATTTCTTTGTACCTACTAATTTTTTCAATGATAGGATAATTGATAACTAATGACATTTTAAGAAATGTCATTGTAGAATGCTAATTCTATGTCCAATCGAACGAAAAAAAGAAGAAAAATGAAGCCGCCTATGTTGAAAAAAGTTAGCGCTCACACTCTCCTTCCCCGAAAGTTGAGAAGGGTATATTGGTCAAAGTGAGAGCTAACCCTTCAATCGATTAGCCGCTCTCATTTTTGCATATTCATCAACCGAGAAGAGGAAGCTCGCGTTCTCGCTCGCTGTTCTCATTTCAAGGTTGCATGTTCTCGCTCGCGTTGAAGCCCTGAGAGTACACTCGATGATTCTCTCAAGAGATAGCTGCCATTAATGGAGACCACAGATCGAGAATCGAAGCTCTAGGAGTACTCTTTGCGGGTTAGGGTTTGATGTGTGTTATGTTCAATCGATCAGTCACTCTGTGTTCTTAATTGGCAATCTGTGCTTGGAGACCAAAATCTCGGTGGATTAAGGTAGATTCTCATTAGATTTCTCTATTTTAGTCTACAATTTGTTTGTTTGGTCAAATAGGGATTCATTTGAGATATGATGTTGTTTCGCTTTTTTCTTCATTTTCGTGTCGATCCAGAGCGGCTTGGTTTCTGATTGTTATGTGGTGTGGTTTAGGGTTGTTATCGGTTTGTCTGGTAGTGTTTTGGATCAAATTTTGTCGATTTGAAGATTTTTGGAAGTGAAACCTTAGTTTGAACTCTAGTGTGGTTCTCTTCTACAAATAGCTAGAACTTGACAACATTAGACCTTGAAGAGAGCACATTGAGCACACTGAGCACCAAAATCTATAATGGAGTATATTACCTAGGAAAATGGAAGATCCAAATATAGTGCCTTTGGTTCAAAATGATCTGTTTAGGCTTGTTTTAAAGAGAAAAACATGACTATAGAAGTATAATTTGACACGGTTTGGATGTCCTATAATTTAACATGGCCCTATAATATGTTTTGCACTTCAGTTTGGGATCAACGGATGTAGGCTCAGTTTTTCTCTTGAGATTATTTTTCTATATCTTAGACTCTTAGTTTGAAGTGTTTCGCATGTCAATTATTATTGTGTGTCGTTCTTACTTTAAGAATTATGAGGCTTTAATTTTGTTGTGTACTTGTGTTGTTGGTGTGCTAGCATTGTTTCGCTTGTATGATCAAATTAACTCGTTGGATTAGACGTATATCATTGATTACATGTAGCAATACCAAGATTTGATTATTGGTATCTGTACATGTGCTCAAAGTTAGCAATCTATAATAAATTTTTGTTTGTTGATATCTTTGGCGCCTTTTCCCTGACAAATTGGATGCAATTATATTGGAAAGTGCATTTTTTGAGTAGAACACCCCATATTTGGAATTTAAATAGAGATCCTTGGGATCTACACCTTACATATAGGACAAATGGGAACAACACAAACATAACTAAAACTAGATGAAAGCTTGTGAGATCATTGGGATCTTTTGATAATTTTGGGTTGCTTTCTTATTTCTCAAGCAATCTTTAATTTTCTTTTTGTCGCTTTGCTTATATTCTTTAATTTAAAGATCTTCATTCATGCACTACAACAAATCATTTGATGGGCAATGGATTGATTATGAGAAGATGTCTAGAAAGGTTAATCTCATAGCTTTGCTCTATAAGAAAATGGTCTCATTTTTTTCATAGTATCAACTTAAGTCTACTCATTTGCCTTGTATATTTTATTCGTGCTTTATAGATAATCCTGTAGCTATTTAAGTTTTGTTCCTATTTGTGTCTAACATGCTAATGACTATTGAATGCTCCATATTAATTTGTTAAGATCCTTAGTATGAATGTCCTTAGTCTGTGGAATTAGTTTATCGAATTCCAAATCAAGTTGGAACTTGCATTAATCTTTAGTATATGATCAGTGTGCTCTGTTTTAGGTGTGGAAAGATTTTCTAAGGTGGGTTTTACTCTTGGGGCTGCTTTGCAATTGTTTTACGTGATTTTGGAGGGGCAAGTACTTGTTCTAGTTTGTAGATGCGAGATATGGCCATATGCTATTTGTTTTGTAGTTTCCTTTGAAGTTTTTCCTATTTGAGTTAATTATTGAAAAATTTACTTGATCATTTTAGATTTTCTAAAACCCATCGAAAGAGATTTCGAGTAATAATTTTCATTAATAATTGCTTAATTTTTTCATCGTAGGGACTCACCTAAGATTGTAATGGACGAGCACACGTTTCTGGTCAATAAAGAGAGCAGTGGATCACTTGAACTCGTTGGCCAAGGTACTGTACTGGTTCTTCTGGTTCTTCGACTCAATAGTAATTCTACTTGCATCTTAGCTGAAAAGATTGTTCAAAAACAATTAAAGTATCTTAAAGGTCTCGGTAGTATCTTAACATTGTCACTTATGCATGCAAAGAAAAAACTAAAAAGGAATGTGTAACTTGATTACATTCTCATGTTTAAAGATTGTCGAATGGCAGATTGACTAATTTATTAAAAAAAAGGCATTCTCATGTAATTGCATTTTGTAATGGAGTGCTTGAGGTGTTGGTAATTGCATTTTGTGATGAACAATTTGATTTGGGGCAGGGTTATGGTTCAATAGAGTTTTGTTATTAAAGATATGTCAATGTCTTCTTCTACTACGCATGTACAATATTGGACCCGATGGGCAATGTTAAATTTTTTTTGTCGTCTCTATGTTTCTTATTTATGCTTCAGACGCTGCCAATATGTCCTCCCGAAGCTCCTGTTCATGAGAAGAGGCTATGGTTTGTATTAGATGTCACTCTTCTTTTTCCGTTGTCAATTCATTATATTCAGGTGAATCACATTTTGTTGTTTTATTTAATTGAATCTTATAGTATTAGATGTCACTCTTCTTTTTCCATTGTCAGTTTGGAATTTTCAATCAATTGATTTTTATTTGACCTGATGAAGATGCTTATGTAGTCTACTATTTTTTTATTCTACTTGCTATATACCTTTATTTGTTCTTGATCGGTAAACTTTTTGCTCTTATGCTAGCGATTAGAGTTTCCATAGCGAAGGGATCTCTTTAGGTTAGTATGTTCTTATAGATGCGCACTACCAATGATTAATTAAATTATTTGGTTTTATTCCAAATCTTTCCCTTGCAGGTTTAGAAATCTAGGCTTGGGAAAGCTGCAACCTCACGAGAAACACAATGATCACTCAGTTATGGATCAAGAGAGGTGACTATCTCTTTTGATAATTTTGGATTGCTTTCTTATTTCTCAAGCAATCTCTAATTTTCTTTTTGTGACTTTGCTTATATTCTTTAATTTAAATATCTTCATTCATGCAAATCATTTGATAGGCAATGGATTGATTCCAAGAAGATGTCTAGAAAGTTTAATCTCATAGATGCTCTACGAGAATATGGGCTTTTTTCATATAATCAATTTAAGTCTACCCCTTTGTCCTGTATATTTTATTTGTGCTTTATAAAAAAATCTGTAGTTGTTTAAGTTTTGTTTCTATTTGTGTCTAACATGCTAATGGCTATTGAATGTTCCACAAATTTCTATTTCATTTTTATAACTAATTCGTTAAGATCCTTAGTATGAGTGTTCTTAGCTGTGGAATTGGTTTATCGAATTCCAAATCAAGTTGGAACTCATGTTAATCCTTAGTATATGATCAATATGCTCTGTTTTAGTGTTGAAAATGTGATTCAAAGTTGTTAGTTATTTTACCGTTACTTGTAGGACTTAGTCTAATTTAGTTGCCCTGTTTTTTCTTGAATAAGTCTAGTTCAGTTCAGATTGTATTTCCTTAATTTTCTGATTTGTTGTTAAGTCAAAAGCACGTTGGATATGTGTCCACAATTTGTTACCATGAACGTCGTCGCTCCCTTTACAAAACCTTGGTCAGCTGTTTTAGGCAGGATATAGTTTATCTTGGTTGACATAGCAGACTTGCAATAAGGACACCGAATTTGCGGATCACTAGTTATCTTTGAGATGAGCATACTTGTGCACATCCGTAGTACTTTATGGTAGCCACCGAATCACTAGGAAGCAAGAGAGGATTGTAAGTACTCGACGACAACGTAAAAATGAAGCGGTGAGACGGCTTCAAGATGGCGTCTTTTTCGACGTTGGGCTGCATATAGGCGTCTTCGAGGTTCTCGACGCTATCGTACAGTCCCCAAAACGCCCACCATGTCCTTGGTGGTAAGGAATCTTGTTATGGAGCCAAGGGGAGGGTTGAGAGGGCCAAGAGGAAATCAACGAAGTCCTTTTTGGCTTCAATGAAGAGAACTCTGTTGGACTTGTTGTCCACCAAGAGCTTTAAGGTTATTGGTTTCGGGTTGTCATATTGTTTTTGTGTGTGTGACCTCGTCCGTGCGGTAATAATACAGTTATATATATAGATATGACTTAATTTGTTGCTTATATATGTAGATCTGAATGTACAGGGGAGAGAACCGAGACTTGATGGGTGGGTGTAGGTATACTTGGATATCTTTCATTCAACGTCAAGAATTCTTGCTGAGATCATGCACGTTGGTTCAAGGTACACCGATTTGATTATGCAATGTCATTCATCTACTTGTGTTAATATTGGAAAGGTAACTCAATTCTATTTTTAATTTCATACACTTATATGGTTCCATATCTTTCTTTTGTAATAAATTTGTATACATCATTTGATTACTGTCTCTAAATCTCTTTATCATTTCTTGAACAAACAGTCAGTCATGCCATCTGTAATCAGGTAAAGCCCTCAAACCCCTTTAATGTTTGCTTTCAAATTCCGTTTCTTTTGTTTGATATGTTAAATCCCAGCTTATAATGTTTTTTCCTTTATGGGTTGTGATGTAACAAATTAAGAACCATTAGAATTGTTTGTTTGCTCCTTTGCAGTAACCCTTCGAAAGAAGGATACATAGGATTGAGAACTTGAAGTTTCAAATCATAGTCCTACCCAAAAAAAAAAAAAAAAAATTCAGTCATAGTTAGTTTCTATCATTCGAAGCATTGGTAGAACTCTCTTATTGCCTAACCATTTGTAAAAGTTGATTTCTTCTGTTAACTTAATTTTAAGCATTCCGAATGTGGTTTGTAAGATTGTTTATTGTGGTCATGATTTGATGATTTTGTTTGGAAGGTGAGAAACTTACATAGGATTGAGAACTTGAAGTTTCAAATCATAGTCCTACCCAAAAAAAAAAAAAATTTCAGTCATAGTTAGTTTCTATCATTCGAAGCATTGGTAGAACTCTCTTATTGCCTAACCATTTGTAAAAGTTGATTTCTTCTGTTAACTTAATTTTAAGCATTCCGAATGTAGTTTGTAAGATTGTTTATTGTGGTCATGATTTGATGATTTTGTTTGGAAGGTGAGAAACTTATATGTTGTTAGATATTTAGTTGTAACTTAGATGGTGAGAAGTCATTTTTTTGTGTTTATTAGAGTTTTTGACAAAAATTTGGTACTTTTTGGGTTGCCATTTTGGTTGGGCTTATTTGAATTTTTTTCTCTCTATGTTCTTCGATCAAAAGATATACTACACTATTATTGATTTTTTTTATTTTTGTTGGACAGGTTGCAAAGAAGAAAAGTTGCGAATTTGAAGGGGTACTTGTCTTGCCATGTTGTATTCATATGTAATCGTTACATGGCATAGTTTCTTTTTTTTAAAATACATGGTGTAGCTTTTTTTTTTTGAAAATACATGGTGCATGTAGTAGCTTTTAGTTGCTACAATATTGAAATTGTTCTTTGAATTTGAATTTGAATTTAGATATTATTGGTATTTTAATTTTAGCGCAATGAATTTGATTGTTTAATAGGTTTTATATACATTTGAATAGTTTTTATTAATTTTTTTTTATTTGTCATACAGCTTCAATGATATTTAAAAATTGTCGTTAAAGCTCTTTTATGATAGTTGTTCAATGTCATTGTATAGTTACGATGACAGTTTTTAAGTGTCATTAAACGTTAAAGATGACACTAAACATATTGTCATTGTAAGGAAATACTTTCTACAACACCCCCATTCTATGACTGTTGAAAACTGTCATCTTTTACTTTTAACGACAGTTTTTAAATGTCATTAATAGGCAAATTTCTTGTAGTGTATGGTGCCTTTTCCTGTTATTGATAATCTGATATCATTCCTTCTTTAATTGATTGTTGAATAAGAATTTTGATGAACCATTTAAATTGACCAACCCAGCTTCCTTCCCCCTCCCCCTCCATATCTTGTCTTTGCAATGAAAATTCTTAAATTATTTGTTTGTCGAGAATCAAGCAAGTCTAAATTTCATTCTTTTTTTTTTCTTGAATAATAGGAGGCAGTACTCCATTTGGCTAATATATATATATATATATATATATATATGAGTTCTTCTACAATGGAGCTCAAATATATATCCATGTCATGGGTACCTCTCATAATGTGTTGTACATTTATGGTATCTCGATTAATGTATTGAATTAGAATCCAATTGTTGTAAATAGTGTGCCCATGACATGAGTATATATTTGGTTCCCATGGTAGTCGTACCCTACATGAGTTATATATATGTATATATATACATATATAACCCCTATAAAAGAGGATTAAAACTTTTTCTTCAACGTCTCAACATAGGTGTTGTTTATTAAAAAAAGGGAAATTTGACAAAGTAGCTCAAACCGGACCATAATAATGAAAAATAGCCCACTTTTTTCCGTTTTGTTATTTTAGCCTAAATATAGGAGTGAAAAGTCTTTTCTACCCTCTTCAAGTTTTCAAAACACTAACTTAACCCATTCTCATCCCCCATTCTTTCCTATTGAATCGAAAAGGAGCAAAAGAGGGGGGAGGAGGCATTGGGGCGCCACTGTTCATCTTCTTCATCATCGCCTTCACGCGCCGCAACTCACACGCCAGGACGGGCCTTAACAACACAAGAATTTGAGAGGTTCGTCGTCTCTGCATTGTTGTTTGCGTTATTTGTCTCTTCGTTACCCTGGCTTTCGGAACATTCCTGACTCGTTTGGACGATTCGTTATGTGTGGGCGGAGGGAGGGATGAGGTGATGCTACTACGGGACTTGGCGGAGGGGAAGAAGTTATACTCGCTCAACGCCAGAGCGATAATCCATGTTCCGTGTTGCAGTCTGAACAGGTATTAGTTGTGCTCGACGATGTAGGAGAGTGTCAAGATTTGGGACCTAAAGAGCTAGAGCATTGTGCAGGATTTGAAGCCTGAGACCCCCACTGGGAAGAATTAGGTATAAAGTTCAGTCTTTTGTATTACCGTTGGTTTGTTTGTTGAGTTCAAGGTTTTTCATATCTATATATGATGTTGTTTGATTGTGATTGTGGTGTGTGCTATGTTATGTTATAGTTGTTTGTTAATGCTAGATTGAATGTTGATATGATTGGTTATTCTTATGGGTATCTTGCATTGTGATAATTTTGTTAATGTTGATAGAGGTGAGAGTTTGTTTGCTAATATGCTATATTCAATGTTGTTATGGGTTATGTCATATGGGTATCTTGAATTGTGGTGTTTTTGTCAATTTTGATAAAGGTGGGTTTTGTTCGAAAAAGGGAAAGATGGTACCTAGGGTGTTTGGGCGGTAAGAAGTCTTAATCGTGTTTGGATATTACTCGAGAGAAGTTGTTTTAGTTTGGGTGTGAGGAAGAGAAACAAAGGTTTTTTTTTCACTTTAGCTTAGATTTAATTTATAATGGAAGGAATTAAGGCTTCATGATTGGTTTTTGTTTGATTTATTGGTGTTGATTCGTATTTTATGTTGTTTGTTAGTTTCAATTAAAAGAGTTGTGATTCTAAGGTTTAGGAACAATCTTGCGTTCCATTCTTGTTTATTATTTTTTAGGATGAGTTTTTTATTTAGGGTTAATTTGATATCTCTTCCTACAACTTTTAAACAAAAAAAATAGTTTTTTTGCTCTTCCTTTTTTACCAATTCATTTTTTATCGTAGAACCATAACTGAACAAAAAAATTATTCATAAAAAATAAGACTTTGCCAATTTAATGACAAAGAGAAAGCTTTGATGGAAGAATATTTTTTTAGTTGTGAATTGATGATAACTAGAGCCACCTCTTTTTTTATTCTCTAAGTTCTTATCCAAAACATAAGTCTTGACAGGTTCTAACAATTGAGATTCATGGTTGTTAGTTTGTGTAGATGTGTGTGTTTGAGGACAAAGAGGATGAGGTTTTCATTTCAATGAGAGAATCTTGATTTGTGGAGAAATTAATTATTTTAGTTGTTACTAACATTGTTGGAGGTCTGACAATATTGTAAAGGGTTCATATTTCCTTGGTCACTATTAATATAACTAGTCAGAGAGGCATGTGCTTCGCAAGTGAGCATAATTTCAAGTTTATTCTATTTGCTTCTTAAGCAACTAAAATCTGATAATCTTGATATTAGTGAATCGCTACTTAAAGAAGGATTTATTAGAAATATATGGGCTGTGGGCAACTTTTACTTTTTCTACTGTACATGAGATACTAATAATTCTTGTCTCTTTATTGGATAAAAAACACCATCCCCAACGTGGATTGCTAAATTGATATGGCTAAGTGTTAGAGTAAAACACAAAACTTAGTTGCAGATTGCTAAAACACAACTACTTATCAGTTAAGCTACATATATGGCTTGGTGATTTGTATCTTGGTAATAGATCATCCTTTTTAATTTTTTTCAAAAATAATTTAAAAGAAAAAAATGCTCTTAAGATTTAAAGATCCATCTACCTATAGTTTTTAATAATTAGTCGAAATATTAAAAAGAAAACACGCATGGTGATCTATGCCATCAAAATAAAATATGCAATTGTTGAAAAATCGAGAGAAAATGGTAGAGAGCGAGATAGATATGTTGTCGAGTAAATCTGGTATTATAAGATGTATTTTTTCCTCATATTTGTCATCTAATGTGGTTGTCATTAATTAGTTCCATTATCCACAAATAAAGAGTACATTGTGGTTCTTATACAAATAAATAAATATATAAATAGTTGGGGTTGACAATGAATATTTTTTCAAGAAAACCTTTGTTTCAAAATCACTACATATCCTTTGTGACAAAAAAAACCAATAAGGTGCCATCAATAATAAAACCCCTACACCATGTGTGCCAATGATCCATTGGTAAAGTTTTTACATAAGAGCCATAGCAAAAACAACCGCCCATATTATGAATCACAAAAACAAAGATTGACCACTGACCTGCAGTCCTTTGATATCTTTTGCTATCTCTAATATGCAGGTCTGTGATAAGCAACAACTATGTTGAAGTCTTTGTCCAAACTGCTTCTCACACTCCATAGTATTATTTCTTAATTGCTTCCAACACTCCACACTAAGACTTCTTCTTGTCGTTTGACCCTTCCCACGTCCCAATCAAAATCAACACTACTCTGAGGTAAACCACACCCATATCAAAATGCAGGCATCATATTGGCCTCTCGTTCCCTATCAAAGCCAAACCCTAAAAATAAGGTGAGAGAGTAATGTAGTAGAACTCTAATCTCTATTCAATCTTAAGAAAAAATAAATTCGTGGGTTATTACGGCGCTATCAAGTAAAAAAAATCTCATGATATAAAAAAATGAAAAAGAAAGATCTGCAATTATGATAGAACAATTAAACTATGGAGTTAACAAAAAATACAGATGCAAATAGAAAAAATAATAAAGTAAAACTCAAACTTTATCATTTACCTTCTTTTGGTTTCTCCATTAAAGACCTCTACTCACTCCCGCACTATCAAAAGTAAAATGGAAAGAGCTACAAATCAATGATAAGATATCCAAGCAGACTACCAAAACCAACCATTTCCACGCTCAGCCTGTACTCAAAGAACAAAAAAAAAATCAATGCACCAAATAGGTTGATAGAAAAAGAGTAAGAAATTATTGGTTTGCCATCAATTAGCATGATAGGTGAAAGATTTTTAATAGAATAAGTTTATTATATTTTATGTTATGTATTGATCTATTACATGTTTATATATATAGAGATGCAATTATATACAAAAGGAAACATCTAAATAAGGCAGCACAAATCACTGCACATAATCAAAGGAGTGATTTGTGCTTAGCGTAAAGGAAACATTCAAATAAGGTAGCACAAATCACTGCACATAATCAAGGGAGTGATTTGTGCTCAGCGTAGACGTTACATAATCAATGCACATAATCAAGTGAGTGATTTGTGCTCAGCGTAGATGTTACACAGTTAATATAGACGTTACACAATCTTAATTAATGTGTATGTCTAATATCCCCTTCAAACTTGGCGGTGTAGCAGTAACGCCAAGTTTGAACCTCATAGATTGATGTTTAGAAGTGGAAAGTCCTTTGGTGAGGCCATTAGCCAATTGATCATTAGAAGGCACGAAACAGAGATCCAGTTTCTGTTGGATAAGTCTATCTCGAATGAAGTGAATATCAAGCTCTATGTGCTTTATACGAGTATGATAGACAGGGTTAAGGGATAATGCATTTGCGCTTTGGTTGTCACACCACAAAACAGGGGAGGAGGTAGGAACAAATTGGATTTCCTTAGGAAGTGATTCAAGCTACATGAGCTCAGCAGTAGCTTGTGCAAGAGCCCGGTATTCAGCTTCCGTGCTAGACCTTGCGACAACATTTTGTTTCTTGGAGCTCCAGGACACAAGTGTGGAGCCAAAGAAAACACAATAACCTCCAATCGACTTTCGATCCTCTGGCTAGGAGGCCCAATCAGCGTCCAAGAAGGCAACTAGGCGAAGTGAGAAGCTAGGCTTGATGTGGAGTCTGAGGTCCATTGTGCCAGCAACATAGTGTAGAACACGCTTAAGAGCTTGCCAATGGGGAATTCAAGAGAACTATTGAAACCGGCTGAGGCGATTGATCGCAAAGGAAATGTCTGGTCAAGTATGTGTTAAGTATTGAAGACCACCAATAATTTGTCGATAGAGAGAGACATCAGAAAATAGTGGATTCGACTCACTGTGACGGAGCTTCACGGAAAAGCAAGGAGTGGTAACAACCTTTAAATTGGAGAAGCCTACTTGTTCAATAAGAGATTAAGCATAGCGTTCCTGAGAGAGATAGAAACCAGTGTGATTATGGCAAACTTCAATCCCCAAGAAGTAGTGGAGTTCCCCTAGGTCCTTGAGAGCAAACTGAGTATGAAGAGAATCAATAAAATGTGTGATCATAGAACCAGAATTACCAGTGATTAAAATGTCATCCACATAGACCAAAATATAAGTGAAATGTGTCCCAAACTTATGACTAAATAGAGATGAGTCTGCCTTTGAGTTAGTAAAACCCCATGACATGAAGGCTTGTCTAAGACGATCAAACCAAGAGCGAGGTGCTTGATGGAGACCATATAAAGCCTTGTGAAGTTGACACATATGTAAGGGATGTATAGAAGAAATGAAGCCTTGTGGTTGAGAGATGTACACCAGTTCAGTTAAGTGCCCATTAAGAAAAATGTTGTTGATATCAAGTTGTCGAACATGCCATTTGAAAGAGGCAGCCAAAGATAGCATTATGTGCATAGTTGAGGGCTTAATCACATGGCTATAGGTCTCGTGAAAGTCAACCCCTAGTTTTTGGTTGAATCCTTGAGCAACAAGTCGTGCCTTATGTTTGTGGATAGAACCATCAGAGTGACATTTGACCTTAAAGATCCACTCGATTAGCTTTTGACCACCAGTGGAAGGAACAAGAGACCATGTATTATTCTTAGAAAGATCATCATATTCTTCTTGCATAGCTGTGTGCCAAAAATGATATTGTAATGCCTCCTTAGTAGATTTAGAAGTAATTGCATAACCAGTTGAGGATGTGTCCTAAGTGACAAATGTGTTGAGTGCCTTTCTTTTGAAGATGCCATCCTTAGCTCTAGTGATCATGGGGTGAATATTCATTGGTTCAGAAGAAGTAATTAGAGCTGGGATCGATAGAGGTGTGGAAGAGATAATTGGGGATGTAGTGAGAGAAGGAGTGATGGTGGGGTTAGATACTGGAATAGGTATGGATATAATGGTGTGAACCTCAGATTGTAAAGGAGGATCGTCATGTGGAGGAACCATTTATGGATAAGGGAAGTCATGTTCATAAAAAAATGACATGATGACTGATGTAATATTTGTTGGAAGGACTTAAACATATGTATCCCTTATGTGAAGAGCTGTAGCCAAGGAATAGGCATTTAAGGGATCGAAATTGATACTTATTGGAATTGTAGGGTCAAAGATAAGGGTAGCATGCACACCCAAACTGTTAAATATAGTATATATTGTTAGTTTCCATATATTGATTAACCTCCTATTCTCTAGCCTAGAATCAGTCTTTGTGTTAAATATAGTATATATTATTAGTTTCCATATATTGATTAGCCTCCTATTCTCTAGCCTAGGATCATGCTACTGATTGATGTTGTATATGGTTAGTTTCCAATTATCTAGCCTAGGATCATGCTATTGATTGATGTAATTGGTGTATATATTCTGAGTTCTGTTAATGAGAAAAGGGGAGGAAGATATTCTTTCATGGTATCAGCAGTCTAGGGTTTCTTCCGCTCCCTTCCGCCTCTTCCTGCTTCCTCTTCCTGCTTCCGCGCGCTCGCCTTGCCGATCCGCGTCTTCCCTTTGTGTGTATACGTCGACTGCGTCCCCAAGCCCGCGCCTCTAGCCGCCCCTCTTTCGGCTCCGCCTGTGCACCATCTTCATCGGCCGCCGTCCTCCCGCGAGTGCCCACGCCCGCACCTACCCGTGGCTATCACACCCTGCATCGCGACCGCCACTACAACAGATCTCTCTGCCGTGCTTCTTCTCGGGGCGACGATGTCTCCATCCAAACACTTTCACCCAGCTTTTGCTATCTCTAACATTAGGAATCACATTCCTATTATTCTTGAGATGGAGAACGTACAATACTCAATATGGGCGGAGTTGTTTAAGGTCCATGCACGTTCGAACAGGGTCTTACATCACATCATCCCCTCTAATTAAAGCAAGGAGACGACTGCTAAGGGAGATGACGACATGTGGTCTACCCTTGATGCCACGGTCTTATCATGGATCTATGCCACGATTTCTAACGACCTTTTGCACACCATTCTTAAACCAGATGCTACAGCAATGGAAGCTTGGAATCGTCTGCGGGACATATTCCAAGACAATAAACATTCTCGTGCAGTCACTCTTGAACATGATTTCTCCACCACTAAGATGGAACACTTTCCCAATGCCTCGGCGTATTGTCAACGGCTTAAGTCCCTGGCCGATCAATTGAAGAATGTTGGGGCTCCGGTGTCCGACAATCGTCTTGTGCTCCAACTTGTCTCAGGTCTTACTGCTCCGTACCGTGGTGTGGGTACGATGATCCGACAAAGTAATCCCCTTCCTCCATTTTATCAAGCCCGTTCAATGCTGACTCTTGAAGAGTTTGGGTTAGCCAAGTAGGCAACTATGGCTTCTGACTCCGCCATGGTAGCTGCATCAAATGAGGATGATGATTCTTCCTTTGTTCATTCTCATACGGGACAAGGGAAGGGGCAGCAACATTCTGGCCGGAAGCAGAACAATCCGGGTCGAAAAAATTCCGGTGGCCGCGACAATGGTGGAGGCAAGCACAACAAGGGTGGCTCTGGTGGTCGGTTCGGCAAGGGCGGCTCGCAACGCCATCAGCAGCAGGCTTCGAATTGGGGGTGGTCTCCGTCTCCTCATTGGGGTTAGCCTCAATGGGCTACTCCTCTTTGCCATGCCTACTCAAGGTTGGGCTCGCCCACCTGCTCCAAACCGTGGGCCTGGGGTATTGGGCCCTCGCCCCCACCAGGAAGCCTACCAGGCTTCTATGGCTCCATCTTTCAATGGGCAGTCTGGCTCTTATGCTCCTACGGACATTGCATCCGCTATGCACAACATGGCTTTAAATCCACCGATTCATCTTGGTATATGGACACCGGTGCGACATCACATATGACCTCCTCGAACGGTAATCTCTCGTCTTATTTTAATTTGAGCAATCATCATACTGGTATTATTGTCGGAAATGGTCATTCAATTCCTATTCGTGGTTATGGTCATACATGTTTGCCCACCCCTAATCATCCATCGTCCTCGAATAATGTCCTTCATGTTCCCAAAATAATCAAAAATCTTATTTCTGTTCGGAAATTCACTACGAATAATTCTGTATCTGTTGAATTTGATCCTTTTGGGTTTTCTGTGAAGGATTTTCAGACGGGGACGCCTATCCTGAGGTGTGATAGCCAGGGTGATCTTTATCCTCTCAATTCTATTTATAATCAAACTACTCCATCCACCTTTGCAGCCATCTCTTCCTCACTTTGGCATGATCGTTTGGGTCATCCGGGTGCTTCTATTTTCGATGCTCTTCGGGCCAATAAAAGTATTGATTGTACTCGAAACTCTACTTCTAGTATTTGTCGTTCTTGTGTGTTCGGAAAACATATTAAGTTGCCTTTTATGTCTTCTCGTTCCAGTACGTCTTTACCTTTTGATATAATTCATAGTGATATTTGGACCTCTCCTATTCTGAGTTCTCCAGGGCATAGATATTACGTGCTATTATTGGATGATTTTTCGAATTATTTATGGACTTTTCCTTTGGGTCAAAAGTTGGAGGTTTATGAAAATTTTTTTTATTTTTCAAGCTCATATTTTTACCCAATTTGAACGTAATATTAAAACTATGCAATGTGATAATGGGAAGGAATTTGATAATGGACCATTTTTGAATTTCTGTAAGACAAATGGAATGTCTCTTCGTCTCTTTTGTCCTCACACCTCTTCTCAAAATGGGAAGGCCGAACGAAAAATTCGGTCTATCAATAATATCACTCGTACTCTACTTTCTCATGCATCACTTCCTCCTTCATTTTGGCATCATGCATTACAAATGGCAACATACCTCCTTAATATTCTTCCGAGCAAGCTTTTGGGTAATACTTCTCCCCTTCAAGTACTATATCAACGGGTTCCTACATATTCTCATCTTCGGGTCTTTGGGTGTCTCTGTTATCCTCCTATTCCTTCCACCAAAATTAATAAATTACAAGCTCCGTCAACTCCTTGTGTTTTTTTGGGTTTTCCACCTAATCACCATGGCTATAAATGTTACGATTTATCCTCCAGACAAATCATCATTTGTCGTCAAGTCCGTTTTGATGAGAATGTATTTCCTTTTGCGTCATTACATACCCCATCATCCCATACATATGATTATTTGAATAATGGCTTATCTCCTTATGTGCAAAATCATCTTCAAAAATCTACTACTCTTTCCCATACGCCAGCCCAGGCCTACACACCTGCCCAACAGATCCAGATCCAGCTTCACCTGGCCCAGTAGACCCACCCTTCCCAATTATTAACCAAGCCCACTCCCCGCATGCCCAGTCCGTAGCTCCTACTCCCAATATTCCTCTTCCTAAGCCCACTATAGTCACTAGAAGCCAGCATGGTATTTTTAAACCAAATCCAAAATACCAAGCTTTACATGCCACGGTTTCAAGGTCTCCTTTGCCTCGTAATCCGGTGGCAGCTCTTCGTGACCAGAATTGGAAAATGGCCATGGATGATGAATATAATGCTCTTATTACAAATAAGACGTGGGAATTGGTGCCCCGTCCACCTGATGTTAATGTTATTCGGTGTATGTGGATTTTTACTCATAAAGTTCATTCTAACGGTGATTTTGAGAGGCATAAAGCCCGTCTTGTATGTGACGGAAAAACTCAACAGGTTGGCATTGATTGTGGTGACACGTTTAGTCCGGTTGTGAAGCTGGCAACTATTCGTACCGTTCTTAGCATTTCTCTTTCTAAAGCATGGCCGATTCATCAGTTGGATGTCAAAAATGTCTTCCTTCATGGTACGCTTCAGGAGACAGTTTATATGCATCAACCATTGGGATACAGGGATCATACCCGTCCAGATCATGTGTGCCTATTGCGTAAGTCCTTGTATGGACTTAAGCAAGCTCCCCGGGCTTGGTATAAGCGCTTTGCTGATTTTGTTACATCTATTGGTTTCACCAATAGTAGATGTGACAACTCTTTGTTCATTTACAGTAAGGAATCAAATATGGCTTACATTTTATTATATGTTGATGATATCATTCTTGCTGCTTCTTCTCATGCTCTCCGGTGCTCCATTATGGACCTTCTTAGTTCTGAATTTGCTATGAAGGATCTTAGTCAATTGAATTATTTTTTGGGTATTGCGGTGACTCGACATAAGGGTGGTATGTTTCTTTCACAGCTCAAATATGCCGAAGAAATAATTGAACGTGCAGGAATGTCATCATGTAAACCGTCTGCTACTCCGGTTAACACTAAGCCTAAGGTTAGTTCTACTGCTAGTACTATTTTTGATGATCCAACTCTGTATCGGAGTCTTACAGGAGCTCTACAATATCTCACTTTCACCAGACCGGATATCTCTTATGCCGTCCAACAAGTTTGCCTCCATATGCATGATCCGAGGGTTGATCATATGTCTGCTCTCAAACTGATTATTCGATATGTTCAGGGTACTTTGGATCATGGTCTTCATTTGTACTCATCTTCTTCTTCTACTCTGGTATCTTACACTGATGCAAATTGGGGTGGGTGCCCTGATACGAGAAGATCTACATCCGGATATTGTGTGTTTCTGGGAGACAACTTGGTCTCATGGTCTTCTAAACGTCAACCCACATTGTCTCGTTCTAGTGCCGAGGCCGAATATCGTGGGGTGGCCAATGTGGTTTTCGAATCATGTTGGCTCCGGAATCTTCTCTTAGAGTTACATTGTCCGATTAAAAAGGCCACTTTAGTATACTGTGACAATGTAAGTGCTATTTATTTGTCGGGTAATGCAGTTCAACATCAACGTACAAAGCATATTGAAATGGATATCCATTTTGTTCGAGAGAAGGTTGCACGCGGACAAGTCCGTGTTCTTCATGTGCCGTCCCGTTATCAAATTGCAGATATTTTTACCAAAGGTCTACCGCAAGTATTGTTTGAAGATTTTCGTAACAGTCTCAAGATCTGTAAACCTCCCGTTTCGCCTGCGGGGGTGTGTTAAATATAGTATATATTGTTAGTTTCCATATATTGATTAGCCTCCTATTCTTTAGCCTAGAATCAGTCTTTGTGTTAAATATAGTATATATTGTTAGTTTTCATATATTGATTAGCCTCTTATTCTCTAGCCTAGGATCATGCTACTGATTGATGTTGTATATGGTTAGTTTCCAATTATCTAGCCTAGGATCATGCTACTGATTGATGTAATTGGTGTATATATTCTGAGTTCTGTTAATGAGAAAAGGGGAGGAAGATATTCTTTCACAAACACTTGAAGAATTGAATAATTAGGTGGGACTTGAAAGAGAGCTTGATACGGACTGATACCCTTGAGGATTGGAGTGGGCAATCGATTTATGAGAAAAACTGCTGCTGAATTGGCATCCCACCAGAAAGTAGTAAGGAGTTTTGCCTGAGCAAGTAATATGAGGGACATCTCAACTATATGCCTATGTTTGCATTTGGCCCTTCTATGTTATTGGTGAGTATGGGGATAAGGATGCTCTAAAAGAATCCCATGATTATGAAGATAACCTTGAAATGGACGATATTTCCCTCCCCAATCAGAACGAATGGCTTTAGTAGGGTGTGAAAACTATTTTTCGACTAGTGTACGAAAGGTAATAAAGGTTTGGAATGTCTTAGATTTATGTTTCAATTGATAGACCCATGTAAATCTACTGTGATCATCAACAAAATGTATGTAGTATAGGTAGCCCTGTAATGAGGGGTGGGAGAAGGACCCCATAAGTCTGTGTGCACAAGATCAAGAATAGAAATTGCTCTTTTACTATTCAATTGAAAGGTAGAACGTGTGATTTCCCATATTGACAAGCATTACAGACTCGATGAAAATTAAGTGGACACTTTTTATTACGGACTCGAAGAACTTGTTGAACGATAGGCTGAGAAGGATGACCCAAGCGAGAGTGCCATAACTTGAAAAGAGAAGAAGAAGATGTTCCAGTGGTAAGAGTTGTAGCATATGATTAAGGAGGAGACTGACTTAATGAAGGAGAAAATTGGCAGAGGCCATTTTTAAGGATCCCCTTATGTAAAACTTTGTGAGTATGAGCATCCTTGATAAAACATTTATTAACATGAAATTTAAGGAACACAAAATTATCAGTGGTGAGTTGAGACACAGAGATTAAATTCTTTTTAATGGAAGGAGCACAAAGGGTATCAAGCATCTTAAGAAGAGGACTTAAATTAGTTGAACCAGTGAACATGATAGGAATTTGAGAGCCATTACCAACCATAGTCCATTCATTACCTGTGTACTCTGACCGATTGTTCAACATGGATGGATCAGAAGTGATATGGTGAGTAGCGCCACTATCAAAGAACCAACCAGAATTAACAACTGAAGGGGTTGATGCTACGAATGCTGAGGAAGGAGCCTGTTGAGGATATGGCTATTGTGGTTGGGAATTGGAAACCAATCCCATATAGGCATTATCTCCACGATGATAACAATAATTTACAGTATGCCCGATTTTCTCACAGATTTGGCAGGTGGGACGATTGTTATTGTTAAATTGGCGTCCCCCTCCACGACCACCACCTCCTCTAGATTTGAATCCTCATCAAAATGGTTTTTGAGAGGTATTTGAAGAAAAGCTATTTAGAATGTTGTTGGTGCGTGGTTGAGTCAGATTTATCGTGGGTGTTGAAGAATTTGAAGTTGGTATACTTGAGTTGTTCACCGACAAGACAGATAGGGCTTGCAGATTCTGCAATTGTGTCAATCTTACTTCAAAATTTAACAGGGAAGCTTGTAGGGCAGGCCATGTTAAGTCAATTTTCTCTTGGAGAACAGTAACAATAGGAAGATACTCCCCATCAAGCCCAGTTAGAACACAAAAGATGAGATCACTAACAGGATAAGGTGCACCAGTTGTAGCCAAATTATCTAAAAATTTCTTCATCAGATTCAAATAAAAAATATGGATTGAGTACCTTTCCTTGTGGTTTGAAGGTTTGAACGATAGATCTGGATCTTGGCTCGATTTTGAGCACCACACAGATCTTTGATGGCTTTCCAGAGTGAGTGAGCAGATGTGATAGATCCAACAATCGGTGTAGAGATATCTGGTGAAAGGGAGTTGAGAAGCAAGCAAGTGAGCATTTGATCCTTGCTACTCCAATCTTCATACTCCGGGTTGATCTCGCTAGATCCGAGCAATAGAGGAGGGCACGACTTCGTTCCATAGAGAAAACCTTCAAACTTTATTCCCCTCACAAAGGCGATGACGGTAGACTTCTAGAGGATGTAATTGTCTTGATCCAATTTGAGTTGATTCCTTGAGTGAATGAATTTTGGAAGAGAAAATTGAGATTGCTCATTGGAGCAACCCCCATTGAAGGCGTTTGAGAAGAAACATAACCAGGACTCATAATTAGCGTTGATTCCGCCATGGCAAAGGCCTATGCGGCTCTGATACAGTGAAAGATTTTGAATAGAATAAGTTTATTGTATTTTATGTTATGTATTGATCTATTACATGTCTCTATATATAAAGATGCAATTACATACAAAAGGAAACATCTAAATAAGGCAACATAAATCATTGCATATAATCAAGGGAATGATTTGTACTCAGCGTAAAGGAAACATCCAAATAAGGTAGCACAAATAATTGCTCATAATCAAGGGAGTGAATTTTGCTCAGCGTAGATGTTACACAATCAATGCACATAATCAAGGGAATGATTTGTGCTCAGCGTAGACGTTACACAATCAATGTAGATGTTACACAATAAGTGTAAATAGTACACAATCTTAATTAATGTGTATGTCTAACAATAGGGAAAGAATACATGAAGAGGAAAATAGGGGAAGAGAAGTAACATATTGAAACGGTAGAAGAAAAATATAAATGATTGTAACTGAGTTGCCACCTTCCTAGAAAAGTGGTATTTCTAAAGTGAAAAGTTTAAAGAGAGAGAGAACATGAGAAGAGAGAGAATATGAAGATAGGAGCATATTTTATTTTGAGTTTTTTAGGGTAGTGGACGGTTTAATGTGGAAACCAAGAATAAAAATAATTGCATTTGAAGTGTAATTACGTGTTTACCCACCCATTGTCTTGTCTTCAACATTGTAAAAGAGAGGGGCATTCTTGAGAGTTCTAGCCAAAAAGGCTTCATGGATAACTACTCAAGAATCCTCAATATAATGGTATAGATATACTAGTCAGAGAGGCATGTGCTTCGCACGTGAGCATAATTTCGAGTTTATTCTATTGGCTTCTTAAGCAACTAAAATTTGATAATCTCGATATTAGTGAATCGCTACTTAAAGAAGGATTTATTAGAAATGTATGGGCTGTGGGCAACTTTTACTTTCTCTACTTTACATGAGATACTAATAATTCTTGTGGCTTTATTGGATAAAAACACCATTTCCAGTGTGGATTGCTAATTGATATGGCTAAATGTTATAGTAAAACACAAAACTTAGTTGTAGATTGCTAAAACACAATTACTTATTAGTTAAGCTACATATATGGCTTGGTGATTTGTATCTTGGTAATAGAGCATCTTTTTTAATTTTTTTCAAAAAATAATTTACAAGAAAAAAATGCTCTTAGGATTTAAAGATCCATCAACCTATAGTTTTTAATAATTAGTCGAAATATTAAAAAAAAACACGCATGGTGAGATATATTGATAATATTGTCAATGTTGTCAATATTAATAATATTGTCAATATTGTCAAATCTATCCATCTATACTTTTTAAGGTGGGTATTTGAGAGAATTAATACACATGTAGGTGTATAAAGAAACATACTCCCTTTGAATGAGTTTTAGGAGCAATCTTGCATTCCATTCTTGTTTATTGATTTTTAGGATGAGCTTTTTATTTAGAGTTAATCTGATATATCTTCCTGCAACTTTTAAACAATAAGAAATAGTTTTTTTTGTTCTTCCTTTTTTACCAATTCATTTTTTATTGTAGAACCATAACTCAACAAAAAAATATTCTTAAAAAATAAAACTTTGCGAATTTGATGACAAAGAGAAAACTTCGATGGAAGAATACTTTTTTTAGTTGTGAATTGATGATAACTAGAGTCACATCTTTCTTATTCTCCAAGTTCCTAGCCAATAACACAAGTTTTGACAGGTTCTAACACTGGAGATTTATGGTTGTTAGTTTGTGTAGATGCATATGTTTAGAGACAGAGAGGATGAGGTTTTCATTTCAATAAGAGAATCTTGATTTGAGGAGAAATTAATTATTTTAGTTGTTACTAACATTGTTAGAGGTCTGACAATATTATATAGGGCTCATGTTTCCTTGATCACTATTAATATAATATATTGATAATATTTTCAAATCTATCCATCCATACTTTTCAAGGTGTTTGAGAGAATTAATACATATGTAGGTGTGTAAAGAAACATACTCCCTTTGTACATGAGTACAACTAATTCTTTTAGATTAAAAATGTAAACAAAACACAAAATGCTTCTATCAATATAAATTTAGTGAATATCAATTGTCAATATAGTTACCACTTAGTGTAAAGAAACTATGATCTCTCATTTACTTCATCATAATTTCTTATTGGACTTTTCATGTTTCTATTAATATAAATTTAGCATTTTCCTTTTCGCATGTGAGTGCAACTAATTCTTTTAGATTAAATAATATAAAGAAAACACTAAATGCATAAAGAACAAATATTATTGCAAAATAAATTATTTGTGTAGCTTATGTGTTTTAGTATTTGATAAGAAAATAAGAATAATAAATATGGTTCCCTTACATAAATATATGTTATCCATCCACTCACTAGTAAATGTTTTAAATATACACGAAAAGCTGCATATGTATCTCTTTTTTTTGTGCATGATGCGCATACATATAAAGAGTCACTAATATTGATTGATCTTCCATTAATTATTTTTATTTCTTTGATAAAAGCCTTCCATGAATTATGTTTTTCAATACTTGAATATTTTTCATTATTGTCAACTTGCTCAACCCTTGGAATGAGACTTTGGGTGATTGTTAGGTTGCTAGAGTCCGTTGTTTTTCTTTTCTTGTTTTGAATGTTAGTTGTGAAATATATTATTGGTAACATATTGATTTGATCTTCTTTTTATTTTTTTTAATAATTCACTTGTTTTTCTATTTTTTTTATCTACGCATATGTTTGCCAGAGAATGGAGAACATTGTGAAGCACAAATCAAAGACTTTGTGGAAGAGAAAAGAGGCCATTAACTCAAATTCTACTGAACAAAATAAAGATGTCGAATCTACCTCAACAGACTGCAAGTCAATTAGTATGCCTTTTAATTGGTTAACTTAGTATGATTAATGACACCTAAATTATTATAGTAGAAATTATTGTTTTATCCATATGGTCTATATCCTCCATATTGACAATAAGCATTAATATGACCTAGAAAAAAAACTTGCTTATATCTAAAAAAAGAAAATCTTGTTAGATGATTTATTGTTATTAATCAATCATGTTGATGTTGTGATATAATATCAAATCGTGTAGGTTATTGGACAGTTAGCTACAACGATATTAAATCAACGGTCTCGATTTATGTCTCAATTTAAGATCATCATTTTTTAAAAGAACTATGTAATAGGAAATCTTATATTTTTATTGTCTATATTGTTTGTGTTTAAGTGCATTATTTTTTCTAAAGAACTATAAAATACGAGATCTTATATTTTTATTGTCTATATTATTTGAGTTGTTTATGTTCTTTGTATTGTCATACTTAGTCCATTTTGATTCTTAATTTGAACTTATATTTTTGTTTTCTTCTAATGGAGCACAGTTGACCGTTCTTATGAATGGGATGAAAAGTTCTCATATCAATACAAAAGGACTTTCACACGTGTTGGGCAACACTCAAAATTACAAGAGACATTGCTGGAGATTAGAAAGAAAATGAATGAGTCTCCAACTCGTCATGCGATGGTAGGAAAATCTTATTTTGGAGACTTAATTTACAAGCTTCCTAGAATACATCTATCTGGCCACATTATTCATAATTTGTTACTAAGAGAAGGAGCTGCATCAAATTCATGTTCTATGACAGTGGTAATAGGTAACAATGTCAACATCTTTGATGCAGAACAATTTCATAAGATAACTGGGTTGAAGATTGGGTTCACTAGCTTTCTTGAAAATAAGCAAGACATCAATACAAGTTCCATAGTAAAAGAGTTTTTTGGAGGCAACCACAAGATCAAGAGGACCGAACTTGATGAAGCCTACAAGGGGTTGAACACGACAGATGACAACTTATTTTTGTGGCTTACTTTGGTCTACTTTCTTGAACTTGGTTTGATGAGAAAAGATAAAAAGACAAATGTGGATACAAATATTCTAGCTCTAGTGGATAACTTGAAAATTTTAATAAGTTTTCATAGGGCTCATATATATACAAGATGACTCTTGAGTCACTGAAAAAACCAATGAAGGCGTGGGAAGCGATGAAAAAACCTAAACAAAAAGGTTATAGTATTGTTGGATTTCCTTATGTATTTTAGGTATTTGAACTACATCTTAGTATATGCAATTTCATTTTTTGGGTTAAAAGATTTAAGTTTGATTCACATTTCTGCTTCTCTTTTTGTAGGTCTAGGCTTATGAGGTGGTGATTAGATTGAGGGAGATGTATGCTTCAATTAGTGAAGAATATGTCGAAGGGGCTCCTACAATCTTCAAATGGATTGCTCACGGAATGCCTAACTACGATGTAGTACACTCGATCTTCGAAGGCGGCAACAAAGACGACGAAACATATTCTGATAGTGAAAATGAATTTAAAAGTATACCCTAGAAGAAACAAAAACACATTGAAATATGTTCGAGAATTTAGCTTGTAAAGTAGATTGCATTCAAAAGGATTTTCATGCAATGAAGTGTGATTTTAGTGTAGTAAAGTGTGATATAGGAAATGATATAAAGACAATGCATGAGAAGCTAGATATGTTGTTGAAGCAAACTTCATGTGCTACAAATGGAAATGCAAGTCGAAAGACAAAGTACACGTCCACTTCAAATGAAGATTTTCAGTTTACAAATGAGAATGCAAAGCTTCAATATGGGAAACCTCAAGAATTTGACACTATATAAGATGTTGTTGACGAAGTTTGTCAAGCTACCCGTCAAGATTACACTTCTCATGTAATGAAGTTCGCACAGGAAAATGAAATTGACGGAAAATATTTAGAAAATTTGTTGGACAGTATACCTCATTGGTTTGGTATTGTGAAAAGAAGAAGGGAAAGGAAGAAAGTTCTGTCTTGCCTTCAACCATATGTGGACCCAACTGCAAAAAGAAAGACGCTTAGAAAAAATGAAGATTTATAAGACCCTGATGAAGAACGTCCCCATGATGACTTTATGAGAATCAAATGTTAATTTTCATCTAAGGACGATGCGGTAGTTGATTTGAATTATTGCATTGAAGACTGCCTATGGTTTAAGATATTATGGACAGAAGACAAGTGGTTAGACAATAAAGTATATTTTCTTACTATATCTATACAAGCTTCATGTTCACATCATTATGTTGATTTCTTCTTTTTAATATTATTTTTCATTGTGGATGATCACTTACGAATGCTACTTATTTGTTCTTTTTTTCCCAACAATATGAGTAGCATATTGATGCGGGAACATGATGGTTGCGGAAGAAAATGCCAAAGTCACCTAATCACAAACCACATGTGGCTATACTTGACACAATGTTTTCCGTATGCACTTTACCCTCCTATCACTTTTATTTTGTCAATCAATAAAATGTGTTGATTTTATATGGAATGATTTGATACAATCAATGCTTTTATAAACAAGGGAGCAAGATCACAATTGATGACACATTATCGAGTCATATGGATGGAAGTTTTCATAGTCAAAACCCTTCAATTTCATTCAAGGAAGCAGACAAGGTAATTATTATTTTTTTTCAAAGAGACAAGGTAAATACATGCACTGTTAATATTATATTCTGGTGCAGATTGCCTTCGCACTCAATGTTAGAAATAGTCATTGAGTTGCACTCGATTGTGACATCAATGATCATGTTATTTGTGTTCTTGATTCTATGATGAGTAGTAGAAGTCGTTAGGAAAAAGAAATAGAATATTTCCCTAGCACAATAGACAAGATGCTCATTACGTGCAGGAGGGAGGTGCCTAACAGTGAATGAAAAATCATTATCCCAAAAATATCACAACAAATGGGGTAATTGATACCAATCCTTATTCTATTAATATAGTTATAATTTTGTTTTCCAATCATTGACTCAAGTTCGAATTATTTGGCAGGGGAGACTGCGGAATATTCACTCTCATGCACTTAGAGTACCTAGTATTTGAAAAAGATCCAAACTTGTTGACTGAATAAAAAATTGCAGAATTCAGAAAAAAAAGGCTGTTGATTTCTTTAGGTGGGGAACATTAACTTCTACAAGTTCGAATTCTAAAAATGCAGAGCAACACGAGAAGATTAAATGATTGAATAGTGGACATTTTGTACTGAATTACGTTTCACACATAGTGGTGATGCCAAGCCAATGTTTAGAGGTCATTTTTGTGTATTGCATTTTGTAAATGTCAAACAACTGTAGTTAAACTACATTTTGAACTATCAAACAACTTCATGTTTTCATATGTGACTAAACAGGTTTTAAGTATTACTTTTCTACTTTGTTGAACAATCACTTTAAATTTTACTTGCAATGCATCAGCACAAAATGTTATTCACTTGATAAAAGTTGTCAGAACAACAAAAATGTACAACTGCACATTTTTCAAACAACATTTACAAAGAATTGTCCGAATTGTCAAAAGTGACAATATTGATAAAACTGCAAATCTATTAGAATCCTGCAAAAAAAATTGTTAGAAAATTATAGTTAATGTTTTCAAGAAAATCTACAAATGACAATATTGACATGGCAATACTGATATGTACTATTAACAATATTAACATGACAATATTGACATGTACAAAAGATGGTAATACTGACATGTATAAAAGTGTATCCAATTAATATTAACAAATTGATGACATTAGGTACTTCAAAAACCATTATGACATTAGTTACAAAAGGTACTACTATATCAGTAAAGTAATATAATATCAATTAAAAGACAACAGGTAGTAGGTGTTCTAAAATATAGATATGTATAAAATTAGACTACAAAAGATATATTAGTACTATTGACAACACTAACAATATTGACAATATTAGCAATACTAACATGTACAGAAAGTGTATACAATTGATATAAATAAAATGATGACATTATGACATTAGTTACAAAATGCACTACCATATCAATAAAGTAATATAATATCAATTAAAACACAACAGGTAGTAGACACAATATTGACAATATTGGTTAGGGATGAGCATCAGTTTTCAGAAAACCACCCAAACTGCCCAAACTGTTTGGTTGTCAGATTTTTTGAATTCGTGGTTTGGGGGTGGCTTAGAAACCTTGAAAACCGTGATCTCGCAGTTTGGTGGTGGTTTTCATTTTTTGAAAACCGCAGTTCACCAAATCGAAGGGCATTTTTAGAATTTTACTATATATACACCATAAAGTTCCTAAACCTTAAAACAAACAACTCACTGCCCATTTTCATTTTAGATTTCAACCTCCCTCCTTCCTCTCTCGCTGTAATGCCTCCTCCACCACCACCACCTACTGTCCAATAACACGCTCCCCTCTCTGCTTCTCGACGTGTCCGCAGCCACCACCCGTTGTCCAACGTGTCTGCCACCACCAACTGCTGTCCGCTCCTCGTCGAAGCCCCCTCGTCCCTCTCTGGTGTTCGCCTACTCCTCCTCATCGAAGCTCCCTCATTCAGCTCTGTTGTCCGCTTCGCCCTCATCCCTCTCTGTTGTCCGCCATCTCCTCCTCGTCGAAGCCCCCTTGTCCCTCGTCCTACTCTGCTGTCCATCTTCTCCTCCTCGTCGAAGTCCCCTCTCTCTGCTCCTCTTCTTGCTGAAGCTCGCGCCTCCACTCTATCTCACGTGGTCCTCGCCACTAGCTTGTACATCTATGACGACAGAAGGCTTGACACTCGACAGCCTATCGCCAGCCAATCCAGATTGAGAGGTTGGTGTTTAATTGATTTTGTTCATCTAATTGTCTTGAAAATAATGGTCTTGTTTGTTGATTGTTGAGCTTTGTTTCGAAATTTTTGGTGGTTTTTGATGATTTTGAGCAAGAGTGGTGGTGGTGGTGGGTTTGATGTTGTGTGTGTGTTTGGGCCTTCTTAATATAAAAGGGCGTTTTCCGCTGCTTTGGTTTGTGAAGTTGTTTTTTGATGCATATATTGTATTTCGTCCCTATTTTTTATGACTCAATTTTTTTTTATGAAAATTGATGGCTTAAATATTTGGTTCCATTATGAGCAAGATGAATGACATTTTTTTTAATGGACATGTATGATAGTTTCTTTTGTTGATGGACATATATGGAATCAAATGTTTGGCAGGTGTTTTTTTATTGGAAAATGTTGCAGGAAAGCCATAAAACCAAACTGACCAAATCGGACAAACCGCGGTCGATTCGATTACAATTTTTAGGGCTTGCAGTTTGGTGGTGGTTTGCGAAACAACCAAACCATGAACCCTCAGTTTGGTGGCGGTTTGATGGATTTCACCACCAAGCCGCAGTTTACCCATCCCTAATATTGGCAATACTGACATGTACAAAAAGTGCATACAATTGATATAAAGAAAATGATGACATTAGGTACTTCAAAAAAACATTATGGCATTAGTTACAAAAGGCACTACTATATCAGTAAAGTAATATGATATCAATTAAAAGACAACAGGTAGTAGATGTTCGAAAATATAGATTTGTATAGAATTAGACTATAAAAGGTATATTAGTACTATTAGCAATACTAACAATATTGACAATATTGACAGCACTGATGTTTACAAAAAGTGTATACAATTGATATAAACAAAATGATAACATTATGACATGTACAAAAAGTGTATACAATTGATATAAACAAAATGATGACATTATGACACTATGTAATAGGTAAATGTCGACATAAACTGAAAAGATAGTAGAGTGTTAATGCTGAACATTCTCCCTCACATTCAAAAAGGTGCTCAAAATTTCATCCACTAAAATCGACTTCTTAAGCAGAACCACTAGGATGTAGTGGGATGGGCTCCTTACAAGTTTGACGATTATGACCAAATCCATGACACCTGTTACACTTCTTCCTTTTCCTTTCTTCTCCATTTGATGGTATCCTTTGCTTTCGACGTCTTCCTGGGGCTCTTCTTGTAATTGGGAAGAATCATATCACCTGCTTCAATAGGCAACATCCAATCTATAGGACGACCAGCTGGATACACCGGTTCTGCATATGCCACCATAACAACATCCGTAGTGTAATATTTTGATAATAGGAAGTTCAATAAAATCTCTAAGACTAGCTGCAGCAATCGCATGACCTCAAGGTAGCTGATTTAAGTCAAAATCACGACATGTGCATGATTTTCTCTAAAGATTGACATGACCATTCTTTTCATTATCAAGCACATCAAACTCATGACAATCAATTGGATTCACTCTCCATCGTGCTGACGTTGTTGATTTCTCTCTTAATACAGACTCAGCCCAACTCGTCAAGTAGGAAACAAACATATGTTGACCTTGTTGTTCACTGATAAGGAACAGAGGTAGGAGACATGGTAATTGTTGACCTTGTCACTCAGTCGTGTAATGGACAGAGGTAGGAGACACAATAATGTTAATACTTGAAGGGATTTATCAATACTGAACTACAACATTGTTGATAAAAAGAAAACTAGATAAATGCCATAATTAATTGGAGTTTTCAAAGGATGAGTCAAATCTTTTGAAAATCTCACCTATGAATGGGCTGTGTAGATTCAGATTAAGTTAAAATAATGGAGTGATGTTGTTCACCTCCATTAAATTAAAAGAGAAGAATGAAACGATAACTTAGTTATGTTTATTCTTGAAGTAAAGTTGAAAAAAGCTTTGTTCTGGTGATAGGGTGGTGTAATCCCATACACTAGACAAACGAAAGAGGAGATAACTAAAGAACGGGAGTTACAATGGAAGAGTAAATCCCATTACTCTTCGAAGTTATTGGTGACTTGTATGTTACCTTTAATTTCGAGGACGAAATTGTAGCCAAATTGGGGAGATTGTAACGACTCGTTACCTTAAGCACATGATTAGTGTTAATTTGAATCTTAATTAACTCGAGTTAGGCTCGCGGTTAAGCCCAATTAGTTAAGATTAATGTGTGGGTGGGTTTGCGTACTGCATTGTGTTTGATTGGCATGTATTATTATGTATTGATGGAAATAATACGGTTAACAAACCTATAAATGAGAAAATGGATGAATAACGGGATGCCTAATACCATGTGGGGGTCAAGGATGACACGCATGAGACGAGGGAGAGTGTTTACGCCTGAGTGTGCCCATTGGCGTGTATTACGCGAGTGTATGCGTAATTATAGGCGTATATAGTTATATATATTGTCGATTATATATAACTATATATTGAAATGGAAATAACTAGTAAATGTTAGGACGTTAAACGGTGTGAATGAGTTACGAGTGGACCCGCAGGAATCGCGAGTACGGGTGCACATCGAGTGAACTCAGTGTCGTGCACGAGAATAAAAAAATGGTAGTTAAAGCAGGATGTATATATATATGTATATTAATTGCAAATGATAAGTCAGTTAAGAAAATTGGGCAGCACGTTAGGTGTTTTAAGTTGCACTCTGGCCATATGGTCAAAGGTTTAAATACTAAAGGATCCTCGAGATGAAGCAATGAGTATCTCGAGGTAGTTATTTATTTAAATAATCACCGCAACTGCCTCACTGTTTCTTCGTTAAAACGAAAGAGAAGAGAGAAAATGTGACGAGAGAGAGAACAGAGAGGTAGAGGAGAGGGAGAGAAGGAGAGCTCATGGGCTCGTGATGGTGAGCTCGAGGGCGTCATGGTGGTGATGAGGATCAAGGTGAGTTTATTGTTATTTTTTGTTGTTGTTGGTTTATTGTTGGGGTTGTTGTTTCGGCTATGGTGGTGTAGTGATCCATTTTAGTTGGAATCATGCACATATGTTGTAAGACCTCGTGTGAGGCTCTCTCTGAGATTGCATAATGTTTGGATGTCGTTTGGGTCAAATCCCATGATGCCGATCCTATCTGGTATGCTAGTACATAGTCGACCATCGTGCTGGCGACGCTGGGAATGACCAGTGAGATCATGGAAATTTCCAGTTTGAGCTAGGGTTGATTTAGGGGTTTCAATTGGTAGATATTGGACTCGAATTGATACCAAAGGGCATGATATAGGTGTTCAGGCATTGGGTAACGTGATGGAACCCCGAAAAGCAAGGAAAAAACCTAGAGAATAACTTAGGAAAGCTCAGGACAGGTTAGTGGGATTTGTACCTTTTATTAATTATGCAATGCAAACTAGTATTATTAGATCATGTAGTATTCTGGACTGGGAATTGGGCAATGTACCGTGATTTGGCTTTGGTTTTACAAAAATATTTTTAAATAAAAAATGTAATTTAGGAAGAGGTTTACAGGGGCAAATCTGCATGGGGTTTGAAATTATGATTGGGGTCGCTTCCCATACTGCGCCCGCAGTGACTTGGAATATCCTGATCAATGCTTTCTATTGAGTTGGCGGCACATCGGTCATAAACCAATTAGATGGTCAGTGATTGGTTTAGTAATGATTTGAGAGTGCGACTCTATTTATTGGAGTTAGCGGCACATCGATGGGAATTAGTTTGATGTCTAGTGACTTATTCCTGATGATGTAAGAGGGTGACTCTGTTGAAGTACTGAAATTGAAAATATAAATCACGGGTACATTGCAATGGACCAATGAACTTGCATCTGTGTATATATTGATTTTATTTATTCAAATGCTCCTTTATATATGCATTGAAGTCACGCTGTTATATATTATCTTTTGAATTTTAGTTGATAATTGATGATTGGTATGAAAGTTACTTACTCAGCATGTAGGAGGTTACCACCTTAACATTTCCAGAAAATGGGCGTACGCTGAAACTCAGGATTGGAGAAGCATAGGAGTTTAACGTCTTCTCTTCATGTAGTGAGTTTCCTGTTATATAAGTATTGTATTGAATATTATTTTGTAATAATCAAAGTGAAAGTACTAGTTGAATACCGAGGATTATGTCGGTTTTGTATATCTTATACTTATAGAAAAAGTTTTAAATTTTTCATGACATTTTGTTTAATTTTGCTTATTTGATATTAAACTATACAGGTTGTTATCATAAATAAGTATGAGGCTGTTGGCTTTAATTACGTCTGATTTGGTTTACTGGGGATTAATTAGGGTTTCAACCCGAATATCCCCTAATTGGGATAGGGGATGTTACAGGAATGTTTGCAATTTTTTCCTTTTTATGTGAATGTTCATTTGTTGTATAAATTACTGTCTGCGGACTTGCAGGGCCGAAAGGTTACAAAAAGTAACAGACCAACAAATTCGAACGTTCTTTTATAGTTTCGACATGCATCAGCTGATATTTTGTCATGACATTTGGCCCTACAACTTCGAGCTCTAATAAAAATTTATTTAAGGGTTTTAATGTGGGGTGTGCACTACAGATTTATGGGATACGCTTAGTAATTCGATCTATGACCTCTCTAAATTCTTTGCACATCTCGACCATCAGTGGCTGAAAACCATTAAGGCTCTCGGACAACTATCTCCAAACATTAATATACTTTAGTTAAGTTACCAAATGTTGGGTAAACATATTACTAATGTGCGGTATACCCAGTAAGATGGTTGCCTATATTCGTTATACCTTTTTAAGTTTCGATTGCGTTTAGTTGAAGCTCATTGCAGCTTCTCGGACCAGAACCTCCGAATGCAAATGTAGTTCATTCCAGTTAGTAAATTTGGGGTTTATGTAGTACTACTATGGGGTATGCCAAGTAATACAACAATACTTGTTCGTAATTTTTCAAAGTTCACGACCTTGTATAGCTGACTCACCTATAAGCCTTTCAGTCAATGATGCCCAAACATTATTATAATGTAGTTAAGTTCCCAAATATGGGTATGCATAATACTCCTATGTGGTATGCTAAGTAAAACGGTCTTCTATGTTTGTAACTTGTTTTTAGGTAACGATCTCATATAGCCAAACTTTCTTGAAGACATTCGGATGGTAATATCTGAACCAGAATATAATTTATTAAGTTTCCAAATACATGGTATGCATAGCATTTTATAGGGTATGCCAAAATAAAGCGATATTTTCTGTTCGTTATTTATGCCTAAGTTACTGCCATAAACAACTGAAAAGCTTCAAAGACTCTCGACCAATGATCACCAAATAATAATGTAATTTACTTAGGTTACCAAAGGTGGGGTATACTTAGTACTATTATAGGGTCAAGTAATACGGAGATACTTGTCCGTAATTTTTCTCAGTTCACGGTCTTGTGTAGCTGACTTACCTATAAGCCTTTTGGTCAATGATGCCCAAACATTATTATAATTTAGTTAAGTTTCCAAATATGGTTATGCGTAGTACTCCTATGTGGTATGCCAAGTAAAACGGTCTTCTACATTCGTAACTTGTTTTTAGGTAATGTCCTTTGTAACGACCCTAAATTCTAACTTGTGCCACATGCCAATTTAGGTCATACGTGGGCCCATTCGTCGTGATACAACCATCAAATTCTCAGTCATCGACGCCGAGGTATGTTATTATGTTTCGTATTTTGTATTTTATTGTATTACTCAAATGTTTAATTCCAATGTCCCAAATGTGCGAGAAGATTTGAGTGTGAGTGTTGGTACGAGGTAAGGTTCAGCTCGAGTATTATGTAAGATAACGGGGTTTTGGGCGAATGCTAGTCGGATAAATAACGAAAACAATGTGGGTTCCGGGGGTTCTTGATGCCATTTGATGCCATAGGATCGACCAATCGCTAATTCTAAGGTGAGATTTCGATTCTCTACTTATTTATCTACGATTTGGTAGTGTTTTTGTTGGTTTTCGTCTTGATAATTTCGAACAACGATCTGGAAAATTGATCTTTATGATTTGTTTTGTTGGATTGGTGATCAAATGGATGATCAAAACATGATTAGTGAAGTGATTTTGAAATTTGAAGGGTGTTTACAAATTTTACTGAATTTTTGAGATTTTTGGAAATTTTAGATTATTTCGGCAAATCAATGGTTTGGTCAAGTTTTAACGTAAGCCGAAGGTGGCTTGGCATTGTTTTGAATGTTTAATCAAAGTTGAAATAGGCTCGAAGCACGGTGACGTGAGTAGGGATGTCAAAAACCTCGTTTTAGAGGTGTTTCGGGCAGGACGTCGCGGCGATGCTGGGAGCCTTCAAGCTCGTGACACCACTCACAACATCTTGGGAAGGAGCTTTTGTTGGGTTTTGGGGTTCATGCGCAGCGGAGATTACAAAACAATTTTGACAAAAACCCCAACAGGATCCGAATCTGATTCCATTAAAACATGTTTAAACTATGAAAACTTAATCATACCTCAGTCGCAATACCTCTCTGAAGGTTAATCGATCTTTAAGGCGCTGCCAATGACGAACGCCCTCTACTAGCTGTCCACACACGAACGGCGGCCGAGATTCAAAGTGCTAGCTTCGAGAGAATACTAAACCTTTTTGTTTCTCTCCAAAACGATCCAGAGGATACCAAAAACTCTAAGTCATTTCTTAAAATAAAAATAGAGTTTCGGCCCTTTTAAAATCTTTCGTACTTGTATTCTAACTCAAAACGTCTATTTATACAACCCTTGTATATAGACGGTTAAGTAAATTACACATATACCCCTACTTAAAGAAGTATAAGTGTAATACACTACAAGGACGTTTCTGTCATGAATTTTATCATATAAAATTCATTTTTCTGAACCATCTTAAAATCTCGCAAAACCATTCTCAGTGTGCGACCCAATAGGCTCATACAACGTTGATAGTGTACCAAAACACATTTTGGTATACAAGTCATAAGCGGCCTCTAGCAAGACATTATGACTACCCAAGTTGTACGAATATCAAATCGATATAACCTAATCAATAGTGTATATAACATCCTTTTGTCATACGCTATCCTTTTGATCAAACATAAGGCATGGAATTGTCATCCAACATGTTCAATCGTACTAGTCTCGATTTCTAGGTAGACTGAAAACATCTAAGTGACATTGATCAATATCAATTCACTTAGACTAGGCCTTTTAACAGTCTAACACATCGAGGATCCACTGGATATCTCTCTTTATATGAGAGGGACAAATTCTATCTCGATTACACAACTTCACCACATTATTCACACAGTAACCAATCACAACCTTTATAATCATCTGGTTAAAGACAACGTTTGATTGCGTCAAATCACTGTATTCCTAATGTTGAAGTCTCTGGTAATCTCAAGTCAGAGGACTGAAAAATATACCTATCATGAGAAACAACTATGACTTAATCCATGTGATGTTCTCATAGATGGTCGGTCCAGTATTCTGTTCCCTAACAAGTACTCATGATCTTGATTCGTATTCCTATACGTATGATCATCGTATGATCATCAATCAAGACTCACACTAGTCTTAATTCATTATAGTTCCCAGTATAATAATCGACTAGGGACATTTAGGATATTTCTGTAAATACCCATGGATCTTATTATAATGTAAACATGCAAATCAATTATAATAAACAACAAATGAAATCCTCTATTTTATTAACTAAAATGTATTCATAAAGACTGTTAATGGATTGACCTAGGGCACATTTACCAACAGCTTTAGGGGCTCACACCTCGAGGACACCACCATGACCAATGAGGTCACAAAGTTACTCACGATGTGTTGGGCAGAGAACTCATTTTTGACGCCGCGGAGACGTTGCACAAGCCAATTGACGCTACGGTGTCCCGGCGGCGTGACACTGTTCAAATGGGCCAATTTTTATAAAATTTTTGAAAACTTTCAGGGATCTCTCAGGTATCTCAATATGTTCGAATATGACCTAATACCCGAATAATCAACTTAAATGGGCGAACAAATAAAATTATGGAAGATTGGTTAAAATAGGTAATTTATGGAAAATGACAACTTAAATGTATATTAGGGATTTTGAATATCAATGGGACACACGAGAGGACTTAGGAGATGTGTCGGGGTCCGCTGAGTGCGTACTAGTTGGATACAGGTAAGTAAACTAGTGAGAACTTTTACAGTTATTTCTTGAGCTTTAATTTCTTGTTATTGCTCTGTTTATCATTATATCTTTTGGAATCTTTGTTGGTTGAGTGGTCCGCTAGCAAGGGAGTTATAGTTACTTTTACCTACGATGTGAGCTCTTATCTAGACGCTGTTGATATCTCCCAGTTAAGTGTACGCTAGGGGCTCTTATCCAAGTCTATGGATATCTCATAGTCGCAAGGGTTAGGGCTAATAGGCTGTGTTCTCGTCTTTAACCCAAGTCTTGTAGGTTTTACCTTTACTCATCGACTATTGTCGAGACTCCTTGATATTCTATTTCGTAACTCGAACACTCATTTTTCGATTGATCTATTTACAGTCTTATACGTTCATGCGTTCATTATTCCTTTCATTCTATCAACATAAATGTGGTCTGATGTTTATTTATTTCGAAATGTTGTATTATTGTTCTGCTTGACTTTACTTGCCTGGGCTCGTCATTCTTGTGTTTGACGGAGTGCAGATCCACAGTCCAGCAAGGGGAAGGCTCTAGAGCTTCAAGATTTACTTTGAGGATACTTGAGCATGCCTTTCCATTTGCTAAGTGGTTGATTTTTTGTATTATTGTATATATATATATTTTGTTTTGAAACACGGGTTTGGGTATATGAAAGATTCTGGGCATGTATATCTATTGGGTTGTTCTCCTCTGACTGATCATTTATGATAATATACATATGCGGAGTTTCTACACACTAGGATGTCTTATCTTTATATGGTATTGAATACTTGATTAGTTTAAGCTCTTGCTTCCACTATATTGATGATAAATCACTAATCAATGTTATAAACTTGTAAATGAATGGTAAATGGTAAGGTAAGACTGACTAGTCTTGCGTGACTCGTCGATACGGGCTCAGAGTTTCACGTAAGTCTAGGCCGGGCGGAGTCCAGTTTAAGGCTTGAAAACTGGGGCCGTCACAGCCTCATATAGCTGAACTTTCTCGAAGACCCTCAGATGGTAATATCTGAACAAAAATTTAATTTATTAAGTTCCGAAATGTGGGGAATGTGTTGTATTATTATGGGGTACGCCAAAATAAAACAGTATTTTATGTTCGTTATTTATGCCTAAGTTGCGACCCTAAACAGCTGAAAAGCTTCAAAGACTCTCGACCAATGATCATCAAACTTTAATGCAATTTACTGAAGTTACCAAAAGTGGGGTTTATGTAGTACTACTCTGGGGTATGCCAAGTATTACGGCGATACTTGTCCGTAATTTTTTTAAGTTCACTACCTTATGTAGTGGACTCACCAATAAGCATTTCGGTCAATGATGCCCGAACATTTTTATAATTTAGTTAAGTTCCCAAATATGGGGTATGCATGGTACTTATATAGGGTATACCAAATAAAACAATCTTCTATGTCCGTATCTTGTTTTTAGGTAACGACCTCATATAGCCGAACTTTCTTGAAGACCCTCAGAAGGTAATATCTGAACAAGAATATAGTTTATTAAATTCCCAAATGTGGGGTATGCATAGTATTATTATGGGGTATGCCAAATTAAATCGATCTTTATTGTTCGTTATTTATGCCTAAGTTACGCCCCTAAGGAGCTGAAAAACTTCGAAGACTCTCAACCAATGATCACCGAACATTAATGTAACTTAAGTTACCAAAGGTGGGGTATATGTAGTACTCCTATGGGGAATGCCAAGTAATAAAACGATATTTGTTCGTAATTTTTCTAAGTTCACGATCTTAAGTAGCTAACTAACCTATATGCCTCTCGGTTAATGATGCACGAACATTATTATAATTTAGTTAAGTTCCCAAATATGGGGCATACATAGTACTCCTATGGGGTATGCAAAGTAAAACGGTCTTCTACATCTAGAACTTGTTTTTAGGTAATAGCCTCATATAGCTGAACTTTCTCGAAGACCTTCAGATGCTAATATCCAAACGAAAATATAATTTATTAAAGTTTCCAAATTTGGGGTATGCGTAGTATTATTATGGGGTATGCCAAAATTAAGTGATCTTTCCTTTTCATTATTTATGCTTAAGTTACAACCCTAAACAACTAAAAAGCTTCAAAGACTATGGGCCAATGATCACCGAATTTTAATGCAATTTACTGAAGTTACCAAAAGTGGGGTATACATAGTACTGCTATGGGTATGCCAAGTATTATGTCGATACTTGTCCATAATTTTTCTAAGTTCAGTACCTTTTGTAGTTGACTCACCAATAAACCTTTTATGTCAATGATGCCCGAACATTATTATAATTTAGTTAAGTTCCCAAATATGGGTTATGTGTAGTACTCCTATGGGGTATGCCAAGTAAAATGGTCTTCTACGTTCGTAACTTGCTTTTAGGTAACAACTTCACATGGTCGAACTTTCTCAAAAACCCTCGGATGGTAACATTTAAACCAGAATATAATTTATTAAGTTCCCAAATATGGGGTATGCGTAGTATTATAATGGGATATGCCAAGATAAAGTGGTCTTTTCTGTTTGTTATTTTTGCTGAAGTTACGACCCTAAACACCTGAAAAGCTTCAAAGACTCTCGTCCAATAATCACCGAACATTAATGTAATTTACTTAAGTTACCAAAGGTGGGGTATACTTAGTACTATTATGGGGTATGCCAAGTAATATGGAGACACATGTCCATAATTTTTCCCAGTTCACAGTCTTATGTAGCTGACTCACCTATAAGCCTTTCGGTCAATGATGCTCGAACATTATTATAATTTAGTTAAGTTTCCAAATATGGGGTATGCGTTGTACCTCTATAGGGTATGTTAAGTAAAATAGTTTTCTAAGTCCGTAACTTGTTTTTAGGTAATGGCCTTATATAGCCGAACTTTCTTGAAGACCCTCGGAAGGTAATATCTGAACCAGAATATAATTTATTAAGTTCCCAAATATGGGGTATACGTAGTATTATTATGGGGTGTACCAAATTAAAGCAGTTTTTTTTGTTCGTTATTTATGCCTAAGTTACAATCCTGAACAACTGAAAAGCTTCAAAGACTCTCAGTCAATGATCACCGAACATTAATATAATTTAAGTTACCAAAGGTGGGGTATACGTAGTACTCATATGGGGAATGCTAAGTAATCCATAATTTTTCTAAGTTCACGATCTTGAGTAGCTAACTCACCTATATGCTTTTCGACAATGATGCGTGAACATTATTATAATTTAATTAAGTTCCCAATTATGGGTTATGCGTAGTACTCCTATGGCATATGTCAAGTAAAACGATCTTCTACATCCAGAACTTATTTTTAGGTAATTGCCTCCTATAGCTGAACTTTCTCGAAGACCCTCGGATGGTAATATCTAAACCAAAATATAATTTATTAAAGTTCCCAAATTTGGTAGTATTGATATGGGGTATGCCAAAATTAAGCGGTCTTTTCTTTTCGTTATTTATGCCTAAGTTGCAACCCTAAATAGCTGAAAAGCTTCGAAGACTATGGGCCAATGATCACCGAACTTTAATGCAATTTACTGAAGTCACCAAATGTGAGGTATACGTAGTTCTACTATGGGGTATGCCAAGTATTACGACAATACTTATCCGTAATTTTTCTAAGTTCACTACCTTGTGTAGTTGACTCACCAATAAGCCTTTTATGTTTATGATGCCTAAACATTGTTATAATTTAGTTAAGTTAACAAATATGGGTTATGTGTAGTACTCCTATGGGGTATGCCAAGTAAAACGGTCTTCTACGTCGGTAACTTGTTTTTAGGTAACGGCCTCATATGGTCGAACTTTCTTGAAGACCCTCGGATGGTAACATCCAAACATGAATATAATTTATCAAATTCCCAAACATGGAGTATGCATAGTATTATAATAGGGTATGCCAAGATAAAGCAGTCTTTTCTGTTCATTATTTTTGCTGAAGTTACGACCCTAAACACCTGAAAAGCTTCAAAGACTCTCGTCTAATAATCACCGAACATTAATGTAATTTACGTAAGTTACTAAAGGTGGGTTATACTTAGTACTATTATGGGGTATGCCAAGTAATTTGGAGACACTTGTCCATAATTTTTCATAGTTCACGATCTTGTGTAGCTGACTCACTTATAAGCCTTTCAGTCAGTGATGCTTGAACATTATTATAATTTAGTTAAGTTTCCAAATATGGGGTATGCGAAGTACCCCTATGGGATATGTCAAGTAAAATAGTTTTCTACGTTCGTAACTTGTTTTTAGGTAATGGCCTCATATAGTCAAACTTCCTCGAAGACCCTCGGAAGGTAATATCTGAACCAAAATATAATTTATTAAGTTCCCAAATGTGGAGTATACGTAGTATTATTATGGGGTACGCCAAAATAAAGCGATCTTTTCTGTTCGTTATTTATGCCTAAGTTACGGCCCTAAAAAGTTGAAAAGCTTCAAAGACTCTCCGCCTTAAACTTTAATGCAATTTATTGAAGTTACCAAAAGTGGGGTATACGTAGTACTACTATAAGGTATGCCAAGTATTACTGCGATAATTGTCTGTAATTTTTCTAAGTTCACTATCTTGTGTAGTTGACTCACCAATAAGCCTTTCGGTTAATGATGCCCGAACATTTTGACAATTTAGTTAAGTTCCCAAATATGGGGTATGCATAGTACTCCTATAGGGCATGCCAAGTAAAATAGTCTTCTACGTCCGTAACTGGTTTTTAGGTAACATCCTCATATAGCCGAACTTTCTCAAAGACCTTTGGAAGGTAATATCCGAACTAGAATATAATTTATTAAGTTTCCAAAGGTATGCGTAGTATTATTATGGGGTATGCAAAAATAAAGCGGTCTTTTGTGTTCCTTATTTATGCGTAAGTTACGGCCCTAACATCTAAAAAGCTTCAAAGACTCTCAGCCAATGATCACCTAACTTTAATGTAATTTACTTAAGTTACCAAAGGTAGGGTATACATAGTACTACTATGGGGTATGCCAAGTAATACGACGATACTTGTTCGTAAATTTTCTAAGTTCACGACCTTAAGTAGCTGACTTACCTATATGCCTTTTGGTCAATGATCTCGAACATTATTATAATTTAGTTATGTTCCTAAATATGGGGTATGCGTAGTACTCCTATGGTGTATGCCATGTAAAACGGTATTCTACGTCCATAAGTTGTTTTTTGGTAATAGCTTCATATAGCCGAACTTTCTCGAAGACCCTTGGATGGTAATATCCAAACCAAAATATAATTAATTAAGTTCCCAAATGTGGGGTATGCGTAGTATTATTATGGGGTATGCCAAGATAAAGTGGTCTTTTCTGTTTGTTATTTTTGCTGAAGTTACGACCCTAAACACCTGAAAAGCTTTAAAGACTCTCGCCCAATAATCACCGAATATTAATGTAATTTACTTAAGTTACTAAAGGTGGGATATGCGTAGTTGAAACACGTAAAAGCGTTCCTATCAATGATGCCCGAACAATATGGTAATTTATTAAGTTCTCAAATGTGGGGTATGATTATGAGTTATGGCAAGTAATCGAACCTCCATGTCCATTATTTTTCTTTAGGCTATGGCCTTGTATAACTTAGATGTCTCAAAACCTGTCGGACGTTAATATCCGAATCAAAATGTAATTTATTTTGTTCTCAAATGCGGGGTATGCATAGTACTAATTTGGGGTATGCCAAGAAAAGGCAGTCGTTTATGTTCGTTATTTATTTTTAGGTTACGTCCTCGTATAGCTGAAGGAAGTTGGGCAAATTTATTTATTTATTTATGTTTTTTAATATAAATAATGTATTATTAAATGATAATTTTGAGTTAATGGATGGGATTAATGTAGTTCCAGTGCTAGCAATCTTTAAAAATGCACCATTACCAACCATTAAAGAATTATTACCTCCATAAGGCATACAGTTTGTCATCTGAGACTAATCAACAGTAACATGGGTTGAAGCACCACTATCCATGTACCAGGAAGTGTCTTGAGAAGGCTTAGAGGCGCCAAAAAATGAATTCTGAGGCTGTTGGGGAGCCGGAGTAAAATACATCTGCTGATGAGATGCATTTGTATTGGTCTGAGCACCCATGTACTTCATATCAGCATGAAAATAGCAAACTGCTGTAGAATTGGCCAAATTTCCTACAAAGTTGACAAGTAGGCTTCGAGTTATTGTTGTATTTGAAGCTGCCACGATTCTTGTTTCTTGGGGTTTCCGAAAACTTAGTACAAAAAACAAATTTCTTTCCATAACTTGCAACAGATTGCCATTTATGAACAACATCAGTTGCTCCTTGTTCCAAAGTTTTGGCCACTACACATACAGCCACAGTAGGAGGAACCGCGACCAACTTGATCTTCCATGCAAGAAGGACCCCAAAGCTCGATACTCCACCGCCTCTAATAGCCCAAAAGAGATCTTCTCCCATAGTTTCTCTGTTGAGGATCTCGCCTTTTGCATTGATTAGCCGAGCATCGAGAACATGATCTGCAGACATGCCATATTTTCTCACCATCGGACCAAAGCCACCTCCACTTATATGTCCACCTACACCAACAGTTGGACAACCGCCGGCCGGAAATCCATGGACTGGGCTTCTTTCTGCTACCCTGTAATAAACTTCACCTAACGTTGCTCCGGCTTGAACCCACGCGCTATTATCTTTTACATCAATATCGATGGCATGTAAATTGATAAGATCTATAAGAACAAATGGAACATTTGATGTGGAGGACGACCCCTCAAAGTCATGGCCTCCGCTTCGAACTTTAATGTTCAAGCCATATCTCTTCGAACAAATAACAACTGCTTGGACTTGTGAATCGTTATCAGGGGTGATTATGAATTGAGGTTTTGGCGTTTCAGGCGTAGCAAATCGGAGGTTGTTGATGGATGAATGTAGAATTGTCAAGTAGGATGGATTGTTTGGGATGTAGACTTGAGGTTTGGATCCATTAGAATTGGTGGCAAGGCATTGAGGAAAATCATCAGAAGAAGCTGAAGAAGCTTTCCATTGTGTTGTCAACACAAGGAAAGTGAATAGGTAAAGAATTGCATGATTGGAACTCTCCATTTCTTTTTTGGCTTTGTGCTTTCCTTCTTGTTTGCATGAGCATACCGACACATTAGTTCCCCTTTTATAGTGATCTCAAGACCTCATATTCGTCATAGATCGTTAGACCCTTTCAATTCTATCTTTAATTTTTCAAGTTCAAAGTAGTATGATTCCGCGCTTTCTAGATCAAAATTAAATGAGGACCTAAGGCCACTATCGATAATAGTGGTTGCACAAAAACTATTGGTCCACTTTTATCCAAAAAAGAAAAAAAACATATACATTGGTCCAACACTACAACTTATTTGGTTGTTGCAGATCTTGAAATTATTGTTCCGACTTCAATTTGTTAATTTCTACTGCAGAACTTTTCATATCTTTTCTTTGGATAAAAAATAACAACTTACCCCGTTGAAGTTTGAACTTATGACCTCTTATTTACAAACCTCATACCAAACCATTAGACCTCGAATTGGTTGGTGAAAATTTTCACATTTTCGTTTGTTTTCTTCTTTGCTTGCTTGTTTGTTTGTTTTTGGAATTCCTAAGTTGATGTAAAAATTAATGGACAAACAAAATGTGACATGTGAAATGTGATTTTATTTTATTTATTTTTATTTTTTATTTTTTATTTTTTTAAATTGATGGGTTCTTATGAAAAAAGTTTGTTGGGCAAGGTAAGCTTGACTGCACTAATTTGAAAAATAATAATAGATTACGAGACATACTTCTGATATACATCGATATTCAGTATGTTCACCCACAAATCTCATTGTATATGTATCTAGTCAATTTCAACAACAATGCAATAAATTTTCCCTACTTTCATAAAAGCGGCTGCTAAATCATTAATGGGCACCAAAGAGATTCAAAATTGACATGTTGAGACTTCTTATTAATATGCTGACTTTTGATTTTTTTCTTCCTTCATATCCTTGGGTGTTAGAAGACCAAAAGTTTTTTAGCCTCTTCTTATATTGGTTCGACTAAATTTGTAGTAGTTAATTATAAGGATTCTTTTAACATAAGAAATAGATCAAATAGAGAATTACATGGAGAAACAATTATATTAAGAATATTCTGAAATCCATTGAGATATGTGGATCGAAATAATAGTCTCACATCGAATAAATGAAACTTTTAAATGAAGTATACAAGTGATTGTCTCCCCTCAAATAGTACTAAGAACTTTTGAGATAAAACCCCACACCTAAAAGATAAACGTTGGTTCACTTGGGGACAATATCGGTGCCGGGGAGATCAATGACTCGCGGTGACTCGTGGAGAAGTGCCGCGAGTGGCTGCTTGCGGGTAATGTACTATAAGACGAAAAAATTCAATATGGTATCAGAGCCGACGGTTTGATCGAGCGGGACTTGTCGAGAAAAAGCTCCTGGATTTCGGTCCAAGGTGCAGTGTGATATGTGTGGACTAAAATAATAGTCCCACATTGGATAAGTGAAACTTCTAAATGAAGTATATTGGATAAGTGACTGAGTCCCCTCAAATAGTACCGAGGCCTTTTGAGATAAAACCCCACACCTTAAGTTGAAAGGTGGTTAAGTTGGAGACAATATTGATGCTAGCAGAGTAGATCCACAGGCTCGCACATGAGTGTGCGGCGTAGCCGTGAGAATTTATTATGGTATCAGAGCCGACGGTTCAATCGGGACCTGTCGAGAAAAGCTCCTTGGATGGATTTTGGTCCAAGGTGGAGTATTGAGGTGTGTGGACCGAAATAATAGTTCCACATCGGATAAATGAACTTCTAAATGAAGTATATAAGTGATTGTCTCCCCTCAAATAGTACCAAAACCTTTTGAGATAAAACTTCACTCCTACAAGATGACGGGTGGTTAAGTTGGGGACAATATCGGTGCTAGCAAAGTAGATCTACGGGCTCGCTAAGTTGAAATAAAATCCCAGAATTTATTTATTTATATTTAAAGGTCTTGTTCTTTATTTTTTTTCCGTTGGATATACTTGGAAAAGAGCCCAAAAATTTAAAGGAAGTTGGGCAAATTTATTTATATTATTTTTTTTAAAAGCATGGGCTTTGGCGCTGTGGACATCCTGCCTGAAACGCCAACCAAGACGTCAAACTGGGCAGTGGGCTACCCCAAGTCATGCTGTTTAGGGAATTTTCGAAACCCCTGCCTTCATCGGTTTTTTTTTAGCCTATTTCACTTTTCATAAGGAATTCCAATATCACCATTGATTATTCCCAAACGTCTATATGAGCCCACAAATCGATTTCCACAATTAAATCATCAAAAATTGTCAATAAATGTCAAAATTCATAACTTTTCTCAATAACTTTCAAACCAACACCACATATACATTCTTTAAGCCTCGTAGACTTCAAAAACAATTCTTCAAACCATAAATCCAGTGATACTCGGTGTTGCTCACGTTTCTTCATCAAAACCCCCAAAATCATAACTCAAAACGACTAAAATTGATAGATCTATCGAGATCTTACCTTAATCAATGTCGTAGGTCAATGATTTGCCTTCAAAAAATCTCTAAGAATCACAAAAAACCTCCTCTCCAAGTCTCAAATTTCAAATTTTTGAGTGTAGTGTGAGCAAAGTGAGTCAATTGTCCAAATTTTGAACCTTTTGTACTTGATTTTCATCAAGTGACCCATTACACATCTCTAGGCCATCCAACGGTCTACATGAAGACCATCCGACTCACTTTCCGATTCATTTGGAACACTCCCCTCTTGTGTCTTATCTTGTATGACTATTCAAATTGTTCTTTCTCAGGTGCTTTACCCGTCTACGCACAGTACGAGTCACGCCATACCCTAATTTTTTATTCTAATTATTAGGCTTTGGTTCCCCTATTAAAATTTTGTCACAATTATCTCAGTAGTTTGTATGAACTATTTCCTAGTCCCTGTATACTCGTATTATGTTTGCTCGCTACCCTTATTAACACGTTTTACTAAGCAAACCTCGCCAGTAATTTCAACGAAATAACAGAAACGTACTCACACCTTTAGACAAATGGATTTAACATTCGAGTATAAAATACATAATACAAACACCAAACAAAAATAATATAACTTGGTGTCGACTCCCGAGAATTGAAGCAAGGACGCCACGTCACCTGGGTCCTACGATGCGACCCTGAAACGACACATAGCACGAGTTAGAATTTTATGGTCGTTACAGTCTTCCCAACTAATAAGAATTTTGTCCTCGAAATTAAATAAAATTTAAGGTAAAAACTTACTGAATCTCAAAACATATATAGGAAGTGCTCACGCATGTAAGACTCAAGCTCCCAAGTCAGCTCCTCATCCCGTGATGTTGCTATTTAACGAGGACTAATGGGATCATTTGTTCCCCAATATCTTCATTTTACAGTTCATAATCTGAATAAGTTGTTCCTTATAAGTGATGTCCTCCCTCAAGTCTATCTGACTCTGATCCACTGTCGATCATCTACCTCTCTCGACCTGTCTATTCGAAGCATCAAAATATGGAACACGAGATGAATATCAGCCAACTGAAGTGGTAACTCCAACTTATAAGAACATTACCTATCTTTGCTTCACTCTGAATGAACCAATAAATCTTGGCGCGAGCTTTCCTTTAATCCCAAATCTTTTGTGAGACTTCAGTAGAGAAACCTTCAAATATACACAGGCTCCCACATCATACTCTAACTCACCGTGGTACTTTTCCTAGAACTTTTTCTACCTTTCTTATGCGCCCTTCAGATGTAGTCTGATTAGACATATCTTCTTTGTGTGGTCCACTACAATATTTGGCCCAATAGCTGCCACTTCCTCGGGCTCTGCCCAACAAAATGGTGATTTGCACGGTCTAAAATAAAGTTCCTCTAATGGTGCCATCTCGATATTAGCCTGATAACTGTTATTGTAGGCAAACTTACACAGATGAAGATAGTCCTCCCAAGAACCATCGTACTCTAGTACATACATCCTCAACATATCCTCGAGTACCTGGATCAGTCTCTCTAACTGTCCATCAGTCTATGTATGATAGGCGGTACTGAGGTCCAATCGCATGCCAAATTGGGCGTATACTCTACCAAATCTGTGATGTAAAGTGTAGCCCTTTAACTGACACAATCAATAACATAACACCATGTAGTTGAACTATCTATCACGTACAAATTCGCCAACCTATCCACCTAGTGTGCGGTAGAGATCCATAAAAACTGCGTAGACTTAATTAACTTGTCAACAATCACCCAGATGTTATCATGTCCGTGCAGAGACCGACACTGACGAAGTCCATGGCAATATGCTCTAATTTCCACCAAGGAATGGGAACTAGTTGTAGTAACCCACCGAGTCTCCGATGATCTGCTTTAACTCATTGGCATATCTCACACGCTCGAATGTAATCACCAACATCGATCTTCATCTATGATGGCCCCAAATTTCCAATGCATTTAGGTACGCCAGGCCTAAACCCATCTAGGTCCCGAGTCGGTACTCAACGAGCCTGACGATCCTAGCCAGCCTCCGATTAATCAATTTAACAGTTTATGAAAGACTTATCGCAAGTTATACGCAGCGAAAAAATAAACAAACTAAACAATATGAGAAATAACTTAATCAAGGGAAATTAAGAATCTATTATGTGGAAAACCTCGATATATTAATGTTCAAATCAGAATAACAGACACATGATATCCATCTCAAAAATGATCCCCAGTTCAATAACCAATACAATATATAAAGCATTATATAATTAGAAATAAACATAAACCTACTTTAAGGTCCGCCAATCCAGTCGCTAAGCTCCTCACACGAAATCTCCTAGGCAGGGCCCCTTGCCCTTTGAACACTCTGGTATATCTGCACCCACCACCACAAACTAGACGGTGAGCAACTGAGAGAAAATCGAAAGTAATGCCAGAAGAACTTCACAGTAAGTCATGAATATCAAATAAAGCAGTCTAAATATCATGCTATAATTGAAAGGCAGGAATGTGAATAGATCAAAGTGCATGATAGACAGACTAAAATGATAGCAATCGAAAACATGCGTGTTCTAAGAGTCAAGAGAGGCCCATAAGCGGTCTAAAATCCACAACAATAACCACAACAATCCAGTGCCCAGGTTCACACAACACCAGGGGTGGTCGGGCACTCCTGCAGAGAGTGGCTCGCATTTCCCCAACTAGTGCAGGCCACATGACACCTTCACAAATCAGTACCCAGGTTCAGATAACACTGTGCGTAGCAGAAATTCTGGTAGGAAATACCCAAGTTTTCCTAACTAGTGCGGGCCACATGATACTATATCGACACACTTACGCCAAGAACACACATACCAATCAAATAATGGAATTTAAACGCCAACAATGGATAATAGCAAGAATAGCAATAAATGATAATGAATTACATGAGACTTCCTTACTGGCTTACTAACATATACAGGCACGTAGGCGAGTGTACTTACCTGACAACGCAACCCGCAAATAACCACTTTCGTGAATCCTAACGTGTATCCCCGAGTTTCCTGCTACCTGACAAGGTTGGAAACTCTAATTAATGGATCGAGTCATTAACTAACCCTAAGTTGAAACCCTAATGTTTTCCCAGATGTTTTGATGACTCGAACACTTCGGTAATCAACCGAAAAATCAAATGAAAACATAATAACTCTCTTGAGTTTCAAAATTCACAACATATGTAAGCCCATTCATGAATCATAGGCTCTCGGCTTAGTCATACATGGCCATATTCTCGAGGACCTGCGGCATGACCACGACGTCACTACCATTTGACTATGTAACACAACATCAACATCGATCAACAATCATGACTCAATAAGAACTCGAACTGACCATGTACTAGCGAGTAGGGAACTTCGCTAGTGTTGTACGATGTCGGTAGAGTACCACTACAGCATGGAAAGGTTGGGGCACGCTCTACGACACATCGACAACTATTTGACGTGACAGTGAAGACCAATGTATGAATTCATCACTACAACAACTTGCAACCATCAATATGGATGCTCCAGGGGCTATGGGACATACACAAAGGTTTTGTGTGATCCCCGACACTCCCTTAGTCATGACGTCGATGGAAATGCCGCCAAGTATGGCAGTTTCCGACGAGAAGATAATGACACATGAAATCACGTCATTATACTTGTCATCACTGACTCGGACCTACTGGAGGGTTACGAGACACCATCATAGTCTTAGCATGGTCCCCGGAAACCTCCCAGAATAGCAGTCTGGCCAGCAGTAGCACTACACTTATGGTTTTCGGCGAGAGATAAAAGAAACAATAACATCACATGAAATAATGAATACACACACAACCACCACCGTTGTTTTGCTTGCTCTGGGGATCGGGAGGCACCAACATAGTCGTGGAAGGGTCCCCCAACATTTCCCCACGTTACGGTAGTCAACGGTGACTGCGGCACCCAGCCAGGAGGTCCGGTAGCCGCGGGAAACCCTTAAAACAGGGTATACATGAAAAAATATGTAAATAGACACCACCAAGAACTAACGCTGCGATGGGGTGCTCTAGGGCCGTCGGGGACTCCGGTGAATCACCATGATGTTGTCCTCAACTAGTCCTTGGTTACAGCAGTGCCCATCCAGCTGACTAGACGCGAAACGTGTTTGAATATTCAACACTTGTCCGCCGTGAGGTTGGGGAAGAGATCCGCCTTTGCTGGAGCTCCAGAGGGTCATCCCCGACCTATTCCTGGTCAGACAGACACCCCCCACCCATGGACAAAAGCTCCTCCCCATAAACCACTATAAGTGACAGAGAGAGAAAGAGAGAAAGAGAGAAAAAAAAGAAAGGCACGAACTTTCGACGAGATCTGACCGCCCAGAGCCGCTGGTGGTCGACGGTGGTGCACCCAAGGCAAAGGAGGTGAGTGGGGGAGTGGTGAGAGTGTGGATCGATTATGTGGTGTGGAGAAAGTGAATAGTAAAGTTAGGTGTGTGGGTGGGGTCCTTTTATAGACCTTTGTTTCATCACTCCACAAGCACGCATCTCGAGGCTGGTCTCATGGTTCCTTCACTTTGGGTTGTGTCACTTTAACATTCCTATAGCATAGCCCGATTGTCACATAGTTATCTGACATCCACGTATTAAAACGACGTTCCTCGGTCTGTCTTGCCTTGCCCCGACTCCCGTAGTGCACGTAGTCTTGCCTCCTCTTGTCAAATAATTATTTAAGTTATTCGAAAATTCATTTATTTTTGTTTTTAATGTTTTAAATCCCCTATGTACCTATAACCAAACTATCGATACCTGCTCGTCTAGTTTTCCTACTCGTTTACCGACTTCACTATCCGGTAACTCAAATACAAGTAAAAATACATAATATACATCATCATTCACAAATAGCCAAATTTTTGGGTCGTTACATCATCCCCAGCCACCAGAAAAGATGACGCACATCAACATACATCTTGATCTGACCGAATGAACTGCAAAACATGAGCGGTGAGCCTTATGAAGTATCTCATCACATATCACAACCACTGATGCAATCAAAAGTCTCCCTCTAAATATCAAGCATGAGTATGTCGATTAACTCCACTCTGGATGTTCGGGACTTTAAGCAAACTCATTGAACCGCTGGTACTGCTCATCAGCCTGTTGACCCTCAAGTACACTTTGAATTGACAATGCCTGGGAACTCATCTGTCTACAAATCAACATTCTAGCAGTGGCCGGTATATCAACAAAATACATCAACTTGACCTCTTCGAGTAACCCATACTCGTGTGTCATATGCAAGTCACTATCTCTGAGTGTGACCCTATGTGGGTCAATGTGTATGCCACGACATTGGCCTTCCCTAGGTGGTATTCCAAAGAGAAATTGTAGTCTTTTAGGAACTGTATTCAACGCCTTTGTCGCATATTCAACTTCTTCTGAGTGAAGTGGTACTTCAAACTCTTATGATTAGTAAACAAAGTAATCTCACACCATAGAGATAATGATACCAAATCTTCAGTGCAAATACTACTACCGCTAACTTTAAGTCATAAGTAGGGTTATCCTTTTCATCAATCTTTAGCTATCAGGACGCGTAGGCTATCACTCCACCGTTCTGCATCAAGGCACAACCCAAGCCAACTTTAGAAGCATCGATATTCACCTCAAAAGCCTTCCCTGACTCAGGTAGTATGAACACTGGTGCGGTAGTCAAGCGTTCCTTCAAAGTCATGAAGACTTGCTCACAACTATCGTTCCATTGAAAACGAACTTTTTTTCATCAATTGCATCATCGGCAACGTTATCTTGGAGAAATCTTGAATAAAACGCCTATAATAGCCTGCCAATCATAGAAAATTGTGGATATCTATCACTGATCTCGGTGTAGGCCAATCAATCACTGCTCTGACCTTAGCAGAGTCCACCGACAATCCGCTCGCTCCGACGATGTGTCTTAGAAATTCGACCTTTATAAGCCAAAACTCACACTTACTGAACTTGGCATATAGTGTATGCTCCCTTAAAGTTTGCAAAATCGTCTTGAGGTGCTCATCGTGATCCTCACGAGTCCTGGAGTAGATAAGAATGTCATTGATGAATACTATGACAAACCTATCCAAAAACTCGCTTAACACTCAATGCATGAGATCCATGAACATCGTTGGGGCATTCATCAGCCCAAAATGCATGATGATAAACTGATAGTGCATGTATCTGGTGCGAAAAGTATTCTCCCTATACTCTACTCTAATCTTTAACTGATGGTATCTAGACCTCAAATCAATCTTTGAGAATGATAGTGCCCGTATCTGAAGTATATTCTATTTGGGTTTGGGAATGAGTTGGCCATTTTGAATGTTCCTTGCCACAGTTTCCTCCCCGTGAAGAGAAAATTAAAAGGCTATGAGTGAGTTGGCATTGTAAATGTTTTTCGCCACGAGTTCCTCCCCATGAAGATGAGGAGCTGTATTAAAAGCATCGTAGCGCACATTGCATGTAGTGCAATGTCTGAGGATACAATTATATTATGAGCAGAAAAGTTGTATTAAAGATCGTGCAAGGAACATTACGTGTAGGGCAACGCCTGAGGATGCAGTTCTAGAAAGATGGAGAATGATAGTGGATCATACCAAGGAAAACTATTACTCCAATGAGTCAGATGACTCACTCCTATCTAAGATCCAAAGATCAAGAAAAACCAAGTATCGAGGTTCATTGGGCCATTAGATCAATGTAGTAGTTGTAACGACCCTAAAGTCTAACTCATGCCACATGTTATTTTAGGTCGTATGTGGGCCCACTTTTTGTCATACGCGTGTTCAATTCTCGATCATCAAAATCGAGGTATGTTATTTTTGTTTGGTGTTTGTACTATTTATTATTACTCAAATGTTATTTCAATTGTCCAAATGTGTGAGGATGTGTATGTTGAAAAAGTTTGAGTGGTGGATCGAGTTCGGCCTAGGGAAACGTATGGAACAGGTACTGGGCAGACTAATTACAGGTATATGGTAAACTGGGGGATAATTTTAAATAATACACTGATTAAATGCAATTAAATATAATAATTAATTAATATAGGAATGTGTTCCAATTAATAGTATTGAGAATTGAACACGATAATACGAGTTGTGTGCAAATTAGGTATAAGAACACCTGTGAAAAATCAATTCTTAGGATGGAAAAAGATAAGTTCAAAGGACCAAGTCAACATGAATTTACCATTTATAGTCAAAAGAGTGGTTGGATGGCCTCATTGTGGACCAGTAGATGAACCTAGTGATACACATGTGAGATGAGATAACAATCAAACTATAAAGGTCAAAAAAATTGGTGTTTGACCAACTTTCTTACTAACACTAAGCAAATACGAAAATTTGGGATTTGGAGAAGAGAAGTGTGAAGTTTTGGTGATTGTTCTAATAGGCTTGGAATTTAGGTTGTTCATTTAGTTTCCATCAATTTGAGCTATTTGTTTGATGAAAAAAATGGGGAAATTGATTATTTTGAGGAATTTTGTAAATATAGTTGATGGTGTTGATTATATGGTTGTTGATTTGAAAGAATGAAATAAAGAAAAAAGGGAAGCCTTTGTACTTCTCCTCTTTCGTTTTGATGAAAACGAAAGAAGAAGAGGGGAGGGATCACACGCGCTGCCTGTGGGGCCAGGCGAGCTCAGGCCGGCCCAACATGGCTGAACCGGGCAGGTTCAAATGGCCCAGTTCAGGGGAAAGGGGCCCAAAAGGCCCCAAAACCCAAAATACAAAAAATAAAATAATTATATATATATATATAATAAAAATAAAAATAACATAAAATCATATAAAAATTAGAAAAAATCAAGAAAAATTAGTAGAAATTAGGAAAATAATAGAAAAGGCTGAGGAAATTAAAGGAAAGTTAGTTTTGAAGTTGTCAAGAGTTTTCACAGCGAGAAATTTTCTCAAAAAGCGTGTCACCATTATAATTTTCCTAATTTGAACAATTTTGAGATTTAAAATCTAAATTTACCTAAATAGGCTCTAGCACGATGTAAATTAGTCCAAAAGATTACCAAGGAAAAGCCTATTAGTGTTGGGTATTGGGTACGGATTTGGAGGCGTGTCAAAGTCGATTGAGTGCGTGTTTAGATCGAATACAGGTAAGTAAATTAGTAAATAATTTTACAGTCATTTCATTAAGCTTTAATTTGTTATTGTTATCATTCTATTCTTGTTTTAGAATTCCATTATATTGAGTTGTCCGAGGGCATGTGAGTCAACAATGATCCTTGGAAGGACGGGTTATCTGAGGTAATATGTCAGAGCCAGAAACTCGGGATACGTTGCACTGGTTACTAGTTCTATACGCGGTGAGAGTTCTTATCTGGACTACTAGGAAGTCTCTCAACCGTATAGATTTAGGATGGTGTGAGTGTGTCACGTCCTAAAATCTGAGTCTCTTAGGGTTTTCCTCAATTCAATGACCGTTTGGTCGGGACTACTTACGCCTCTCTGTTTAATTTGTTGGACACTCATCTTTGATTGATTGTATTTATTTGCAGTGGTTATATATTCATGCGTTTGTTGTACCTTTCTTTCTATCTACATGAATATAAACTGATTTATTTGTTTTGAAATATTGTATATATCCTGATTGGCATTACTTACCTGGGCTCGTCAATCTTATGTTTGCCTGAGTGCAAATCTGTAGTCAAGCAAAGGAAAGGCTCCTTAATTAGGTGACTTACTTTGAGGATACCAGAGCGGTTCTCCCTCTTGACTGATGTAGGTTTTGTTTCATTTTTGTATTATTATGTATATTTGTTTTGTTCACATTGGGATATGGGTTAATGAGAGATCTTGGGACATGTATACATTGATATTACTCTCCTGTGACTTGATATACTTGATGATGGTATACATATGTGGGGTTTCCATTCTCTAGGTTTTCTTGACTAGTGTCTTAGAGATTATTCTATTAGTTTGAGTTTTAATTACTTCCGCTATACTCCGATAACTCACTAATTTGAGTAACTCATTTAATTTGATATAATAATGCTTAATTAATAGTAAATGGTAAGGAAGGATGATTAACTTGCGTTGACTCAGCGAGATTAGCTTAGGGGTCCACATAAGTCTAAGCCGGGCGGGGTCCAGTTAAGGGTTGTGGAACTGGAGCTATCACAGTTGGTGTCAGAGCCTTAGGTTTTAAAACTTGACTCATGATTTAATCACAACCAGTTAAGACATAAACCAATGATAGTTAGACAATGGTTGAACTTAAAGTGGAACCCTATGATCCTGACTTAAGTCTTAATTAGGAAATGGGGAGAGTTGGGGAATTTAGAACTGGTACATATGAGCTATTTTATGTATTGTATATACTATTATCGACAGCTATGTCCTGATCATGAAATCGCTTTATTTTCATATTGCGATGGTCAATTAGCCCGAGACTAGTGATAGTAGTCTGGGGGACATTTAGGGGAGACTAGATGAGGTGTCCTAACTGGTTGCGTCACACATCCAGCAGCTTCAGGAGATCCTCCGACTGTTAAGGACCTAGGCTACACCTTCACCCTCTACATCTGCAATACTAGTTACGCAGGCTGAGAATGCTTCAATAGTTCAAGATACACCTTCAGCTCCCACAGTATAGGTAGGACCTACGATAGACGAGAAGGCATAAGTTCAGGCTGAAATAGAACCACTTACACCTCATACACAGGCCGAGGATACATCGACCAATATGGGTATTGAGGCTATGCCTGAGGTGAGGTAGGCTTGCGAGTCCCAGCAGCACCATCCGGAGAAGTTATACGAGAGTACTGATTTCGAGGCAGTTGAGTTGTATATGAGGAGCCACAAGAAGATACACGATGTGTTGGCCACACCGGAGCACGTGCGACCGAGTATTTCATCAGCTTCGTTGTTTAGAGAAGTCGATGTCTAGTGCAATAGCATGGTGGCTACAAAAGGGAAGCTCAAAGATTGGGTTGAGTTTAAGGAGATGTTCAGTCAGAAGTATTTTCCTCATTCGGTCCATAACTTGAAGAGAACCGAGTTCCAGAACATCTGACAGATGACCAGTAAGATAGTGATGCAGTATATGGGCCGATATTTGTGACTGATGGAATATGTCGGGGGCATTACTGACACCGATGCGGACTAAGCCTACTACCTTATGCATGGTATATTATATTCCATTGGATTTATGGTAGTGACTACAGCTTCAAGGATATTACAATTGGCCTACGATAGGGGTATGGCAGTGAGGCTTTATTGAGCACGTGCGCCGAAGCATTAGCTGCGCCTACAACACCATCACAGTTAAGGGCCGTCTAGGAGGTGAAAAGAGGAGGAAAAGACCCAGACATTATATGCGAAGAGACCGAGCTCCGAGTGTGGGATCAATTTTGTCTCCACTTACTACTTTTATAGTACCATTTGCTCCAGTACGGAGTTATGCCAGCACACCACAATAGTCAGCACAGTCGGGTCCTCAGAGATAGTAGTATCAGTAGGCTGAGGGGCAGTGGCAATGGCAGAAATAGAGGCAGTGGTTAGGGGCATAGGTATAGGCAGGGTCAGAGATAAGACCAAGGTTAGGGTCAGAGTTTCAGTCAGTTATAGAGACAGGGACAAAGTGTTTAGTTTGGATCGGGCTTCAGAGAGCATGCTATAAGTGTAGACAGATAGGACATTTCATTAGTGCATGTCCACGATTGGGCCAAAGGCAATCGTAGTAGAGCCGAGAGTAGGTTCATGTTGTTGCTACACCAGACCAGACTGCAACCCGTAACCAGATTGAGGGTATAGTTTACATTTGCAATCAATTTATGCATACCATGTTTGATTCCAGTTCTACTGTTTCATTTATTTCAGGTCGCATGGTTGATGAGTTGCGATTGAGACCTACTAAACTGGAGAGACCTTTTGGTCCTTAGCATAATTGTTGGGGACAAGATTTACCTAAAATTGTTATGTGTTGATTGTTCGATAGAGATAGGGGTCACATCTTACCTGCAAACCTAAGAGTGTTGGAGTTCCTAGAGTTCGATGCTTTGTTGGCATGGATTGGTTGCATGCATATCATGCACAGATCCATTGTTTCAGCAAGGGGATCACATTTCAAATTTGTGAGCATCCAAAGTTCAGTTTTTAGGGGACTTCGACCAGTTTACTGATTACCAGAGGCAGGGTAGCTTCTAGTGTAGATGTCGAGACATTCGGTAGTGTTTTGAGTACGATAGGGAAAGTTGAGACTAGGATGGAGTAGGTACTTGTAGTGTGCGAGTTCCAAAAAAAAATTCCTGCAGAGCTACCGGGTTTACCACCACTTAGGGAGATTGATTTCATCATTGATTTGATCTCGAGGACAAAACCTATTTCGATATCGTCGTACCATATGGCTCCGAAAAAGCTAGAGGAGCTGAGAGGAAAACTTGACGAGTTACTAAAGTCGGGTTTCATCTGTCTTAGTATGTCACCTTAGAGCGCACCAGTCTTGTTTGTTAAGAAGAAATATAGCAGTCTGAGGTTGTGTATCACCTACAGGCAGCTTAATTGATTGACAGTGAAGAACAAGTATTCGCTTCCTCATACTGATGACTTGTTCGAACAGCTGACAAGAGCACAGTGGTTCTTGAAGATTGATTTGATATCTGGGTACCATCAGCTGAGGATTAGAACAGAGGATAGGGAGAAATCATATTTCGCATTCGATAAGGGCATTACCGATTTACAATCGTGCCTTTTGGGCCGCCCTAATGATGTATATGGATTTGATGCATTGAGTGATGAGACAGTACTTGAATAGGTTCGTCGTTGTGTTCATCGACAACATCCTTATCTACTCCAAGATTCGTGAGGATCACGAGGAGCACCTCAAGACGATTTTGCAAATATTGAAGGAGCACAAACTGTTTGCCAAGTTCAGTAAGTGTAAGTGTTGGCTTATGGAGGTCAGATTCCTAGGTCACATCGTCGGAGCTAGCGGAGTATCAGTGGGCCTTATGAAGGTTAGTGCGGGGATTGATTAGCCTACACCAAGATGAGTGACAGTTATTCATAGTTTTCTTGGCTTGGCAGGCTATTATAGACACTTTGTTTAGGACTTCTCAAATATTGCGGCACCTATAACACAATTGATGAAGAAGGATACTCATTTTCAATGGATTGATGGTTGCGAGCAGGCATTTCTGACATTGAAGAAAATTTTGACTATTGCACCAATTTTGGTTTTGCCTGAGTCAGGGAAGGGTTTTGAGGTGAACATCGAAGCTTTTAAGGTCGATTTGGGTTGTGTTTTGATGCAGGACGGTAAAGTGATTACCTAGGCATCCTGACAACTAAAGATTCACAAGTAGAATTACCCTACGCATAACTTGGAGTTAGCAGTAGTGGTCTTTGCATTGAAGATTTGGCATGATTATCTCTACGAAGAGAGATTTGTGTTGTTTACTGACAATAAGAGTTTAAAGTACCCTTCACTCAGAAAGAGTTGATTTCTCTTCGAAGTACCACTCGGGGAAGGCCAATATTGTTACAGACGCATTGAGCCACAAATGGATTGACTCAAAGGTTGTTACATGTCACATGGCACATGAGTATGGGTTGCTTGAGGCGATCTAGGTAATGTATTTTGTTGATATCCTGACCAGCACCAGAGTGTTGATTTGTAGGCAGATAAGGACTCAGACCGTCTCTATTCAAAGTGTACTTGATGGTTAGCAAAGAGATGAGTAGTACCAGAGGTTTCTTTAGTTTGCTCAAAGTCTGAATCATCCAAATTGGAGTCAGTCAACAGACTCATGCCTGAGGTTTAGAGGGAAAATGTGGATTTCATCGGTGGTTGAGCTACACGATGCAATATTTCATAAGGTAAACCGCTCACATTTTGCGGTTCATCCAGGCAGGACCAAGATGTATGCAGATGTGCGTTGTCTTTTCTGGTCGCCAGGGATGAAGACCAATATTTCTGACTACGTTTGAGGGTGTGATATATGTCAGCGAGTTAAGGCTAAGCATCGCAGAGCCAGTGGGATATTACAGCCACTTCCTATTCCTCGATGGAACTAAGAGTATATCGTCATGAATTTCGTCAGTTGTTTACCTCGATCTCAGCGTCAACATGATAACATTTGGGTGAATATGGACAGGTTGACGAAGTCTTGGCACTTTTTATCGATCTCAACAACACATCGGGTGGATAGGCTAGTGACTTTGTATGAGCGAGAGATAGTTCGACTGCATGGTGTTCCATTATCGGTTATGTCTGACAGAGGGCCACAGTTTACATCTTAGATTTGGTTGAGCATGCAGGCACAGTTTGGCACACGGTTCGATCTCAATATTGCCTATCATCTACAAACTGATGGACAGTTAGAGAGACTGATTCAGATTCTCAAGGATATGCTGAGCATGTATGTGTTAGAGTACGGTGGATCATGGGAGGAGTATCTTCATTTGTGTGAGTTTGCCTACAATAACAGTTATCAGGTCAGTATTGGTATGGTAACGTGAGGCACTATATGTGATACAGGAGGCTGTGCATATCTCCATCTTGTTGGGCGAAGCCCGAGGATGTGGCGGCAATTGGTCCAAAGATTGTAGTGAATTACACAGAGAAGATACGCCTGATCAGATTGAGACTGAAAAGTGCGTAGTAGAGGTAAAAGAAATATCACGACATGTATCACGGGGAGTTAGAGTATCATGTCAGGGATTATGTTTATTTAAAGGCATTTCCGATAAATGGTCATAAAAGGTTCGAGATTTGAGGGAAGCTAGAGTTGAGGTTCATTGGTCCATTCAGAGTTGTGAAACAGATAGGCAAAGTTGTGTACAAGTTGGAGTTGCCACCTCAGTTATCTTGGACCCACCATGTATTACTTGTATCGATGCTTCGATTGGATAGGTCGAGACAGGGCAAATGGCCGACAGTGGACTTGAGGGAGGGTATCACTTATGACGAGCAGCCTATTTTGATTTTGGACCGTCAGGTGAAGATTCTGAGGAACAAGGAGATCCCATTAGTCCTTGTCAAATGGCAGCACCACGGGGACGAGAAGCTAACGTGGGAGCTCGAGTCTTATATGGGCGAGTATTTTCCTTACCTCTTTTGAGTTTGGTAAGTCTTTCCTTTAGTTTGTTTTTAATTTTAAGGATGAAATTCCAATTAGTTGGGAACACTGTAACGACCCTAAAATCTAACTCGTGTCAAGTGTCATTTTATGTCGGACATAGGCCCACTTGTTGTGATACGCTTGTCAATTCTCAGTCGTCAACACCGAGGTATGTTATTTTTGTCTGGTATTTGTACTATTTATTTATTACCCGAATGTTAATTCAATTGTCTAAACATGTGAGGACGTGTACGTTGAACACGTTTGGGTGGTGGATTGAGTTCGACCTGGAGAAACGTGTGGAACGGGTACCGGACGGACTAATTATGGGTATACAGTAATTCAGGGGGATAATTTAAAATAAAACACTGACAAAATGTAATTAAATATAATAATTAATTAATATAGGAATGTGATCTGATCGATAGTATCGATAATTGCACGCAAAAGTATGAGTTGTGTGCAAGCCGGGTATGAGAACGCCCATGAAAAATCAATTCTTGGATTGGAAAAGGATAAGGTCAAAAGACCAAGTCAACATGAAGTTACCATTTAGAGTCAAAAGAGTGGTTGGAAAGCTACAATTGGTTTCTTTTAAACTTGTTTTTGTTGAAGTAATGAATTGAGTGTCTTTGGGTTTTAAGTTAAAAGTGCAAGCATGATCTTGTAATTTTTTTATATAGTTGGTGATATGTATGTGCCTTTGGCTTTTGGGAGGGTTGTGATTCCCCATGAGTTGAGGATGGTGTCGACGGCATTTGGAAGAGGCCATGGGCATCGAAAATCTAGAATTTTTGAATCTGGAATTTTGGGTTTCCATGCAGGTAGCGTGCTAGGCAGTGGGCATAGTGTGTTACCTGTTCTGGAGAAGACAACTGTTCTTCATTACGAAGAATAGTAGCACGCAAAGCAACCTCCCTAACGCGCTAGGCACTATTCTGGCCAATTTTTAAAATATTTCACTAAGGGGTAGTTTTAACTATTAGACTACAAAACCTATCCAAATACAATGAAAACACTCTAAAACACTGGAAATGGACTTTAAGGACTAAGGGTACCGTAGCTCGGGTACCAAGGAGCTAGGCGAGTCAGATTCAGGAGTCCGGGGAAGTCGAAGTGCATATTTGAGTTGCGTAAAACCCTTGAGAATGCTTCATAGAATTCAGTTCATTTTTATTAAATGTTTTACAATTGTCGACTAGTTTATTTGTTGTTTTTCTTTTACCGTCGGTTTGATATGAAAACTGGTTGAGTTGGTTCACCAAGAGTTTTGTTATAAAGACCGGTTGAGTTGGTTCACTGGAAGTGTTGTTATGAAAACTGGTTGAGTTGGTTCACCAAGAGGTTTGGTTACGAAGACCGATTGAGTTGGTTCACCGGGGTTTACAGTTAGGATTCAAGATATGACTAGATTTATATGTTACTTTTAATCGTTGTTGATAAATTGCGAGTTCTTTAAGATTCACCTATGGTTTACATTTCTATTTGTTTGTTTAACTGATGCTCTATTTTCCATTATCTACTTGTTGCTCTGGTTTTCTTAACGCACCACATTCATGCAAGTATTTCTTCTTGCTGCTAAAGGTAATACTTGCATGTTTTATAGCTTTATTAATTTCTTTTTTGAATATTGTGTGGACTTCTCTTGGGATTTTACTCACTAGACTCGCCATCGTTTTTGTTGTATGACTGAGTGCAGATTCTTCTACAAGTAGAGGCAAGGGGATATTGGGCAACTATCTTGGACTTGTTAGTCGTCGAGAACATATGCATATTTGCCTCACTTTGGTTTATTTTGGGGACTTCGGAGACGTTAGTACATGTATATATTATGTTTTGTACATAGTACTTAATTCTGGGTTTTCCACTACTTAGGACTGTAAAAAATGTATAAATTACTAATCTTATAAGATTGTCAATGTAAACTTGAAACACAATCTTGGTAAATCAACTAACTGGCTAACTAAATTACAAATCAATTATGATAAATAATTGTCGCGAGACGTTACAGATAAGCAAGCCATGACGTTGTAGGGCTTGGTTACGTATGACGCGACATGGCGGTGCTGAAGATTTGGGGCCGCCACAACTAGTATTACGCGACAAATGGGTTAATGGGACCCGGGATAGTCGGCAAAGATATATATATATATATATATATATATATATATATATATATATATATATATATATATATATATATATATATATATATATATATGGGCACTTGTGAGATAGATCACGCCCCTCGATAGTGGAACAAAAGCTGATGTGATGTAACTCACGGCCAACCGGAACTAGATCATTACTACTTAGCCTAGTGCCAGTCTCACTTTTTTTAACTGCAATATCTATTAGCATATCTAATTTTTAGCACTTCTTTCTATTTATATGCTTTTAGTTACTTTTGTATATTTGGAAATGTGGATAAGTGGCCTTCAAAATTTACTTACTGGATTCGTCATCTCATGTTAATGACTTAAGTGCAGATCTGTTAAGTAGCAGGCCGGGCAAGGAGAATATTGGCGATTACCTCTGATCCTTTGGCATGTTTCTACTTCATATTTTGTAGGTTTTGATATTTTAGTGTATTTACTTACTTTATGTGCTTTATATACTTTTGGGTTGTATATATTTGGGTTGAGCGATAGTTCCCCGACTTGACACATGTTTATTACACTGTCAATTCGCTATCTTTGTTATTTATTCATGTGATGTTGTTTCCGAGTTTCCACACTTACGATTTATTTTACTTGTTTCTGCTAAACTGTTTAAGACTTCCATTGAATTTCGTCACTTCGAAGATGTTAGGATTTTCGTGTGTAGTCGGATGTGTGATTGAAGAAAGCCATGATTTTGTGAAGAGTTGTTCTACGCAGTTCTGAAAGTTCTCCAATTAGAAAAAATTGGTTGATAGACTTGAGCCAGATGTTGCTGGACGTCCCTCGAGCCTCTTCAAATGTTGCTCTTGTGCTCGTCTGAATACTTTAGAGCCCTACTTTTTAATGCTAGTGGCAGGTAATACACAAGCTACAAAATAGTGCATTTAATGGATGAAGTAATGTGAAAATGTTTTTATTTTCTCTCTGACATTTTTAGTTCTTCCTTTTTCTTATGTTGTGACTCGTACATCACACCATCTACCTCAACTGTATGAAAGAATATTTGTTGTAACATGTACTATAACGTTGTGTAGCTGTGTTGTGAATGTGGTTTTTCTATTGTAACAGCTTATGTCTTAGTCTTCTATAATATTGTTGTAAAAAAGTCTAAATAAATAGATGGAAAAGGCTCAAATTGTTTTTAATATCAAGACTCTTAGAGAATTTGGAGTTCTTCCTGTTGTACATCCTTATCAGAGCTATGGTTTAACCATTTTTTTAGATATGCTCTTGATTTTTATTCAATGTCATCTTCTAGTTCAATTTTTTTGGTTTTTTTTATAAAGGCGCAATGAAATTGCATTGATATAATGAGAACCCTTACGTCCATAATACATTGTTAACGTTTGATCTGCACAAGAAGAATGGAGGCGATAAGCCTTACCACGTTCACCATTGGGGGCCCTAAAGCATAAATGATAGGGAAGAAAACTGAATACAACCATGAGAGAAGCCCTAACAAAAGGAAGATGGGCCTCCTAGAGGGGACGCAAGCAAAATTACTAGACGCAAGCAACCAACGAGAAATAAATCTCAATAGCAGTGGCACCATCCGCACGCAGGCGGGAACGAAACTAACCCTAAATACTAGAACAACTTTACTATGCCCTAGACAACTGGACTATAAACACAAACCTTACCTTTAACAAAATGCTTACAGAAAGATAAACAAATAAAAGAGAGACCACCAAAAACCTCTTCTTCAAGATCAAGCTCCACCCCATCTTTTTGTAGCACCCCTAAGCATCTCCTTGAAAACTTACGAGATTAGAGAAAAGAAGAAGAACAGAGCTAAAAGTGAGAGGGAAAGGCGTTGGGGATAACAATATCGTAAGGATCGATAGTCAAGATTTGTACTTCTCCAAAACCACCTCCAATCCCATTCTGCCGCCATACTGCATCAATGGAGCCTGTTTTTGGCATCTGCAGATTTGGCCAGGGAAAGCTGTTTGGAAATGTGCCCTAGGCCAATTCTGTAAATATTGTTTAACTATTATAAGTAGATGCATGTTTCTTTTATAATAGTATCCATGAATAATTATTGTATTATTCTAAACGTCCCTAGTCAGTTATTATTGTGGGAACAATAATAAATTAATACTAGTATGAGATTGATAGTCATGTGATGATTATGTGTATACAGATATGGATAAAGATCATGAGTACTTGTTAGGAACAAATACTGGACCGACCCACTATGAGAATGTTACATGGTCAATGCCATAAGTGATTCTCATGCTAGTTATATCATTTAGTTCTTCGACTTGAGATCATCAGAGACTCCAACATTAGGAGCACAATGATTTGACACAATTAAATGTTGTCTTTAACCAGATAATTATAAAGATTGTGATTGGTCATTGTCTGACTAATGTGTGGAAGTTGTGTGATCAAGATAGGATTTGTCCCTCTCTTTTAGAGAGAGATATCTATTGGGCCCCTTGATATGTTAGACTGATAAGTGGTCATGTCTAGTGAATTGATTGGATCAATGTCACTTGACAATTTTATTACTAGTAGACTGAACTATAAGGGTCACATTCCATGTCTTAAGTTCAATCAAAAAGATAATGCATGACAAAAGGATATGATATACACTATATTTTAGGTTGTATCGATTTATTGATCTTCATACAACTTAGATAGTCATAATGTCTTGCTAGATGTCGTTTATGACTTGTGTGCCAAAAAGGGTTTTAGGTCACTGCCAACGTTGTATGAACCTATTGGGTCGCACACAAAGAACGGACTTGCGCGATTTAATATTATCTAGGTTGATGAATTTTATTTGATAAAATTCATTTTGAATATTCTCATTAACGTTGTGTTTGGTAACTCTATTTTTTCCTCTTATTTATATTAAGTCTTATTTAAAAAGAGTTTTTTTAAAATAAGTGTGTTTGATAAGTTCTCTGCAACCTCTTATTTTAAATAAGGCTTTTAAAGAATAAGAGGAAAAACTTCTTAAGAAATAAGTTAACTTTTTTAACTTTTTTAATAAGTGGTTTTTCACTTATTCGGGTAGAGGTACAATCGGCGATCAACTTTAAAAATTCCAAAATTACCCAACTCATTCGTCGCACTCCCATCTCTCACGCTCTTCTTCCGCATAACCCTCTAAACGAAATCATCTCTCACGTCATTCTTCTCCTCAACTCTCTGCCCACAAACCTTCAATGCACTCACCATCTCTCAACACCTCTCAACACTGTACACCTCTCTCTCTCTCTCTTTATTGCTCTGTTCTCTCTCTTTCATGATATGTTTTTGTTCAACTTGACCCTGCTCTTTCTCTCTCTTCATGACTTTTTTCAACTTAGACTCTCTCTCAATGGTCTGCACATAAGGTTTTTGAGAGATTCTTATCGACATGATCGATTATTGATGGGTTCCTATGACTTTTTTTTAGATTTGGTGGGTGGTCACCGTTAGGGTCAAAGTGTGTTTTTGTGGTTAGGGATTTTGTAATTAAATCAATGAATGGAGTACCTCCTTCTTTGCATCAACGAAAAAAAAACTGACTTGCTAAATAGGGCTTTTATAGACTGACATTGAAGACGAAGAAACGATAGTGAAGGTCCTCTCGCTTGATCTCGATAGAATTAGGGTCAAAGTATGTTCTTTTTTCACATAAATGACACAAATGCCCCTATAATAAGATATGACAAATTCATTTTCCAAACACTCAATTATTAAATAAGAGGCTCTTAAATTATTTTTACCAAACACCTCATAATCTATAAGACCTTATTTAATAAGTTCTTATAAAAAAAGTCTTAATGGATAAGCACTAAAAATTTAAGATGTAGAGTTACCAAACACAACCTAAGTGTCCTAGTTTGACTAGGATTCAAAACTCACCTGCATTTCTAGTGTGACTAGAAATTTAGTCTCTTAGTGAATCATATTTTGAATAGAACTCTAATTAGAATTAAAGTATGACTTTAATTCTTATTTGAGTTTTAATCTTCAAATCTAACTTATCATATTTGATTTGGAACGGTTTTTCTAACTTCCTATAACTGCTATTCTACGAATGATAGATCTCTCCCGTCCCAAGCAAAACTGGAGAAAACAACAAAGAACACCAGAAGGCCAGTACATTACAGAGGCCAGTACATTACAGAGGAGAAGGATAAAGAGTGAGATTAATCAAGAGAGAAATATTATAATTTTTGTTGTTGCCCTCTGTCCACATCAAACCATCCACCTATATAGTGATCTATTTTGAGTTTGGTTCATGAAGAAAATCATAGGTTATTTTGGAGTTGGGCAATCACACCTCACTCTTACTACAGGTAAATTTTCTTAAATCCAAATTACTTACTGCTTTATTATATCATTATTACTCAACGCTATCACAATTTCTATTTGTATCTTAGTGTGGTTGGGTGAGGAGAGCCATTGTTTTATGCTATACCCCTTGAAAAGGGCTTCAAAAAAAAATACCCGTTGAAGAAATATTTTTTGTTTGTTTTTTTACTTTTTATATCTGTTTTTAGGATTTTTAAAATTTTAAAACATAAAAATGTAGACAAAACTGATCAACAAATTTATCCAGGTCAAGATTGTGCATAACTATATATATAGTTCCTTGTACATTATAGTAACAAGTTTGTTTCAATGGAATATGTCTTAATGAGGATCATGAAAGGATATAACTACAAGGCTTAAAGAGAGATGCATCAAATAGAGCAGAAGAACATGAAAAGACAAGAGATTAGCAGAGTTTAACGAGGACTTCTTGTCCTGCAAAGATATGTGGAATGATCAATACCATCAGATTGTACAAGTGTCATTAAAAAAAATGTAGCTCTATTAGAAACAAACCTAGGAAATGTAGTTATATAAGAAACTAACTAACATAATTAACTTCGTTGAAAGTGGTTCATATATAGATAGGTCCCTTTTTTACTAATAGGTCCTAATGGTTGTTGAGGAGAGATGTCCTCCAAACTGCACAGAGAACAGGTAACACAAACCAAAGGTAAAAAACCAACTATCCAAATCAAACAAACACAAAACAATGCATAGTTCAGAAAAATCACATACATCCATAGCCAATAGAAACCTCAAAAACTAATGTTCAAAAGAGAAATACAAAAGGTTGCAATAATGTCTTCAGTCTAACAAACTTTCCTACACACAAGTAACTAACTATGAGTTCTAATGAAGTAATAATTTAAAGTACAACTTTGAAAGACAAACCAACACTCAAAATACTCAATAAGTGTTTTTTTTTGTATCGTTTTCATTTTTTTATCTTTTTTTTCAATTTTTGGTTTTTGTTTTTTGCTTTTTTTGTTTTTTTGCGGGGGAAGGGAGGTAGTAGCTCAAACGTGCATAGTTGGTTCCAAGATAAAACACTTCAACACACAGAGCACCTGCAAAAAAAATGAAGAATGTCAATAGTCAATCAACAAATTTAGTTATTCAAAAGTGGGGAAAAGCAATACACAATAGGTCTTATGCTTTGCATTTCTTCAATAACTTATAGGCAACAATGTAAAGATGTATACTCGACCATGTCATTTTTTATTATATTCTCTTGCTATCTCTATCAGTTTATGCCCAAGTATACAATGCCACGAACAAGGGCACAAAAACTATAATGTTGTAAAGATGTCTTAGGATTTTTCGTTTTCATTTTTAAGACAAATAAATGAAGCAACTTGTGAAAAAGTTGGTCAATTTTATAATTAGACATCAAATTTATATTGAGGAGTTATGATTGGGACTCACCAGATAGTAAATGACAAGCATGAAATTTAGCTTCGTACACGATGATAGCCTTGTAAAGGTAAGGAATAGAGAGCATTTCAGTAAGCACAAAACGATCACGTAAAAACAAAGAAGAAAGCAGCTCGATCAATGTAATTGTTGAAGAATCATCACATTGACTATGCTTTTACGAGTGAAATTGTTTATCAGTAAGTCATAGAGGACATGAACCATCAGTCTACATATAAAGGGAGACTTAAAATCATGTTTTCGACGCTACTTGTCCTCGAAAGAGATATTCTAGTCAATTGAGTATGCATGAGCAAGCAATGCAAGAATAGATTTTATTTTACTCCCACTCTTAAATCCATCTTTTCCTTTTGCAACAATGGGAAGCAGTGACTTAGATCAATTGATGTGACCATATCATGAGTGCAATCTTGAATTAAAGAGATTTTAATGGCATCTTTCAAGATGCAATAGACAACCTTTTTGATAGTAGAACATTATGAAGAGCTGAGACTTGCATATGTATCTAACATCTAGATGTTTTCACTCGCAAATATTCTATACAATTCTCCTCGCAAATGTTCTATACATTTCTCCACTCTGACCGTAAGTTCTAAGTCTTTAGATTCCACGTTGGATGCCACATATCATCATTTGTTACAATTATGTATGTCAATATTGGTTTCTATAACTTTGTATATGACAACATGTACTTGTAACCGCTAAAACTGTGATTTTCTACAGATAGCAAGTATTCATTATCAATTCTCTTTTCAATGTATGTTTTACGCTCAAAAACCATGTTAGCATTTGTCACATTTGTTTTCCTGTTCGTAACTTTAAAGCTTATAGAAAAAATAATCTCCTTCTGTCATTATAGTATGTGTTTGCCATTGTACAATATACAGTCGTTGGAAACATGGACTAATCAGAGAACGTCATGAAACAAAGAAAGAAAAGAACAGAATAAAAAGAAATATAATGTGCAAATATGCATTTAGGAAAGTCTGGAGCATACCAGGTGAATTTAATCAAGTCTAAATTGAAGATATAATGGACACCACTTGGTTAAAAAAATAGAGATTGAACATGAAACAATAGGTGTCAAACTCAAAGAAGAATGCATTTGAAGGGTTTCATCACATAATTATTTCAAGAGCATCAAGATTAAAAATTATTGTCCTTTAAAAAAAAGAGAAAAAAATATTGAGCACGTTTGTCTAAACTAGGTAAAGACTTTAACAAGGGAAACAACAACAAACTAAATAACATTTACAAGATGAGGCATGTATTAAGTAGTTCCATACAAAAGATAGTTTCTAGTTATAACAATTTTAGTTAAGTGAGACGTCACATTTGTTGCTTGAAGTATAAATCCATAAGACTATTACAATTAATTGTTAATATCTAATCTCTAATTTGTTGAAACTACTTGTAGTAGTAAATCATTCACCAAAATTTAAATTAGAAAGAGAGTAAATAATATATTACTAATTAGACATCAAACTTATATTCAGGAGTTATGATTCAAACTCATCAGATTGTAAATGACTAGCATGGCATTTAGTTGTGTGCTACTATGGTAGCTCCATAAGGGTAATGTTTAGCAAGAAATACTGCACACAATGATCAACAAAAATCAAAGTAGAAAGCATCTATGTCAATACAATAGTGGAAGAGTCATTCCTTTGTCTATGATGCTTTTGTTTCACTAGTTAAATCATATATCAGTAAACCATACTAGAACATATAACATCAATACGACATGAAAAGAAAGGAGAAGAAAAATGAAATAACGCTTTCATAAAACAACCACAACTTACAAGCAAAAAAAGAATGAAATAACATAAAGTTGTTACCCATCCTTTGTTACGTTTCATGTGTTAAAAAGTATGTTTGCATGTTTATTTCACACAATCAAATAAACATATTTACGTTCTATAAGATCTAAGAGGAGTAAGTAAATTTATCCAAGTTCTATATATAGAGCTCAATGTGTGAACCTTGCCTCCTTATTTAAGAATGGTGCTAGTTGTGACATCCCCTAATTTCAATTAAGGAACGTCCGGCCTGAAACCCTAATTAAGCCCCGGTAAACCAGATCGGACCTAATTAGAGCCAGCAGCCTTACACATTTCCTGACAACAACCTGTACATCTTAATATTCATTAATCGAATAAAATAAACGAAAACCAACGCAGCAGAAAATTTAAAACTTTTTCGATAAAATACAAATTATACAATACCGACATGAACATCGGTATTGAGCTCTTATTCCCACCCATTTAATTACAAATCATATTGCAATACAATATATATATATATATATACAGGAAACTCACTGCACCGTAGAGAAGATACTAAACTCCTGGTCTTCTCCTTTCCTGAGTTCCAAGTTCTAGCGTACATTCATACCTGAAAATGTTAAGGTGGGTGAGCTCCTACATGCTCAGTAAGTGACTCTCATACCAACCATCAATTATCAATTAATATCAAGGCAATGTATAACAACATGAATCAAATGCATAACTACAGGAGCATATGAATCAATATAAACAATATATATAACAGATGCAAGTTCTTTGGTTCATTGCAATGTACCCGTGATTTGCATTTCACATTTTCGTATTTGCATTGAGTCGCCTCCTCACATATCCAAGAACCAATCACTGGGCATCTAACCAGTTCTTGTCAATGTGCCGCCAACTCATAAAACACCGAGTCGCACTTACTCATCATCACTAAACCAATCACTGCTCATCTAATTGGTTTATGACTAATGAGCTGCTAAACTCAACTGGAAAGCATTGATCGGAATAATTCCCAAGGAACTAGGGCGCAGTGATGGTTAGCAATTCCACCACAGTTCCCAAACCCCATGCCGATCCGTCCCGTCAAACCTCTTTCCGAATCCATTTTCATTTCAAAACATTTTTGTAAAACCACATTCAAATCACGGTACATTGCCCCATTCCCAGTCCAGTACACTACATGCTCTATTAATACTATTTTACATTTCATAATTGATAAAAGCTACGAGTCCCACTTACCTGTCCCGAGCTTTCTATGTTTTACCGACTTGTACGACTCTCCGGAGTCCTCAAACCTTTCCACGTCGGTTCATTACCTAAAATAAACCATTTCTTATCAATTTAAGTTTAATATTCATTTACTAATACTGCTAAATTAGTCCCATTCGAATCCAACATCTCGGGACCTAATTTCTAACCTATTTTGACCATTTCACGCTTTTCGAGGTAAAACCCCGGTATAAAGTCTCCTCCGACTTTCAAATTTCTCAATTTCCATAGAAATCCCTCAATTTCTATTTGTTTGGTCAAAAAACTATTTTTCCATATTTTTCCCTATTTTTCTGGATTTTCTTTTCCATTTTCTCACTTTTCTTTCTTTTTTTTTTTATTTAATTGCCACTGAACCGGGCCGAACCGGGTTCGGCTCAACCGAGCCGAACCGGCCCGGTTCAGGGGTCATCCCCTTCCTCACGAACAGAGCAGCGCCTCTGCTTCTATTTTTTTTTTCTTCTTCGATTCATCGTTGGGGTTGGCTCTCAACCCCAACCCCAACCCGAACTGGCAAGGGAGACCACTCCCTTGCCTTCACCACTCTCGGCCATGGCTTCCGCCATGGCCGAGCTCACTCAACCTCAACAACAACAACTGCCGATACACAACAACATAACAACAACAACAAAGCACAAGCTCACCTCGGTCTCGACTCCATCAACTCCCGAGCTCTCGCCTCCTCTCGGCTCCTTCCCTCTCGGCCTTCCTCTTCTCCCCCGTTTTCTCTTCTTCTCTCTCTGTTCTCTTTCTTCTTCGTTTTTGATTTTTGAAGAAGAGATGAGGCGGTTAAGGTGGAAAAATGACCAAAATACCCTTGAGCTTATCTCATTTCTTTCTTTACTCCATTACCCTTTATGGTAATTTCACATTTTTCCAATATATTATATATATTTATATATATACTGATTTATATATAAATATATTTTTATCGATATCTTGCGCCTAAAATTCCGGTTGGCACGCCAACAAGAACATCTCGGGCGTGCGCACCACCGTATGTCCGACGCGTGTCACTCATAACCCCGCGTATCAAGCCGCGCCTGACAAATTATCATTATTTTATTATTTTCCATTTAATATATATTTATATATATATATCCACAATATATATAAATATATAATTACGCCTATAATTACGCCTATAATTACGTAATTTCCAACGCCGAGCACACTCAAGCGTAAACGCTATCTCGCGTCTCATGTGTGTCCACATGACCCACACATGGTATTAGGCATTTCCTCGTTAGTCCGATTATTCACATATATGTACTAATACACACCAAACAAACACAATACATCACACAATCCCACACACACGTTAGTCGTGACAAATCGGGCTTAACCACGAATCTAACTCGGATTAATTTGGATTCGGATTACTGTTAATCACGTGCTTAAAATAACGGGTCGTTACACTAGTTGTTCACCTCTGACTGAATTAATACTTCAATTTAGAAAACAATAGTGGGAAGGTTTGTCAATGATGAAACCGCTTTCCTTAGTGAACAAATGCTTACTCTGATTTTACTGTTTGGTTTTAATCAACAAGAGGTACACTTGTGCATACAATATCCCCAATTAGTATATAATAGGATCAATTCAAAACATAAAAAGGACAATTTTTAAAATGACATGTAAAAGTTAAGAAGAAAATCAAAATCCTGCTAAGTGCAAATATACATATAGTATGAATATCATTTCAGTCGAAGGAATCAAGAAGAACTTCAGTAGCAAAGTAGAAAGGATTGGAAGAGGGTCATCACATGACACATGGTTCATTAATTAAAGAAATTTGAAACGCACAAAGCAATAGTGAGCTTAAAAAATCATGAGACCCTTAAGAATATAAAACTACAATAACAACATAAATGAACCACAAGTGAAACTCTCAGCCTCTTTTATCATCTATAGGATTCCAATTCTATATTCCTTAACAAAAAAACACAAAATAGGAAATGCATGAACATGAGTCATAGGTTCAAAACTAGAAAGTCTGCAGTAGCAAATTATCATGATTCTAAAAGAAAATCATTGGAAGGTAATATGAATTATATGGATGAGTTTTTAAATTGATGCATAGATTCACGCTAAATATACGTTTGATAAAATGAAGAAAAAAAGCCGACTTCAAGAACTGTCATGTTTTTTCAAAGAAAAATCAGTAATGGCAATAGTAGTAAAAATATAAATGTTTACAATCGTTTCAAACACATAGAAGTATTGAAGAGTTAATTAGCCTAATTGAAGCACAAGATAAATGAATGAAAGTATATTTTTTTTTGAAAACAACATGAATGAAAGTAAAGTTAAAGAGAACAACTTAGTAGAAAAAGAAGTGAAACTTGAATTGAAAGTAAGTTGTTAAAAAGACAGTAGATTGCAATAGTTGGGAGAGACAAGCAACCTCCCTTGGCGAAAAGTTCACCGTCCCTGGTCGATCCAGTGGTGGCCTGAGGTCACAAGTCTCGGAGCAGTGATGAGTGGCGATGATCGGGAAAGTAGTAGGGGACGACTCATCAGCAACTCCCCAGTCCCGAAGCTCCCAAGTCGTGGCAAAGAGGTATCGGTGTCTAGTGGTGTGCGTATACCTTGTTTTTTTTTTTTTTTTCATGTCTGGCCAGACTGTGGTGGTGTCCTGCCGTGATGAGACTAATCGGAGATGATACTTGGAGACTCACCGGAGCTCCAATGGTCCCAGGACGCACTCGCGGCACTAGTATAGGGTTGTCAGTTTGTGTTGTTGTTCACTATCCATCGTATGTGCGTTGTTGTGTTGCTCGCCAGAGAACCATTGCGACTAGTGGCGCCAGCGCTGGACCACCATGATCAGGGGTTGACACGGACCACGCTACACACATGTTGGTGTCTCGCAACCCCGGAGTGGTCCATAACAGTGAAGGTAGAGAACGGTTGTGGTGTTTAATCGATTTTCTTTATTTTTTTGTCATTTCATGTGATTTCGATCTATCTAACAAATGGGACACCTCTAAATCGACACCCAATCTAGCAAAGTGAACCGTTATAATTGTTGCTTGGAAGGTAAATGCATAAGACCCCAGCAACTCAAAATGGTAAGACTGTGAAGGGATGATAGGTTCCTGAGCCATTCTAGCAATGCAAACAGGGAATCAAACTTCCATATATGTAGATTTCTTAGAGCGGTAAGGTGTTGCAGGTGGTGAGACAGTGACGTGATCTTGTCCTATCCCCAAATTCTTAAATTCTCAAGCGAAGAACACTACGGGTTGCTGCCATCTTCTATAGGAAGGAAAGGGAGATAATCTAACTCCTCTGAGAATCCCCCAATTTCCAACCTACGAAGAGATGGGATGCACTGCAAGTCCTCCAAGGAGAAAGGAAAAGATTTGATCCCCTTACACTCCCTGATTGTCAGTTTTGTGAGAGAAACCATGCTGCTGTGTTCTAAGGATGTTATAGATGAGCAACTACTGATTTTAAGCTTTTCGAGGGAAGTGTGGTGATGTAGTGGCAGTTGTAGATACTTTTAGGGACCATAAGTTTTGATCCAACAATCCGATTGATTATTATAATACCTTTTCGAAAATGGTACAGTTGTCCCAGGTGCTTCGTCCTCTAGGATTTGGTTTGGTGAATCCAAATTCTTTCGTTTCAGCCTTCATCGGGAACTTTTATTTTATTGTCTAATTTTAGGGTATTTTAGTATTTTACTTTATTTAAGTCGTTATAGAGTCTTAGAAGGATTAGGCGTTTTGAGTCATAGAAGGATTACATTTAGAGTCGTAGAAGGATTACGTTTAGAGTCGTAGAAGGATTAGAGTTTCTAATGGACTATATAAATCCATGATTAGGGTTGTAATCAGTATCAATTATTATCAATTTATTTCAATTTCGGTTTTCTTCAAAACTTTAAGGATTCTTCCTTGTTTGGGCATTTATGTTGCGACAGTTGGTATTAGAGCGTGAATTTCGTTCGTACTAACGATGTCCGGTGGAAGCGGTGGCATTCCAAACGTCGTTCAGGATGTTGAAGCCTTGCGAACCAAAGTGGAGGCTCAAGAGGCGACAATCAGAACCTTGGAGACAAATCTCGATCAACAATTCCAACGTATAGACGAGCACCTTGATGCGGTGATTAACAGATTTGACGCCCTTGAGGTGAATGCCAACAAACACGAGGGTGATGGTGAACAACATCCAAGAGATCAGCGTGCTCGAGGCAATGCTCTTATTGCACTAGTGGCTGCGAATTTTAGATGTCGGGTTGTTAGTGGTGACTCCAGTGACCAGTGACTCCAATGATGGTAAACATGCCCTCATAAGCATAACCCCTCCTACATACACATCTCCCTTGGAGAGTTCAAATTTATCAACTTTAAATACAAGCCTAAAACCAAACTTATTCAAAAGACTACTCGACACCAGATTCTTCCTCACTTCTGGTGCATAATACAAGACTCAACAAGGTACGCAGAAATAATATTCTTATTAGATAAAACGATTATGATTACATTAAGCTTAAACATACCCTCATTAGTAAGTGTTACAATTTTACTAGAAGTGAACTTCATATCAACACTACTTATGCCTTTGACAGTAATAGTAGCATCATTACCCATGTACAAGACATTATTTTCATCTACTGTCTCCATGGTTTAGAAGAACCACTTGTTCTTGCAGACGTGTCGAGTAGTACTAGAATCAACCCACCAAACCATATCATTTTCAACAACGTTAATTTTAGAAATCATAGCAATGAGATCATCATTGTCCTTTCTTACATTCTTTGCAGCACTTGAGGAAGCATGATGTTTGCATTTCTTCTTTTTTCCAATGATGACAGTCGAACTTGAATTGACCATCTTTCCCATAGAACCAATGAGTGACCTTCTGCTTCTTTTGATTCTGGTTTTGGTTGTTTGATTATCTCGAACCATGAGGCTTAGTAGGCCTATTCAGCAAGTGTTTTTTGAACTTTGACTCTTTCACTACATGCACCTTTAAAATTTTTTGAGCAATCTGCTCTTTTTCATTTTCCTTTAGGTCAGTGGCTAAGATACATGGTTTGAAGTCGTTGATTTCTCTGGTCTAATTTCTTACTTGTCGCATCCTCCTTAAGGTACCTCACCTCTAATTTCTCCCACAGTTCCTTGGCAGAAAGAACGTTATGGTAGAGGTCAAACAAGGAGTCCTTCATTGCATTCAGAATGTGACCTCTGCAGGTGTGGTCTTTCGTCTCCCATTTCTGCCTTTTTCTGATCTGCTCAATAGTTTCATCATCGGACTCCACAGGCTTGGGTTTATACACGACATACACCAGATGAAGTGCCACCAGACAAAAATACACCCACTTTTGCCACCTTAGGAAATCTCCTCCATCGAAGTGATCGAGATTCACGATGTTCGCCGATAGATATTTGATTGAAGCCATTGCAACAATGAAAATTTTCCTTAGATTGTTAGACCAGAAAAATCAGCTACGACTTCAAAGCATGTATCTTAGCTACTGTTCTAAAGGAAATTTTGTTCTCAATACTGCATGAATCATCAAAAATTCTAGAGGATACGATGAAGTAAAACCTAGCTGTTACTACAGTGGTGAAAGCTAGAACAATAGCTTTTGCTGTGAACATTTTGATATCTTCTTCTTCCCCCAAGCATCTTCTCTTATGGTCCTCTAGTCAAGCCAGTTAGAGAAGAAATGAGATAGTGGGGAAGAGTTGGGAGTTTCAATTGCCTTGAAACTGCTCCACTTAGTCAACATTAAATGGGTTAACACCCATTAACTGCCCACTAAGTTGAAGGGGTCAATTAAATAACCACCCATTTATAAATTCTGAAAATGGTAAAATGGTAAGAAAAATTAACCATGGTTAGCCCACATACACACCCGCACGTGCATCATGCAAAGTGCTAAGTGCGCCTATAAAAGCGCCAAAAATGTGCCATATGCAACATTGGTTTATAACTTATAAACATTGTTCTTAAATATTATTTTTTGAGAAGTGGCGGAGACAACATTGTTCTTAAATACTCAATGCTAGTGTTCTATATGCAGGGATTGATGCACAAAAATGAAAGACCATAACGTTTTTTTTTTTTTTTAATTCAACTTCTTTAAATGAAACACATTTCCTAACATAAGACCATTTGTATGGTAATAATCAGACATCAATCCTGAATTAGTTGAGGTACTAATCATATATACATAGAAACATAAAATAAACCACATTCTTATAATTAGAACTTAAAAGATATAACTGAAAAAAAAGTGTAAAAATTCTGAAACTGAAAGTAGAGGAACTAAAACCAAGATTTATATGAGGATTTGAGACCAACAACACAACAGTGTTTTTATTTGGCATCATTTCCTTAATTTGTTATGTCAGTCGATATTTAAATGACATTTTGTACCATTTCACAAGAAGTTGATCAGAACATATTATTGGACATGAACTAATTTTAGGTGTGAGGGGCTTTTTTGTTGTTTTTGTTAATCAGTACATCCTTCCTAGTAAGGAACAACAAAACTGATTAGTTTGAGTTTCGGAAGAAAGTATGGAAATTCGATTAGCACATCAAAGCATCTTATTTTGAAGTAAGTCTAGAGCCGTTAGGTGTTGAAGCTGGTGAGATGGCGAATTAAGGTTGGACAAACAGCAAATTATTAGTTTCTTAAGAGAAGAACACAATGGACTGTTGTTGCCATCGGGAAATTAAGATGATTCAATTCCCTTGCACTCCATGGCTGTTCTCATAGAGAAACCAACCTTGCTACATCTTAGGAAGTTAAACATGGACATTTTTTGATGCAAAGCCTTTCGAGAAACACAAGAACATGCAGTTCATCTTGGCTGAAACCTTGAAATTTGGGTCAGCCCTCAATATCAAGCCCCCGGAGATGCTTGTTGCAGCTTTTAAGGAGGTCTTGTTGAAAGGATGTAAAGTCTTCAACTACATGAACAATGCTCAAGCCGGTGAGGAAGGATTCATCGATGTTGTTGGCCATTGGCTCCATAACAACTGCTTTGAACAAAATGAAGTCTCAAATACATAAGATACAAGAGTTGAGTTGCAGTGAATTTAGCATTACCGCCAAAGAGAATTTCTAACTTTTCAAGAGAATCCATGCCTCTCACAACCAGAGACTCCACACTAGAGCAACTAATCATAAGTTTAAATGCCTTGAGATTAGAGGGGCGAGGTACGAGAAGCCCCTCCTTCCTAAATCTTGCAAGTTTGGAGAACCTTTGAGGGCTCCTGCTGCCTCCACATAATCATTATTTTTTGAATCATCATCATCATCATCATTCTTCTTCCAATTCATTGCTAGATGAGTAATCATTTTCATCATATCCAATGTTGCTTTCTTGGCATATATGCATAACTGATCTCAACTTCTCCATGTTGCAAATGATCAAGTGGATGTTCTTATTTGGCATTTTAAAAAGATGATTTGGCAAGAGAAGATATCTTAGACTAATCAATTTCCATAAGTCTTCTTGAAGTTCTTCCAATACAAAACACATATGAACATCTACAGTTTCCATAAGGCCACCAAACGTTATTGTGACCATTAAGAATTTGTATGTATATAGACTTATTCTGTTGTGGTTGAATTTGAGATTGTCAACAGAGTTGGAAGGTAACACAGAAGAATGTTATACTTTATGACCAAAGCGACGCACACCTTATGCAGAATTAAACATTTCATTCACAGCCAAATATATCAGCATGACAACATATTCATTATTCACAATCAGTTATGTACTCTATTGCGGACGGAGTTTCAAAGTTAGAACCAGATTGAAAGTGCAGAGAATTTGATAGATATATAATGGAGGGTTTCACAAGAAAGGGATGGAAAGCTTCACATATTTGGGTGTATTTTTATTAAATGATGATATCCGGGGAGCGTTGTGGAGAGGTGTGCCGCTAGTAAGAGAGATGATAAATCCTTCAAAAATCAATGTGTGACATCTTCAAGTGAACCAGACCTTCATATGGGATCGATGCCTGTATAAAAAAGTCTACACAAATGTACTTGTACAACATATGCAAGTGCTCAAGTAGTCTACACAAATGTACTCCCATCCATGGTCTATTGCATTTCCTTTATAATATGAACATGCACTGCTACAAGAACAACCAACTCAAGAAAATATTACCACATAGGTGACATTCATTATTCATTATTCCACATATGCATATGCATAGCAGTGCCTTCCACTGAAAACATTCTTATGGTCTTTACGCAACTCAAGCTCAACAAATTCGCCACTTCTAGTGTCATAGAGAACAAGAATATAGAGACCCTCTTGTTGTAGTAAAATCTTATAGTAGTCAATAAAACGAACTATACTCCAATATTTTGTATGTGGATTCGTTTCAGGCGCTTTAGGAACAGGTGGAATCGATGCTTCAGGAATCATATACAACTTACACCATGAATTTCTCACGCCATACTCTTTCATGACAAATATATGAGATGACCACTCTTGCAATCTTTCATAAACTAGCGAATACTCTCTCACGCCATACTCTTTCGTGAACTCTTCGCATCCTTAATCAAACGCTATTACTCTATCTTCCACCTCTGTTGGTGTACCGAAAAAACACACAAGCCAATGAACAGCTCCCCTAACGAATATGCCATTTGAATTATAAGGATACAAATCATAAAACACATAATCAAAGACGCGATGTATACTGGAGGCTTCAATGGTTTTCCACACTTGCAACGCTGACTACGTAGAAAAAACCTGAACTTTGAATGTTCCAATGATGCTGACAATCTTGTAGTCGCCCCTATTTGAACCATAATCAAATCCATACATGTTCACAGGCCAAGGCATCACGAAGTGGTAGTTTTTTTCTTTTTTTTTTTGTCAAGGATCACGAAGTGGTAGTTTAGAATTGAGGGAGAGGGTATGCTTATAAAATCTCCAATTGACAAATTCCATATACATAAACAACCATGATACGAAATCAATAACATGAGTCCGACAATCCACATGGGACTAAATATTTCCTTTGTTTTGAAAATGTCCAACAATCCCTCACCATTTTCAAAATAAACAGATCATTATTTCAAGAACATTTAAAACATTATATGCATAAATAATGGTATCTTGCGATTTGAACCACTAATTTGTGAAAAGTTCATTACATCATATTAGAATTAAATGGTAGACAAACTTTGAACCAATTATTTTATTTGATATGTAGCATAAATAGATCACTCATATAACATACACCAACAAATTGCCATAAATTTCTTGACACATTCAACATTGGCCTTATGTCCCGTGTCTTCCGTGAACGTTTTCGAGGCCAAGCCCTTAATCTCCTTGGAGAAGCCGCACTTCACTTCCACATAGCACCCCCGCAATTAAGCAAACTTTAAATACTATTAAAAGATTAACTCAACCTCCTCCCTTTTTACATGTGGGTACCAAGCACTAACAATTCCTTGATCGAAACCATTGCCATTGCCATTGCAAAAGTTTCCTTTAGATTGTTAGAACAAAGGACCGAGCAATGACTTCAAAGCGTGTAACACTACCACTTTCTAACCCATGTGGGACTAAACATTTCCTTTATTTTGAAAATGTCCAACATAATGTATGTAGCTTTTTACTATCTTCCGTCTCGAATTACAAATTTTTCTAATTTGTTTTTATGTCAAGGGGTCATACGGTGCCCTAGAATCTGTTGTTGTTGTTGTTATTTTTATTTTTTATTTTTAATACCTATTTATTTATTTATTTATTGTTTATATATACAATTGATGACGAAAGATATTCGCAAGTCTCAACTCTCTCATCTTAATTATTAGCTTTAATTTCTACCAAAAAAAACTATTAGCTTTAATTACGAAACCAATATCTTTGTAGAAAATTAATGGAGAACATATATTTGAAAAAACATTTTATTTACATGCATACATACCATGCCAGTATTTGAAGAAATTCAAAGCCTTTCGAAAAATACCAAATTGTTTTAATCACTTATAAAACCTTGAAAAACACAAAAACAACAACTATAAGTAGCAAAAGAAATAACACAATTTAAGCTAAAACACGTAAAAAATTACTTAATAACACAGCAAGAAAAATCTTTAATAAACTCATTCAACAATACATACAATCGTTTATATTAGGAAGGTATATTTTTCCTAATTTTAATATTTTATCATTATTAAATTGATCAAGAAAAAGTTACCTATTCACATTGCATAGCACAATATACTTGAAGTGTTTGTATACTCTTATCTTGGTTTCTTTAGTTCTTAATATCATTAATCCATCTCTACCATGTGCACCTCGGGATACACACCCCACGTGCAATATATGCATTGGGAATTGTGTGTGCACACCAAAAGTCACACTCATTTTCACACGAAACCTGCTCGTCATGTCACCTGGTACAACTTTTAAGAATGTGCAAAGTTCAGGCTAACTTTGCAGTTTCTTACAACATAAATTCCTCCTTCGAAGTTCTAATAGCAATATCTTGTACTTTCATCCATAGTTTTTTTAATTGTAAAGTGCATCACATTTTTCTGAGATAACAATTACAACTAAATAAGTTAAAAAAAATAACGTATATAGAAGTATTAGAAAATTTGATATTACTTCTTCATCAATATTCAAGAGCATGTCCAAGCTTATAAATTCGATGAAATATAGATTTAGTGTGTAGTTTCTAATAGACTAAGGCCAAAGATAGTATAATCTAATTTATAAGAAAAGAGAGAGAAAAAAATATACAACGCAAGAAATCATTTCCTTTATATTCTTACAATTCTATTGTTTGGAAAAATCTCTCAAAGACTCAAGCCAAGAATAATATCATCCAACAAATAGAAAAAAAAAAAAAAACACAGCTTGGAAGAAAACGAAAACGTCCCCCAATCGATGAGTTTATATAGCCAAAATAATCAATCCTAATCGAATCGTTTGTGAACAAATCTAAATATGATGACTTGATCACCATATAAACTGATCATTAAATATTGATCATTGATAAACACATTAATTATAATATATAGATAGACATGAAAATAACTCCCATATGCATGTTTCTTAAAAAAAACAAAAAAACAAACTCCTGTACTATACTAACTACTATATATGTTCTCTTAAAAAAAACTACTATCTATGTCCTGTACGTACACCTATTAGTTTTTAATCCTATAAGAATCATGCTATAGAAAAAAATAATAATAAAAAGAAACCGAAATATGTATATACCCAAAAAATAGGAACCAAGAAATACCCAAAAAAAACCAAAATATATATACGTACTAAACTGGAAAAAATATATCAAAAATAGAAACTCCACCTATGTACGTACACCTGTTAGTTTATAATCCTATAAAATAGGAATCGTGTTGTAGAACAAAAAAAAATAAAAAATAAAAACAGAAATATATATATATATATATACCTAAAAAATAGGAACCGAAAAATACCAAAAAAGCCAAAATATATACACCTACTAAATAGGAAAAAGTACGTCAAAAATAGAAACTCCCACATAAAGATGCCACAAGTCACGACCTCATTCATCAATTTCAGAAGATCTTCCTTTATATATATATAGATATGGTAACAGTTTAAATACTATTATTAGTTTTAAAAAGATAACAGTTTAAGTATTATTAGCCCTATATGGGGATGCTTCTACAATGAATACCAAATATATAGTATTTATTATGCATTTAATGCAAAACACATTATTTGTATAGCATACATATAGGATTCTATAATTGCAATAACTTATCTGGAAATCACTTGCAAAAAAAAAATAATAGTATTCAAATTTGTAAGACAGTTGTAACGACCCTAAAAATCTAACTCGTGTCACGTGTCAATTTAGGTCGTACGTGGACTTCTTGTCGTGATGCATGGGAACAATTCTCGGTCGTCGACACTGAGGTACGCTATTTTTTTTGGTTGGTGTTTGTATTAGTGTTTATTTATCCGAATTTAGATTCCAATGTCTCAAATGTGTGAGGGCGCTTGTGTGAGAACATTGACGCGGAGAAACTGGTTCAGCTCGAGGAAATGAGTTTTCCGGCGTCGGGCGCGAACTGTGGTCAAATATTTAGTTGTCCGAGGGACAAATGTGAATAAAAAAATGACAAAACACATTAAAATATAATATTTATATGTTGGGGAACATGTTCGATGACTTGGTAGGTTTGTATGCATATAGTGGTGCGAGTTGTGGTGCGAACGGGGGGGTTCGAAACCATGTATGGAAGTGTGTGCATGGGGTGAAGTCCCAAAGTGTGTCACGTAGGTGTGTTAGGTGAGTGTAGTTAGGGATGGCGGTTAAGTGGCTAGTGAAAATAAGAGTGGTTGGATCATTCTCGAGATACATGCCTACGCGAAGATGAAGAGGATATATATATAAAGAGAGATGCATCAAATAGAGCAGAAGAACATGAAAAGACAAGAGATTAGCAGAGTTTAACGAGGACTTCTTGTCCTGCAAAGATATGTGGAATGATCAATACCATCAGATTGTACAAGTGTCATTAAAAAAAATGTAGCTCTATTAGAAACAAACCTAGGAAATGTAGTTATATAAGAAACTAACTAACATAATTAACTTCGTTGAAAGTGGTTCATATATAGATAGGTCCCTTTTTTACTAATAGGTCCTAATGGTTGTTGAGGAGAGATGTCCTCCAAACTGCACAGAGAACAGGAAACACAAACCAAAGGTAAAAAACCAACTATGCAAATCAAACAAACACAAAACAATGCATAGTTCAGAAATATCACATACATCCAGAGCCGATAGAAACCTCAAAAACTAATGTTCAAAAGAGAAATACAAAAGATTGCAATAATGTCTTCAGTCTCACAAACTTTCCAAAACACAAGTAACTAACTATGAGTTCTAATGAAGTAATAATTTAAAGTACAACTTTGAAAGACAAATCAACACTCAAAATACTCGATCAATAAGTGTTTTTTTTGTATCGCTTTCATTTTTTTTTATCCATTTTTTTCAATTTTTGGTTTTTGTTTTTGCTTTTTTTTTTTTTTTTTGGGGGAAGGGAGGTAGTAGCTCAAACGCGCATAGTTGGTTCTGAGATAAAACACTTCAACACACAGAGTACCTCTGCAAAAAAAAAATGAAGAATGTCAATAGTCAATCAACAAATTTAGTTATTCAAAAGTGGGGAAAAGCAATACACAATAGGTCTTATGCTTTGCATTTCTTCAATAACTTATAGGCAACAATGTAAAGATGTATATTCGACCATGTCATTTTTTGTTATATTCTCTTGCTATCTCAATCAGTTTATGCCCATGTATACAATGCCATGAACAAGGGCACAAAAACTATAATGTTGTAAAGATGTATTAGGATTTTTTTCGTTTTCATTTTTAAGACATAAATAAATGAAGCAACTTGTGAAAGAGTTGGTCAATTTTATAATTAGACATCAAATTTATATTGAGGAGTTATGATCGGGACTCACCAGATAGTAAATGACAAGCACGAAATTTAGCTTCGTACACGATGATAGCCTTGTAAAGGTAAGAAATAGAGCATTTCAGAAAGCACAAAACAATCACCGAAAAACAAAGAAGAAAGCAGCTTGATCAATGTAATTGTTGAAGAATCATCACATTGACTATACTTTTACTACTGAAATTGTTTATCAGTAAATCATAGAGGACATGAACCATCAGTACTACATATAAAGGGAGACTTAAAATCATGTTTTCGACGCTACTTGTCCTCGAAAGAGTTATTCCAGTCAATTGAGTATACATGAGCAAGCAATGCAAGAATAGATTTTATTTTTCTCCCACTCTTAAATCTTTTTTTTCCTTTTGCAACAATGGGAAGCAGTGACTTGGATCAATTAATGTGACCCCATCATGAGTGCAATCTTGAATTAAATAGATTTTTATGGCATCTTTCAAGATGTAATAGACAACCTTTTTGATAGTAGAACATTATGAAGAACTGAGACTTGCATATGTATCTAACATCTAGATGTTTTCACTCGCAAATGTTCTATACAATTCTCCTTGCAAATGTTCTATACATTTCTCCACTCTGACCGTAATTTCTCCACTCTGACCGTAAGTTCTAAGTCTTTAGCTGCCACGATGGATGCCACATATCATCATTTGTTACAATTATGTATGTCAATATTGGTTTCTATAACTTTGTATATGACAACATGCACTTGTAACCGCTAAAACTATGATTTTCTATAGATAGCAAGTATTCATTATCAATTCTCTTTTCAATGTATGTTTGACTCTCAAAAACCATGTTAGCATTTGTCACGTTTGTTTTCCTGTTCGTATACAAAGCTATAGAATGTGTTTGACTCTTTTCAACGTATCTTTAAAGCTTATAGAAAAAATAATCTCCTTCAGTCATTATAGGATGCGTTTGTCATTGTACAATATACAGTCGTTGGAAACATGGACTAATCAGAGAACGTCATTAAACAAAGAAAGAAAAGAACAGAATAAAAAGAAATGAAAAGTGCAAATATGCCTATAGCAAAGTCTGGAGCATAGCAGGTGAATTTAATCAAGTCTAAATTGAAGATATAATGGACACCACTTGGTTAAAAAAAATAGAGATTGAACCTGAAACAATAGGTGTCAAACTCAAAGAAGAATGCATTTGAAGGGTTTCATCACATAATTAATTCAAGAGCATCAAAATTAAAAATTATTGTCCTATAAGAAAAAGATAAAAAAAATATTGAGCACGGTTGTCTAAACTAGGTAAAGACTTTAACAAGGGAAACAACAACAAACTAGATAACATTTACAAGATGAGGCATGTATTAAGTAGTTCCATACAAAAGATAGTTTCTAGTTATAACAATTTTAGTTAAGTGAGACGTCACATTTGTTGCTTGAAGTATAAATCCATAAGACTATTACAATTAATTGTTAATATCTAATCTCTAATTTGTTGAAACTACTTGTAGAAGTAAATTATTCACCAAACTTTAAATTAGAAAGAGAGTAAATAATATATTACTAATTAGACATCAAACTTATATTCAGGAGTTATGATTCAAACTCATCAGATTGTAAATGACTAGCATGGCATTTAGTTGTGTGCTACTATGGTAGCTCCATAAGGGTAATGTTTAGCAAGAAATACTGCACACAATGATCAACAAAAATCAAAGTAGAAAGCATCTATGTCAATACAATAGTGGAAGAGTCATTCATTTGTCTATGATGCTTTTGTTTCATTAGTTAAATCATTTATCAGTAAACCATACTAGAACATATAACATCAGTACGACATAAAAAGAAAGGAGAAGAAAAATGAAATAACGCTCTCATAAAACAGCCACAACTTACAAGCAAAAACAGAATGAAATAACATAAAGTTGTTACACATCCTTTATTACATTTCATGTGTTAAAAAGTATGTTTGCATGTTTATTTCACACAATGAAATAAACATATCTACGTTCTATAGGATCTTAGAGGAGTAAGTAAATTTATCAAAGTTCTATATATAGAGCTCAATGTGTGAACCTTGCCTCCTTGTTTAAGAATGGTGCTAGTTGTTCACCTCTTGACTGAATTAATACTCAATTTAGAAAACAATAGTGGGAAGGTTTGTCAATGATGAAACAGATTTCCTTCGTGAACAAATGCTTACTCTGATTTCACTGTTTGGTTTTAATCAACAAGAGGTACACTTGTGCATACAATATCCCCAATTAGTATATAATAGGATCAATTCAAAACATAAAAGGACAATTTTTAAAATGACATGTAAAAGTTAAGAAGAAAATCAAAATCCTGCTAAGTGCAAATATACATATAGTATGAATATCATTTCAATCGAAGGAATCAAGAAGAACTTCGGTAGCAAAGTAGAAAGGATTGGAAGAGGGTCATCACATGACACAAGGTTCATTAATTAAAGAAATTTGAAACGCACAAAGCAATAGTGAGCTTCAAAAATCAGGAGACCATAAGAATAGAAAACTACAATAACAACATAAATGAACCACAATTGAAACTCTCAGACTCTTTTATCATCTATAGGATCCCAATTCTATATTCCTTAACAAAAAAACACAAAATAGGAAATGCATGAACATGAGTCACAGGTCCAAAACTAGAAAGTCTGCAGTAGAAAATTCTAATGAGTCTAAAAGAAAATCATTGGAAGGTAACATGAATTATATGGATGAGTTTTTAAATTGATGCACAGATTCACGCTAAATATACCTTTGATAAAATGAAGAAAAAAAGCCGACTTCAAGAACTGTCATGTTTTTTCAAAGAAAAATCAGTAATGGCAATTGTAGTAAAAATATAAACGTTTACAATCGTTTCAAACACATAGAAGTACTGAAGTATACTTATCCTTGCTAATACAAACCATGGAATTAACCACTTTCACAAAGCATATCATCATGTAGATTGGGTAACAGTCATCTGGATTTTTAGAATTGTCATTATAATGATCTTTCTTTGTTTACTAGTGTCCACAGAGCAAAATTTCTGAAGAGTGGTCCTACCCAATTTCCAATTAGTACTTTGGCTATAAGTTTCAAAACAGTAAGCTATTTTAATTAAGTAATTTTATAAACTTATGCTAACAAGAATCATATTGCTCAGTTGCAAATTAATTTGTTTGTAAAAGTGGCTTTGGTGATGAAGTTGCAACCTTTTGTTTTTAAGCTTTCTATTTTGATTTTGACGTGTCATCAGTTTCATTCTCTGCAAGAAACATTAACTGATCTCATCGAGCTCAACAATATATGTATACAGAACAATTGGATTCAAAGAAGAGTTAATTAGTCTAATTGAAGCACAAGATAAATGAATGAAAGTATTTTTTTTTTGAAAACAACATGAATGAAAGTGAAGCTTAACTTTCGAATGAAACTATGATGAAGAATTGAAACTGGAGAGATAGAGAGTTGAAACGAGAGTTAACAAAAATTTTTAGAAGCTTAACTTTCGAATGAATCTTAGTTCATTCGTTCATTCTATTTATAGAGAAAAGTTTGTACATACAGACAAAACTGACAATATTACACATTATTGCAGTTACTATTTAACATAATTGCTGTTACTATTCATTCGGCACTATTTGACACTATTCACTATTCACAAAGGACGAAATTATTGGTGATTACTATTTTCCGACACTATTTGATACTATTCACGATGACTTTTTTACATGACTTTGTCATAAATGACAAACCGACTACTGACAACACACAATAATTTACATAAAAAGACAAAACTTGTGACTGCTTTAGTCACATCGGCTTTATTAGCTGCGACTGCTTTAGTCACATCGACTTTATTAGCTGGATGCTTCTGACTGGATGAAATTGGATTCTGACTGGATGATGTCTGATCTTGACAAAATTGTTAACTGCATTATTGGGCTTCTGTTGATGACTTGATGACTTGATCTGAGATGATGTCGATTTCTTCTAACTATTCTTGATAAACTTCTTGATAAGCATGCATTAATTTCTTCGGATGATAATTTTGACGTGATGCTTTCTTGAGGACAACTTGATGATGACAATGATGATCTTGAGGACAATCTGGATCTTATCTGGATCTTATCTGCATAAGTTTTGATAATGGCAGGCATTGGGCCTGGAGGCATGGGCCTAGATTATGAATTGGCATGGGCCTGAGGCAGGCATAAGCCTGGTGATGGCAGGCATGGGCCTGGAGGCATGGGCCTGAATAACTTAATTGGCATGGGCCTGAATTTTGAATTAATGGCATGGACCTGAATGACACTTGATTGGCATGGGCCTGAATGACACTTGATTTAATATAAATACACTTGATTTAATATAGATCGATGATATACTCAGGGGCACCTGAGCTTCCTTCATGATCTGAATGGTTTCTTGAGGAGGCAGACTGTGATTCTTCAATTCTTTGAAGTCTTGCATTCATTTTCCTGGATTCTTCTTGCATTTTCTTCAATTCTTGAAGAATGAGACTGGATGTGTCTATTGTTGCTTCTGATGATGATGATACTTGAACTGGATTTTCATTCTTAGCTGATTCTGGTTTATTTTCATTAATCTTTAAAGAAGCTTCTTTATAATTCTTTGGAGGAGGTATTATACTGAATGATGGAGAAAGCTGGTAGGCAGCTTCTTCTTTAAGAGAAGTAATGTCAAACTTGTCCCACCATTTGACATAAATTTCTCGAACTAAATGAGTAGCTGAATTTCCTTCAATATTCTTAATTGAGGTGGTATTGTAATTCCATTTTAATATCCAAGGTATGGTATATTGAGTTACAAACATGAATAGATTTAATCCTCCTTTTTTATAAAAGGCCTGGACTTTAGGAGGAAAGATTGCTTCAGTATGACCAATCGAGGTAACCATTCATGAAAAAAACATGTAGGAAAATTATGTCCTAATGGTTTTTTATACGTGATGTACCATGAATGACCTTCTGCAGGCTTTTTATAAAACAGTATGACTTTCCAAGCTTTAACATAATCATTATAGCTTACTGATACGGTTGTCTGTTCTTCTAAATTCTTGATATTCTTCAAGGTGATAGGATAATGATTATGACAAGGCATTGTAACTAAGCTATATTGCTTAGACCATTCATTACTAGATAAGACTTTCTGAATCTTGAATTTGGAGTAAGCAATCTCTTCTGAATTAGGTTTTTTGAAATGATAAAAAATAACTGAACGTGTTTGCGAAAGTAAAGCTTCATAAAATTTTATTGTGACATTTGGTCGTTTTGGGATGAAATTATGAGGATGAGGAATGAGGGTATTGACTTGATTTTCTAGACTGAGACTATGATGAGGACCATCAAGAGGATAAATAGAGAAAAAGCTTTTCAGCTGATAACTGGATATTTGATCAGGATTGGAGGCTGTATTGTACTGGCTGAATAATGGAGAGAATTTATTTTGTCTTTGATAAGTGTAAAGAGATCTACCCTTATCCATGATGATCTGAAACAAAGAATGAATTTATAGGGTTACAAGGAATTCTCTTGTGACGGCCCCGCTTCTAATCTAGGGCACCGTCCGGCCTAATCCCGTAATTAAGCCCTAATAACAACACATAGGACCCGATTACGAATTAGTCAGCCTTTACTACCTGTGTTCTCTTGTTTAAACAATTATTTTATTTAGCGGAAGTCTTTAATATTTTAGCGGAAATTTTATTTTATTTTATTTTTATTTTATTTTTTTTATAAATCCTAAGTGTGGAAACCAGGAAATAACGATCACCATATATATGCAAGTAAACGGCAAACATATATAAACAAAGTGAAAGCCAAAAGTCGGGTAATCTAACGCTCATCCCAATAACATCCCAAAAGATAAAGACATAAGTAAACATAATACAAAAGTACCCTACATGTACGGGCAGCTACGCGCTCGGAGCTCAGAGGTAGTCGCCGATCTTCTCCTTGCCCGGCCTGGTGCTGCTCGATGGACCTACACCCACCGTCACAAACTAGACGGTGAGTATAGTGATATTTAAGTGATAACTGGGAAATCTAATACTACATTTCCAATTTAAACAAAAGGTATTTAAAAGCATATGTAGTCAAGAAATGCTTGAATAAATAATGCAAGTAAATACCAACATTAACAGATACCCATAAACCGACACGTGCTAAGTCGAGATGATCTACGTCCGGTCGGCGGTGAGAACTATCACCTAGCCTTTTCCACTACTTGTATGGAGCTATGCTCAACATATGATAATAATCTCTCTTTTTTTTTTTTCTAATAACCTCAAATTTGCGAGTCGTGCTCTGCGTATTTAAATCATTTATACTTGCCGACAACCCCGTGATCCATGTCACGTGTGCCGCCCAAGTGTAGTGGCGAGTGCCGAGACCCCGAAAGACCGAAATCCTCGTGAATCCGTGCATCTCATGTGCAATGGACACTAGATAATCCCTACTTTAGTTTTCAAGAATATATATCCTAAAGTTGTTACGATTTCAACATAAGTTAGGCTACAAAGCCCCAAGGGAAGTAGAAGACAAGTCCAACATAACAAATAACCCTATAGCATGCATTTTCTAAATATCCATTAGCCACATTCCAAGACAAACATTGAGCATATAAGGAAACATGGAGTCAATGATATAATAAATAAGGCATCATGCTATATCGATATTCAATATGAGTAGAAACAAGGAAAGCATAATGTGGGAAATAAATTAGCTAGTCTACAAATAGACTGAAAATTTATAAATGACTGGAATGAAATAAAGTAAAGAGTTCCCACAGTTCACTTACCAGTCAACGCAATAGTCCTAGCTATCCGGCCTCCCGACACCCGACACCCGCGTCCCTAGACTCCCGGTACACTCTCCTAAGTCCTGGTGTGTTTAGATAGGTATTTGGTTGGTTTTAGGTCAAGTCAAATAGATTTGTGAACCTATAACCCAAAACAGCCCCTTAAGTTCTTGCAAAACTCCAATTTGATACTTAGTATTGCAGCGTTAATTAAACCATCATAAACTCTAAATCATCAAAGATACTTAAGAAGAAAGTTTTAGCTCTAGGTCTTAGCTTTTTGGAATGGTATGGTGTGTAAGGTTTCGATATAAAATGAAGGAGATATTAAATATTTTCAAAGACAACTCAAATTTGAATCAAAATCTGATCAGCGAGATTCTTAAAGTCCGTTCTCCCAATTTAAAGCTCCAAAAATCATAATTTTTGGTCACAAGTCACTTTACATATCCAAGAATAACATAATAAAAATTCATCTCATTTGGATATGAATTGGAGGAGTTATGCCTTTTCAAAGTTCACCTTCAATAGTCCCATCATGACATTTAAATTACCTATTTGCAGAGCATTTTTGAGTTAGAAAGAGCTGGAATTTCAAAAACATGGTAACACAAAAGTTGTTCGTATATGAGTTAGCTTTCATATGGCATTGGAATCACTTAATTTGGAGTTATGATGAGTGAGTTATGTCCAAATTACAGAGGCTGTATCAAGAAAATCAGATTTTCAATTTTACAAGAAAAAAAAAACCCCAATCTTTGACAAAACTTCTCAATTATGAAATACAGCTTAGGGAAATCACTTAGTGTTTCAAAATGAGTTAAAACATCATTAAAACATCTTTGAAATTGATTTTATATAAAAGCTTCAATATTCATAACCAAGAACACAACAATTGAAGCATAAAAGAGTATAGATGATACCTAAGGTTTTAGCTTTGATGGTTGTCACTTGAGCTTCCTTTGATATGGAAATTTGGCTCTCTTACACCCCAATTTCCAGTAAACAAAATCCCCTAACAGCTCTGAATTTTTTTTTTTGCTTGGTTTGTATGCAAATGAGAAGGAAAGTGTTTAAGTGTTTCTTTTATAGTGTTGGGTTTTCATCAAGTTGCACAACTCCATCTCCATGTGAATCAAGGGTCATCAAACACTCCTACTCACCTATTTTTTTCAGCTCAATGACACTTGTTAAGCATGAAACCCCCTAAATGCCACTTGTCAAGCATGTAGTTTCCTTTATCATGGTCATCCATCATTTGATTTTTTTGTCCATCTCTAAGATGATCTAATGACCATTAATTACTCCTACTTTCACTAAAATTTTAGCTTTGTGACACAAATGCATGACACAAATTACATGGGAGTGTGTGCTAGTACACATCCCTAGGCATATCCAAAGGGTGGTTGTAATTACATTTGACCATAGGCCTTAATATTTGATTTCATTTAAATAGAACATAGGCTAAGTAATAGTTTATTTAAATTGATGTGTATACCATAGACTTATGTTATGAAATAAATTAATTAACACTCATTTGACTAAACTTAGACTTACCACATGTCTAGCTACCCGACTCCCGCTCGCACACAAACCGAGGCGTGTCCCCGTCGCGTCTCGACGCCTATAACGCATGAACCGACTTAGTTAGTCTACACATATACATATCACTAGGCATACACCACAACAAATATATAATATACCTCGACCACGTGCCTCGGTAGGTGTGTGCACCTCACGTGGGTCCCACATCACGGGTCGGTCATCCTGATTAAACAAGTTAATCAAGATTAGGAAATTGGGCCGTGACAAATATTCCCAACAAAATGGAAATTTCGTCCTCGAAATTAAATTCAGAGTTAGGATTATACCGACTCGAAAAGGTACGGGAAACGATCTCGCATATAGTCTTCCCGCTCCTAAGTGAGTTCCGAATCACTGTGGAACTGCCACTTGACGAGCACCTTTGGGATGGACTTGTTCCTCAACTGGTGTACCTTTCGGTCTAGGATCTGGATAGGTCGCTCCTCATATGAGAAATCCTCGCTCAGTCGATCCGACTCAAGTCAACGTTTGTCGGTCGTGCGCTGCCTTTCGACTCGGCCATCGAAGCATCGAAATATGAAAGACCGGATGAACACCCGACATTTGCGGAGGAAGCTCTAACTCGTACGCAACCTTTCCAACCCGTTTCCTTACTCGAATGGCCCGATGAAACGCGGTGCAAGCTTGCCCTTCACACCAAATCTCTGCAGACCCTTCCGAGGGGAAACCTTAAGATAGACGTAGGCTCCCTCGGAATAAGTGAGATCGTTGTGGTACTTGTCTCGCATACTTCTTCGCCTCTCTGGGCTGCCTTGAGTCTCTGTCGAATCAATCGTACCTTCTCAGTGTGGTCAACAACAATCTCAGACCCTATTGTCACTCTGTCCTCTGGCTCAGCCCAACACGAGGGTGAGCGACACGGTCTGCCATATAAAGCCTCAAATGGTGCCATCTCAATGCTAGCCCGATAACTTGTTGTTGTATGCAAACTCACACAATGGTAGGTACTCCTCCCAAGATCCGCCGAACTCTAATACACAAAGCTCGCAACATGTCCTCTAGAACCCGATTCGCCTCTCTCTCTGTCCGTCGGTCGCCGAGGATGGATAGCATGTCTTGAATCAGTAGGCGTGTACCGTCTTCGCTTGCTCTTGCATACTCGCCACATCCCGGAAGTATACGTAGCATCTCTCTCGATGTGATGGTCAACGGTACCCCATGCACCTAATGATCTCCTCTCGAAAAGTATACTCACCGATCAAACGTGTAGTGCGCCGCAAAGCGGTAAAATGAGCAGACTTTGTAAGTCTATCAACTATCACCCAAATGGAATCATGTTTCTTGGTCGTCCTCGGCAACCCTCGATGAAGTCCATGGCGATGTCTTCCCATTTCCATCTCGAATGGGTAATGGTTGTAACATCCCTCCAGTCTACGATGCTCGCCTTCACTTGCGACAAATCTCACAATTCCCGATAAACTCGACACATCCGCTTTCATCCCAGGCCACCAGAAATGTCTCTTCATGTCGTGATACATCTTAGTCCTGCCTGGATGAACAGTAAATCGGGAATGGTGTGAATCCTGAAGAATTTCCTCTATCAGCTTCGGCATCTCGGGTATCCACAATCCGCCTTTGAATCTCGACACGATCGATGTCTCTGTCCAATCAACACAATCTAAACTCCGCGCTAGCTCGCTGAATTGCTGGTACAACCTGTTAGTCCTTTGACCCTCTGACACACTCTGTGTAGACACGGTATGTACTCTCGTTTGTGCGCAGATCTCGATCCGGGTATCGATAGGAACGTCTGACTGACCTACTGTCATCGCTGCCTCAAGTAATCCGTACTCGTGCATCATATGACATCTGACAACCTCGGCGTCTCTGGTCGGTCTCCTACTCAGTGCGTCGGCGACTACATTCGCTTTTCCTGGGTGATATTCCAAGGAAAAGTCATAGTCCTTCAAGAATTCTAACCACCTGCGCTGTGTCTCATATTCGGTTCCTTCGTGTGAAGAGATACTTCAGACTCTTGTGATCAGTGAAAAGTGTGAATCTCTCTCCATACAAGTGGTGTCTCCACACCTTCAGCGCAAATACGACTGCTGCTAACTCAAGGTCATGCGTCGGGTAGTTCTTCTCATGTGTCTTCAGCTGTCTCGAAGCATAAGCCACAACTCCGCTACCCTGCATCAACACGCATCCAAGTCCCGTGTGTGAAGCATCAGTGTATACTAGGAATCCCTGTCCAACCTTAGGCAGTGTCAATACTGGTGCGATCGTCAACAACCTCTTCAACTGCTCAAATGCGTTCTCGCATTCCTCTGTCCAGTCATACACGACGTCCTTCGTGTCAATCTAGTCATCGGCGAAGCGATCTTAGAAAAATCCTTCACAAACCTGCGGTAGTAGCCTGCTAATCCCAGAAAACTCCTGATCTCCGTCACTGACGTCGGTGCCGGCCAATCCATAATCGTCTGAATCTTGGACGGATCTACGGCAATCCCCGTTGCTCCAATAACGTGACCCAAAAACTTGACTTCGAAAGCCAAAATTCACACTTGCTTGAACTTGGCATATAAACGGTGCTTCCTCAACATCTCGCAACGTCTCCCCGAGTCTTCGCTCGTGATCCTCCCGTGTCCTCGAATAGATCGAATGTCATCGATGAAGACTACTACGAACCGGTCAAGAAATGGCCCGAATACTCGGTGCATAAGGTCCATAAACACGGCGGGGCGTTGGTTAGCCCGAACGGCATAACCGTAAACCGGTAGTGTCCATATCTCGTGCGAACGCTGTCTTAGACTGGTCCTCGTCCCTGATCCTAAGCTGATGATACCCTGATCTCAGGTTTATCTTGGAGAAGAACTGTGCTCTCTCACCGCTCAAACAAATCATCAATCCTCGGTAGCGGGTATTTGTTCTTGATTGTAACCTTATTCGATTGTTACTGTAGTCGATACACGTCGTAGACTACCATCCTTCTTTTTCACAAAAAATGTACCGGCGCTCCCCACGGCGACATGGAAGGTGTGATGAATCCCTTCTCCCCCATGTCCTTAAGTGAGCCCTCAACTCCTCTAGCTCCTTCGGGGCCATGCGGTAAGGTGGTATCGCGATCGGTTTGGTGCCCGGTACTAACTCGATGATGAAGTCTACCTCTCGCGGCGGCGGTAGTCCCGGCAACTCCTCGGGAAAGACGTCGGAAAACTCTCTAACGATCGGTATGTCCTCAAGTCGGGGTCCCCGACTCTCTGCTATATAGTATACAAGGCTACTAGAGTCTCCATCTCCTCACTAGTCGCCAATCTACCTCTCGTGGTATCGACTCTCGGTGTACTACCTCGGTGTACGAACATCGGACGTCCCGGAATCTCAAATATGATAGACTTACTAAAACAATCTATGTGAGCATGGTATGCGATAACCACCCATCCCGAAGAGAGCGTCGAACTCTAACATCTCAAGGACTCTAAAGTCGGCGGGTAACTCTATCCCACTAATCTCTACTTGGAACTCTCTCAACTAGACTATTAGGGTAAACCCTATCTCCGTGCGGCGGTGCTCAATATCAAATGTACTCCAAGCCTAATCGGTGTCAATCCTAGTATGCCTAACATGCGTCCGAAATGAAGGAAATAGTGGAACCCGAATCAAATAAAGCATAAGACTCTCTACCAATGATAGAAATCGTACCCTCAATGAGACTCGCGTGGCGTTAGTATCCATTTGTGCCACCATGTGAGCCGCCTCTCGACTCTGTGGTGGATACACTCGCTCGGGGTGGACACTCCTCACTAAATGTCCCACCTGTCCGCACCCGTAACATGAGACCTGTCTACGCCGACCGAATCGTGGTCGTCCCCGAACCGAGTCTGTCTCTCGTCCTGACGTGGTCCCTCTCGCCTCTACCCCCGCCTCGGCCTCTACCACCCGCTGCGATACGTCGTGGTGCGATGGTGCCGGAAGGGCAAGTCTCTCTGGCGCTGGTAATGCTGGCCTAATCGATGGTGGTGGTAAGGAACGTCCTCTCCCTGAGCTCTGTGCTGACGCGACATAAGACACCTGAGGTACCACCGATGTGAAACGTGAAGTCATCCCTGATCCCTGAGAACCCCTATCCCATGTCCTAGGTGCCTTGCCACTCCGTCGTCTCCTCTCAAAATCTACGGCCTGCTCTAATGTCAATCTCTGCCCTAAGCCTGCCCTGTCAGCTATTACACCAAGGTAGTAGGTCTCGTGGGAAAGTGCACGCTCGTATATCTCGGTGAGTGTCCTAGCGCCCGTGCTGACTACGTAATAGCCAATGTCCGCTCTCAGACCTGCCCCAAAATGATACACATCTCCTAACTCATCTCGGACCAAATCCCTCGCAACCTGCCTCAGATACCCGTATCTATCTCGGTACTCCATAACTGACTCATCTGCTCGTTGCCTCAAACTCATAAACTCTCTCCTCAACCTCATCATGACTGCCGGCGGGAAGTACTGCTGATAAAACTTGGCCTTAAAGGCCATCCATGACTCAAAGTCCCCATCGGTAGCTATAGTGGTGCGCCACCAGACGTCGGCATCTCTCTGTAGCGTATAAGAAGACAAATCTGGGCGAAGTCTATCCTCGATCCCCAAAATCCGATGTAGCTTCTCCTGTGATAATATCCATCCTTCAATCTTCTCAAAGTTTCTCTCCCCGTCGAAGTACACTGGCTGAAGGCGGAGAAAGTGCTTCACCAGCTGAATCCCTACTGCTGAGCCTGAAGGTGTAGGTGTGGGAGTCGGAGTCATCACTGCTACCTCTGCCGTCGAAACGGTCACTACCGGAAGGGTCGGCGTCACTACCGTGTCCTGAACAATAGGTGGGTCTAGTACGGGTGCGGTATCTGAACGCTGGGTGGTATAGTAGTAGGTCCAGTCGTCGGATGTGTGGTAGTCGCAGGAGTAGTGGCGACGGCCTGAGTAAGTGCGGTGATCTGTTCTGTCATGAAGGCCATGAAATCAGCCATCTGCTGTCCCTGTGCCGCTACTCTATCCGCCAACCTCTGGATAGTCGTCGTCGATGTAATAGGAGGCTGACTACGCTAGCACCCCCGTCGCCTGTCTCGCGTGCATCCGTCATCGTCGTCTTGCATGTGGATAACGATTTCCTATCACTATTACGAAGTCTACCACGTATATACGTATACATATTGAAAAAGATAGCATATATATACAAATTCCCAACTCACTTTCACTCAATTCCCAACAAAATAATTCCTAGGCAAGGTTCATCTGGTTTCCACTTCTAGGGTGTGTATTTTATTCAAATTTATGCTTTACTCCTTGATAAATGATCTTTGATACCAATCAGGAAATTAGTATCAAAATCCTTATTCAACACTATGCTTTGCCTCTAAGGTTCTAAAGCCTAAGCTCTGATACCAACTGTGACGGCCCCGCTTCTAATCTAGGGCACCGTCCGGCCTAATCCCGTAATTAAGCCCTAATAACAACACATAGGACCCGATTATGAATTAGTCAGCCTTTACTACCTGTGTTCTCTTGTTTAAACAATTATTTTATTTAGCGGAAGTCTTTAATATTTTAGCGAAAATTTTATTTTATTTTATTTTTATTTTATTTTTTTTATAAATCCTAAGTGTGGAAACCAGGAAATAACGATCACCATATATATGCAAGTAAACGGCGAACAAATATAAACAAAGTGAAAGCCAAAAGTCGAGTAATCTAACGCTCATCCCAATAACATCCCAAAAGATAAAGACATAAGTAAACATAATACAAAAAGTACCCTACATGTACGGGCAGCTACGCGCTCGGAGCTCAGAGGTAGTCGCCGATCTTCTCCTTGCCGGCTTTGGTGTCGCTCGATGGACCTACACCCACCGTCACAAACTAGACGGTGAGTATAGTGATATTTAAGTGATAACTGGGAAATCCTAAACTTCCTTTCCAATTTAAACAAAAGGTATTTAAAAGCATATGTAGCTGAAAAATGCTTTGAATAAATAATGCAAGTAAATACCAACATTAACAGATACCCATAAACTGACACAGGCTAAGTCGAGATGATCTACGTCCGGTCGGCGGTGAGAACTATCACCTAGCCTTTTCCACTACTGTATGGAGCTATGCTCAACATATGATAATAATCTCTCTTTTTTTTTTCCCTAATAACCTCAAATTTGCGGAGCTGTGCTCGGCGTATTTAAATCATTTATACTTGCCGACAACCCCGTGATCCATGTCACGTGTGCCGCCCAAGTGTAGTGGCGAGTGCCGGAGACCCCGAAAGACCGAAATCCTCGTGAATCCGTGCATCTCATGTGCAATGGACACTAGATAATCCCTACTTTAGTTTTCAAGAATATATATCCTAAAGTTGTTACGATTTCAACATAAGTTAGGCTACAAAGCCCCAAGGGAAGTAGAAGACAAGTCCAACATAACAAATAACCCTATAGCATGCATTTTCTAAATATCCATTAGCCACATTCCAAGACAAACATTGAGCATATAAGGAAACATGGAGTCAATGATATAATAAATAAGGCATCATGCTATATCGATATTCAATATGAGTAGAAACAAGGAAAGCATGATGTGGGAAATAAATTAGCTAGTCTACAAATAGACTGAAAATTTATAAATGACTGGAATGAAATAAAGTAAAGAGTTCCCACAGTTCACTTACCAGTCAACGCAATAGTCCTAGCTATCCGGCCTCCCGACACCCGACACCCGCGTCCCTAGACTCCCGGTACACTCTCCTAAGTCCTGGTGTGTTTAGATAGGTATTTGGTTGGTTTTAGGTCAAGTCAAATAGATTTGTGAACCTATAACCCAAAACAGCCCCTTAAGTTCTTGCAAAACTCCAATTTGATACTTAGTATTGCAGCGTTAATTAAACCATCATAAACTCTAAATCATCAAAGACACTTAAGAAGAAAGTTTTAGCTCTAGGTCTTAGCTTTTTGGAATGGTATGGTGTGTAAGGTTTCGATATAAAATGAAGGAGATATTAAATATTTTCAAAGACAACTCGAATTTGAATCAAAATCTGATCAGCGAGATTCTTAAAATCAGTTCTCCCAATTTAAAGCTCCAAAAATCATAATTTTTGGTCACAAGTCACTTTACATATCCAAGAATAACATAATAAAAATTCATCTCATTTGGATATGAATTGGAGGAGTTATGCCTTTTCAAAGTTCACCTTCAATAGTCCCATCATGACATTTAAATTACCTATTTGCAGAGCATTTTTGAGTTAGAAAGAGCTGGAATTTCAAAAACATGGTAACACAAAAGTTGTTCGTATATGAGTTAGCTTTCATATGGCATTGGAATCACTTAATTTGGAGTTATGATGAGTGAGTTATGTCCAAATTACAGAGGCTGTATCAAGAAAATCAGATTTTCAATTTTACAAGAAAAAAAAAAAACCCCAATCTTTGACAAAACTTCTCAATTATGAAATACAGCTTAGGGAAATCACTTAGTGTTTCAAAATGAGTTAAAACATCATTAAAACATCTTTGAAATTGATTTTATATAAAAGCTTCAATATTCATAACCAAGAACACAACAATTGAAGCATAAAAGAGTATAGATGATACCTAAGGTTTTAGCTTTGATGGTTGTCACTTGAGCTTCCTTTGATATGGAAATTTGGCTCTCTTACACCCCAATTTCCAGTAAACAAAATCCCCTAACAGCTCTGAATTTTTTTTTTGCTTGGTTTGTATGCAAATGAGAAGGAAAGTGTTTAAGTATTTCTTTTATAGTGTTGGGTTTTCATCAAGTTGCACAACTCCATCTCCATGTGAATCAAGGGTCATCAAACACTCCTACTCACCTATTTTTTTTCAGCTCAATGACACTTGTTAAGCATGAAACCCCCTAAATGCCACTTGTCAAGCATGTAGTTTCCTTTATCATGGTCATCCATCATTTGATTTTTTTGTCCATCTCTAAGATGATCTAATGACCATTAATTACTCCTACTTTCACTAAAATTTTAGCTTTGTGACACAAATGCATGACACAAATTACATGGGAGTGTGTGCTAGTACACATCCCTAGGCATATCCAAAGGGTGGTTGTAATTACATTTGACCATAGGCCTTAATATTTGATTTCATTTAAATAGAACATAGGCTAAGTAATAGTTTATTTAAATTGATGTGTATACCATAGACTTATGTTATGAAATAAATTAATTAACACTCATTTGACTAAACTTAGACTTACCACATGTCTAGCTACCCGACTCCCCGGCTCGCACACAAACCGAGGCGTGTCCCCGCTCGCGTCTCGACGCCTATAACTGCATGAACCGACTTAGTTAGTCTACACATATACATATCACTAGGCATACACCACAACAAATATATAATATACCTCGACCACGTGCCTCGGTAGGTGTGTGCACCTCACGTGGGTCCCACATCACGGGTCGGTCATCCTGATTAAACAAGTTAATCAAGATTAGGAAATTGGGCCGTGACATCTCTGGATAAGAAATCAAAAAGGGAGTTATTTTCTCCTTTTATATATTCGATATCAAAATCAAAAATACTTAAAATAGCTTGCCAACGAGCAAATATTTGTTTTGAAAATAAATTTTTTATATCTTTCAAAAGTATTTCTTATACTGATTTACAATCAACTCCTATTAAAAATTTTTATTCAAAATATCTGCTTGAAATTTCTGAACGGATAAAACAATTGCAAGAATTTCCTTTGTGACTGTACCGTAATTCTTTTGGGTGTTATTCCAAAGTCTTGATGTTTAACAAACAAGTTGTTCATTTCCTTCAGGAGTTTTTTGAAGTAATATACCTCCATAACCTATGTCTGAGGCATCTGTTTGAATTATTTTTGGATAAGTAGAATTAGCTAAATGTAAACATAGTAATGCTTTTACTTTTAACTTGATCTTTTGTATTGCTTCTGTATGACTAGGGGTCCAGATAAATTTATTATCTTTTTTAAGAAGTTCTAAAAGACATTTTTTATCTATTGCCGAATTTTTATAGAAATCCGATAAGTAATTTAAACAACCTAAAAATCTTTGTAACTGTTTTTTATCTACTAATTGATCAGGGAATTTATTTGCAAATTCTATAACTCTATTAATAGGAGTTATTGTTTGATTCTGTATTTGAAATCCTAAAAAGTTTATAGTTATTTGAAAAAGTTTTATTTTCCTTTGGGATAATACTAATCCATTTTTAATTATTATAGATTGAAATGTATACAAATGTTTCCAATGTTCATCCATTGATTTGGAAAATATAAGGATGTCGTCTATATAAACTAAGATATATTCATAATAAGGATAAAACACTTCATTCATCATTTTTTGAAATTCTGATGGGGTATTTTCAAGACCAAATGGTATAACATTCCACTGATACTGATCGAATGGAGTGTTGAATGCTGTTTTATATATATCTTTATTTGTAATTTGTATTTGCCAAAATCCTAACTTTAAATCAAATTTTGAAAAGATAACTGAATTGGTTATTCTCTTTATTAAATCATTCTTATTTGGTAATGGATATCTTATTGTTTTTAAAACATTATTTAATGGTTTATAATTTATAACAAGTCTTGGGGCTCCTCGTTCTAATTCTGCTGCATTGTCGACATAAAAAGCTGTACAACTCCATGGAGATTTAGATGGGGTTATTAATTTCTTTTGTAACAAATCTTTTATTTCTTGATCACATAATTTTAATAATCTTTCATTCATTTGTGAAGGATTGGCTTTCGTGGGTATTTTATCTTCATTAAAATCATTAATGTAAGGTAACGAAACTTGATAAGTTTTTCTATCCCAAAATGCTGAGGGAATTTCTGAACAACATTTAATAATTAATTGATCTTGAAACATTTTAATTTTCTGTTGAAAGGATAGAGTATTTATTATTTGTTCTATTTTTAAATTTTTAATTTCTGATTTTAATTGTCCTATAAAAGTTAGTTTATGTTCAACCAGATTGATTAATTGATTTAAATATCTAATTTTTTGTTTATTAATAAAATTGAAATTAACTTCTTTATTTTCTATACTTGATTTTATACCACTTGATGTAACCGAGAATGGTTGAATTTTTTGTAAGAATGGAGTTCCTAATAACATATCATGTTGTAAATCTTTGACTATTATAAAAGATGTTGGTATACAAACATTATTTTTACATATATGAGCAATAGGAATTTTTAACTTAATTATTGATTTATTTCCTTCTGCTGTTGATATTCGACTGTTTGTTTTTTCACAAGATATTGTAAGGGATTAAACCTTCTCTTATACAATTTAGATCTGCACCTGAATCTATTAAAGCTTGTAATGAACATTTATAATCTTTTATTTTTAAGGTTATTGAAGTAAACCATCGTTGATGAGTATATGACGTAAGTGTTTCTATGAATACATTGTTATCATAAATTGAAAAGTTTTCTGAATTTATATTTTCCTCTTCTATTTTAATTATTTTTTCTTTAAGAATTTTTATTTCTTCTTTTAACTGATTTATTTCAAATTGTAATGAATTTATAGTTGGTCCTGTAAAGGATTTAGATCTTTTATTTACATCTTGAATTATATCTTTCATAGTATGATAATTATTATGTAAATTAATTTGGCATTGAAATTTTATTTCATTTTCATTTATCTGAGAAGTATTTTCAATTTCCTTTTCTGTATTTAAAATCTTTGTATAATATTTATATTTTAATATTGGATCTTCTATTTGTTCACCGATATCTAAAATTAATTTTTCATATGTTGTTAATACATTAATTTCATTTTCTGAATATGAGCTAGATGTATATATATTCTGTATATTTTCTATGCAATTACATGTTTCTGAAGAATTAGAGTTATCACTATTTGCTATTTCATTTACTTTCTTTTTATAATTTTTTAAATGACATTTATTTGCGTAATGACCTGGTTTTCCACATTTAAAACATTTATTAGTTTTATTTTTGGTAAATTTATAATTTTTTCTATAAGTTTTTCTCTTAGGTTTATAATAAAAATCTTGATTGTTTTTATTATTAAATCTTTGCAATATTCTTCTTCTGTATTTTGGTTTATTAGATTGTGTTTGTGTTTGAGCAACTTCATGACCGAATTGATAACAAAAATCACCTATATCTCTACGATTATCTTTATAATCTTTATGTAATTGTCTTTTTAACTTTATATCATTACATATTGATAATCGTACTATCTGAATTGTTTGAATTATATCACCATAAGTAAATCTATTATAATTTAAAGTTCCATCGCATTTTTTTCTTAATATATGTCTAACTTTTTCTACAAATGAGTATGGTAATCCGGAAACAAATCTTTCTTTATAAAATGGAGTTTCATCTTTAGTTAAAGTATAAACTTTCGTTAAAAATGTATCTTTATACCACAAAAAATCGGATAATGTTCTGCATCTTAAACTTTGTAATTGTTCTCTAATTTTTTCTTCTATATGACTTAATGTTCCTATGAAATGCCAAATTATATTGGTTAGCAAGGTTCTTACACCATTAAATTGTTCTTTACCATTTTTATCTAGTACTGGATTTCCGTTTTCGTCTCTAGATATGGAATTTATGATTTCTAATCTTTGAGTAGTTGATAAAGAATTATTCCACCAACCATTCATTTGACCAGTAAGTCCTACGGATATTGCTCCTACTATACTAGGTTCTGGATGATTTTGAATTTTGCATGTTGTTGCATAAGTTAACATTTGTTGCATTACTTGTAAAACTCTATATTATGATAATCCATCGATATTCCATTCATAAATTGAATTTCCGTCAAACTCAATTCTTTTATCACCTTTTTCTTTTAATATCATATCTACAGGAGATGGTCTAGAATAATAAGGTTTAGTATTCCATTTGTTATATATTTATGTTTTATAGGATAATGGATTTTATTTATATCTAAATCTGATGATGTTTCAATGCTGGATTCTGTCATTTTTATTGGACTGATTTCTAATGAATTTTCTGATAAACTATCAGATGTTATTGATTGATTCTCTTCTAAAATGTTTATTTCAGGCATCTTTTCTTTCGTATCTTTCTGATTTATTTGTAAAGTACTAATTTTTGATGCTATTGTTTGTAATAATTCTTCTGAGTAATTTGGTTTTATGATATGTAAATTTCTTAAATTATCTTTCATCATAGGCTTTTTTAGTATTAATTCGTTTTCTACCTTTGTATTTTTAGAATTTTCAGTATTTTTACTAGTAGATGGATTATTATGAGAAATGTTTGATAAAGAAGATAAATATATATTAGTATAATTATTTTGTTCAATTATATGATTTAAATCTTTTCTTGATATAGGTCTTTCTTCTTCAAAAGTAGTTTTTAATGGTACTACCTTAATGTTTTCATTGATTTTGATAGAAGTTAATGGCGGATGAGTTTGAATGTATTTTTCACCTTTTGTTCCTTCCCATACGGTATTTATCTTATGTATTATTTTTGGACAGGATAATGTTAAATAATAAAAAAACTGAATGTTTTGTTTATTATTTTTAATATAGGCAAAATATTTTTCTCTGAATATTTCTTGTTGAGATTTTGAACAAATTTTATAAAATATTGGGGTCAATGGATGTTTAAGAAATTGATCTTTTAAATTATGATAATCTATTTCAAAGTCTTCTTCATAATCTATTTTAACCATATTGACTTGATAATCATTAAAATCATTTATGGAAACATTATCTTCAGTTGGTGTAACATGATAAGCTATATGAGTTGGTAATTTTGTTGTTGATGCATAAATAGGTTGGGTTTCATAATAAGTTTCAATATTTGATGAAGATGGAATTGTATCATTTGTTTTATCTACATGATTCTCTTCTTTATTTGTATCTTGAATTAACCATGGTTTTGGTATGTCTATATCTTTCCAACTTAATTGTTTTCTAGTAATTACTTTATTTGCTAAATTTGTTAAAAATAAAGTTGATGTTCCTTTTTGTAAATTTGTATATGCTACTGCAGGGATTATTGTATGCATTAATTTATAATAAATTCGATAAACTACTGCAACATTTGAATATATTCCTTTCATTTCAAAACCTTGTGTGTATAAACTTAATGTTGATGCTTCATGTGCGAATTGATCATGTAAACTTATTGTGAAATTAGGAAAACAATTAAAGAAAATAGGTCCTTCAGATAAACTTCCTTCAATTATTCCTAATAACGAATCATTAAACTTTATGTGTCTTTTTGTAACGACCCAAATTCTCCACGACCCAACTTATGGGTATTTTGGTAATTTTATGATAAAAATATGTTGGCTGTTTGATGTTGAAATACAATTCTAAACTTGTTAAATTAAATATGAGTTAGGGAGTAAGTAAAGTTTTATTTTAAATAATAAAGCCCAATTAAGATTATGACCCAAAAGGGCATTTTAGACAAATTGTAAATAGTCACAACCCTAATCTCTAACCCTAATGCTATTTAAGCAAATCAAAGAAAACCCTAGCCCCAATTTTATAAAACACCCACATGGAGAGGAGGAGAACAAGAGGAGAGTTCAAGCTCAAGAGATGTACAACCTCACTTCCCTCATTGATTTCTTTATTATTTATTAAAGATTTGAAGACCAAAGGGTCGATGGCGTCAACATCGGCAAGAACACGAGGAAAATAGAAAAGAAAATAAGAAAGGAAAGATTTGATCTATGTTAGAATGAGATTTTGGAAAGGATTTTGAGTCAAAGACTCCATTGAAGGCATGGTAAGATTCTAATACTCTCTAGATTTATTATCTTGGTGTTGATATTGGCAATAAGAGTTGATGATTTGCAAAGTTTATTCAGTTTTTCTTACATCTAGTCTTGAAATGGGTTATACAAATTTTTAAGCTTTATGATAACGAGTATTATGGATGAATCAATCTTGTTTACCATGGTTTGATGGTACATGAAAGGGTTTTTCCCATGATTTTAGCAAATTGAATGCGGTTGAAGTTTATTGATATGGATTTGACATTTAAGGTTGAGTTGAGATTTAAAAAGGGACTTTGAATCTTTTTCTTTGGAAAATAAATTTATTCGATAAATTTGTGAACTTTGACTGAATATTGTCATTTGGAATTTAAAGTCTAAATTGAGTCTTGTATGGTGATTTGGATCTTTTTAATTATAATTAATCGAACGTCTTCGATTTATGTTGGAAAAATCAAGTCTTAGCGGATTTTCCTTGTTTTACATCACCGCATTCCTATTTTACTCGAATCATCGATCCTAATTTTAAGTGTCGATTTTAGAGTCATTAATGACCTTTAGCGAAGTTAGCTATAAAATAGGGTGAATCTCTAAGGTCTAGACAATTGATGTTAAACTTGTATGGTTGTAGATACATAAAGTAATTATTCTTTTAAATTGTCTAGATTCGCGAGATGGTTCACATCGAGCCCAAACGCGAGAGGATCGAGATTAGGATTCGCGGTGAGTGCAGGTAAGTGGGGAGCTTGCTCAATTATCAAATATGGCATGATTATTAGTTATGCTTAGGATTCATAATTTGAATTAAAGACTTGGGATTTATGGGTTGCGTCGTGGTATTGGCTCGAACCTACGTATCTATGGAATGTGAATGCACTGTTATCCATGGCCCTAGAATGTGTGGAGTTACCACCGAGGGTCTTAAAGAATACCTCAGAATGTTGTGGTACCACTGAGGGTCGTTAACACCCCAGGATGTGTGGAGTTTACCACCGAGGGATTTACTTGACTAATTGAATTCATAAGTATGTCACGTAGGACATGAGTTGGAGTTACCTTCTCTTGTACTCTTGAGACATAGGGATGTGCATCGGTGATAGCTTGGACGAACCTATTGTTGATTTGATGGGACAAACGAGAGGGCACATAAGGCCTGTGTTCTAGCTGGTTGTTTCCATCACTTTGAGAGTAGGAGAATCGGTCACCGGATTCTTGCCAATATCTAGTATGCATTGAATGGAACATCGACTTATCGTATTATTATATTTTATAGTACATAATCTCGTGAAACCCCCTCATTTGTATGAAAGTTTGAAATTATGAAATGATTTGTCAATCTCTTTAATGTTATTCATGATTATTGTTGTTACAATTTGTGACTTAAGAATCTTATGTCTATGATAGTACTTGATGGTTCATTATAAGTCTATTTTTTTATGAAATCCTGCTACCATGCTACTATTTAATGAATCCTTGTTTGTTTTCAAATACATGCTAGACTTTGCATGCTTATTAGGTATTACTTGCATATTTGATGGTTGAGCGGATTTTCCGCATTACTGAGCTCTGTTGGTTCTTTTAGCTCACCCCACTTACATCTCAGGTATCCACGACAGCGCTAGGTTGAGGAAGGGAGAGACGAGCTTGAAGTCTCCTCTTGATGTGAGCCTTTGTATATATATATATATCATTTATATTTGATTTTGAAACTATCAACTTGGGGTTAAAATTAAAATAGATCTTTGGGTAGCTTGAATCCCAGTTATTTTTAGTTGATCCATTTAAGAGATTGTAATAAACTTGTTTAATTTAAAGGAGCATGAACAGATGTATAATTTTTATAAATGTTTTATGAACTTAAATCATTGGCTTAGGATATCTTTTTTATATTCTTTCCGCAATTATTATCCTTTGTTTAGCCAATGTGTATTCCGCATGTTTATTTGTTTAGGCGTGCCAGACCGTTATTTGGGCCTGGTTCAGGTATCGGGTCTAAATGGCAGTCTGGGCCGGGCGACCTGACTTTAGGTCGGGGACGGGTCGTCTCACTTTTATTTCTAACGGATGCTAATACAGAAGTATTTAGTCCTAGAGCAGTTAATGGCTTAATTGCAACTTGTATTAATCCTATATGCAAATATTTATATTTTTCTTTATATGTATTTATTTTTTCTGGGGAGATTAATAGTATTTCTTGGCCTTTTGCATCAATTGATCTAGTTTCCTCTTCTAATTTTACTATATAATCTTGATTTTTGGAGAAAGTTCCATGAGTATATATTTGTTTGGGATCTATGGTTGGTAAATTTCAATTTTGCAGTGATTGTTCAATATCTACGTATGAGATTTCACTTATATTTCTTAAATCTAATTTTGATTTCATTTTTTCTGGCTTTATGATTGATTGATGATCAGATTTTGATGTCGAAGTGGATGATTCAAACTTAGGACTATGTTTTCGTAATGAAAGAGAAGATTTCGTTTTCTTCATTAATTCACTCATGTCTCACCTTGGTTCTTAGAGTTCTAGCTTGGTCAACGATTTACTGCTAGACTTACGCTCCCTTCTGCTAGCCTTACTACACGACTAGGAAAGCTCCTAACTCCAATGGCGAAGGTTAAACACAAGATAAATTAATAGAAAGAAAACGAAATTTTAACTTTCAAAAGAAACTTCATAGTAATAAGTTTTTCAAATCCTTTTCGAAATCAAAATCGAAATCATAATCAAACTTAAAACCAAACTTGAAATCGATAGTAAATACTTACAGGAGATGAGAATAGAGAACTTGATTTAAGGGATTGCACTGGATTCTTTGAGGAGTATGGCTCTGATACCAATAGTGGAAGAGTCATTCATTTGTCTATGATGCTTTTGTTTCACTAGTTAAATCATTTATCAGTAAACCATACTAGAACATATAACATCAGTACAACATAAAAAGAAAGGAGAAGAAAAATGAAATAACGCTCTCATAAAACAACCACAACTTACAAGCAAAAACAGAATGAAATAACGTAAAGTTGTTACACATCCTTTATTACATTTCATGTGTTAAAAAGTATGTTTGCCTGTTTATTTCACACAATGAAATAAACATATCTACGTTCTATAGGATCTTAGAGGAGTAAGTAAATTTATCAAAGTTCTATATATAGAGCTCAATGTGTGAACCTTGCCTCCTTGTTTAAGAATGGTGCTAGTTCACCTCTGACTGAATTAATACTCAATTTAGAAAACAATAGTGGGAAAGTTTGTCAATGATGAAACAGATTTCCTTCGTGAACAAATGCTTACTCTGATTTCACTGTTTGGTTTTAATCAACAAGAGGTACACTTGTGCATACAATATCCCCAATTAGTATATAATAGGATCAATTCAAAACCTAAAAGGACAATTTTTAAAATGACATGTAAAAGTTAAGAAGAAAATCAAAATCCTGCTAAGTGCAAATATACATATAGTATGAATATCATTTCAGTCGAAGGAATCAAGAAGAACTTCAGTAGCAAAGTAGAAAGGATTGGAAGAGGGTCATCACATGATACAAGGTTCATTAATTAAAGAAATTTGAAACGTACAAAACAATAGTGAGCTTCAAAAATCAGGAGACCATAAGGATAAAAAACTACAATAACAACATAAATGAACCACAATTGAAACTCTCAGCCTCTTTTATCATCTATAGGATCCCAATTCTATATTCCTTAACAAAAAAACACATAATAGGAAATGCATGAACATTAGTCACAGGTCCAAAACTAGAAAGTCTGCAGTAGAAAATTCTCATGAGTCTAAAAGAAAATCATTGGAAGGTAACATGAATTATATGGATAAGTTTTTAAATTGATGCACAAATTCACGCTAAATATACCTTTGATAAAATGAAGAAAAAAAGCCGACTTCAAGAACTGTCATGTTTTTTCAAAGAAAAATCAGTAATGGCAATAGTAGTAAAAATATAAACGTTTACAATCGTTTCAAACACATAGAAGTACTGAAGTATACTTATCCTTGCTAATACAAACCATGGAATTAACCACTTTCACAAAGCATATCATCATGTAGATTGGGTAACAGTCATCTGGATTTTTAGAATTGTCATTATAATGATCTTTCTTTGTTTACTAGTGTCCACAGAGCAAAATTTCTGAAGAGATGGTCCTACCCAATTTTCAATTAGTACTTTGGCTATAAGTTTCAAAACAGTAAGCTATTTTAATTAAGTAATTTTATAAACTTACCCTAACAAGAATCATGTTGCTCAGTTGCAAATTAATTTGTTTGTAAAAGTGGCTTTGGCGATGAAGTTGCAACCTTTTGTTTTTAAGCTTTCTATTTTGATTCTGACGTGTCATCAGTTTCATTCTCTGCAAAAAACATTAACTGATCTCATCAAGCTCAACAATACATGTATACAAAACAATTGGATTCAAAGAAGAGTTAATTAGCCTAATTGAAGCACAAGATAAATGAATGAAAGTATTTTTTTTTTTTTGAAAACAACATGAATGAAAGTGAAGTTAAAGAGAACAACTTAGTAGAAAAAGAAGTGAAACTTGAACTGAAAGTAAGTTGTTAAAAAGACAATAGATTGCAATAGTTGGGAGAGACTTGCAACCACACATCCTTGAGATGGTACAATCTGTCCCACTCATCTCCCTCCTCCCTTGGCAAACAGTTCACTGTCCCTGGTCGATCCAGTGGTGGCCGGAGGTCACTCCACTCGCTGGAGGTGCTTCACTCACTCTCTCTCTCTCTCACTCTCTCTCATTTTTCTCGACTATGCATCAGTCCGTGATGTCGTGTACGGAGGCCGTCGGACTGGGATGGGGCTGCGTTTGTCGGAGACGACCACAGGCAGTCACCGGAGTCTCGGAGGACCCCTAGTCAAGGCGGAGCTGTTGTAGATCGGGAGTTGTTAGTGATGTTTCGTGAACTGTGAGTGTTGCTCCCTCTCTCCTCTATCTTCGATAGTACAATGCTCATCCTCTTCGTCGAGTCTGTCCGAGCAGTGATGGGTGGCGATGATCGAGAAAGTAGTGGGGGACGACTCATCAGCATCTCCCCAGTCCCGGAGCTCCCAAGTCATGGCAAAGAGGCAGTGGTGTCTAGTGGTTTGCGTGTACCTTGTTTTTTTTTTCCATGTCTCACCGGAGCTCCAATGGTCCCAGGACGCCTTCCCACTCGCGCTACTAGTATAGGGTTGTCAGTTTGTGTTGTTGTTCACTATCCATCGTATGTGTGTTGTTGTGTTGCTTTCCGGAGAACCACGTGACTGGTGGCGCCAGCGCTGGATCACCGTGATCAGGGGTTGACAGGGACCACGCTACATACATGTTGGTGTCTCGCAACCCCAGAGTGGTCCATAACAGTGAAGATTGAGAACTGTTGTGGTGTTTAATCGATTTTCTTTATTTTTTGTCATTTCATGTGATTTCGATCTATCCGACAAAAGGGGACACCTCTAAATCGACACCCAATCCAGCAAAGTGAACCGTTATAATTGTTGCTTGGAAGGTAAATGCATAAGACCCCAGCAACTCGAAATGGTAAGACTATGAAGGGACGATAGGTTCCCGAGCCATTATGGCAATGCAAATAGGGAATCAAACTTCCATATATGTAGATTTCTTAGAGCGGTAAGGTGTTGCAGGTGGTGAGACTGTGACGTGATCTTGTCCCGTCCCCAAATTCTTAAATTCTCAAGCGAAGAACACCACGGGTTGTTGCCGTATTCTATAGGAAGGAAAGGGAGATGATCTAACTCCTCTGAGAATCCCCCAAATTCCAACCTACGAAGAGATGGGATGCACTGCAAGTCCTCCAAGGAGAATGGAAAAGATTTGATCCCCTTACACTCCCTGATTGTCAGTTTTGTGAGAGAAACCATGCTGCTGAGTTCTAAGGACGTTAAAGATGAACAACTACTGATTTTAAGCTTTTCGAGGGAAGTGAGGTGATGTCGTGACAGTTGTAGATACTTTTAGGGACCATAAGTTTTGATCCAAGAATCTAATTGATTATTATAATACCTTTTCAAAAATGGTACAGTTGTCCCAGGTGCTTCGTCCTCAGGATTTGGTTTGGTGAATCCAAATTCTTTCGTTTCGGCCTTCATCGGGAACTTTTATTTTATTGTCTAATTTTAGGGTATTTTCGTAATTTACTTTATTTAAGTCGTTATAGAGTCTTAGAAGGATTAGGCGTTTGAGTCATAGAAGGATTACGTTTAGAGTTGTAGAAAGATTACGTTTAGAGTCGTAGAAGGATTAGAGTTTCTAATGGGCTATATAAAGCCATGATTAGGGTTGTAATCAGTATCAATTATTATCAATTTATTTCAATTTCGTTTTTCTTCAAAACTTTAAGGATTCTTCCTTGTTTGAACGTTTACGCTGCGACAATTGGTATCAAAGCATGAACTCTGTTCGTACTAACAATGTTCAGTGGAAGTGGTGGCATTCCAAACGTCGTTCAGGATATTGAAGCCTTGCGAACCAAAATGGAGGCTCAAGAGGCGACAACCAGAACCTTGGAGACAAATCTCGATCAACAATTCCAACGTATAGACGAGTGCCTTGATGCGGTGATTAACAGATTTGACGCCCTTGGGGTGAATGCCAACAAACACGAGGGTGATGGTGAACAACATCCAAGAGATCAGCGTGCTCGAGGCAATGCTCTTATTGCACCTGTGGCTGCGAATTTTAGATGTCGGGTTGTTGGTGGTGACTCCAATGACCAGTGACTCCAGTGATGGTAAACATACCCTTATAAGCATAACCCCTCCTACGTACACATCTCCCTTGGAGAGTACAAATTTATCAACTTTAAATACAAGCCTAAAGCCAAACTTATTCAAAAGACTACCCGACACCAGATTCTTCCTCACTTCTAGTGCATAATACAAGACTTAACAAGGTACGCAGAAATAATATTCTTATTAGATAAAATGATTACATTAAGCTTAAACATACCCTCATTAGTAAGTGTTACAATTTTACTAGAAGTGAACTTCAGATCAACACTACTTATGCCTTTGACAGGAATAGTAGCATCATTACCCATGTACAAGACATTATTTTCATCTACTGTCTCCATGGTTTTGAAGAACCTCTTGTTCTTGCAGACGTGTCGAGTAGTACTAGAATCAACCCATCAAACCATATCATTTTCAACAACGTTAATTTTAGAAATCATAGCAATGAGATCATCATTGTCCTTTCTTGCATTCTTTGCAGCACTTGAGGAAGCATGATGTTTGCCTTTCTTCCTCTTCCAATGATGACAGTCGGACTTGAATTGACCATCTTTCCCATAGAACCAATAAGTGACCTTCTGCTTCTTTTGATTATGGTTTTGGTTGTTTGATTATCTCGAACCACGAGGCTTAATAGGCCTGTTCAGCAAGTGTTTTTTGAACTTTGACTCTTCCACCACATGCACCTTTAAAATTTTTTGAACAATCTACTCTTTTTCATTTTCCTTTAGGTCAGTGGCTAAGATACACGCTCTGAAGTCGTTGTTGATTTCTGTGGTCTAATTTCTTACTTGTCGCATCCTCCTTAAGGTACCTCACCTCTAATTTCTCCTACAGTTCCTTGGCAGAAGGAACGTTATGGTAGAGGTCAAACAAAGAGTCCTTCATTGCATTCAGAATGTGACCTCTGCAGGTGTGATCTTTCATCTCCCATTTCTGCCTTTTTTTGATCTGCTCAATAGTTTTGTCATCGGACTCCACAGGCCTGGGTGTATTCAAGACATACACCAAATGAAATGCCATCAGCAAAAAATGCACCCACTTTTGCCACCTTAGGAAATCTCCTCCATTGAAGTGATCGAGCTTCACGATGTTCGCCAATAGATATTTGATTGAAGCCATTGCAACAATGAAAATTTTCCTTAGATTGTTAGACCAGAAAAATCAACTACGACTTCAAAGCGTGTATCTTAGCTACTGTTCTAAAGGAAATTTTGTTCTCAATACTGCATGAATCATCAAAAATTCTAGAGGATACGATGAAGTAAAACCTAGTTGTTACTACAGTGGTGAAAGCTAGAACAATAGCTTTTGTTGTGAACTTTTTGATATCTTCTTCTTCCCCAAGCATCTTCTCTTATAGTCCTCTAGTCAAGCCAGTTAGAGAAGAAATGAGATAGTGGGGAAGAGTGGGGAGTTTCAATTGCCTTGAAACTGCTCCACTTAGTCAACATTAAATGGGTTAACACCCATTAACTGCCCACTAAGTTGAAGGGGTCAATTAAATAACCACCCATTTATTAATTATGAAAATGGTAAAATGGTAAAAAAATTTAACCATGGTTAGCCCACATACACACCCGCACGTGCATCATGCAAAGTGCTAAGTGCGCCTATAAAAGAGCCAAAAATGTGCCATATGCAACATTGGTTTATAATTTATAAACATTGTTCTTAAATATTATTTTTTTGAGAAGTGGCGGAGACAACATTGTTCTTAAATACTTAATGCTAGTGTTCTATATGCAGGGATTGATGCACAAAAATGAAAGACCCTAACGTTTTTTTTTTTTTTTTTTTTTTAATTCAACTTCTTTAAATGAAATACATTTCCTAACATAAGACCATTTGTATGATAATAATCAGACATCAATCCTGAATTAGTTGAGGTACTAATCATATATACATAGAAACATAAAATAAACCACATTCTTATAATTAGAACTTAAAAGATATAACTGAAAAAAAAGTGTTAAAATTCTGAAACTGAAAGTAGAGGAACTAAAACCAAGATTTATATGAGGATTTGAGACCAACAACACAACAGTGTTTTTATTTGGCATCCTTTCCTTAATTTGTTATGTCAGTCGATATTTAAATGACATTTTGTACCATTTCACAAGAAGTTGATTAGAACATATTATTGGACACGAACTAATTTTAGGTGTGAGGGGCTTTTTTGTTGTTTTTGTTAATCAGTACATCCTTCCTAGTAAGGAACAACAAAACTGATTAGTTTGAGTTTCGGAAGAAAGTACGGAAATTCGATTAGCACATCAAAGCATCTTATTTTGAAGCAAGTCTAGAGCCGTTAGGTGTTGAAGCTGGTGAGATGGAGGAAATGCTGCAACATTTCACAAAATAGTTGCTCGACACAGTACAAAGATCAGTAAACTTTTCATACACTCGACCCTCGATAAATTCCCACAATATTTGCGATTCAAATGATGTAAGCCCGTCATAAAGTATTTCAAATGCACGTTTTACATTGGAGATCGCAAATTTCACTGCACGACGATTGTTACCATTTTCCAACAAAACCTTCTTGCTAATCAAGTCAATCTCCCCACCTTCCCAAATAAGTTTTGCCAACTGCCTTTTCCTGAGTCGTCGCTTTCCACATTGATTTTCTTATCAATGTAGTACACGATCTCGAAAGCTTCACAAAGAGCATTTGTCATAGATTTGGCAACAACTGATGATGATGGGAAAAGAGGAGGCACAACTTTTGCAAGCACAACCATTGAGAGGCATGTCACTTTGTACTTTTGCATTCTATTACCAACTTCTAGGAATCTGTTTAAGAGTGGTGGCGCGGTAGAGAGATGATATTTTGATAGCAATTGTACCATGTGTTGATACTGAGGGGGATCTCTTTTAACATTCATCCACTTACTCATGTTGTCTACACAAACCCTGATCAGTCTTTGAGACAATCTGTCCCACATTTCAAACTCATTTCTCCATAAAACAAACAGCAAATTATTAGTTTCTTAAGAGAAGAACACAATGGACTGTTGTTGCCTTGTATAGGAGGGAATGGGAGATAATCCAACTCCTTTGAAAATCCTTCAATTTCTAAGTTATGAAGCAGTGTGAGGGACTCCAAGGGTCCATCGGGAAATTAAGATGATTCAATTCCCTTGCACTCCATGACTGTTCTCAGAGAGAAACCAACCTTACTACATCTTAGGAAGTTAAACATGGACATTTTTTTTATGCAAAGCCTTTGGAGGAACACAAGAACATGCAGTTCATCTTGGCTGAAACCTTGAAATTTGGGGCAGCCCTCAATATCAATCCCCCGGAGATGCTTGTTGCAGCTTTTAAGGAGGCCTTGTTGAAAGGATGTAAAGTCTTCAACTACATGAACAATGCTCAAGCCGGTGAGGAAGGATTCATCGACGTTGTTGGCCATTGGCTCCATAACAAATGCTTTGAACAAAATGAAGTCTCAAATACATAAGATACAGGAGTTGAGTTGCAGTGAATCTGGCATTGCCACCAAAGAGAATTTCTAACTTTTCAAGAGAAGTCATGCCTCTCACAACCACAGACTCCACACTAGAGCAACTACTCATAAGTTTAAATGCCTTGAGATTAGAGGGGCGAGGTACGAGAAGCCCCTCCTTCCTAAATCTTGCAAGTTCGGAGGACCTTCGAGGGCTCCTGCTGCCTCCACATAATCATTATTTTTTGAATCATCATCATCATCATCATTCTTCTTCCAATTCATTGCTCGATGAGTAATCATTTTCATCATATCTAATGTTCCTTTCTTGGCATATATGCATAACTGATCTCACCTTCTCCATGTTGCAAATGATCAAGTGGATGTTCTTATTTGGCATTTTAAAAAGATGACTTGGCAAGAGAAGATATCTTAGACTAATCAATTTCCATAAGTCTTCTTGAAGTTCTTCCAATACGAAACACATATGAACATCTACAGTCTCCAAAAGTCCACCAAACGTTATTGTGGCCATTAAGCATCAACAATATGTATGTATATAGACTTATTCTGTTGTGGTTGAATTTGAGATTGTCAACAGAGTTGGAAGGTAACACAGAAGAATGTTATTCTTTATGACCAAAGCGACGCACACCTTATGTAGAATTAAACATTTCATTCACACCAAATATATCAGCGTGACAACATATTCATTATTCACAATCAGTTATGTACTCTATTGCGGATGGAGTTTCAAAGTTAGAACCAGATTGAAGGTGCAGAGAATTTGACGGATATATAATGATGGATGGTTTACTCAAGAAAGGGATGGAAAGCTTCACATATTTGGGTGTATTTTATTAAATGATGATATCAAGGGAGCGTTGTGGAGAGGTGCGCCGCTAGTAAGAGAGATGATATATCCTTCAAAAATCAATGTGTGACATCTTCAAGTGAGCCAGACCTTCATCGATGCCTGTATAAAAAAGTCTACACAAATGTACTTGTACAACATATGCAAGTGATCAAGTAGTGTGACTGTTATAAAGAAGGGTATTGTAATCTCTTTTCAATGATACATCTATTTGGAATTAATTAATTCTTTCTTTCTCTATTTTTCTTGTAAATTGAAATCATTGTATATACATGATGAATATGTACTAATTTGATATAGTAAGGAAAAATTTAAGACATGATATTGAAGAGAACCAGGGAAAGAAAGAGACGTACATGATAAATATGTACTAATTTGATATAGTAAGGAAAAATCTAAGACATGATATTGAAGAGAACCAGGGAAAGAAAGAGACGAAAAGATTGTGAGAGAGTGAGGAAAAAAGTTCATTCGATCTATACTCCCATCCATGGTCTATTGCATTTCCTTTATAATATGAACATGCACTGCTACAAGAACAACCAACTCAAGAAAATATTACCACATAGGTGACATTCATTATTCCTTAATTTGTAATAGGTTTGGTACATATGCATATGCATAGCAGTGCCCTCCACTGAAAACATTCTTATGGTCCTTACGCAACTCAAGCTCAACAAATTTGCCACTTCTAGTGTCATAGAGAACAAGATTATAGAGACCCTCTTGTTGTAGTAAAATCTTATAGTAGTCAATAAAACGACTATACTCCAATATTTTGTATGTGGATTCGTTTCAGGCGCTTTAGGAACAGGTGGAATCGATGCTTCAGGAATTGTATACACCATACTCTTTCATGACAAATATATGAGATGACCACTCTTGACAATCTTTGATAAACAAGCAAATACTCTCTCCCCATAGGCTCAACCTGGCATACTTATTATTCTTCATCAGGTGGTCAGGTAGTGGAATGTTCGTGAACTCTTCGCATCCTTAATCAAACGCTATTACTCTATCTTCCACCTCTGTTGGTGTAACGAAAAAACACACAAGCCAATGAACAGCTCCCCTGACGAATATGCCATTTGAATTATAAGGATACAAATCATAAAACACATAATCAAAGACGCGATGTATATTGAAGGCTTCAATGGTTTTCCACACTTGCAACGCTGACTGCGTAGAAAAGACTTGAACTTTAAATGTTCCAACGATGCTGACAATCTTGTGGTCACCCCTATTTGAACCATAATCAAATCCATACATGTTCACAGGCCAAGGCATCACGAAGTGGTAGTTTTTTTTTTTTTATTTTTGTCAAGGATCACGAAGTGGTAGTTCAGAATTAAGGGAGAGGGTATGCTTATAAAATCTCCAGTTGACGGATTCCATATACATAAACAACCATGATATTGAGTTAATATTTTAATAGTCTTTAAAGTTTGCTTAAACTGCGGGGGTGTTAGATTGGAGACTAGCTATGTGGAAGTGAAGTGCGGCTCCTTTAAGGAGATGTTGGATGTGTCAAAAAATTTATGGCAATTTGTTGGTGTATGTTATATGAGTGATCTATTTATGCTACATATCAAATAGAATCATTGGTTCAAATCCCATGCAATTCTAATATGATGTAATGAATTTTTCACAAATTAGTGGTTCAAATCGCAAGATACCATTATTTATGCATAAAATGTTTTAAATGTTCTTGAAATAATGTTATGTTTATTTTGAAAATGGTGGGGGATTGTTGGACATTTTCAAAACAAAGGAAATATTTAGTCTCATGTGGATTGTCGGACTCATGTTATTGATTCCATATCATGGTTGTTTATGTATATGGAATCCGTCAACTGTAGATTTTATAAGTGTAATCTCCCTCAATTTTGAACTACCACTTCGTGATCCTTCGTGATGCCTTGGTACCAAGCACTAACAATTCCTTGATCAAAGCCATTGCCATTGCAAAAGTTTCCTTTAGATTGTTAGAATAAATGACCGAGCACTGACTTCCAAGCGTGTAACACTGTCACTTTCTAATCCATATGGGACTAAACATTTCCTTTGTTTTGAAAAAGTCCAACCTAATGTATGTAGCTTTTTACTATCTTCCATCTAGAATTACAAATTTTTCTAATTTGTTTTTATACAAGGGATCATACGGTGCCCTAGAATCTATTGTTGTTGTTATTGTTGTTGTTGTTGTTATTTTTATTTTTTATATTTTAATACCTATTTATCTATTTCTTGTTTATATATACAATTGATGACGAAAGATATTCGCAAGCCTTAACTCTGTCATCTTAATTATTAGCTTTAATTTCTACCCAAAAAATTATTAGCTTTAATTGGGTTTATCAATTTTGAGATTTAAAAGATAATTATTTATTTATTTATTGTTTATATATATATATAACTAGTCAAACACCCGCGCTTCACGCGCGGGCAAGATTAAGTGTAAAAAAATATTGTGTGGTATCCCATGAACTAGAAACCAATATCTTTTTAGAAAATTAATAGAGAACATATATTTGAAAAGACATTTTATTTACATGCATACATACCATGCCAGTATTTGAAGAAATTCAAAGCATTACGAAAAATACCAAATTGTTTTAATCACTTATAAAACCTTGAAAAGCACAAAAACAACAATTATAAGTAGCAAAAGAAACAACACAATTGAAACAAAAACACGTAAAAAATTACTTAATAACACACTAAAAAAATCTTTAATAAACTCATTCAACAATACATAAAATCGTTTTTATTAAGCAGGTATATTTTTCCTAATTTTAATATTTTATCATTATTAAATTGATCAAGAAAAAGTTACCTATTCACATTGCATAGCACAATATACTTGAAGTGTTTGTATACTCTTATCTTGGTTTCTTTAGTTCTTAATATCATTAATGCATCTCGTCCATGTGCACCTCGGGATTCACACCCCGCGTACTATATATGCATTGGAAATTGTGTGTGCACACCAAAAGTCACACTCATTTTCACACAAAATCCACACGTCATGTCATCTGGTGCAACTTTTAAGAATGTACAAAATTTAGGCTAACTTTGAAGTTTCTTACAGCATAAATTCCTCCTTCGAAGTTCTAATAGCAATATCTTGTAGTTTCATCCATAGTTTTTTTAATTGTAAAGTGCGTGTCCAAGCTTATAAATTCGATGAAATATAGATTTAGTATGTAGTTTCTAATAGACTTAGGCCAAAGATAGTATCATCTAACTTATAAGAAAAGAGAAAAAATATACAACTCAAAAAATCATTTCCTTTATATTCCTACAATTCTATTGTTTGGAAAAATCTCTCAAAGACTCAAGCCAAGAATAATATAATCCAACAAATAGAAAAAAAATACAACTCAGAAGAAAACGAAAACGTCCCCCAATCGATGAGTTTATATAGCCAAAATAATCAATCCTAATCGAATCGTTTGTGAATAAATCTAAATAATCATTAGGAGTAAGAGCGCAAAATTAAGGTGTATGTACCAAAGTTTGTAATCTTTGTAAGAATTGAAAAAAAAATTGGTTAATTTAATGTCTTATTTTATTTCTAATTGAAAGATTGAGAAAATAGACAATCGTAAACTACGATTAGTAATTTTTTGTTAGAATTAGAAAAAAAGTTGGCTAATCCTATTTCCTACTCTATTCTAATTGAAGACGAAGAAAATCGCTAACCTCATTTATCGATAAATATGAAAAAAAGTTATTTTAAAAAAAATGGTTGAATAAAAAATAAGGACTCGTGAACAAACCCCAAAATATAGAGTATGCTTTATTTAAAAATTATTTATCAAAACATAAATAATGCGAAAAATTCAAAGAAAATAGTCTGATAGAATAATGGGCCGACTCGGCTCGAGCTCGGAGCAGTAGTTGGTTTAAGTTCGGATACCGAGTGGTCTAAACTGAAGAAAAAATATAGCCGAAAATATCTTCTTTTTTACTTTCGTGGGAGTCAAACCACGGACTCCCAATATCTTACGTCCTTTTGGAAAGTGGTGTATTTACCATCTTAGCAGAGAGGCTTTAACAACTTTAAATATCTTTATATATATAATGATATGTATGTCATTAAATAACAATATATGCAAATAAAAATAGCCGGTTGGCTTCACAAAAAAAAAAAGAAAGTTGATTCAATTGGCTTAAAAAAAATCTAATGCAAAAAAATAGCCGATGAACTATAAAATATGACGACTTGATCACCATATAAACTGATCATTAAATATTGATCATTGATAAACACATTAATTATAATATATAGATAGACATGAAAATAACTCTCATATGCATGTTTCTTAAAAAAAAACAAAAAAAAAAAAAAAAAAAACCTGTACTATACTAACTACTATATATGTTCTCTTAAAAAAAACTACTATATATGTCCTGTACGTACACCTATTAGTTTTTAATTCTATAGGAATCATCCTATAGAACAAAATAATAATAATAAAAAAAACCGAAATATGTATATACCTAAAAAATGGGAACCGAAAAATACCCAAAAAAAAAAACAAAATATATATACCTACTTAACAGGAAAAAATATATCAAAAATAGAAACTCCACCTATGTACGTACACCTATTAGTTTATAATTCTATAAAATAGGAATCGTGTTGTTGAACAAAAAAAAATAAAAAATAAAAACCGAAATATATATATATATACCTAAAAAATAGGAACCGAAAAATCCAAAAAAGTCAAAATATATACACACCTACTAAATAGGAAAAAGTATATCAAAAATACAAACTCCCACCTAAAGATGCCGCAAGTCACACCTCGTTCATCAATTTCAGAAAATCTTCCTTTATATATATATATATATATATATATATATATATATATATATATATATATATATACATGGTAACAGTTTAAATACTATTATTATTTAAAAAGATAACGGTTTAGGTATTATTAGCATTGGTACGCTAGTACCTACAGAACAACATCACAGATTAAAAATATGCAATCTTATAAACTTTTTCTTTTTTTTGAAAACATGCAATCTTATACTATATGGGGTGCTTCTACAATGAATACCAAATATATAGCATTTGTTGTGCATTTAATGCAAAACATATTATTTGCATAGTATACATAAAGGATTCTATAATTGCAAAAACTTATGTGGTAATCACTTGCAAAAAAAAAATATAATAGTATTCAAATTTGTAAGACAGTTGTAACGACCCTAAAAATCTAACTCGTGTCACGTGTCAATTTAGGTCGTATGTGGATTTCTGGTCGTGATGCATAAGAATAATTCTTGGTCGTCGACACCGAGGTACGCTATTTCTTTGGTTGGTGTTTGTATTAGTATTTATTTAACTGAATTTAGATTCCAATGTCTCAAACGTGTAAGGGCATTAGAGTGAGAACATTGGTGCGGAGAAACGTGTTCAGCTTGAGGAAATGAGTTTTCGGGTGTCGGGGCGAACTGTGGTCGGATATTTAGTTGTCTGAGGGACAAATGTGAATAAAAAACTAATAAAACACATTAAAATGTAATATTTATATGTTGGGGAATGTGTTCGATGACTTGGTAGGTTTGTATGCATATGGTGGTGCGAGTTGTGGTGCGAATGCGGAGGGGGGTTCGAAACCGTGTATGGAAGTGTGTGCATGGGGTGAAGTCCCAAAGTGTGTCACCTAGGTGTGTTAGGTGAGTATAGTTAGGGATGGTGGTTAAGTGGCTGGTGAAAATAAGAGCGTTTGGATCGTTCTCAAAATATGTGCATACGCGAAGATGAAGACGATATATATAAAGTTTAGTTTTTCTTTTCTTTTCATCGTTTCTTCTTCTTCGTTCATACTAACGAGTTGAGAGAAGGATTCTCAACGAGATTTCAACCTCGGAGCGATGCCAAGGAGTGACTAAACTCGAAAACCAAGGTAACATCTCTATTCCTTGCGATGTTATCTATGTTTTAACGGGTCTTTTAAGGGTTTTCGTTGTGCTATTTTTGGGTGGTGAATTTGGAAAGTAGTTTTTCAAGTGTTTTAAACGTTTCTATAGATTAATAGATTGATGTGGAGTACAACCATATGATTGTTTTGGGTGTTTTGATTAATTTTGAAGTTTTAGGGAATTATCGTGATTTTTGAGTTAATTTCCACACCGGGTTATAGACCACCATTTTGATCGATTTGAATGTTGGAATAACTTTATTTGAGCGTCTATATGAGTTTGAGATAAGCTCGGAACGTGGTAAAGCAAGTCGAAGTGTCGAAAAACCCTAGGAATAGTTTCTGGAACTGACACCACGAGGGACACAGTGAGTCATTTCACCTACGGCGTTGATCACGATGTCTGAACCAGATAGGCTGGGGAACTCACGCTTTAGATGATGCCGCTAGGCATTTTGCTCCACGACACCACTCACAGCATGGCATTGTTAATCACACCAATTTTTCATTTTTGTTTTGAAAACTTCGAGAATATCTCGGGTATCTAAATAGGTTCCAATAAGGACCAATTCTCGGGTAATTGACCTAATTAAGTAAATGAATAAAATTATGGAAAATTAGATAATTGAGGGATAAATGATGGATTTTGGTTAACAGGTGTTGTAAGACAGTAATAGACATACCTGGGATTCGTAGGACGAATTACGGACGTGTAAGTGCATGTTAGCGTTGGACCTGGGTAAGTAAATCAGTGGAAAAATTTATAGTTATTTATTTGAGCTTTAATTTATTATTGTTATTGCTCTATCCTGTTTAGAAATTCTATTCTATTTGAGTAGTCTAAGGGTAAGTGAGCCAACGTGATCCTTGAGAAGACGGGTTACCTGTAGTCATTCCCTAACGCCAGGAACTTGGGATGCACATTACCATTTTTGGAACTTTATATTCACGATATGATCTCTTGGTTCCTATCTACGAAATGAGAATTACTTCACTAGATTGCTGAGGAATTCTGCATTCGCGTGGATTTAGGATGGTGTGAGTTGGCTACGTCCTAAGAGCGTCTCCAATCGAACGCTATTTTTGCGTTCAATTTACTCCAATCGAACGATAATCATCTCCTCTAAAATAGAAGGGGGGTGTCTCCGCAATTAAAAAATTGCAGAGACACCTTTGAATGATTTTTTTAGCTTGCAAGATTGAATGAGGCATACCTAGGAAAATCTCACATAGATGCAATCGCACCCTCTCTCCCTCTCACAAAATCAGATCTGGCCAATCTCGGCCATCTCTCTACCACACAGCGGCGTCAGTGATGACAATTGCATCGGCAGGGACAGACTGTTGTGGCAGCGGTGAAAGGTGGTGGCAGTACAAAAAGTTGAAAGAGAGAATATGTGAAGATGAGAAGAAGAAGTTGGGTGTTGGACATGAGAAGATGAAGGAGTCGGTCAATGGTGTTAGACAATTTCTTACCATTTTCGAGATTAAATGGGTAGTTAGTAGAGTGGCTTAGTGGGAGCAGTTGAAACTGCTCTCCATTAAGGAATTACAGCTCCACTAATCCATTGCATCAACACTTGACTGCTCCATTATTTGATTGCATCAATGCTTGACTGTTCCACTACTCCACTACCCCATTTTCACTCTAACTGGTCATGACCAGTGCTCTATAAAGGGGAGGTTTGGGGAGGAAGAAATCATCTCAAAATTCACCAGCAATTGCTCTTGTTTTTATTCTTTCACTACTATAAAGTAAAAGGTGGGTATACTTCGTCGTATCCTTTAGGATATTTGCTGACTTTTGTAGTGTAGAGAGCAAAACTTCCTTTAGAAAAGTGGCAGTGTTACACGCTTTGAAGTCTTTGCAATTCCCCTGGTCTAACAATCTAAAGGAAGTTTTTGTCTGTCGTTGCAATGGCTTCAATCAAAGAACTGTCGGTTAACATTGTGAAGTTGGATCGCTTCGATGGAGGCGATTTCCTGAGGTGGCAAAAGCGAGTACATTTCCTGCTGGTGGCTCTTCATCTGGTGTATGTTTTGGATACACCAAAACCTATGGAGTCCGACGATGAAACTGTCGAGCAGATCAGGAAGAGGCAGAAATGGGAGACGGATGACCACACCTGCAGAGGTCACATTCTGAACGCCATGATGGACTCACTGTTCGACTTCTACCATGACGTCCCCTCTGCCAAGGAGCTGTGGGAGAAATTGGAGGCAAGGTACCATAAGGAGGATGCGACAAGTAAGAAATTCCTTATATCAAAGTTTATTAATTTTAAAATGGTTGATGAAAGGTCTGTCATGGAACAATTTTGTGAAGTTGAGAGGTGTAACGGCCCGTTATTTATTAACGTCGTTATTTACTTATTTCATATAAGGACGCCAGCTCGGACGACACGTGGACGTCGCGGATAGATTAGGCATGTTCCAGACCTAGGTATTGACTGTGCATTGTTGTTTTTTTTTCTAATTTCGGTGATTTATTAATATTTTCATTTTTTGGATTGTGATGTATTATCTGTCACCGGTGTGTAAAGGTAGTATTTGTCGGGCGAGGTTGAGCGCCGGGGTCCGTTCGTAGGACAGGACAACGCGGGGTTTGGTAGCTGTGAGGCTGGGCGTTGGGAGTTAGACAAATTCAATCAATATTATATTAGTATGGTTGAGGGTTTAAATGCAAAGAAATTCATATATGACTATAGGCTAAATGAATGAATAATTGGTACACTAGGTGTGGGACTGCCTTGGGAAGCGTGCCGGACACGGGGCACGGGGAGCCGGGTAGTCAGGAGCGTAGTGGGACCATATTTGGCATTTTACGGAATTTAGTTGACAGCTTGGGTAGAGTGTACAAGTTAAGATAGATAGAATTGAAGAAAGCCCTATTGTTTGAACTGGAAAATCATCACACATTAGATGATCCTCGAGATTGGCAACAAATCAAAAACTAGGCAATATGTGTCATGATAAGGTGGCTGGATGGAGTGACACGGGCTGGACAAGGACCGTCTGATGGGCCTCGAGATACGTGTGCACTTTAGATTATATTAACCACTATAAATACCACCGATCAAACCCTAAACCCACATGCAAACCACAAGCCATTCTGAACCAAAAACTTCAGATTTTTGAGAGAGAAATCAATGTTAGGGAGCTCAACTATGGCGTTTTAGAGGCTGGATTTGAACATTAACTACAAGCTTGAGGTAATCTACTCCCCTGTTCTTGGATTTTTGATGAGAAATGTTGCATGTTGTGGTATGTATGATTTCAACGAGTTTTGTGCATTCGTCACTGATTTTACTAGATTTGAGGACTTTGAGGTTAGTTGTGATGTTCTATGTTTATTGGAATCGAGTTGGTGGCAACAAGATGAGTGTTTGATGAATTCATTTTCTAACATGCATGTTTGGATTTGAGATTTGATGGAATTTTCTGGTTTAAAATTGTGTTTTGAAGTGTAAATCGATGGTATTGAAGTATATTGGATGTTGCATGTTGGTTTTGGAGTGTTTGAATCAAGTTGGGGAAGAGTTTTGATTTTTGGAAAAATCTGGGCAGAAGGTAATTAGCGCGCTAATGATGAATAGTAGCGCGCTAATCCTTTGGGGAAGATGAAGATCTTCGTGCATGAACAGTGCCTGAAGATCAATTAGCGTGCTAATACCCCAACCTAACGCGCTAATGACCCCCTAAATCTTAATTAAATCATAAAAATAGAGACTAATTGATATTTAATCAATTTTAATCGATCAATGAACCCCGGGATTAAATCTCAGGAGTCACGGGACAATAGTAGTGGTCGGGGACTAGTCGGAGATCGAACTGGGGGTATTTTCGGGGTTTGTTGAGCGCGGATTGAGGTACGTAAAATCCAATTGAACACCACTACTGCATTTACTTATTTATTTCCATTGAGCTTTATTTTCTTGAAAATCTATGATTTATATTCCTACTGGGACGGTTATGGCACCGTCTATGTATCCACAGGTAGTGGAGGTCACTGGCTAGGTGTGTAGCGTGTGATATAGGAACTCGGTAGATGATATCCCGAGTTGGACTCCATTTCACGCGTTCGATTAGCCCACTAGGGTTAATGCCGCTGGGATACAGTCGTAGGGTCAGAGGCATGGGCCACGACCAGGGCTCCTGGTCCTAGTACACACTTAGTGGTTGTGTTCACACCCCTTTGTCTATCAAGGTGTTTGTATACATGCGATTAGCTTTGAGCAGTTGTCTGCATATTTTCCTTCCTTGCGCATGTTTATTTAACGCTACTTTTTGGCTCTGTTAATTATTTCTATTATTTATGCACGGTGTTTTTCCTTGGGATTTTACTTACTGGGCTCGCCATCTGCCTTTTTGTGGTGGCCGAGCGCAGATCCTAGTACTAGCAGGGGCAAGGGGATCATCGGCGATTTCATCTGACTTGCCTACTCCGAGGCCTGCTGGTATGTGTGTAGATATTATCATGTTTTGATATTTTGTATTATCTTTTGGGTTGGGAAACTGGATACACACTTGTACTAGTATACATATCTTATTAGCTGATTGATCGCTCGTATGCACATAAGATAAATGAGTTTTCCACTATAGGTTTGATCAGTAAAACTTTTATATATAAATATGAATGCATTTTGTTAAACTTTAAATTCTTCCGCTGTTGATTTTTTTGAAAATGATAAGCTAAATGACTTTAACAAATTACATAAAGTACGAAGGCAGAGGGACACGTGGCAGAGACTTCCGGAGCTGAGGCAGGGGGAGGTAGCTGACCACGGGGCGGCCCGGGAAATTTGGGGCCACCGCAAGAGGACTAGAAATAATTTCTCTCAACACAATCTTGTCATGCATGAAACAATTGTTGTGTCTTCTATTATTGATAAACTGCCCCATCTTGGAAGGAGTTCAAACGAACTCTTAAGCATAAAAAAGAGGACATATCTCTTGAGGAACTTGCTAACCATCTTCGTGTAGAAGACGATTGTCGCATGCTGGAAAATAAAAAAGGGCAAAGTGCTCAGGAAATTTCAAAGGTGCATGTGATTGAAGCGGCTAAGTTCAAAAAGCCCCTGCTGAACCGGCCTAACAAGCCTAGTGGTTTCAAAAAGCATAAAAGTTCAGGAAAATCGAACAACCAAATCCAGAATCAAAGGAAGCAGAAATTCAATTGTTGGTTCTGCGGGAAAGAAGGCCACCTCAAGTCCGAATATCATCATTGGAAGAGGAAGCCAAGAAAAAATCATGCTTCCTCTAGCGCTGCCAAAGGTGCAGGTAACGACAATGATGATTTCATTGCTATGATATCTAAAATCAACGTCGTTGAAAATGATATGGCTTGATAGGTTGATTATGGTGCTACTCGACATGTCTGCAAGAACAAGAGGTTCTTCAAGACCATGGAAGCAGTAGATGAAAATACTGTCCTGTAAATGGGAAATGATGCGACTATCCCTGTTAAAGGCATAGGTAGTGTTGATCTGAAGTTTACTTCTGGAAAAATTGTACCACTCGCTAACATGTATTATGCACCAGAAGTGAGGAAGAATTTTGTGTCGGGTGGTCTTTTGAATAAGTTTGGATTTAGGCTTGTCTTTGAGGCTGACAAGTTTGTACTCTCCAAAGGAGGGGTATATGTAGGGAAAGGGTATGCTTATGAGGGCATGTTTAAGCTCAATGTAATCGCTTTATCTAATAAGAATGTTGTTTCTGCGTATCATGTTGAGTATTCTTCATTTTTATGGCATCATAGATTATGATATGTTCATTTCAGGAAATTATATGATATGGTGTTGAACATTTTTAAATTAAATGTTTAGTCCCACATTGGTTTAGAACTTCAAGTTTAAAAAGTATATATGTATTCTTGCACCATAGTGTGTGTAAAATAAAATACAAGTGCTATGCTTGGTGAGCCACACACGCGCGCGGCATGGCGCATATGGCTCATTTTAGGTGCTTTTATAAGCGCACTTAACACTTGGCACGAGGCATGTGCGTGTGCGTGCATATATGTGTTAGCTAACCATGGGTAATAATTTTTACCATTAATTTTTACCATTTTCGAGATTAAATGGGTATTTAGTAGAGTGGCTTAGTGGGTGCAGTTGAAACTGCTCTCCATTAAAGAATTACTGCTTCACTACTCCATTGCATCAATGCTTGACTGTTCCACTACTCAACTACCCCATTTTCACTTTAACTGGTCATGACCAGTGCTCTATAAAGGGGAGGTTTGGGGAGGAAGAAATCATCTCGAAATTCACCAGCAATTACTCTTGTTTTTCATCTTTCACTACTGCAAAGTGAAAGGTGGGTATACTTCATCGTATCCTTTAAGATATTTGCTGACTCTTGCAATATAGAGAGCAAAACTTCCTTTAGGAAAGTGGCAGTGTTACACGCTTTGAAGTCTTTGCAATTCCCCTGGTCTAACAATCTAAACGAAGTTTTTGTTTGTCGTTGCAATGGTTTCAATGAAAGAACTGTCGGTTAACATTGTGAAGTTGGATCGCTTCGATGGAGGCGATTTCCTGAGGTGGCAGAAACAAGTACATTTCCTGCTGGTGGCTCTTCATCTGGTGTATGTTTTGGATACACCAAAACCTATGGAGTCCGATGATGAAACTGTCGAGCAGAACAGGAAGAGGCAGAAATGGGAGACGGATGACCACACCTGCAGAGGTCACTTTCTGAACGCCATGAAGGACTCACTGTTCGACCTCTACCATGATGTTCCCTCTGCCAAGGAACTGTAGGAGAAATTGGAGGCAAGGTACCATAAGGAGGATGCGACAAGTAAGAAATTCCTTATATCAAAGTTTATTAATTTTAAAATGGTTAATGAAAGGTCTGTTATGGAACAATTCCGTGAAGTTGAGAGGATTAGAAATAATTTCTCTCAACACAATCTTGTCATGGATGAAACATTTGTTGTGTCTTCTATTATTGATAAACTGTCCCCATCTTGGAAAGAGTTCAAACGAACTCTTAAGCATAAAAAAGAGGACATATCTCTTGATGAACTTGCTAACCATCTTCGTATAGAAGAGGATTGTCGCATGCAAGAAAATGAAAAAAGCAGAGTGCTCAAGAAATTTCAAAGGTGCATGTGATGGAAGCGGGTAAGTTCAAAATGCCCCTGCTAAACAGGCCTAACAAGCCTAGTGGTTTCAAAAAGCCTAATAGTTCGGGAAAACCGAACAACCAAAACCAGAATTAAAGGAAGGAGAAAGTCACTTGTTGGTTCTTCGGGAATGATGGCCACCTCAAGTCCGAATGTCATCATTGGAAGAGGAAGCAAAGAAAAATCATGCTTCCTCTAGCGCTGCCAAAGGTGCAGGTAACGACAATGATGATCTCATTGCTATGATATCTAAAATCAACGTCGTTGAAAATGATATGGCTTGGTGGGTTGATTCTGGTGCTACTTGACATGTCTGCAAGAACAAGAGGTTCTTCAAGACCATAGAGGCAGTAGATGAAAATACTGTCCTGTACATGGGAAATGATGCTACTGTCCCTGTTAAAGGCATAGGTAGTGTTGATCTGAAGTTTACTTCTGGCAAAATTGTAACACTCACTAACGTGTATTATGCACCAGAAATGAGGAAGAATCTTGTGTCGGGTGATCTTTTGAATAAGTTTGGATTTAGACTTGTCTTTGAGGCTGACAAGTTTGTACTCTCCAAGGGAACGGTATATGTAGGGAAGGGGTATTCTTATGAGGGCATGTTTAAGCTCAATGTAATCGCTTTATCTAATAAGAATGTTGTTTCTGCGTATCTTGTTAAGTGTTCTTCATTTTTATAGCATCATAGATTAGGACATGTTCATTTCAGGAAATTATATGATATGGTGTTGAACATTTTTAAATTAAATGTTTAGTCCCACATTGGTTAGGAACTTTAAGTTTAAAGAGTATATATGTACTCTTGCACCATAGTATGTGTAAAATAAAATACAAGTGCTATGCTCGGTGAGCCACACGCGCGCGCGGGGCGCGACGCATATGGTGCATTTTAGGCGCTTTTATAAGCGCACTTAACACTTGGCACGAGGCACGTGTGTGTGTGTGCATATGTGTGTTAGCTAACCATGGGTAAAATTTTTTACCATTTTCGAGATTAAATGGGTAGTTGGTAGAGTGGCTTAGTGGGTGCAGTTGAAACTGCTCTCCATTAAGGAATTACTGCTTCACTACTCCATTGCATTAATGCTTGACTGCTCCATTATTCCATTGCATTAATGCTTGACTGTTCCACTACTCCACTACCCCATTTTCACTCTAACTGGTCACGACCAATGCTCTATAAAAGGGGAGGTTTGGAAAGGAAGAAATCATCTCGAAATTCACCAGCAATTGCTCTTGTTTTGCATCTTTCATTACTGCAAAGTGAAAGGTGGTATACTTCATCGTATCCTTTAGGATATTTGCTGACTCTTGCAGTGTAGAGAGCAAAACTTCCTTTAGGAAAGTGGCAGTATTACACGCTTTTAAGTGTTTGCAATTCCCCTGGTCTAACAATTTAAACGAAGTTTTTGTCTGTCGTTGCAATGGCTTCAATCAAAGAACTGTCAGCTAACATTGTGAAGTTGGATCGCTTCGATGGAGGCAATTTCCTGAGGTGGCAAAAACGAGTACATTTCCTGCTAGTGGCTCTTCATCTGGTGTATGTTTTGGATACACCAAAACCTATGGAGTCCAACGATGAAATTGTCGAGCAGATCAGGAAGAGGCAGAAATGGGAGACGGATGACCACACCTGCAGAGGTCACATTCTGAACACCATGAAGGACTCACTGTTTGACCTCTACCATGATGTCCTCTCTGCCAAGGAGTTGTGGGAGAAATTGGAGGCAAGGTACCATAAGGAGGATGCGACAAGTAAGAAATTCCTTATATCAAAGTTTATTAATTTTAAAATGGTTGATGAAAGGTCTGTCATGGAACAATTTTGTGAAGTTGAGAGGATTAGAAATAATTTCTCTCAACACAATCTTGTCATGTATGAAACAATTGTTGTGTCTTCTATTATTGATAAACTGCCCCATCTTGGAAGGAGTTTAAACGAACTCTTAAGCATAAAAAATAGGGCATATCTCTTGAGGAACTTGCTAACCATCTTCGTGTAGAAAAGGATTATCGCATGCAGGAAAATAAAAAAGTGCAAAGTGCTCAGGAAATTTCAAAGGTGCATGTGATTGAAACAGCTAAGTTCAAAAAGATAACTATGAATTAAATCTACTAATTCACTTGCTCATTCAGAAAACAGTGGACTCGACTCACTGTGATCGAGCTTCACGGAAAAACAAAGAGTGGTAACAGCCTTTAAATTGGAGAAGCCTGCTTGTTCAATAAGAGATTGAGCATAGCGTTGCTGAGAGAGATCGAAACCAGTGTGATTACGACGAACTTTAATCCCAAGAAGTAGTGGAGTTCCCCTAGGTCCTTGAAAGCAAACTGAGCATGAAGAGAATTAATAAAATGTGTGATCATAGAACCAGAATTACCAGTGATTAAAATGTCATCTACATAGACCAAAATATAAGTGAAACGTGTCCCAGACTTATGAATAAACAGAGATAAGTCTGCCTTTGAGTGAGTAAAACCCCATAATGTTAAGGCTTTTCTAAGACGATCAAACCAAGAGCGAGGGGCTTGATGGAGACCATATAAAGCCTTGTGAAGTTGACACATATGTGAGGGATGTGTAGAAGAAATGAAGCCTTGTGGTTGAGAGATGTACACCTGTTCAGTTAAGCGCCCATTGAGAAAAATGTTGTTGATATTAAGTTGTTGAATAGGCCATTTGAAAGAGGCAGCCAAAGATAGCATTATGCACACAGTAGAGAGCTTAATCACAGGGCTATAAGTCTCATGAAAGTCAACCCCTTGTTTTTGGTTGAATCCTTGAGCAACAAGTCGTGCCTTATGTTTGTGGATAGAGCCATCAGAGTGACATTTGACCTTAAAGATCCACTTTGTATTGATTAGCTTTTGACCACCAGTGGAAGGAATAAGAGACCATGTATTATTCTTAGAAAGAGCATCATATTCTTTTTGCATAGATGCGCACCAAACATGATATTATAATGCCTCCTTAGTAGATTTAGAAGTAATTGCATAACCAGTTGAGGATGTGTCCTCAGTGACAGATGTGTTGAGTGCCTTTCTTTTGAAGACTCCATCCTTAGCTCTAGTCATCATGGGGTGAATATTCATTGGTTCAAAGAAGTAATTGGAGTTGGGACCGACGGAGGTGTGGAAGAGATAGTTGGGGATGTAGTGAGAGGAGTGATGGTGAGGTTAGATACTGGAATCGGTATGGATATAATGGTGTGATGTTTAGATTGTAAAGGAGGATCGTCATGTGGAGGAACCATTGATGGATAAGGGAAGTCATGTTCATCAAAAATGATATGAGGACTGATGTAATATTTGTTGAAAGGACTTAAACATATGTATCCCTTATGTGAAGAGCTGTAGCCAAGGAATAAGAATTTGAGGGACCGAAATTGATACTTATTGGAATTGTAGGGTCGAAGATAAGGGTAGCATGCACACCCAAAGAATTGAATAATTAGGTGGGACTTGAAAGAGAGCTTGATATGGACTGATACCCTTGAGGATTGGAGTGGGCAATCGATTTATGAGAAAAATTGCTGCTGAAATGGCATCCCACCAAAAAGTAGTAGGGAGTTTTGCCTGAGCATGTAATGTGAGGGACATCTCAACTATATGCCTATGTTTGCGTTTGGCCCTTCCATGTTGTTGGTGAGTATGGGACAAGGATGTTCTAAGAGAATCCCATGATTGCGAAGATAACCTTGAAATGGGCGATATTCCCCTGCCCAATCAGAACGAATAGCTTTAATAGGGTGTGAAAACTATTTTTCGACTAGTGTACGAAAGGTAATAAAGGTTTGAAATGTCTCAGATTTATGTTTCAATTGATAGACCCATGTAAATCTACTGTGATCATTAACAAAATGTATGTAGTACAGGTAGCCCTATGGTGTGGGGTGGGAGAAGGACCCCATAAGTCTGTGTGCACAAGATCAAGAATAGAAGTTGCTCTTTTACTATTCAATTGAAAGGTAGAGCGTGTGATTTCCCATATTGATAAGCACTACAGGCTCGATAAAAATTAACTGGACACTTTTTATTACAAAATCAAAGAACTTGTTCAACGATAGACTGAGAAGGATGACCCAAGCGAGAGTGCCATAACTCGAAAAGAGAAGAAGAAGATGTCCCAGTGGTAAGAGTTGTAGCATATGATTGAGGAGGAGACTGACTTAATAAAGTAGAAAATTGGCAGAGGCCATATTTAAGGTTCCCCTGATGTAAAACTTTGTGAGTATGAACATCTTTGATAAGACATTTATTAACATGAAATTCAAGGAACACAGAATTATCAGTTGTGAGTTAAGACACAGAGATTAAATTCTTTTTAATGGAAGGAGCATAAAGGGTATCAGGCATCTTAAGAAGAGGACTTAAATTGGTTGAACCAATGAATGTGATAGGAATTTGAGAGCCATTACCAACTATAATTCGTTCATTACTTGCATACTCTGGCCGATTGTTCAACATGGATGGATCAGAAGTGATATGGTGAGTAGCGCCATTATCAAAAAACCAACAAGAATCAACAATTGAAGGGGTTAATGCTAGGAATGCTGAGGAAGGAGCCTGTTAAGAATATGGCTATTGTGGTTGGGAATTGGGAACCAATCCCATATAGGCATTATCTCCACGATAATAACAATAATACAGTATGCCCGATTTTCTCACAGATCTGGTAGGTGGGACGATTGTTGTTGTTAAATTGGTGTCCCCCTCCATGACCACCACCTCCTCTAGATTTGAATCCTCATCGAAATGGTTTCTGAGAGGTATTTGAAGAAAAGCGATTTAGAGTGCTGTCTGTGCGTGGTTGAGTCAGATTTTCCATGGGTGTTGAAGAATTTGAAGTTGGTGCACTGATAAGTGTTCATTTAGGCATAATTTAGTATAGGTTATTAGGTGTAAATGGACTATATTTATCTTGTTTTAAAGTGATAAATGTGTGTTTTATGTATTTCAGGAATTTTATATGAGTTGGACATTTTTGGGACCTAATTGACAGTTGTTCGGTTTAGAGGGCATAACTTTCACATCCGAAGTCGGAATTACTCGTCGTTGGTCTTGTTGGAAAGAAGACTTCAAGGCAAACATTTTCTTCTCTAACAAGCATCACGAAATTTGGACTTGAAGGGGCTCAAAATTGCAGTACAAGTTACGGCCAGAACTTATGTTCAAAAAAAAATCACTTCCAACGAATGAAATCGCGCCACGTCAACTGTGCTATCTCTTCACGTTCTCGCGCACGAACTCCTTCCGCGTTGTCCAGCCACCACGTGTCGCCTCCTCAGCGCCCCAGCACGTCATCACCCCTCCTTCCATCCAATGAGAGCGCGACATGTCAGCATGCCACCATTTCCATCCAATGAGGCAATGCCACGTGACTCTCTCAAATTTCAGCAATGCACATTGCGTATTCCAGCCTTGTCCACGCGTTCAACCAACCGACTTGAAAAATATTCCTATAAATACCATTAGGCTCTAAAAAGAAGAGGAGGAGGATCTATTTTATTTTTCTTTCAGTTTAGTTTTAATTATGTCTAGTTAGTTCCTCCATCTAGGTTGAAGGTGGATCACTCAAGCCTACGACTTGGGAATCCTTTATCAGGTTTATTTATTTTTAATTATTATTGATTCTTTTATATGATTTATTTTCTTTGGTATTATTTGAACAATTGAGGTTAAACACTAGTTTAAACCTTGATTTATACGTCAGTGAGTCGTAAGCACCCGTGCTTGTGCGACAAGACCACACTAGTGGCAATTGACTTTACCAATTGATTAGAACCTTTTGGGACCGGTCAAATACCTTAGGGATCTAGGCTAAATCGGGAGCACTAGCGATCCGGTTGTCTAGGTGTAGTGCATTCACGAATCGAAGTAATGCGACCAATGCGTTAAATCTGGAGCACTAGCGATCAGGTTGCGTGTTTGGTTAGAGAAGTAGTCAACGGTCGTACCTTGGCTATCGAGATTAGGAAGTGCGAGGAACCGAGTGCTCTACCGGGTCTATAACTGCACTAGATCATAGACTAGTTCATACTTTTTATAAACCAACAATTAATAAATTCAATCCCAAGTTGTATGGCGAGACTGTGAAATTGAATACCTAGACTTTTCACCCCCATTAGATTTCTTCTCATTTAATTTCTGTATTTTCAATATATTCACACATTTTCTCTAAAACCCTAATTTTTCTTTTTTGTATTTTTTTTACCTAAGAAAGAAACTAATCTCTGTGGGATCGACCCTTTACCACTATCTACAAAATAGTTGGTTTAGGTTAATAAATTTATTCTATTGACGCGTTCGGCGCGCGTCAATTTTTGGCGCCGTTGCCGGGGATTGGTTTTTCTTTCTTTGTTTTTTTTGTTGTATATTTATTTATTTATTTTTGTATATAGTCCCTTGTTTCTAATATTTTTGCAGGAAATTTCTCAATGGCCTCCTACTACCATAATTATGATCGATTCGAAGACTCATACTATCATGGTATGAATGAGGTAGGTACGCATATAATGGACATCAATTTTCTAACTCGCAATCTTTTATGCAACAGGTCGAGGCTTGTGATTTTTGTGGGGAATGTTTTCATCCCACGTATGCTTGTCCTTACCATCCGAGGTATGGAAATCATCACAGTTCTAGCTATGCATCGCCACAACCCGACTTCTGTATGTCTAGGCCAAGTCCACGGAGCCCTCAACAAGAACGGAGAACCATTAAAGACATGGAGAAAGACATGATCTCTGACTGGCTTTCTCCAAGCACCAAAAAATACTCCTTTGACGGCTGGAGCAATTCATCATATCAGCAGGATACATATAGTTCCATGCGAAATCAGCCTTCAAGGGATATAATTAGGTTTCTCCTAGATACTGAGCAAAACATGAACCTCACCGAGCAAGAATTGGACCAATGGATTGAACAAAGGGATCAAGAAGCTGAAGAAGAAATAAATTCAATTCTCCAAAAGATATCAGCTGAGACCATGAGTGCAATCCCATTGGAGAGTGTTGAGATGAATGAGGCTACACCGATTGAGGACGATTGGATTGAACCAGAGGAAATAATTGAAGTTTCCTTACATGAGCTGGACATTAGCATTGAGCAGAATGAAGCGGATGAAGCCGAGAAAGAGATTGATGTCATTTTAGAAAGGCCGGAGGAATCGCAAAAAATGAGCAAGGAAGACCAACCTCTGGTGTTGGTGACGCCACCCACCCTCCTATGCTTACCTGTTAAATTTACAAAGGGGGTGGTCATAAAGGAGCGTTCGCAGATCTTCTACACGACTGACACCTTTGTGTCAGATGACCATGATTTGATAGATTCATATGTGTTAGAGGTCTCGGATGAGCTCCTACATCTGAAGGAGGGCATGTATGATGAATTGCCCAAAGCTATAGATGCGCCATTCGTTGTCGACATCTCGAAAGGAGAGGGCATCACGTGATCATTCACGACAAGTCGAGCTAACGACTTTAACCAAAAGCGTTATTGGGAGGCAGCCCAAGTTTTTTTTTATTTTTTATTAATTTTTATTTTTAGCTTGCTTATTTTTATATTTGTTTAGTGTACTCACCATTATCCCGTTTTTGACTATTTACAGGTGTTTGATACTCGTTTGTTGAAGCACCGGAGTTGAGAGCCCGATATCACTATTGAGGTTCTCTGGTATACATGGTTAGTCTTATTGGGATCTAGTAAGTTCTAGGTTTTAAATTATTAGGTTAGTTTTTGAGCCTGCTGGAGGTAATTAGATGTATATTCCCTATATTTCCTGAGTTTAGCATTTTTATCACCGTGCTTCATATTTCATGAGATATTATAGTCCATTAGGTTATGCATATTCATTTTAGCATGTTATTTCCCCTTACTTGTTTCTTTCACTTCCATGTTCTTTTCACCTCTTTTCCCTTCATGTTGTAGTTTGATAGCCTCATTCTTGTTTTAAACCTTGAGGACAAGGTTTGGGATAAGTTTGGGGGTGTTTCAGGTATAGTGGAGTGTTGAATGAATGGAATTACGCATGACAGGTATGATCGTTTTATTATTTTTATGCGTATTCCATGGGTATGGTAAGTTATGGTGGTGTTTTTATATTCTTTTCACATCATTTTCTCGTTATGACATGCTATGCATTGCATCATTTAGGTTAGTAGTTGTATATATTAGTTTATGCATTTTTGTAGTTATTTAGTTGCATTATTGTGTTTATGTATGTTTAGAGCTATTTAGTTGCATATAGAGTCGCCTAAAATCTTGTTGAGTGTTTTTGATTGTGGATATGAGTTCAAATTACGTTACTTTTGAGACTTGAACCCTTTTGATTATTTGGAGTTGTACTTAATTTAAAGTGTTGTTCAACGTCTTTGAGGTTGCTTATAAAAGAGCTAGTATGAAGTTTAGGCATTGTGCTAGATACCAAAGAGACAGACGGTCATATTTTTGTAAGTTTTCAGATTTCTAGGGTGCTAGAACGAGAATGTAACTCACTTGAGACATCAATTCATACGACTTGACCACTTTTTGGGAATGATTGGACTTGAACATGCATTGGATGACTCGCTTGATTATAGTGACAGTGAGAAGGGTCAACAAGAGTTTTTTAAAAAAAAAAAAAATTTAGAGAGTCCCACAGATTCTACAGGAAATGGAGCAGGGAATCTTGTGGTGGGAAAAAGTGAGAAAATCGGTCGATAGGAAATGAAGCAGGGACCGTACTACTTTTAAAATTTTTTTGGAGAAAATAAAGTGATAAAAATGAAAAAGGCGGAAGTTTATGAAAACTCTTTAAATTAAAAGATTTGACCGAGTGCTTATAGCTATATCAATTGAGTTATTCCAATGTATTGTTCCACATTTTCATATTTAAGTCTGATTATCTCTCTGGTGTGTTTCGTCTACATTTTATCGATAGTGAGTTGTATTTTTCGTTCATAGTCCATTTTTTCGGTGTTGATGCACTATTCATAAGAAATTCTGGACTTGTGTTCTTTGATATAATGACTCTGTAAAATCTTGAGTAGTTGAAGGCTTTTGTCTGGACTGATTCTAGTTTTTGAAATGGTGATTCTCATTGATGTTCGAACTCCAGTTTCACACTATTTGACTCTGAACTTCTTTTGGATGATGGTCTCTTGAGCGGCATATTTAAATAAAAAGGAACTCAAACTTGACTTGGTAATGGGCATAGGTTTGTAGGATTAGTCATTGTAGTATAGGAATAGAGTATAGGTTTTCATTCACTCCTTTGCTCGGGACGAGCAAAGTCTAAGTTTGGGGGTGTTTGATAAGTGTTCATTTAGGCATAATTTAGTATAGGTTATTAGGTGTAAATGGACTATATTTATCTTGTTTTAAAGTGATAAATGTGTGTTTTATGTATTTCAGGAATTTTATATGAGTTGGACATTTTTGGGACCTAATTGACAGTTGTTCGGTTTAGAGGGCATAACTTTCACATCCGAAGTCGGAATTACTCGTCGTTGGTCTTGATGGAAAGAAGACTTCAAGGCAAACATTTTCTTCTCTCACAAGCATCACGAAATTCGGAATTGAAGGGGCTCAAAATTGCAGTACAAATTACGGCCAGAACTTATGTTCAAAAAAAAATCACTTCCAACGAATGAAATCGCGCCACGTCAGCTGTGCTATCTCTTCACGTTCTCGCGTACGAACTCCTTCCGCGTTGTCCAGCCACCACGTGTCGCCTCCTCAGCGCCCCAGCACGTCATCACCCCTCCTTCCATCCAATGAGAGCGCGACACGTCAGCATGCCACCATTTCCATCCAATGAGGCAATGCCACGTGACTCTCTCAAATTTCAGCAATGCACATTGCGTATTCCAGCCTTGTCCACGCGTTCAACCAACCGACTTGAAAAATATTCCTATAAATACCATTAGGCTCTAAAAAGAGGAGGAGGAGGATCTATTTTATTTTTCTTTCAGTTTAGTTTTAATTATGTCTAGTTAGTTCCTCCATCTAGGTTGAAGGTGGATCACTCAAGCCTACGACTTGGGAATCCTTTATCAGGTTTATTTATTTTTAATTATTATTGATTCTTTTATATGATTTATTTTCTTTGGTATTATTTGAACAATTGAGGTTAAACACTAGCTTAAACCTTGATTTATACGTCAGTGAGTCGTAAGCACCCGTGCTTGTGCGACAAGACCACACTAGTGGCAATTGACTTTACCAATTGATTAGAACCTTTTGGGACCGGTCAAATACATTAGGGATCTAGGCTAAATCGGGAGCACTAGCGATCCGATTGTCTAGGTGTAGTGCATTCACGAATCGAAGTAATGCGACCAATGCGTTAAATCTGGAGCACTAGCGATCAGGTTGCGTGTTTGGTTAGAGAAGTAGTCAACGGTCGTACCTTGGCTATCGAGATTAGGAAGTGCGAGGAACCGAGTGCTCTACCGGGTCTATAACTGTACTAGATCATAGACTAGTTCATACTTTTTATAAACCAACAATTAATAAATTCAATCCCAAGTTGTATGGCGAGACTGTGAAATTGAATACCTAGACTTTTCACCCCCATTAGATTTCTTCTCATTTAATTTCTGTATTTTCAATATATTCACACCTTCTCTCTAAAACCCTAATTTTTCTTTTTTGTATTTTTTTTACCTAAGAAAGAAACTAATCTCTGTGGGATCGACCCTTTACCACTATCTACAAAATAGTTGGTTTAGGTTAATAAATTTATTCTATTGACGCGTTTGGCGCGCGTCATGCACTTGGGTTGTTCACCGACAAGATAGATAGGGCTTGCAGATTCTGCAATTGTGTCAAGCTTGCTTCAAAATTCAATAGGGAAGCTTGTAGGGCAGGCCATGTTAAGTCAGTTTTCTCTTGGAGAAGAGTAACAATAGGAAGATACTCCCCCATCAAGCCCAGTTAGAACACAAAAGATGAGATTACCAAAAGGATAAGGTGCACCAGCTGTAGCCAAATTATCTGAAAATTTCTTCATCAGATTCAAATAAGAAATCATGGATTGAGTACCTCTCCTTGTGGTTTGAAGGTTTGAACGACAGATCTGGATCTTGGCTCGATTTTGAGCACCACACAGATCTTCGATGGCTTTTCCAGAGTGAGTGAGCAGATGTGATAGATCCAACAATCGGTGTAGAGATATCTGGTGAAAGAGAGTTGAGAAGCAAGCAAGTGAGCATCTGATCCTTGCTATGCCAATCTTCATACTCCGGGTTGATCTCGCCAAATCTGAGTAATAGAGGAGGGCACGACTTTGTGTCATAGAGAAAACCTTCAAACTTGATTCCCCTTACAAGGGCGACGGCGATAGACTTCTAGAGGATGTAATTGTCTTGATCCTATTTGATGTTGATTCCTTGAGTGAATGAATTTCCGAAGAGAAAATTGAGATTGTTCATTAGAGCAACCCCCATTGAAGGCGTTTGAGAAGAAACATAACCAGAACTCATAGTTAGCTTTGATTCCGCCATGGCAAAGGCCTATGCGGCTCTGATACAGTGAAAGATTTTGAATAGAATAAGTTTATTATATTTAATGTTATGCATTGATCTATTACATGTCTCTATATATAGAGATGCAATTACATATAAAATGAAACATCTAAATAAGGCAGCATAAATCATTGCACATAATCAAGGGAATGATTTGTGCTCAGCGTAAAGAAAACAACCAAATAAGGTAGCACAAATAATTGCATATAATCAAGAGAGTGATTTGTGCTCAGCGTAGACGTTACACAATCAATGAACATAATCAAGGGAGTGATTTGTGCTTAGTGTAGACGTTACACAATCAATGTAGATGTTACACAATAAGTGTAGACGTTACACAATCTTAATTAATGTGTATGTCTAACAATAGAGAAAGAATAAATGAAGAGGAAAATAGGGGAAGAGAAGTAACATGTTGAAACGGTAGAAGAAAAATATAACTGATTGCAACTGAATTGCCACCTTCCTAGAAAAGTGGTGTTTTCTAAAGTGAAAAGTTTAAAGAGAGAGAGAGAGAACATGAGAAGAGAGAGAACATGAAGATAGGAGCAGATTTTATTTTTAGTTTCTTAGGGTAGTAGACGGTTTAATGTCGAAACCAAGAATAAAAATAATTTTCATTTGAAGTGTAATTACATGTTTACCCACCCATTGTCTTGTCTTCAACATTGTAAAAGAGATGGGCATTCTTGAGAGTTCTAGCCAAAAAGGCTTCACGGTTAACTACTCAAGAATCCTCATTATAATGGTATAGATATATATTAGTCAGAGAGGCACGTGCTTCGCACGTGAGCATAATTTTGAGTTTATTCTATTTTCTTCTTAAGCAACTAAAATTTGATAATCTCAATATTAGTGAATCGCTACTTAAAGAAGGATTTATTAGAAATGTATGGGTTGTGAGCAACTTTTACTTTCTCTACTTTACATGAGATACTAATAATTCTTGTGGCTTTATTGGATAAAAACACCATTCCCAGTGTGGATTGCTAATTGATATAGCTAAATGTTACAGTAAAACACAAAACTTAGTTGCAGATTGCTAAAACACAACTACTTATCAGTTAAGCTACATATATGGCTTGGTGATTTGCATCTTGGTAATAGAGCATCCTTTTTAAATTTTTTCAAAAAATAATTTACAAGAAAAAAATGCTCTTAAGATTTAAAGATCCATCTACCTATAGTTTTTAATAATTAGTCGAAATATTAAAAAAAACACGCATGGTGAGATATATTGATAATATTGTCAATGTTGTCAATATTGATAATATTGTCAATATTGTCAAAATCAATGTTTTCAAGGTGGGTGTTTGAGAGAATTAATACATATGTAGGTGTGTAAAGAAACATACTCCCTTTGAATGAGTTTTATGAACAATCTTGCATTCCATTCTTGTTTATTGTTTTTAAGATGAGTTTTTTATTTAGGGTTAATCCGATATATCTTCCTGCAACTTTTAAACAATAAGAAATAGTTTTTTTGCTCTTCCTTTTTTACCAATTCATTTTTTATCGTAGAACCATAACTGAACAAAAAATTATTCTTAAGATATAAAACTTTGCCAATTTGATGACAAAGAGAAAACTTTGATGGAAGAATACTTTTTTAGTTGTGAATTGATGATAACTAGAGTCACCTTTTTCTTATTCTCCAAGTTCCTAGCCAATAACACAAGTCTTGACAGGTTCTAACAATTGAGATTTATGGTTGTTAGTTTGTGTAGATGCGCGTGTTTGGAGACTAAGAGGATGAGGTTTTCATTTCAATGAGAGAATCTTCATTTGAGGAGAAATTAATTATTTTAGTTGTTACTAACATTGTTGGAGGTCTAACAATATTGTATAGGGCTCATGTTTTCTTGATCACTATTAATATAATATATTGATAATATTGTCAATATTGTTAAATCTATCCATCCATACTTTTCAAGGTGTTTGAGAGAATTAATACACATTCAGGTGTGTAAAGAAACATACTCCCTTTGTACATGAGTACAACTAATTTTTTTAGATTAAAAATGTAAACGAAACACAAAATGCTTCTATCAATATAAATTTAGTGAACATCAATTGTCATTATAGTTACCATTAGTGTGAAGAAACTATGATCTCTCATTTACTTTATCATAGTTTCTTATTGGACTTTTCATGTTTCTATTAATATAAATATAGCATTTTCCTCTTCACATGTGAGCGCAACTAATTCTTTTAGATTAAATAATATAAAGAAAACACTAAATGCATAAAGAACAAATATTATTGCAAAATAAATTATTTGTGTAGCTTATGTGTTTTAGTATTTGATAAGAAAATAAGAATAATAAATATGGTTCCCTTACATAAATATATGTTATCCATCCACTCACTAGTAAATATTTTAAATATACAAGAAAAGCTGCATATGTATCTCTTTTTTTTGTGCATGATGCGCATGCATATAACGAGTCACTAATATTGATTGATCTTCCATTAATTATTTTTATTCCTTTGATAAAAGCCTTCCATGAATTATGTTTTTCAATACTTGAATATTTTCCATCACTGTCAATTTGCTCAACCCTTGGAATGAGACTTTGGGTGATTGTTAGGTTGCTATAATCCTTTGTTTTTCTTTTCTTGATTTGAATGTTAGTTGTCAAATATATTATTGGTAACATATTGATTTGATCTTCTTTTTATTTTTTTTAATAATTCACATGTTTTTCTATTTTTTTATCTACGCATATGTTTGCCAAAGAATGGAGAACATTGTGAAGCACAAATCAAAGACTTTGCGGAAGAGAGAAAAGGCCATCAACTCAAATTCTACTGAACAAAATAAAGATGTCGAATCTACCTCAACAGACTGCAAGTCAATTAGTATGCCTTTTAATTGGTTAACTTAGTATGATTAGTGACACCTAAATTATTATAGTAGAAATTATTATTTTATCCATATGGTCTATATCGTCCATATTGACAATAAGCATTGATATGACCTAGAAAAAAAACTTGCTTAAATCTAAAAAAAGAAAATCTTGTTAGATGTTTTATTGTTATTAATCAATCATGTTGATGTTGTGATATAATATCAAATCATGTAGGTTATTGAACAGTTAGCTACGACAACATTAAATCAACGGTCTCAATTTACATCTCAATTTAAGACCATCATTTTTTAAAAGAACTATGTAATAGGAAATCTTATATTTTTATTGTCTATATTGTTTGTGTTTAAGTGCATTATTTTTTCTAAAGAACTATAAAATGTGAGATCTTATATCTTTATCTTCTATATTATTTAAGTTGTTTATGTTCTTTGTATTGTCATATTTAGTCCATTTTGATTCTCAATTTGAACTTATATTTTTGTTTTCTTCTAATGGAGCACAGTTGACCGTTCTTATAAATGGGATGAAAGGTTCTCATATCGATACAAAAGGACTTCTGCACGTGTTGGGCAACGCTCAAAATTACAAGAGACATTGTTGGAGATTAGAAAGAAAATAAATGAGTCTCCAACACATCGTGTGATGGTAGAAAAATCTTGTTTTGGAGACTTAATTTACAAGCTTCCTAGAATACATCTATCCGGCCACATTATTCATAATTTGTTGCTAAGAGAAGGAGCTGCATCAAATTCAGATTCCATGACAGTGGTAATAAGTAACAATGTCAACATCTTCGATACAGAACAATTTCATAAGATAACAGGGTTGAAGATTGGGTTCACAACTTTCCTGAAAATAAGCAAGACATTAATACAAGTTCCATAGTAAAAGAGTTTTTTGGAGGCAACCATATGATCAAGATGACCGAACTTGATGAAACGTACAAGGGGTTGAATACGACAGATGACAACTTATTTTTAAGGCTTACTTTGGTTTACTTTCTTGAACTTGGTTTGATGGGAAAAGAGGAAAAGACAAATGTGGACACAAATATTCTAGCTCTAGTGGATAACTTGAAAAAATTTAATAAGTTTTCATAGGGGTCATATGTGTACAAGATGACTCCTGAGTCACTGAAAAAACCAATGAAGGCGTGAAAAGCAATGAAAAAACCTAAACAAAAGGGTTATAGTATTGTTGGATTTCCCTATGCATTTCAGGTATTTGAACTACATCTTAGTATATGCAATTTCATTTTTTTTGGTTAAAGATTTAAGTTTGATTCACATTTCTGCTTCTATTTTTGTAGGTATAGGCTTATGAGGTGGTGATTGGATTGAGGGAGTTGTATGCTTCAATTAGAGAAGAATGTGTCGAAGGGGCTCCTACAATCTTCAAATGGATTGCTCACGGAATGCCTAACTACGATGTAGTACACTTAATTTTCGAAGGTGGCAACAGAGATGACGAAACATCTTCTGATAGTGAAAATGAATTTAAAGGTATACCCAAGAAGAAACAAAAACACATTGAAAATATGTTGGAGAATTTAGCTTGTAAAGTAGATTGCATTCAAGAGGATTTTCATGCAATGAAGTGTGATTTTAGTGTAGTGAAGTGTGATATAGGAAATGATATAAAGACAATGCATGAGAAGCTAGATATGTTGTTGAAGCAAACTTCATGTGCTACAAATGGAAATGCAAGTCGAAAGACAAAGTACACGTCCACTTCAAATGAAGATTTTCAGTTTACAAATGAGAATGTAACGCTTCAACATGGGAAACCTCAAGAATTTGACACTATAGAAGATGTTGTTGACGAAGTTTGTCAAGCTACCCGTCAAGATTACACTCCTCAAGTAATGAAGTTCGCACAGGAAAATGAAATTGAGGAAAAATCTTTAGAAAATTTGTTGAACAGTATACCTCATTGGTTTGGTATTGTGAAAGGAAGAAGGAAAAGGAAGAAAGCTTTGTCTTTCCTTGAACCATATGTGGACCCAACTACAAAAAGGAAGACGCTTAGAAAAAATGACGATTTATATGACCCTGATGAAGAGCGTCCCATGATGAATTTATGAGAATCAAACGTTGGTTTTCATCTAAGGACGATGCGATAGTTGATTTGAATTATTACATTGGAGACGGCCTATGGTTTAAGATATTGTGGACAGAAGACAATTAGTTGGATAATAAGGTATATTTTCTTAATATATCTATACAAACTTCATGTTCACATCATTATGTTGATTCCTTCTTTTTAATATTATTTTCATTGTGGATGATCACTTATGAATGCTACTTATTTGTTCTTTTTTTTTCTCAACAATATGAGTAGCATCTTGATGCGGGGACAAGGTGGTTGCGGAAGAAAATGCCGAAGTCACCTAATCACAAACCACGTGTGGCTATACTTGACACAATGTTTTCTGTATGCACTTTACCCTCCTATCACTTTTATTTTGTCAATCAATAAAAATGTGTTGATTTTATATGGAATGATTTGATACAGTCAATGCTTTATAAACAAGGGAGCAAGATCACAATTGATGGCACATTATCGAGTCATATGGATGGAAGTTTTTGTAGTTAAAACCCTTCAATTTCATTCAAGGAAGCAGACAAGGTAATTATTATTTTTTCGAAGAGATAAGGTAATTAATATATATGTTATTGTGTACGTACTTACTGCCATATGCATGCACTGTTAATATTATGTTTTAGTGCAAATTGCCTTCGCACTCAATGTTAGAAATAATCATTAGGTTGCATTCGATTGTGACATCAATGATCATGTTATTTGTGTTCTTAATTCTAAGATGAGAAGTAGAAGTCCTTAGGAAAAAGAAATAGAATATTTCCCTAGCACAATAGACAAGATACTCATTGCGTGCGGGAGGGAGGTGCCTAACAATGAATGAAAAATCATTATCCCAAAAATACCACAACAAATGAGGTAATTAATACCAATCCTTATTCTATTTATACCACAACAAATGAGGTAATTTTGTTTTCCAATCATTGACTCAAGTTCGAATTGTTTGGCAGGGGAGACTGCGAAATATTCACTCTCATGCACTTAGAATACCTAGTGTTTGAAAAAGATCCAAACTTGTTGACTCAATCAAAAATTGCAAAATTCAGAAAAAAGAAAAAGCTGTTGATTTCTTTAGGCGGGGAACATTAACTTCTACAAGTTCGAATTCTAAAGATACAAAGCAACATGAGAAGATTAAATGATTGAATAGTGGACATTTTGTAGTGAATTACGTTCCACACATAGTGGTGATGCCAAACCAATGTTTAGATGTCATTTTTGTGTATTACATTTTGTAAATGTCAAACAACTGTAGGTAAACTACATTTTTGAACTATCAAACAACTTCATGTTTTCATATGTGACTAAATATGTTTTAAGTATTATTTTTCTACTTTGTTGAACAATTATTTTAGATTTTATTTGCAATGCATCAGCTCAAAATGTTATTCGCTTAATAAAAGATGTCAGAACAACAAAAATGTACAACTACACATCTTTCAAATAACATTTACAAAGAATTGGCCGAATTGTCAAAAGTGACAATATTGACAAAACTGCAAATCTATTAGAATCCTGCAAAAAAAATTGTTAGAAAACTACAATTAATGTTTTCAAGAAAAAGAAATCTACAAATGACAATATTGACATGGCAATACTGATATGTACTATTGACAATATTAAAATGGCAATACTGACATGTACAAAAGATGGCAATACTGACATGTACAAAAGTGTATCCAATTGATATTAACAAATTGATGACATTAGGTACTTCAAAAACCATTATGACATTAGTTACAAAAGGCACTACTATATAAGTAAAGTAATATAATATCAATTAAAAGACAACAGGTAGTAGGTATTCCAAAATATAGATTTGTATATAATTAGACTACGAAAGATATATTAGTACTATTGACAATACTAACAATGTTGACAATATTAGCAATGCTGACATGTACGGAAAGTGTATACAATTGATATTAAATAAAATGATGACATTATAACATTAGTTACAAAATGTACTACTATATCAATAAAGTAATTTAATATCAATTAAAACACAACTGGTAGTAGACACAATATTGCCAATATTGACAATATTGGTTAGGGGTGGGCATCGGTTTTGAGAAAACCACCCAAACTGCCAAACTGTTTGGTTTGGTATGATTTTTTTGATTTTGTGGTTTGGGGATGGTTTAGAAAACTTGAAAACCGTGATTCCGCGGTTTGGTGGTGGTTTTCATCTTTTGAAAACTGCGGTTCCCTCTCCTTCCTCTCTCGCTGTAATGCCCCCTCCGCCACCACCTACTGTCCAGTAACGCGCTCCCCTCTCTACTTCTCGACGTGTCCGCCGCCACCACCCACTATCCAATGTGTCTGCCGCTACCAACTACTGTTCGCTCCTCGTCGAAGCCCCCTCGTCCCTCTCTAGTGTTCGCCTACTCCTCTTCGAAACTCCCTCGTTCATCTTTGTTGTCCGCTTCGCCCTCGTCCCTCTTTGTTGTCCGCCATCTCCTCCTCGTTGAAGCCCCCTCGTCCCTCGTCCTACTCTGTTGTCCGTCTTCTCCTCCTCGTCGAAGTCCCTCTCTCTGCTTCTCTTCTCGCTGAGGCTCGCGCCTCTACTCTATCTCATGTAGTCCTCGCCACTAGCTTGTACATTTGTGACGACAAAAGGCTACACTCGACAATCTTTCGCCGGCCAATCCAGATTGAGAGGTTGGTGTTTAATTTATTTTGTTCATCTAATTGTCTTGAAAATAATGGTCTTGTTTGTTGATTGTTGAGCTTTGTTTCAGAATTTTTGGTGGTTTTTGTCGATTTTGAGCGAGAGTGGTGGTGGTGGTGGGTTTGATGTTGTGTGTGCTTAGGCCTTCTTAATGTAAAAGGGCATTTTCTGCCACATTGAACAACTAAAAACTAATACATTTTTCTCTCTTATTATATGTTGGTTTGTGAAGTTGTTTTTTGATGCACATATTGTATTTCGTCCCTATTTTTTATGACTCAATTTGTTTTTTATGAAAATTGATGGCTCAAATATTTGGTTCCATTGTGAGCAAGATGAATGACATTTTTTTTGATGGACAGTATGATAGTTTTTTTTGTTGATGGACATATATGGAATCGAATGTTTGGCAGTTTTTTTTTTATTAGAAAATGTTGTAGGAAAACCATAAAACCAAACCGACCAAACCGGACAAACCGCGGTCGATTCGGTTGCGATTTTTAGGGCTCGCAGTTTGGTGGTGGTTTGCAAAATGACCAAACCACGAACCCTCGGTTTGGTGGCGTTTTAATGGATTTTATCACCAAACCGCAGTTTGCCCACCCATAATATTGGCAATACTGACATGTGCAAAAGTGTATATAATTGATATAAAGAAAATGATGACATTAGGTACTTCAAAAAAATATTACGGCATTAGTTACAAAAGGCACTACTATATCAGTTTAGTAATATAATATCAATTAAAAGATAACATGTAGTAGATGTTCAGAAATATAGATTTATATAGAATTAGACTATAAAAGATATATTAGTACTATTGACAATATTGACAACACTGATATTTATAAAAAGTGTATACAATTGATATAAACAAAATGATAACATTATGACATGTACAAAAAGTGTATACAATTGATATAAACAAAATGATGACATTATGAAACTATGTAGTAGGTAAATGTTGACATAAAATGAAAAGATAGTAGAGTGTCGATGCTGAACATTCTCCCTCACATTCAAAAAGGTGCTAAAAAACCCATCCACTGAAATCAACTTCTTAAGCAGAACCACGAGGATGTAGTGGGATGGGCTCCTTAAAAGTTTGACGATTATGACCAAATCCATGACACCTGCTACACTTCTTCCTTTTCCTTTCTTCTCCATTTGATGGTATCCTTTGCTTTCGACGTCTTCCTGGGGCTCTTCTTGTAATTGGGGGAAGAATCATATCACCTGCTTTAATAAGAAACATCTAATTTGTAGGACGACCAATTGGATACACCGGTTCTGCATGTGCTGCCATAAAAGCATCCGCAGTGTAATATTTTGATGATAGGAAGTTCAATGAAATCTCTCTAAGGCTAGCTGCAGCAATCGCATGACCTCAAGGTAGCTGATCTAAGTCAAACTCACGACATGTGCATGATTTTGTGTAAAGATTGACATGACCATTCTTTTCATTATCAAACACATAAAACTCATGACAATCAATTGGTTTCACTATCCATCGTGCTGACGTTGTTGATTTCTCTCTTAATACGGACTCGGCCCAACTTGTCAAGTAGGAAACAAACATATGTTGACCTTTTTGTTCACTGATAAGGAACAGAGGTAGGAGACATGGTGATTGTTGACCTTGTCGCTCAGTCGTGTGATGGACAAAGCTAGGAGACACGATAATGTTGATACTTGAAGGGATTCGTCAATACTGGACTACAACATTGTTGAGAAAAAGAAAACTAGATAAATGTCATAATTAATTGGAGTTTTCAAAAGATGAATCAAATCTTTTGAAAATCTCACCTATGAATGGGCTGTGTAGATTCGGATTAAGTTAAAATAATGGAGTGATGTTGTTCACCTCCATTAAATTAAAAAAAAAAAGAATGAAACGATAAGTTAGTTATGTTTATTCTTGAAGTAAAGTTGAAAAAAAGCTTTGTTCTGGTGATAGGGTGGTGTAATCACAAACACTAGACAAACGAAAGAGGAGATAACTAAAGAACGGGAGTTACAATGGAAGAGTAAATCCCATTACTCTTCAAAGTTATTGGCGACTTGTATGTTACCTTTAATTTTGAGGACGAAATTGTAGCTAAATTGGGGAGATTGTAACAACTCGTTACCTTAAGTACGTGATTAGTGTTAATCTGAATCTTAATTAACTCGAGTTAGGCTCGCGGTTAAGTCCAATTAGTTAAGATTAATGTGTGGGTGGATTTGCGTGCTTCATTGTGTTTGATTGGCATGTATTATTATGTATTGATGGAAATAATACGGTTAACGAACCTATAAATGAGAAAATGGATGAATAATGGGATGCCTAATACCATGTGGGGGTCAAGGATGACACGCATGAGACTTCAGAGAGCGTTTACGCCTGAGTGTGCTCATTGGAGTGTATTACGTGAGTGTATGCGTAATTATAGGCGTATATATTTATATATATTGTTGATTATATATAAATGTATATTGAAATGGAAATAACTACTAAATGTTGGGACGTTAAACGGGGTGAATGAGTTATGAGTGGACCCTCGGGAGTTGCGAGTGCGGGTGCACATCGAGTGAACTCAGTGTTATGCACGAGAATCGAAAAATGGTGGTTAAGCCAGGATGTATATATATAATATAATATAAATGTATATTAATTGCAAGTGATAAGTTAGTTAAGAAAATTGGGCTGCACGCTAGGTGTTTTAGGTAGCACTCTGGCCATATGGTCAAAGGGATAAATACTAAAGGAACCTCGAGATGATGCATGTATATCTCGAGGTAGTTATTTATTTAAATAATCACCGCAACCGCCTCACTGTTTCTTTATTAAAACGAAAGAGAAGAGAGAAAATGTGACGAGAGAGAGAACAGAGAGGTCGGGGAGAGGGAGAGAAGGAGAGCTCGTGGGCTCGTGATGGTGAGCTCGAGGACGTCATGGTGGTGATGAGGAGCGAGGTGAGTTTATTGTTGTTTTTTTGTTGTTGTTGGTTTATTGTCGGGGTTATTGTTTCGGCTATGGTGGTGTAGTGATCCATTTTAGTTGGGATCATGCACATATGTTGTAAGACCTTGTGTGAGGCTCTCTCTGAGATTGCAAGATGTTTGGACATTGTTTGGGTCAAATCCCATGATGCTGATCCTATCTGGTATGCTAGTACGTAGTCGACCATCGTGCTGGCCACGCTGGGAATGACCAGTGAGAACATGGAAATATCCAGTTTGAGCTAGGGTTGATTTACGGGTTTCAATTGGTAGACATTGGACCCAAATTGATACCAAAGGGTATGATATAGGTGTTCAGGCATTAGGTAACGTGATGGAACCCTGAAAAGCAAGGAAAAAACTTAGAGAATAACTTAGGAAAGCTCAGGACAGGTAAGTGAGACTTGTACCTTTTATCAATTATGCAATGCAAACTAGTATTATTAGATCACGTAGTATTCTGGACTGGGAATTGGGCAATGTACCGTGATTTGGCTTTGGTTTTACAAAAATGTTTTTAAATGAAAAATGAAATTTAGGAAGAGGTTTGGCAGGGCAAATCGGCATGGGGTTTGGAATTATGATTGGAGCCGCTTCCCATACCACGCCCCCAGTGACTTGGAATATCCTGATCAATATTTTTCTATTGAGTTGGCGGCACATCGGTCATAAACCAATTAGATGGTCAGTGATTGGTTTAGTGACGATGTGGGAGTGCGACTCTATTTATTGGAGTTGGCGGCACATCGATGGGAATTAGTTTGATGTCTAGTGACTTATTCCTGATGATGTGAGAGGGTGTTGAAATACTGAAATTGAAAATACAAATCACGGGTACATTGCAATGGACCAGTGAACTTGCATCTGTGTATATATTGATTTTATTTACTCAAATGCTCCCTTATATATGTATTGAAGTCACGCTGTTATATATTATCTTTTGAATTTTAGTTGATAATTGATGATTTGTATGAAAGTCACTTACTCAGCATGTAGGAGCTTACCACCTTAACATTTCCAGAAAATGGGCGTGCGCTGAAACTCAGGATTGAAGAAGCGTAGGAGTTTAACGTCTTCGCTTCATGTAGTGAGTTTCCTGTTATATAAGTATTGTATTGAATACTATTTCGTAATAATCAAAGTGAGAGTACGAGTTGAATATCGAGGATTATGTCGGTTTTGTATATCTTATACTTATAGAAAAAGTTTAAAATTTTTCACGACGTTTTGTTTAATTTTGCTTATTCGATATTAAAATATACAGGTTGTTATCATGAATAAGTACGAGGCTGCTGGCTTTAATTAGATCTGATCTGGTTTACTGGGGATTAGTCAGGGTTTCAACTTGGATATCCCCTAATTGAGATAGGGGATGTTACAGGAATGTTTGCATTTTTTTTCTTTTTATGTGAATGTTCATTTGTTGTATAAATTACTGTCTGCAGACTTGCAGGGCCGAAAGGTTTCAAAGAGTAACAGACCAACAAATTCGAACGTTCTTTTACAATTTCGACATGCATTAGCTGATATTTTGTCATGACATTTGGCCCTACAACTTCGAGCTCTAATAAAAATTTATTTAAGGGTTTTAATGTGGGGTATGCACTATAGATTTATGGGATACGCTTAGTAATTCGATCTATGACCTCTCTAAATTCTTTGCAAATCTCGACCATGAGTGGCAGAAATACCATTAAGGCTCTCAGACAACGATCTCCAAACATTAATATACTTTAGTTAAGTTACCAAATGTTGGGTAAACATATTACTAATGTGCGGTATACCCAGTAAGACGGTTGCCTATATTCGTTATACCTTTTTAAGTTTCGATTGCATTTAGTTGAAGCTCATTGCAACTTCTCGGACTTGAACCTCCCAATGCAAATGTAGTTCATTCCAGTTAGTAAATTTGGGGTTTATGTAGTACTACTATGGGGTATGCCAAGTAATACGGTGATACTTGTTCGTAATTTTTCAAAGTTCACGACCTTGTATAGCTGACTCACCTATAAGCCTTTCAGTCAATGATGCCCAAACATTATTATAATTTAGTTAAGTTCCCAAACATGGGGTATGCGTAGTACTCCTATGGGGTATGCCAAGTAAAACAGTCTTCTACGTTTGTAACTTGTTTTTAGGTAACGATCTCATATAGCCAAACTTTCTCGAAGACCCTCGGATGGTAATATCTGAACCAGAATATAATTTATTAAGTTCCCAAATATAGGGTTTGCATAGCATTTTATGGGGTATGCCAAAATAAAGCGATATTTTTTGTTCGTTATTTATGCCTAAGTTACTTCCATAAACAACTGAAAAGCTTCAAAGACTCTCGACCAATGATCACCGAACAATAATGTAATTTACTTGGGTTACCAAAGGTGGGGTATACTTAGTACTATTATAGGGTATGTTAAGTAATACGGAGATACTTACGGAGATACTTGTCCATAATTTTCTCAGTTCACGGTCTTGTGTAGCTGACTCACCTATAAGCCTTTTGGTCAATGATGCCCAAACATTATTATAATTTAGTTAAGTTTCCAAATATGGGTATGCGTAGTACTCCCATGTGGTATGCCAAGTAAAACAGTCTTCTACATTCGTAACTTGTTTTTAGGTAATGGCCTTTGTAACGACCCTAAATTCTAACTTGCCACGTGTCAATTTAGGTCGCACGTGGGCCCATTCGTCGTGATACAGCTATCAAATTCTCGGTCATCGACGCCGAGGTATGTTATTGTGTTTCGTATTTTGTATTATATTGTATTACCTAAATATTTAATTCCAATGTCCCAAACGTGCGAGGAGATTTGAGTGTGAGCATTGGTACGGGGTAAGGTTCAACTCGAGTATTATGTAAAATAACGGGGTTTTGGGCGAATGCTGGTTGGGTAATTAGTAGTCCGGTGGACTTAATTGAATTAAAAACACAGACAAATACAAAATAAATAATAAATAAAAGTTGTAAAACACGTTCGATATGTTGGTACGTCTAAGACGATGCGACGAGCGAGTCGTGGTACGGAACGGGTATGTGAATGCGAGTATTGTGTAAGAAATGGCTAAGTTAAGTGAGGAAGTCACCTATTGGAGTCATCTAATTGAGTCAAGTTTGGTGGATGGATCAAGTCGTGACCATTGGATGAGTCCCGGGATCCGTGTGTGAGTTGGATTGAAGGGTGGGTATATAAACCCCATTACCACATTTTCTCTCTCATCTATCTTCATTTCTCCCTCTTTTCATCGATCAACAGCGAAAAAAGTGTGGGTTCTGGGGGTTCTCGATGCCATTTGACGCCACGAGATCGACCAATTGCTAATTCTAAGGTGAGAGTTCAATTCTTCACGTGTATATCTACGATTTGGCGGTGTTTTTGTTGGTTTTCGTCATGATAATTTGAAACGACAATTTGAGAAATTGATCTTTATGATTTTTTTGTTGGATTGGTGATCAAATGGATGATCAAAACATGATTAGTGAAGTGATTTTGAAATTTGAAGGTGTTTACAAATTTTACTAAATTTTTGGGATTTTTGGAAATTTTTGATGTTTTCAGCAAATCAATGGTTTGGTCAGGTTTTGACGCAAGCTGAAGGTGGCTTGGCATTATTTTGAATGTCTAATCGAAGTTGAAATAGGCTCGAAGCACGGTGACTCGAGCAAAGATGTCCAAAACCCCGTTTTAGAGGTGTTATGGGCAGGATGTCGTAGCGATGCCATGAGCCTTCTAGCTCACGGCACCACTTACGACATCTTGGGAAGGAGCTTTAGGGTCTCACGCTGCGAAGACATCGCCATGACCAATGAGGTCACGACGTCACCCACGACGTGTTGGGCAGAGAGCTCATTTCTTACGTCGTGGAGACGTCGCCCAAGCCAATTGACGCCACGGTGTCTCGGCGGTGTGACACTGTTCAAATGGGCCAATTTTTATAAAATTTTTGAAAACTTTCGGGGATCTCTCGGGTATCTCAATAGGTTCGAATATGACCTAATACCTAGATAATCAACTCAAATGGGTGAACGAATAAAATTATGGAGGATTGGCTAAAATGAGGTAATTTATGGAAAATGACATCTTAAATGTATATTAGGGATTTTGACATCAACCGGACACACGGAAGGACTTAGGAGACGTGTCGGGGGTCCATTGAGTGCGTACTAGTTGGATACAGGTAAGTAAACTAGTGAGAACTTTTACAGTTATTTCTTGAGCTTTAATTTGTTGTTATTGCTCTGTTTATCATTATATCTTTTGGAATCTCTGTTGGTTGAGTGGTCCACTGGCAAGGGAGTTATGGTTACTTTTACCTGCAATGTGAGCTCTTCTCTAGACGTTGTTGATATCTCCCAGTTGAGTGTACGCTGGGGGCTCTTATCCAGGTCTATGGATATCTCATAGTCGCAAGGGTTAGGGCTGGTAGGCTGTGCTCTCGTCCTGAACCCGAGTCTTGTAGGTTTTACCTCGACTCAACGACTATTTTTAGGACTCCTTGATATTCTATTTCGTAACTCGGACACTCATTTTTGATTGATCTATTTACAGTCTTATACGCTCATGCGTTTCTTATTCCTTTCCTTCTATCAACATAAATGTGGACTGATGTTTATTTATTTTGAAATGTTATATTATTGTTCTGCTTGACGTTACTTACCTGGGCTCGTCATTCTTGTGTTTGACGGAGTGCAGATCCACAGTCCAGCAATGGGAAGGCTCTAGAGCTTAGAGATTTACTTTGAGGATACTTGAGCATGCCTTTTCAATTGGCTGAGTAGTTGATTTTTTGTATTATTGTATATATATATATGTTGTTTTGAAACACGAGTTTGGGTATGTTAAAGATTCTGGGCATGTATATCTATTGGGTTGCTCTCATTTGACTGATCATTTATGATGATATACATATGTGGGTTTCCACACTCTAAGATGTCTTATCTTTATATGGTTGTGAATACTTGATTAGTTTAAGCTCTTGCTTCCACTATATTGATGATAAATCACTAATCAATGTTATAAACTTATAAATGAATGGTAAATGGTAAGGTAAGGCTGACTAGTCTTGCGTGACTCGTCGATACGGGCTCGGAGTTTCAAGTAAGTCTAGGCCGGGCGGGGTTCAGTTTAAGGTTTGAAAACTGGGGCAGTTACAGTCTCATATAGCTGAACTTTCTCGAAGACCCTCAGACGGTAATATCTTAACCAAAATTTAATTTATTAAGTTCCCAAATGTGGGAAATGTGTTGTATTATTATGGGGTACGCCAAAATAAAACTGTATTTTCTGTTTGTTATTTATGCCTAAGTTCATACCCTAAACAGCTGAAAAGCTTCAAAGACCCTCGACCAATGATCATCAAACTTTAATGCAATTTGCTGAAGTTACCAAAAGTGGGGTTTACGTAGTACTACTCTGGGGTATGCCAAGTATTACGACGATACTTGTCCATAATTTTTCTAAGTTCACTACCTTGTGTAGTTGACTCACCAATAAGCATTTCGGTCAATGATGCCCGAACATTTTTATAATTTAGTTAAGTTCCCAAATATGGGGTATGCATGGTACTCATATAGGGTATGCCAAGTAAAACAGTTTCTACGTCCGTATCTTGTTTTTAGGTAACGACCTCATATAGCTGAACTTTCTTGAAGACCCTAGGAAGGCAATATCTGAACAAGAATATAGTTTATTAAATTCCCAAATGTGGGGTATGCATAGTATTATTATGGAGTATGCCAAATTAAAGCGGTCTTTTTCATTCGTTATTTATGCCTAAGTTACGACCCTAAGGAACTGAAAAGCTTCAAAGACTCTCAACCAATGATCACCGAACATTAATGTAACTTAAGTTACCAAAGGTGGGGTATACGTAGTACTCCTATGGGGAATGCCAAGTAATACAACGATACTTGTTCGTTATTTTTCTAAGTTCACGATCTTGAGCAGCTAACTAACTTATATGCCTCTCGGTTAATGATGCACGAACATTATTATAATTTAGTTAAGTTCCCAAATATGGGGTATGCGTAGTCCTTTTATGGAGTATGCCAAGTGAAACAATCTTCTTCATCTAGGGGTATGCCAAGTAAAACAATCTTCTACATCTAGAACTTGTTTTTAGGTAATAGCCTCATATAGCAGAACTTTCTCGAAGACCTTCGGATGATAATATCCGAACCAAAATATAATTTATTAAAGTTCCCAAATTTGGGGTATGCGTAGTATTATTATGGGGTATGCCAAAATTAAGCGATCTTTTCTTTTCGTTATTTATGCCTAAGTTACAACCCTAAATATCTGAAAAGCTTCAAAGACTATGGGCAAATGATCACCGAACTTTAATGCAATTTACCGAAGTTACCAAAAGTGAGGTATACGTAGTACTACTATGGGGTATGCCAAGTTTTACGTCGATACTTGTCCGTAATTTTTCTAAGTTCACTACCTTGTATAGTTGACTCACCAATAAGCCTTTTATGTCAATGATGCCCGAACATTATTATAATTTAGTTAAGTTCCCAAATATGGGTTATGTGTAGTACTCCTATTGGATATGCCAAGTAGAATGGTCTTCTACGTTCGTAACTTGCTTTTAGGTAACAACTTCACATAGTCGAACTTTCTCGAAAACCCTTGGATGGTAACATTTAAACCAGAATATAATTTATTAAGTTCCCAAATATGGGGTATGCATAGTATTATAATGGGATATGCCAAGATAAAATGGTCTTTTCTATTTGTTATTTTTGCTGAAGTTACGACCCTAAACACCTGAAAAGCTTCAAGGACTCTCGTCCAATAATCACCGAACATTAATGTCATTTACTTAAGTTACTAAAGGTGGGGTATACTTAGTACTATTATGGGGTATGCCAAGTAATTTGGAGACACATGTTCGTAATTTTTCCTAGTTCATTGTCTTGTGTAGCTGACTCACCTATAAGCCTTTCGGTCAATGATGCTCGAACATTATTATAATTTAGTTAAGTTTCCAAATATAGGGTATGCGTTGTACCCTTATGGGGTATGTTAAGTAAAACAATTTTCTAAGTCCGTAACTTGTTTTTAGGTAATGGCCTTATATAGCCGAACTTTCTCGAAGACCCTCGGAAGGTAATATCTGAACCAGAATATAATTTATTAAGTTCCCAAATGTGGGGTAGGCATAGTATTATTATGGGGTATGCCAAATTAAAGCGGTTTTTTTTTTCGTTATTTATGCCTAAGTTATGACCCTAAGCAACTGAAAAGCTTCAAAGACTCTCAGTCAATGATCACCGAACATTAATATAACTCAAGTTACCAAAGGTGGGGTATACGTAGTACTCCTATAGAGAATGCCAAGTAATACAACGATACTTGTCCGTAATTTTTCTAAGTTCACGATCTTGAGTAGCTAACTCACCTATATGCCTTTCGGCAATGATGCGCGAACATTATTATAATTTAGTTAAGTTCCCAAATATGGGTTATGCGTAGTACTCCTATGGCGTATGCCAAGTAAAACGATCTTCTACATCCAAAACTTCTTTTTAGGTAATAGCCTCATATAGCTGAACTTTCTCGAAGACCCTCGGATGATAATATCTGAACCAAAATATAAATTATTAAAGTTCCCAAACTTGAGGTATGCGGTATTAGTATGGGGTATGCCAAAATTAGGCAGTCTTTTCTTTTCATTATTTATGCCTAAGTTACAACACTAAATAGCTGAAAAGCTTCGAAGAATATGGGCCAATGATCACCGAACTTTAATGTAATTTACTGAAGTCACCAAAAGTGGGGTATACGTAGTTCTACTATGGGGTATGCCAAGTATTACGGCAATACTTGTCCGTAATTTTTCTAAGTTCACTACCTTGTCTAGTTGACTCACCAATAAGCCTTTTATATTAATGATGCCCAACATTATTATAATTTAGTTAAGTTCCCAAATATTGGTTATGTGTAGTACTCCTATGGGGTATGCCAAGTAAAACGATCTTCTACGTCAGTAACTTGTTTTTAGGTAACGGCCTCATATGGTCGAACTTTCTTGAAGACCCTCGGATGGTAACATTCGAACATGAATATAATTTATTAAATTCCTAAATATGGAGTATGCATAGTATTATAATGGGGTATGCCAAGATAAAGCGGACTTTTCTGTTCGTTATTTTTACTGAAGTTACGACCCTAAACACCTGAAAAGCTTAAAGACTCTCGTCCAATAATCACCGAACATTAATGTAATTTACGTAAGTTACTAAAGGTGGGGTATACTTAGTACTATTATGGGGTATGCCAAGTAATTTGGAGAATTTGTCCATAATTTTTCTCAGTTCACGATCTTGTGTAGCTGACTCACTTATAAGCCTTTCGGTCAGTGATGCTCGAACATTATCATAATTTAGTTAAGTTTTCAAATATGGGGTATGCATGTCAAGTAAAACAATTTTCTACGTCCGTAACTTGTTTTTAGGTAATGGCCTCATATAGTCAAACTTTCTCGAAGACCCTCGGAAGGTAATATCTGAACCAAAATATAATTTATTAAGTTCGCAAATGTGGGGTATACGAATATTATTATGGGGTACGCCAAAATAAAGTGATCTTTTCTGTTCGTTATTTATGCCTAAATTACGACCCTAAAAAGTTGAAAAGCTTTAAAGACGCTCCGCCCTAAACTTTAATGCAATTTATTGAAGTTACCAAAAGTGGGGTATATGTAGTACTACTATGGGGTATGCCAAGTATTACTGCAATAATTGTCCTTAATTTTTCTAAGTTCACTACCTTGTGTAGTTGACTCACCAATAAGCCTTTCGGTTAATGATGCCCGAACATTTTTATAATTTAGTTAAGTTCCGAAATATGGGGTATGCATAGTACTCCTATAGGGTATGCCAAGTAAAACAGTCTTCTACGTTCGTAACTTGTTTTTAGGTAACGTCCTCATATAGCCGAACTTTCTCCCTTGGAAGGTAATATCCAAACCAGACTATAATTTATTAAGTTCCCAAAGGAATGCGTAGTATTATTATGGGGTATGCAAAAATAAAACGGTCTTTTGTGTTCCTTATTTATGCGTAAGTTACTGCCCTAAACAACTAAAAAGCTTCAAAGGCTCTCGGCCAATGATCACCTAACTTTAATGTAATTTACTTAAGTTACCAAAGGTGAGGTAAACGTAGTACTACTATGGGGTATTCCAAGTAATACGACGATACTTGTCCGTAATTTTTCTAAGTTCACGACCTTGAGTAGCTGACTTACCTATATGTCTTTCACTCAATGATCCCAAACATTATTATAATTTAGTTATGTTCCTAAATATGGGGTATGCGTAGTACTCCTATGGTGCATGCCAAGTAAAATGGTATCCAAACCGAAATATAATTCATTAAGTTCCCAAATGTGGGGTATGCGTAGTATTATTATGGGGTATGCCAAGATAAAGTGATCTTTTCTATTTGTTATTTTTGCTGAAGTTACGACCCTAAACACCTAAAAAGCTTCAAAGACTCTTGTCCAATAATCACCGAACATTAATGTAATTTACTTAAGTTACCAAAGGTGGGGTATGCATAGTTGAAACACGTAAAAGCGTTACTATCAATGATGCCCGAACAATATGGTAATTTATTAAGTTCTCAAAGCCTGTCGGACGTTAATATCCGAATCAAAATGTAATTTATTTTGTTCTCAAATGCGGGGTATGCATAGTACTAATTTGGGGTATACCAAGAAAGGCAGTCGTTTCTGTTCGTTATTTATTTTTTGTTTACGTCCTCGTATAGCTGAAGGAAGTTGGGCAAATTTATTTATTTATATTTTTTAATATAAATAATGTATTATTAAATGATAATTTGGTGTTAATGGATGAGATTAATGCAGTTCCAGTGCTAGCAATCTTTAAAAATGCACCATTACCAACCATTAAAGAATTATTACCTCCATAAGGCATACAGGTCGTCATCTGAGACTAATCAACAGTAACATGGGATGAAGCACCACTATCCATATACCAGGAAGTGTCTTGAGAAGGCTCAGAGGCACCAAAAAATGAATTCTGAGGCTGTTGAGGAGACGGAGTAAAACGCATCTGCTGATGAGATGCATTTATATTGGTCTGAGCACCCATGTACTTCATATCAGCATGAAACTAGCAAACTGCTGTAGAAATGGCCAAATTTCCTACAAATTTGACAAGTAGGCTTCGAGTTATTGTTGTATTTGAAGCTACCACGATTCTTGTTTCTTGGGGTTTCCGGAAACTTGGTACGAAAAACAAATTTCTTTCTATTTTATTGCAGAAACTTTTGTGTGATTTCACACCTAAAAAAGTATGCAGGGAGATCTGCACAAATTATTACTGTGATACATAATAACTAAAGAATTACTGTAAGGAGCTCAACACACTTCAATCAAACTGGAAAAAATGGCTAACAATGTCCTTTCTCACTCTATTAATAGGTGATTGTAGGTGGAATGTTCTGTTCGCCGCTGAAGAAGTTGTCGGGGTCGACCATGCTCTTCACTTTCACTAGTCTTTTGAAGTTGCTTTTGAAGTACATCTCGCCCCAAATTTTTGGATCAGAGTATGTCGAACCCCCGATGCGGCCTAGATCAAGATCTTTATAGTTGAGAAATGCAGTTCTTGGAGACTTTGAAACGTATGGAGTCATGTATTCATGTAGTTCTCTTATCCAAGCTATGTGTTTGTTTGATGCTTCGGGCCCTTCTTTTCCATCCCAGTTAGTCACATGATCAATCAAATACATATTCCCAGCCCTGTGTGGAAAAGCAATCTTATCATCTGCAATCTCATTCACTTTTCCGCCCCATACGCCAATAACCATCTCCGGCCTTTCTTCCTTCAAGAACCTCTTCCATATTCCTTCCAACCCGCTTTTTGGTATTGGTTCTGTGACGAAGTCGGATTTTGCTTTAAATGTGGTCTTGGGTAAGGCAGACCTATTAAGCAAAATATCTACAGGTGTTCCACTTGGAAACCCTGCAAACCTCACCGTCGACTCGACCCAACTCATCTCCTTGCAATCTTTTTGCTCCATCCCTAATTCCGGGAAGCTCTTACCCATCACATACACAAGATTCTCAGTCGGACCGAGGAACAAGATTTGAAATGTAGCTTGTACAGTTCTTCCCACTCCATTTGTTGCATTACTATTTTTATTGACCACACCAACATGCAGTCCAATAAAAATCTCTTTAGGTACTCCATAACTTGCAACAGATTGCCATTTATGAACAACATCAGTTGCTCCTTGTTCCAAAGTTTTGGCCACTACACATACAGCCACAGTAGGAGGAACCGCGACCAACTTGATCTTCCATGCAAGAAGGACCCCAAAGCTCGATACTCCACCGCCTCTAATAGCCCAAAAGAGATCTTCTCCCATAGTTTCTCTGTTGAGGATCTCGCCTTTTGCATTGATTAGCCGAGCATCGAGAACATGATCTGCAGACATGCCATATTTTCTCACCATCGGACCAAAGCCACCTCCACTTATATGTCCACCTACACCAACAGTTGGACAACCGCCGGCTGGAAATCCATGGACTGGGCTTCTTTCTGCCACCCTGTAATAAACTTCACCTAACGTTGCTCCGGCTTGAACCCACGCGCTATTATCTTTTACATCAATATCGATGGCATGTAAATTGATAAGATCTATAAGAACAAATGGAACATTTGATGTGGAGGACGACCCCTCAAAGTCATGGCCTCCGCTTCGAACTTTAATGTTCAAGCCATATCTCTTCGAACAAATAACAACTGCTTGGACTTGTGAATCGTTATCAGGGGTGATTATGAATTGAGGTTTTGGCGTTTCAGGCGTAGCAAATCGGAGGTTGTTGATGGATGAATGTAGAATTGTCAAGTAGGATGGATTGTTTGGGATGTAGACTTGAGGTTTGGATCCATTAGAATTGGTGGCAAGGCATTGAGGAAAATCATCAGAAGAAGCTGAAGAAGCTTTCCATTGTGTTGTCAACACAAGGAAAGTGAATAGGTAAAGAATTGCATGATTGGAACTCTCCATTTCTTTTTTGGCTTTGTGCTTTCCCTTCTTGTTTGCATGAGCATACCGACACATTAGTTCCCCTTTTATAGTGATCTCAAGACCTCATATTCGTCATAGATCGTTAGACCCTTTCAATTCTATCTTTAATTTTTCAAGTTCAAAGTAGTATGATTCCGCGCTTTCTAGATCAAAATTAAATGAGGACCTAAGGCCACTATCGATAATAGTGGTTGCACAAAAACTATTGGTCCACTTTTATCCAAAAAAGAAAAAAAACATATACATTGGTCCAACACTACAACTTATTTGGTTGTTGCAGATCTTGAAATTATTGTTCCGACTTCAATTTGTTAATTTCTACTGCAGAACTTTTCATATCTTTTCTTTGGATAAAAAATAACAACTTACCCCGTTGAAGTTTGAACTTATGACCTCTTATTTACAAACCTCATACCAAACCATTGGACCTCGAATTGGTTGGTGAAAATTTTCACATTTTCGTTTGTTTTCTTCTTTGCTTGCTTGTTTGTTTGTTTTTGGAATTCCTAAGTTGATGTAAAAATTAATGGACAAACAAAATGTGACATGTGAAATGTGATTTTATTTTATTTTTTATTTTTTTAAATTGATGGGTTCTTATGAAAAAAGTTTGTTGGGCAAGGTAAGCTTGACTGCACTAATTTGAAAAATAATAATAGATTACGAGACATACTTCTGATATAGATCGATATTCAGTATGTTCACCCACAAATCTCATTGTATATGTATCTAGTCAATTTCAACAACAATGCAATAAATTTTCCCTACTGCAATAAAAGCGGCTGCTAAATCATTAATGGGCACCAAAGAGATTCAAAATTGACATGTTGAGACTTCTTATTAATATGCTGACTTTTGATTTTTTTCTTCCTTCATATCCTTGGGTGTTAGAAGACCAAAAGTTTTTTTAGCCTCTTCTTATATTGGTTCGACTAAATTTGCAGTAGTTAATTATAAGGATTCTTTTAATATAAAAAATAGATCAAATAGAGAATTACATGGAGAAACGATTATATTAAGAATAATCTGAAATCCTGTTGAGATGTGTGGATCGAAATAATAGTCTCACATCGAATAAATGAAACTTTTAAATGAAGTATACAAGTGATTGTCTCCCCTCAAATAGTACTAAGAACTTTTGAGATAAAACTCCACACCTAAAAGATAAACGTTGGTTAAGTTGGGGACAATATCAGTGTTGGGGAGATCAATGACTCGCGGTGACTTGCGGAGAAGTGCCGCGAGTGGCTGCTTGCGGGTAACGTACTATAAGACGAAAAAATTCAATATGGTATCAGAGCCGACGGTTTGATCAAGCGGGACTTGTCGAGAAAAAGCTCCTGGATTTCGGTCCAAGGTGGAGTGTGATATGTGTGAACTAAAATAATAGTCCCACATTGGATAAGTGAAACTTATAAATGAAGTATATTGGATAAGTGACTGAGTCCCCTCAAATAGTACTGTGGTCTTTTGAGATAAAACCCCACACCTTAAGTTGAAAGGTGGTTAAGTTGGAGACAATATTGATGCTAGCGGAGTAGATCCACAGGCTCGCGCATGAGTGTGCAGCGTAGCCGTGAGAATTTATTATGGTATCAGAGCCGACAGTTCGATCGGGACCTGTTCTAGAAAAAGCTCCTTAGATGGATTTTGGTCCAAGGTAGAGTATTGAGGTGTGTGGACCGAAATAATAGTCTCACATCGGATAAGTGAACTTCTAAATGAAGTATATAAATGATTGTCTCCCCTCAAATAGTATCAAAACCTTTTGAGATAAAACTTCACACCTACAAGATGACGGGTGGTTAAGTTGGGGACAATATCGGTACTAGCAAAGTAGATCTACGGGCTCGCTAAGTTGAGATAAAATCCCAGAATTTATTTATTTATATTTAAAGGTCTTTTTTGTTCTTTATTTTTTCAGTTGGATATACTTGGAAAAGAGCCCAGAAATTTAAAGGAAGTTGGGCAAATTTATTTATATTATTTTTTTAAAAGCATGGGCTTTGGCGTTGTAGACATCCTGCCTGAAGCGCCACCCAAGACGTCAAACTGGGCAGTGGGCTACCCCAAGTCATGCTGTGGCTGACGTTGTGGGGTTCACACTCACGACGCCACTGGTGGCACCAGTTGCTTTGGACGAACTGTTTAGGGGATTTTCGAAACCCCTGCCTTCATCAGTTTTTTTCAAGCCTATTTCACTTTTCATAAGGAATTCCAATATCACCATTGATTATTCCCAAACGTCTATATGAGTCCACAAATCGATTTCCACAATTAAATCATCAAAAATTGTCATAAATGTCAAAATTCATAACTTTTCTCAATAACTTTCAAACCAACACCACATATACATTCTTTAAGCCTCATAGACTTCAAAAACAACTCTTCAAACCATAAATCCAGTGATACTAGGTGTTGCTCACGTTTCTTCATCAAAACCCCCAAAATCATAACTCAAAACAACTAAAATTGATAGATCTATCGAGATCTTACCTTAATCAATGTCGTAGGTCAATGATTTGCCTTCAAAAAATATCTAAGAATCACAAAAAACCTCCTCTCCAAATCTCAAATTTCAAATTTTTGAGTGTAGTGTGAGCAAAGTGAGTCAGTTGTCCAAATTTTGAACCTTTTGTACTTGATTTTCATCAAGTGACCCATTACACATCTCTAGGCCATCCAACGGTCTACATGAAGACCATCCAACTCACTTTGCGACTCATTTGGAACACTCTCCTCTTGTGTCTTATCTTGTATGACTATTCAAATTGTTCTTTCTCAGGTGCTTCACCTGTCTATGCTCAGTACGAGTCACGCCATACCCTAATTTTTCGATTCTAATTATTAGGCTTTGGTTCCCCTATTAAACTGTTATCACAATTATCTCAGTAGTTTTTATGGACTATTTCCCAGTCCCTGTATACTCGTATTATGTTAGATCGCTACCCTTATTAACACGTTTTCCTAAGAAAACCTCACCAGTAATTTCAACGAAATAACAGAAACGTACTCACACCTTTAAACAACTGGATTTAACATTCGAGTATAAAATACATAATACAAACACCAAACAAAAATAATATAACTTGGTGTCGACTCCCGAGAATTGAAGCAAGGACGCCATGTCACCTGGGTCCCACGATGTGACCCTGAAACGATACATGGCATGAGTTAGAATTTTATGGTCGTTACAGTCTTCCCAACTAATAAGAATTTCGTCCTCGAAATTAAATAAAATTTAAGGTAAAAACTTACTGAATCTCAAAACATATATAGGAAGTGCTCACGCATGTAAGACTCAAGCTCCCAAGTCAGCTCCTCATCCCGTGATGTTGCCATTTAATGAGGACTAATGGGATCTATTTGTTCCCCAATATCTTCATTTTACAGTTCATAATCTGAATAAGTTGTTCCTCATAAGTGATGTCCTCCCTCAAGTCTATCTGACTCTGATCCACTGTCGATCATCTACCACTCTCGACCTGTCTATTCGAAGCATCGAAATGTGGAACACGAGATGAATATCAGCCAACTGAAGTGATTATAAGAACATTACCTATCTTTGCTTCACTCTGAATGAACCAATAAATCTTGGCGCGAGCTTTCCTTTAATCCCAAATCTCTTGTGAGACTTCAGTAGAGAAACCTTCAAATATACACAGGCTCCCACATCATACTCTAACTCACCGTGGTACTTGTCCTAGAACTTTTTCTACCTTTCTTATTCGCCCTTTAAATGTAGTCTGATTAGACATATCTTCTTTGTGTGGTCCACTACAATATTTGGCCCAATAGCTGCCACTTCCTCGGGCTCTGCCCAATAAAATGGTGATTTGTACGGTCTAAAATAAAGTTCCTCTAATGGTGCCATCTCGATATTAGCCTGATAACTGTTATTGTAGGCAAACTTACACAGATGAAGATAGTCCTCCCAAGAACCATCGTACTCTAGTACATACATCCTCAACATATCCTCGAGTACCTGGATCGGTCTCTCTAACTGTCCATCAATCTATATATGATAGGCGGTACTGAGGTCCAATCACATGCCAAATTGGGCGTATTCTCTACCAAATCTGTAATGTAAAATGTAGACCTTTAACTGACACAATCAATAACAAAACACCATGTAGTTGAACTATCTATCACGTACAAATTCGCCAACCTATCCACCCGGTGTGCGGTAGAGATCCATAAAAACTGCGTAGACTTAATCAACTTGTCGACAATCACCCAGATATCATCATGTCCGTGCAGAGACCGACACTGACGAAGTCCATGGCAATATGCTCTCATTTCCACCAAGGAATGGGAACTAGTTGTAGTAACCCACCGGGTCTCCGATGATCTGCTTTAACTCATTGGCATATCTCACACGCTCGAATGTAATCACCAACATCGGTCTTCATCTATGATGGCCCCAAATTTCTAATGCATTTAGGTACGCCAGGCCTAGACCCGTCCAGGTCCCGAGTCGGTACTCAGCGAGCCTGACGATCCTAGCCAGCCTCTGATTAATCAATTTAACAGTTTATGAAAGAATTATCGCAAGTTATATGCATCGAAAAAATAAACAAACTAAACAATATGAGAAATAACTCAATCAAGGGAAATTAAGAATCTATTATGTGGAAAACCCCGATATATTAATGTTCAAATTAGAATAACAGACACATGATATCCATCTCAAAAATGATCCCCAGTTCAATAACCAATACAATATATAAAGCATTATATAATTAGAAATAAACATAAACCTACTCTAAGGTTCGCCAATCCAGTCGTTAAGCTCCTCACACGAAATCTCCTAGGCATGGCCCCTTGCCCTTTGAACACTCTGGTATATCTGCACCCACCACCACAAACTAGACGCTGAGCAACTGAGAAAAAATCAAAAGTAATGCCAGAAGAACTTCACAATAAGTCATGAATATCAAATAAAGCAGTCTAAATATCATGCTATAATTGAAAGTTAGGAATGTGAATAGATCAAAGTGCATGATAGACAGACTAAAATGATAGCAATTGAAAACATGCGTGTTCTAAGAGTCAAGAGAGACCCATAAGCGGTCTAAAATCCACAACAATAACCGCAACAATCCAGTGCCCAGGTTCACATAACACCAGAGGTGGTCAGGCACTCCTACAGAGAGTGGCTCGCATTTCCCCAACTAGTGCAGGCCACATGACACCTTCACAAATCAGTACCCAGGTTCAGATAACACTATGCGTAGCAGTAATTGTGGTAGGAAATACCCAAGTTTCCCCAACTAGTGCAGGCCACATGATACCATATCGACACACTTACGCCAATAACACACATACCAATCAAATAATGGAATTTGAATGCCAACAATGGATAATAGCAAGAATAGCAATAAATGATAATGAATTACATGAGACTTCCTTACTGGCTTACTAACATATACAGGCACGTAGGCGAGTGTACTTACCTGACAATGTAACCCGCGAATAACCACTTTCGTGAATCATAACGTGTATCCCCGAGTTTCCTGCTACCTGACAAGATTGGAAACTCTAATTAATGGATCGATTCATTAACTAACCCTAAGTTGAAACCCTAATGTTTTCCCAAATGTTTTGATGACTCGAACATTTCGGTAATCAACCGAAAAATCAAACAAAAACATAACAACTCTTTTGAGTTTTAAAAATCACAACATATGTAAGCCCATTCATGAATCATAGGCTCTCAGCTCAGTCATATATGGCCATAGTCTCGAGGACCTGCGGCATGACCACGACGTCACTACCATTCGACAACGTAACACACAACATCAACATCGATCAACAATCATGACTCAATAAGAACTCGAACTGACCATGTACCAGCGAGTAGGGAACCTCGCTAGTGTTGTACGATGTCGGTAGAGTACCACTGCAGCATGGAAAGGTTGTGGCACGCTCTACGACACGTCGACAACTATTTGACGTAACAGTGAAGACCAATGTATGAATTCATCACTACAACAACTTGCAACCATCAATATGGACGCTCTGAGGGCTATGGGACATACACAAAGGTTTTGTGTGATCCCCGACACTCCCCTAGTCATGGCGTCGATGGCAATGCCGCCAAGTATGGCAGTTTCCGACGAGAAGATAATGACACATGAAATCACGTCATTATACTTGTCATCACTGACTCGGACCTACTGGAGGGTTGCGAGACACCATCATAGTCTTAGCATGGTCCCCGAAAACCTCCCAGAACAGCGGTCTGGCCAGCAGCAATGCTACACTTGTGGTTTTCGGCGAGAGATAAAAGAAACAATAACATCACATGAAATAATGAATCCACACACAACCACTGCCGTTGTTTTGCTTGCTCTGGGGATCGGGAGGCACCAACATAGTAGTGGAAGGGTCCCCCAACATTTCCCCACATCACAACAGTCGACGGCGGCTGCGGCGCCTAGCCAGAAGGTCCGGTAGCCGCAGGAAACCCTTAAAACAGGGTATACATGAAAAAATATGTAAACAGACACCACCAACAACCAACGCTGCGATGGGGTGCTCTATGGCCGTCGGGGACTCCGGTGAATCACCATGATGTCTTCCTCGACTAGTCCTTGGTTACAGTAGTGCCCATTCAGCTGACTAGATGCGAAACGTGTTCGAATATTCAACACTTATCTGTCGTGAGGTTGGGGAAGAGATCCGCCTTTCCTGGAGTTCCAGAGGGTCGTCCCTGACCTATTCCTGGTCGGACAGACACCCCCCCACCCATGGATAAAAGCTCCCCCCCATAAACCACTATAAGTGACCGAGAGAGAGAGAGAGAAAGAAAAGCACGAACCTTCAGTGAGATCTGACCGCCCAGAGCCGCTGGTGGTCGACAGTGGTGCACCCAAGGCAAAGGAGGTGAGTGGGGGAGAGGTGAGAGTGTGGATCGATTATGTGGTGTGGAGAAGGTGAATAGTAAAGTTAAGTGTGTGGGTGGGGTCCTTTTATAGACCTTTGTTTCATCACTCCACAAGCACGCATCTTGAGGCTAGTCTCATGGTTCCTTCACTTTGGGTTGCGTCACTTTAACATTCTTATAGCATAGCCTGATTGTCACATAGTTATCCAACATCCTCGTGTTCAAACGACGTCCTCGGTCTGTCTTGCCTTGCCCCGACTCCCGTAGTGTGCGTAGTCTCGCCTCGTCTTGTCAAATAATTATTTAAATTTTTCAAAAAATTCATTTATTTTTGTTTTTAATGTTTTAAATCCCCCGTGTACCTGTAACCAAACTATCGATACCCGCTCGTCTAGTTTTCCTACTCGTTTACTGACTTCACTGTCCGGTGACTCAAATATAAGTAAAAATATGTAATATACATCATCATTCACAAATAGCCAAATTTTTGGGTCGTTACATCATCCCCAACCACCAGAAAAGATGATGCACATCAACATACATCTTGATCTGACCGGATGAACTGCAAAACATGAGCGGTGAGCCTTATGAAGTATCTCATCACATATCACAACCACTGATGGAATCAAAAGTCTCCCTCTAAATATTAAGCATGACTATGTCGATTGACTCTACTCTGGATGTTCGGGACTTTAAGCAAACTCATTGAACTGCTGGTACTGCTCATCGGCCTGTTGACCCTCAAGTACACTCTGAATCGACAATGCCTGGGAACTCATCTGTCGACAAATCAACACTCTAGCAGTGGCCGGTATATCAACAAAATACATCAACTTGACCTCTTTGAGTAACCCATACTCGTGTGTCATATGCAAGTCACTATCTCTGAGTGTGACCCTATGTGGCTCAATGTGTATGCCACGACATTAGCCTTCCCTAGGTGGTATTCCAAAGAGAAATTGTAGTATTTTAGGAACTATATCCAACGCCTTTGCCGCATATTCAACTTCTTCTGAGTGAAGTGGTACTTCAAATTTTTATGATTAGTAAACAAAGTAATCTCACACCATAGAGATAATGATACCAAATCTTCAGTGCAAATACTATTGCCGCTAACTTTAAGTTATAAGTAGGGCTATCCTTTTCATCAATCTTTAGCTATCAGGACGCGTAGGCTATCACTCCACCGTTCTGCATCAAGACACAACCCAAACCAACTTTAGAAGTATCGATATTCACCTCAAAAGCCTTCCCTGACTCAGGTAGTATGAACATTGGTGCGGTAGTCAAGCGTTCCTTCAAAGTCATGAAGACTTGCTCACAACTGTCGTTTCATTGAAAACGGACTTTTTTTCGTCAATTGCATCATCGACAACGTTATCTTGGAGAAATCTTGAATAAAACGCCTATAATAGCCTGCCAATCCTAGAAAACTGTGGATATCTATCACTGATCTCGGTGTAGGCCAATCAATCACTGCTCTGACCTTAGCAGAGTCCACCGACACTCCGCTCGCTCCGACGATGTGTCCTAGAAATTCGACCTTTGTAAGCCAAAACTCACACTTACTGAACTTGGCATATAGTGTATGCTCCCTTAAAGTCTGCAAAATCGTCTTGAGGTGCTCATCGTGATCCTCACGAGTCCTGGAGTAGATAAGAATGTCATTGATGAACACTATTACAAACCTATCCAAAAACTCCCTTAACACTCAATGCATGAGATCCATGAACATCGTTGGGCCATTCGTCAGCCCAAAATGCATGATGATAAACTGATAGTGCCCGTATCTGGTGAGAAAAGTATTCTCCCTATACTCTACTCTAATCTTTAACTGATGGTATCCAGACCTCAAATCAATATTTGAGAATGATAGTGCCCGTATCTGAAGTATATTCTATTTGGGTTTGGGAATGAGTTGGCCATTTTGAATGTTCCTTGCCACAGTTTCCTCCCAATGAAGAGAAAATTAAAAGGCTATGAGTGAGTTGGCATTGTAAATGTTTTTTGCCATGAGTTCCTCCCCATGAAGATGAGGAGTTGTATTAAAGGCGTCGTAGTGCACATTGCATGTAGTGCAACATCTGAGGATACAATTATATGATGAGCAGAAAAGTTGTATTAAAGATCGTGCGAGGAACATTACGTGTAGGGAAATGCCTGAGGATGCAGTTCTAGAAAGATGGAGAATGATAGTGGATCATACCAAGGAAAACTATTACTCCAATGAGTCAGATGACTCACTCCTATCTAAGACCCAAAGATCAAGAAAAACCAAGTATCGAGGTTCATTGGGCCATTAGATCAATGTAGTAGTTGTAACGACCCTAAAGTCTAACTCATGCCACATGTTATTTTAGGTCGTATGTGGGCCCACTTTTTGTCATACGCGTGTTCAATTCTCAATCATCAAAATCGAGGTATGTTATTTTTGTTTGGTGTTTGTACTATTTATTATTACTCAAATGTTATTTCAATTGTCCAAACGTGTGAGGATGTGTACGTTGAACACGTTTGAGTGGTGGATCGAGTTCGGCCTAGGGAAACGTGTGGAACAGGTACTGGGCAGACTAATTACAGGTATATGGTAAACTGGGGGATAATTTTAAATAATACATTGATTAAATGCAATTAAATATAATAATTAATTAATATGAGAATGTGTTCCAATTAATAGTATTGAAAATTGAACGCGATAATACGAGTTATGTGCAAATTAGGTATAAGAACGCCTGTGAAAAATCAATTCTTAGGATGGAAAAAGATAAGTTCAAAGGACCATGTCAACATGAAGTTACCATTTATAGTCAAAAGAGTGGTTGGATGGCCTCATTGTGGACTAATAGATGAACCTAGTGATACACATGTGAGATGAGATAACAATCAAACTATAAAGGTTAAAAAATTGGTGTTTGACCAACTTTCTTACTAACACTAAGCAAATCTGAAAATTTGGGATTTGGAGAAGAGAAGTGTGAAGTTTTGGTGATTGTTCTAATAGGCTTGGAATTTAGGTTGTTCATTTAGTTTCCATCAATTTGAGCTATGAATTTGTTTGATGAAAAAAATGGGGAAATTGATTATTTTGAGGAATTTTGCAAATATAGTTGATGTTGTTGATGAGGGTGTTGATTATATGGTTGTTGATTTGAAAGAAAGAAATAAAGAAAAAAGGGAAGCCTTTGTACTTCTCCTCTTTCATTTTGATGAAAATGAAAGAAGAAGAGGGGCCAGGCGAGCTCAGGCCCACCCAACATGGCTGAATCGAGCAGGTTCAACCAGCCCAGTTCATGGGAAAGGGGCCCAAAAGGCCCCAAAACCCAAAATACAAAAAAATAAAATAATTATATATATAATAAAAATAACATAAAATCATATAAAAATTAGAAAAATCAAGAAAAATTAGTAGAAATTAGGAAAAAAATAGAAAAGGCTGAGGAAATTAAAGGAAAGTTAGTTTTGAAGTTGTCAAGAGTTTTCACAGCGAGAAATTTTCTCGAAAAGCGTGTCACCATTATAATTTTTCTAATTTGAACAATTTTGGGATTTAAAATCTAAATTTACCCAAATAGGCTCTAGCATGATGTAAATTAGTCCAAAAGATTACCAAGGACAAGCCTATTAGTGTCGGGTATTGGGTACGGATTTGGAGGCGTGTCAAAGTCAATTGAGTGCGTGTTTAAATCGAATACAGGTAAGTAAACCAGTAAATAATTTTACAGTCATTTCATTAAGCTTTAATTTGTTATTGTTATCACTCTATTCCTGTTTTGGAATTCCATTATATTGAGTTGTCCGAGTGCATGTGAGTCAACAATAATCCTTGGAAGGACGGGTTATCTGAGGTAATATGTCAGAGCCAGAAACTCGGGATACGCTGCACTGGTTACTAGTTCTATACGCGGTGAGAGTTCTTATCTGGACTACTAGGAAGTCTCTCAACCGAATAGATTTAGGATGGTGTGAGTGTGCCACGTCCTAAAATCTGAGTCGCCTAGGGTTTTCCTCAATTCAATGACCGTTTGGTCGGGACTACTTATTCCTCTCTGTTTAATTTGTTGGACACTCATCTTTGATTCATTGTATTTATTTGCAGTGGTTATATATTCATGCGGTTGTTGTACCTTTCTTTCTATCTACATGAATATAAACTGATTTATTTGTTTTGAAATATTGTATATATCCTGATTGGCATTACTTACCTGGGCTCGGCAATCTTATGTTTGCCTGAGTGCAAATCTGTAGTCAAGCAAAGGAAAGGCTCATTAATTAGGTGACTTGCTTTGAGGATACCAGAGCAGTTTCTCCCTCTTGACTGATGTAGGTTTTGTTTCATTTTTGTATTATTATGTATATTTGTTTTGTTCACATTAGGATATGGGTTAATGAGAGATCTTGGGACATGTATACATTGATATTACTCTCCTGTGACTTGATATACTTGATGATGGTATACATATGTGGGCTTTCCACTCTCTAGGTTGCCTTGACTAGTATCTTAGAGATTATTCTATTAGTTTGAGTTTTAATTACTTCCGCTATACTCCGATAACTCACTAATTTGAGTAACTCATTTAATTTGATATAATAATGCTTAATTAATAATAAATGGTAAGGAAGGATGAGTAACTTGCGTTGACTCAGCGAGATTAGCTCGGGAGTCCACATAAGTCTAAGCCGGGTGGGTCTAGTTAAGGGTTGTGGAACTGGAGCTGTCACAGTTGGTGTCAGAGCCTTAGGTTTTAAAACTTGACTCATGATTTAATCACAACCAGTTAAGACATAAACCAATGATAGTTAGGACAATAGTTGAACTTAAAGTGGAACCCTATGATCCTGACTTAAGTCTTAATTAGGAAATGAGGAGAGTTGGGGAATTTAGAACTGGTACATATGAGCTATTTTATGTATTGTATATACTATTATCGATAGCTATGTCCTAATCATGAAATCACTTTATTTTCATATTGCGATGGTCAACTAGCCTGAGACTAGTGATAGTAGTCTGGGGGACATTTAGGGGAGACTAGATGAGGTGTCCTAACTGGTTGCGTCACACATCCAGCAGCTTCAGGAGATCCTCCGACTGTTAAGGACCTACGCTACACCTTCACCCTCTACATCTGCAGCACTAGTTATGCAGGCTGAGAATGCTTCAATAGTTCAAGATACACCTTCAGCTCCCACAGTATAGGTAGGACCTACGGTAGACGAGAAGGCATAAGTTCAGGCTGAGATAGTACCACTTACACCTCATACACAGGCCGAGGATACACCGACCGATATGGGTACTAAGGCTACGCCTAAGGTGAGGCAGGCTTGCGAGTTCCAGCAGCACCATCCAGAGAAGTTCCACGGGAGTACTGATTTCGAGGCAGTTGAGTTGTATATGAGGAGCCACAAGAAGATACACGATATGTTGGCCACACCGGAGCACGTGCGACTGAGTATTTCATCAGCTTCATTGTTTAGAGAAGTCGATGTCTGGTGCAATAGCATGGTGGCTACAAAGGGGAAACCCAAAGATTGGGTTGAGTTTAAGGAGATGTTCAGTCGGATGTATTTTCCTCATTCGGTCCGTAACTTGAAAAGAACCGAGTTCCAGAACATCTGACAGATGACCAGTAAGACAGTGATGCAGCATATGGGCCGATATTTGTGACTGATAGAGTATGTCGGGGGCATTGCTGACACCGATGCGGACCAGGCCTACTACCTTATGCATGGTATATTATATTCCATTAGATCTATGGTAGTGACTACAGCTTCAAGGATATTACAAGAGGCCTACGATAGGGGTATGGCAGTGAGGCTTTCTTGAGCACGTGCGCCGGAGCATTAGCTGCGCCTACAACACCATCATAGTCAAGGGTCAGTCTAGGAGGTGAAAAGAGGAGGAAAATACCCAGACATTATACGCGGAGAGGCCGAGCTTCGAGTGTGGGATCAATTTTGTCTCCACTTACTACTGCTATGGTACCATTTACTCCAGTACGGAGTTATGCCAACACACCACAATAGTCAGCACAGTCAGGTCCTCAGAGATAGTAGTATCAGTGGGCTGAGAGGCAGTGGCAATGGCAGAAATAGAGGCAGTGGTTAAGGGCACAGGTATAGGCAGGGTCAGAGATATGACCAAGGTTAGGGTCAGAGTTTCAGTCAGTTACAGAGACAGGGACAAAGTGTTTAGTTTGGATCAGGCTTCAGAAAGCATGCTATAAGTGTAGATAGATAGGACATTTCATTAGTGCATGTCCACGATTGGGCCAAAGGCAGTCGCAGTAAAGCCGAGAGTAGGTTCATGTCGTTGCCACACCAGACCAGACTGCAACCCGTAACCAGATTGGTTTACATTTGCAATCAATTTACGCATACCATGTTTGATTCCAGTTCTACTGTTTCATTTATTTTAGGTCGCATGGTTGATGAGTTGCGATTGAGACCTACTAAACTGGAGAAACCTTTTGGTCCTTAGCATAATTGTTGGGGACAAGATTTACCTAAAATTGTTATGTGTTGATTGTTCGATAGAGATAGGGGTCACATCTTACCTGCAAACCTAAGAGTGTTGGAGTTCCTAGAGTTCAATGCTTTGTTGGGCATGGATTGGTTGCATGCATATCATGCATAGATCCATTGTTTCAGCAAGGGGATCACATTTCAAATTTGTGAGCATCCAAAGTTCAGTTTTTAGGGGACTTCGACCAGTTTACCGATTACCAGAGGTAGGGTAGCTTCTAGTGTAGATGTCGAGACATTCGGTAGTGTTTTGAGTACGATAGGGAAAGTTGAGACTAGGATGGAGTAGGTATTTGTAGTGTGCGAGTTTCAAAAAAAAATTCCTGCAGAGCTACCGGGTTTACCACCACCTAGGGAGATTGATTTCATCATTGATTTGGTCTCGGGGACTAAACCTATATCAATACCGTCATACCATATGGCTCCGAAAAAGCAAGAGGAGCTGAGAGGAAAACTTGACGAGTTACTAAAGTCGGGTTTCATCTATCTTAGTATGTCACATTAGAGCGCGCCAGTCTTGTTTGTTAAGAAGAAAAATGGCAGTCTGAGGTTGTGTATCACCTACAGGCAGCTTAATCAGTTAACAATAAAGAACAAGTATCCACTTCCTCATACTGATGACTTGTTCGAACAGCTGACAAGAGCACAGTGGTTCTTGAAGATTGATTTGAGATCTAAGTACCATCAGCTGAGGATTAGAACAGAGGATAGGGAGAAATCATATTTCGCATTCGATAAGGGCATTACCGATTTACAATTGTGCCTTTTGGGCTGACTAACGCCCTAACGATGTATATGGATTTGATGCATTGAGTGATGAGACAGTACTTGAATAGGTTCGTCGTTGTGTTCATCGACAACATCCTTATCTACTCCAAGATTCGTGAGGATCACGAGGAGCACCTCAAAACGATTTTGCAGATATTGAAGGAGCACAGACTGTTTGCCAAGTTCAGTAAGTGTAAGTGTTGGCTTATGGAGGTCAGATTCCTAGGTCACATCGTCGGAGGTAGCGGAGTGTCAGTGGGCCTTATGAAGGTTAGTGCGGGGATTGATTAGCCTACACCGAGATCAGTGACAGATATTCATAGTTTTCTTGGCTTGGCAGGCTATTATAGGCACTTTGTTTAGGACTTCTCGAATATTGCGGCACCTATAACACAATTGACAAAGAAGGATACTCATTTTCAATGGAATGATGGTTGTGAGCAGGCGTTTCTGACATTGAAGAAAATTTTGACTATTGCACCAATTTTGGTTTTGCCTGAGTCAGGGAAGGGTTTTGAGGTGAACATCGAAGCTTCTAAGGTCGATTTGGGTTATGTTTTGATGCAGGACGGTAAAGTGATTACTTAGGCATCCCGACAACTAAAGATTTACAAGTAGAATTACCCTACGCATAACTTGGAGTTAGCAGTAGTGGTCTTTGCATTGAAGATTTGGCATGATTATCTCTACGATGAGAGCTTTGTGTTGTTTACTGACAATAAGAGTTTAAAGTACCCTTCACTCAGAAAGAGTTGATTTCTCTTCGAAGTACCACCCAGGGAAGGGCAATATTGTTACAGACGCATTGAGCCACAAATGGATTGACTCAAAGGTTGTTACATGTCACATGGCACACGAGTATGGGTTGCTCGAGGCGATCCAGGTGATGTATTTTGTTGATATCCTGACCAGCACCAGAGTGTTGATTTGTAGGCAGATAAGGACTCAAACCGTCTCTATTCAAAGTGTACTTGATGGTTAGCAAAGAGATGAGTAGTACCAGAGTTTTCTTTGGTTTGCTCAAAGTCCGAATCATCCAAATTGGACTCAGTCAACAGACTCATGCCTGAGGTTTAGAGGGCAAATGTGGATTTCATCGGTGATTGAGCTACACGATAAGATATTTCATAAGGCAAACTGCTCACATTTTACGGTTCATCCAGGCAGGACCAAGATGTATGCAGATGTGCGTTGTCTTTTCTGGTCACCAGGGATGAAGACCAATATTTCTGACTACGTTCGAGGGTGTGAGATATGTCAGCGAGTTAAGGCTAAGCATCGCAGAGCCGGTGGGATATTACAGCCACTTCCTATTCCTCGGTGGAAGTGAGAGTATATCGTCATGAATTTCGTCAGTGGTTTACCTCGATCTCAGCGTCAACACGATAACATTTGGGTGAATATGGACAGGTTGACGAAGTCTTAGCACTTTTTATCGATCTCAACAACACATCGGGTGGATAGGCTAGTGACTTTGTATGAGTGAGAGATAGTTCGACTGCATGGTGTTCCATTATCGGTTATGTCTGACAGAGGGCCACAGTTTACATCTTAGATTTGGTTGAGCATGCAGGCACAGTTCAGCACACGGTTCGATCTTAATATTACCTATCATCCACAGACTGACGGACAGTTAGAGAGACTAATTCAGATTCTCAAGGATATGTTGAGCATGCATGTGTTAGAGTACGGTGGATCATGGGAGGAGTATCTTCATTTGTGTGAGTTTACCTACAATAACAGTTATCAGGTCAGTATTGGTATGGCAACGTTTGAGACACTATATGTGATACAGGAGGCTGTGCAGATCTCCATCTTGTTGGGCGAAGCCCGAGGATGTGGCAACAATTGGTCCAAAGATTGTAGTGAATTACACAGAGAAGATACGCCTGATCAGATTAAGACTGAAAAGTGTGTAGTAGAGGTAAAAGAAATATCACGAAATGTATCACGGGGAGTTAGAGTATCAGGTCAGGGATTATGTTTATTTAAAGGCATTTCTGATAAATGGTCATAAAAGGTTCGAGATTTGAGGGAAGCTAGCGTTGAGGTTCATTGGTCCATTCAGAGTTGTGAAATGGATAGGCAAAGTTGCGTACAAGTTGGAGTTGCCACCTCAGTTGTCTTGGATCCACCATGTATTACTTGTATCGATGCTTCAATTGGATAGGTCGAGAGAGGGCAAACAGCCGACGGTGGACTTGAGGGAGGATATCACTTATGACGAGTAGCCTATTTTGATTTTGGACCGTCAGGTGAAGATTCTGAGGAACAAGGAGATCCCACCAGTCCTTGTCAAATGGCAGCACCACGAGGACGAGAAGCTAATGTGGGAGCTCGAGTCTTATATGGGCGAGTATTTTCCTTACCTCTTTTGAGTTTGGTAAGTCTTTCCTTTAGTTTTTTTTTTAATTTTGAGGATGAAATTCTAATTAGTTGGGAACACTGTAATGACCCTAAAATCTAACTCGTGTCAAGTGTCATTTTATGTCGGACATAGGCCCACTTGTTGTGATACGCTTGTCAATTCTCAGTCGTCAACACCGAGGTATGTTATTTTTGTCTGGTATTTGTACTATTTATTTATTACCCAAATGTTAATTCAATTGTCCAAACATATGAGGACGTGTACGTTGAACACGTTTGGGTGGTGGATCGAGTTCTACCTGGAGAAACGTGTGGAACGGGTATCGGACGGACTAATTATGGGTATACAATAATTCAGGGAGATAATTTTAAATAAAACACTGACAAAATGTAATTAAATATAATAATTAATTAATATAGGAATGTGATCTGATCGATAGTATCGATAATTGCACGCAAAAGTATGAGTTGTGTACAGGACGGGTATGAGAACGCCCATGAAAAATCAATTCTTGGATTGGAAAAGGATAAGGTCAAAAGACCAAGTTAACATGAAGTTACCATTTAGAGTCAAAAGAGTGGTTGGAAAGCTACAATTGGTTTCTTTTAAACTTGTTTTTGTTGAAGTAATGAATTGAGTGTCTTTGGGTTTTAAGTTAAAAGTGCGAGCATGATCTTGTAATTTTTTATATAGTTGGTGATATGTATGTGCCTCTGGCTTTTTGGGAGGGTTGTGATTCCCCATGAGTTGAGGATGGTATCGACGGCATTTGGAAGAGGCCATGGGCATCGAAAATCCAGAATTTTTGAATCTGGAATTTTGGGTTTCCATTCAGGTAGCGTGCTAGGCAGTAGGCATAGTGTGTTACCTGTTTTGGAGAAGACAATTGTTCTTCATGACGAAGAACAGTAGCACGTAAAGCAACCTCCTAACGCGCTAGGCACTGTTCTGGCCAATTTTTAAAATATTTCACTAAGGGGTTGTTTTAACTATTAGACTACAAAACCTATCCAAATACAATGAAAACACTCTAAAACATTGGAAATGGACTTTAGGGACTAAGGGTATCGTAGCTCGGGTACGAAGGAGCTAGGCGAGTCAGATTCAGGAGTCCGGGGAAGTCGAAGCACATATTTGAGCTGCGTAAAACACTTGAGAATGCTTCATAGAATTCAGTTCATTTTTATTAAATGTTTTACAATTGTCGACTAGTTTATTTGTTGTTTTTCTTTTACCGTCAGTTTGATATGAAGACTGGTTGAGTTGGTTCACCAAGAGTTTTGTTATAAAGACCGGTTGAGTTGGTTCACTGGAAGTGTTGTTATGAAAACCGGTTGAGTTGGTTCACCAAGAGGTTTGGTTACGAAGACCGATTGAGTTGGTTCACCGGGGGTTACAGTTAGGATTCAATATATGACTAGATTTATATGTTACTTTTAATCGTTGTTGTTAAATTGCGAGTTCTTTCTAATTCACCTATGGTTTACATTTATGTTTGTTTGTTTAACTGCTGCTCTGTTTTCCATTATCTACTTGTTGCTCTGGTTTTCTTAACGCACCACATTCATGCAAGTATTTCTTCTTGCTGCTAAAGGTAATACTTGCATGTTTTGTAGCTTTATTAATTTCTTTTTTGAATATTGTGTGGACTTCTCTTGGGATTTTACTCACTAGACTCGTCATCGTTTTTGTTGTATGACTGAGTGCAGATTCTTCTACAAGTAGAGGCAAGGGGATATTGGGCAACTATCTTGGACTTGTTAGTCGTCGAGAACATACGCATAGGTGTTTACTTTGGCATTTGCCTCACTTTGGTTTATTTTGGGGACTTTGGAGATGTTAGTACATGTATATATTATGTTTTGTACATAGTACTTAATTCTGGGTTTTCCACTACTTAGGACTGTAAAAAATGTATAAATTACTAATCTTATAAGATTGTCAATGTAAACTTGAAACACAATCTTGGTAAATCAACTAACTGGCTAACTAAATTACAAATCAATTATGATAAATAATTGTCTGAGACGTTACAGATAAGCAAGCCATGACATTGTCGGTCTTGGTTACGTATGACGCGACATGGCGGTGCTGAAGATTTGGGGCCGCCACAACTAGTATTACGCAACAAATGGGGTAATGGGACATGGGATAGTCGGCAAAGATATATATATATATATATATATATATATTGGGCACTTGTGAGATAGATCACGCCCCTCGATAGTGGAACAAAAGCTGATGTGATGTAACTCACGGCCAACCGGAACTAGATCATTACTACTTAGCCTAGTGCCGGTCTCACTTTTTTTAACTGCAATATCTATTAGCATATCTAATTTTTAGCACTTCTTTCTATTTATATGCTTTTAGTTACTTTTGTATCTTTGGAAATGTGGATAAGTGGCCTTCAAAATTTACTTACTGGATTCGTCATCTCATGTTAATGACTTAAGTGCAGATCTGTTAAGTAGCAGGCCGGGCAAGGAGAATATTGGCGATTACCTCTGAGCCTTTGGCGTGTTTCTACTTCATATTTTGTAGGTTTTGATATTTTAGTGTATTTACTTACTTTATGTGCTCTATATACTTTTGGGTTGTATATATTTGGGTTGAGCGATAGTTCTCCGACTTGACACATGTTTATTACACTGTCTATTCGCTATCTTTGTTATTTATTCATGTGATCGTTGTTTCCGAGTTTCCACACTTACCATTTATTTTATTTGTTTCGGCTAAACTGTTTAAAACTTCCATTGAATTTCATCACTTCAAAGATGTTAGGATTTTTGGTGTAGTCGGATGTGTGATTGAAGTCAAGCTTGTGGAAGTGTTGAAGAAAGCCATGATTTTGTGAAGAGTTGTTCTACGCAGTTCTGAAAGTTCTCCAATTAGAAAAAATTGGTTGATAGACTTGAGCCAGATGTTGCTGGACGTCCCTCGAGCCTCTTCAAATGTTGCTCTTGTGCTCGTCTGAGTACTTTAGAGCCCTACTTTTTAATGCTAGTGGCAAGTAATACACATGCTACAAAATAGTGCATTTAATGGATGAAGTAATGTGAAAATGTTTTTATTTTCTCTCTGCCATTTTTAGTTCTTCCTTTTTCTTATGTTTGGACTCGTACATCACACCATCTACCTCAACTGTTTGAAAGAATATTTGTTGTAACATGTACTATAACATTGTGTAGCTGTGTTGTGAATGTGGTTTTTCTATTGTAACAGCTTATGTCTTAGTCTTCTGTAATATTGTTGTAAAAAAGTCTAAATAAATAGATGGAAAAGGCTCAAATTGATTTTTAATATCGAGACTCTTAGAGAATTTGGAGTTCTTCCTGTTGTACATCCTTATCAGAGCTATGGTTTAACCATTTTTTTAGATATGCTCTTGATTTTTATTCAATGTCATCTTCTAGTTCAATTTTTTTGGTTTTTTTATAAAGGCGCAATGAAATTGCATTAATATAATGAGAACCCTTACGTCCATAATACATTGTTAACGTTTGGTCTGCACAAGAAGAATGGAGGCGATAAGCCTTACCACGTTCACCATTGGGGGCCCAAAAGCATAAATGATAGGGAAGAAAACTGAATACAACCATGAGAGAAGTCCTAACAAAAGGAAGATGGGCCTCCTAGAGGGGACGCAAGCAAAATTACTAGATGCAAGCAACCAACGAGAAATAAATCTCAATACCTATGACGACCCATCCCCGACCTAGGATCAGGTCGCCCGGCCCAGACTACCATTTAGACCCAATACCTGAACCAGGCCCAAATAACAGTCTGGCACGCCTAAACAAATAAACCTGCGGAATACACATTGGCTAAACAAAGGATAATAATTGCGGAAAGAATATAAAAAGATATCCTAAGCCAATAGATTTAAGTTCATAGAACATTTATAAAAATTATATATCGGTTCATGCTCATTTAAACTAAACCAGTTTAATATAATCTCCGAAATGGATCAACTAAAGATAACTAGGATTCAAGCTACTCAAAGATCTATTTTAAATTTTAACCCCAAGTCGATAGTTTCAAAATCAAATATACATGATATATATATATATACACAAAGGCTCACATCAAGAGGAGACTTCAAGCTCGTCTCTCCCTTGCCTTAACCTAGCGCTGTCGTGGATACGTGAGATGTAAGTGGGGTGAGCTAAAAGAACCAACAGAGCTCGGTAATGCGGAAAACCGCTCAACCATCAAATATGCAAGTAATACCTAATAAGCTTGTAAAGTCTAGCATGTATTTGAAAAACAAACAAAAATTCATTGAATAGTAGCATAGTAACAGGATTTCATAAGAGATAGACTTATAATGAATCATCAAGTACTATCATGGACATAAGATTCGTAAGTTACAATTAAATAGGAATTCATCCTTTTATAACAAAAACCACGTATTCATAAGCCATCAAATTGTAACAACAATAATCATGAATAACATTAAAAAGATTGACAAATCATTTCATAAATTCAAGCTTTTATGCAAATGAGGCGGTTTTGCGAGATTATGTACTATAAAATATAATAATACGATAAGTCGATGTTCCATTCAATGCGTACTAGATATTGGCAAGAATCCGGTGACCGATTCTCCTACTCTCGAAGTGATGGAAACAACTAGCTAGCACACAGGCCTTATGTGCTCTCTCGTTTGTCCCATCAAATCAACAGTAAGTTTGTCCAAGCCATCACCTATGCACATCTCTATGTCTCAAGAGTACAAAAGAAGGAACTCCAAATCATGTCCCTACGTGACATACTTATGAATTCAATTAGTCAAGTAAAGTCCTCGGTGGTAAACTCCACAATATCCTAGGGTGTTAACGACCCTCGGTGGTACCACAACATTTTGAGGTATTCATATAGATTCACTTGCTAATAAGACCCTTGGTGGAACTCCACACATTCTGGGGCCATGAATAACAGTGCATTCACATTCCATAGATACGTAAATTCGAGCCAATACCATGACGCAACCCATAAATCCCAAGTCTTTAATTCAAATTATGAATCCTAAGCATAACTAATAATCATGTCATATTTGATAATTGAGCAAGCTCCCCACTTACCTGCATTCAACGCGCCTATGACCAATCCTTGCGCACCCGGGGCTCAATGTGAACCATCGCGCGTCGCTAGATAATTCATACATTATCACATCAATGCATATTCTAATACAAATTATAATCTAAGTCGCTAGTTTTAATTTAATTGTCTTTTGGGTCCACTAGTATGGACCCCGCGGGTCTTTGTGTCGTCTGACCATTCCTTCGGGGTATGCAGTACAACACCCCATTTGAAAGTTTGGTACATTTCCTTCATTTACTTGTTTTTATTCAATTTAATTTATTTATGTACATATACATATACATATATATACACATTAATTTTTTTTTTTTTTTTTTTTTGAAATTAAGGTCCAGGGTCAGTTGACCCTGGTCAACTGGTCCAGGGTTAACTGCCCTGGACCGTTGACTGGTCCATAGGGGCCAGTCTGGTCCCTGGATAAGTCTAGGGACCGTTCTGCCCCTGGTTACAAACCAGGGGCATGACGCCCCTGGAGGCGCTGGGCAGTTTCTGCACAGCGCCCTTACATGCTCGAGGGAAAAGGGGGGGAAAGGGGGAAAAAGGGTGGTGCTCCACTCTCCCTTTCTTCTCGGCTTGCTCGGGGTGCCCTTGGTGGCGCCCCTCTTTCTTAGCAGCGGCGGCGACGACGACGACGACGGGACTGTTGCCGCCTTGCCAATGACGTTGAACTATGCCACCCCTTTAGTTTTTCCCATTAAATTTCAACAAAAAATAACCAAAAAAAGAGCTTAAAGGAGAAGATGAGTTACCTCCTTGTAGATCTCTTTAGTTTACAAGCCCTCAATCACCATGAACCTAACTCCTTGTCTAGCTTCCCTTTGCATTCTCCCTTATTCTTCTCTTGTTGCATTGAAATGAAATGGAGGCTCTCCAACTCTAACAAAATAAGGTTTATATAGTTAGGGTTTAACACTTAGGTTGTATACAACCTTGATGGGAAAAGACTAAAGTCTCCCTTATGGGTCTCCAACTCAATTTCACCATTTTATCTTTTATTGGGCCCTAAACACACTAGGCCTTATTTAATTTTCACAAATCAAACAACTTTAAAGTAACACCAACATGCATTTAGTATTGGGATTACTAAATTACCTTGAGTCGGGTCGCAGAAATATTCGGGTCGTTACAATATCCCCAATTTTAGGAACTTTCATCCTCGTAAGTAAAATAAGGTACACCCGTAGTCTGGTGTGTCCGCTCGTAACGATTTCTACTATGAACCATCGTTTAACTGAGGCAATCTGCACTCGCACCTTCTGCTCATACTCCACGTGAAATAAAGTCTTATCCTTGACTCTACTATCTCAATATTTTCATTTTTGTCCCACTGACTGAAATTCATAAGGCCTCTCTTATAGGTTTCAATAGAATCATTATACTCAGCCACTTGCCAAGTTCTTCTGTCGTCACGTGTTCTTAAGGTATTCCTTTATAATCTTCACCAAAATCGCGATATATGCTCAAGTCGCTCAACTTACAGAGATGTAGAACCATACTGAGATGTGATCTGGTGCTTATCTATGTCAAAGAATATCTCTGCCTATCTGGCATTAAAACCATACCACCGACTGGTAGTAGGGAAACAAGGATAATTGTCTGCTATAACATGAGCACTAGCACACCATCTCTATCAACATCTCGGTTACGTACATCATTGAACGACTCATCATATCTTTGCGGCTTATCTGTGAAGGCTACAAATAGGCAGACATAATATTTCTTTCTAGAATAATACCTTAATATTATTGGCATCACGTGTTTATTGACATTCATTCTTGTAGGTTCATAATTCAAGTCAACTTTTGACTAATGACCCACTTTGTAACTCCTCTGTCACACTTAACTGTTAATTGACGTAAACAAGCTTCCACCTTTAAAATCTTGTGGAATATTTTTAACATCGTCATTATTTCTAAGTAGGTTTCAGCATTCATCTGAATACGCTCCATTGCATCACCATTTTTTTTATACCAAGATCTCTTATCACTATATCTCGATTTTCAGGAGATCTATCGTATTGCGTCCTCGCACTGATCAATTCTCACGATCCTGGGTGACTATTTTAAACATTGTTGACTTAATCATGACCCCTTTTTGGTATACAATGGTCCATTCTCATCTTTCTAAGCTAACTTTTAGCTCTTATAATGTATTTAGTACCTCACTCTCTGAGAAACGAAGGTGATTTAGCTTTCATGTTTCGAACCTGACATTCACGTCGTTTATTGGGAGTTACATAATCTATGCTCCAGATGTGGTTATTAAGAACTCGTGTCACACTACGATCTAGTTATTTCAAGTTCATAACTCAAACTTATATTTCAATGTATTACACTCGTGCATTACTACTGTCGCACTGCATATACGTTTTGTTGGATACTTCAACCATAAAGTACAAATCTGTGTACATAAAACTCATATAGGTTTATCTTGTACGACTTGTTACTAAAGCTTTAATTCAAAGGCACTCAAACTCATATTTACACCTATTTCGAGAATTATCTTGCACTATTTAGCTTATGATTCATTGCTTATATTTAGCACAAAACCATTCATAGTGTTCTTCCTTTTCTCCAAATTCAATGATTCTTGAAAATAAGAATATTAACTGATTTCTCATGGGGTTGATTTAAAATGACCTCATGCTTAGACAAACATTTATGTCACATAATTTGCTTATGCTTGTCACCTGTTACGGTGTTGACCTTGATTATTCGTGCATTATCTCCACGTGTTGATATCCTTAACACTTAACCATTTGCAAATCTATTGCTTACCCATCTGGGTTTCAACCTCAAATTCTCCTATGCCACCAATTAGGGCTTTCACTTTTAAACTTATACTAAGCCCTCAGGTTTTCAAGTGTAAACTACACATTTTGTTCAACAATTATTAACGGTATGAAATTTAAGAAATTTGATCTTTACTCATATATTCATGTTTCATTGCTAGTTTAGGGTATTTCCTCTCCATCATTAATTGTTTCATACGTATTGTACAGTATAAATCTTATTGAGGTTCGATCCTAACCTAGGATCCTTACTTTTAATAGTCGACCTATCACTGATCAGATCTTTCATCTTTCCTTTCAACCATTTAGTTTGGTAGTTTATATGTTTAATGAAATCTTTGACTTTTATCAAAAGATCACAAGTTACTTCCCATAAGTGATCAACATGATTCTTCGTGATGTCACCATTTTGATTATAAATTTTGTTCTTGAATATGGTACTATTGCAATACATATTATCTCTCTTGAGTTCGCAATTCTTCTCATCACCAAATTACTCATTTGTTTTTCCATGGGTCGATCCTATTCTAAGATCCCCAATTTTAAGAACCAAGTTATTATTGACTAAGGGTATGTAACAATCATTTGCCTCGATTACTCTTCAACTTTATTTTTCATTCAACCATTCCCTACCAATCTGGTTAGGTTTCGTTTTAACTCAAAAATTATGAATCCACACGTCTAATCATATCAGAAATATTCTTTTTATTAGTGTACCCCCGATTTTAATGATTCACTTATTATCGAGTTCATTATAATATCATTAACTGCGCCATACGCTCTTTACAGCCTACTAATATAACTCATACATACTGTTTAGTTTGGGGGTTCCTTTAATTATTCAGTCATGGTACTGCTATTGTATACTCTCCATTCATTTCGAACACAATTTTTCAATTCCTGGTATTCCCAACTTTATGAGTTAACTCGCTTCTGATTATATTATAATAATTTCTTTGTTGCAATGGTTACCTTTAATTTTTGTCATTTTAACCTCAGATCTTGAGTCTTTACAACATCTACAAATCTTTCTACTTGGCAACACGATCTTCACACATGGCACTCTTTGATTTTGGATTCCCAATTTTAGTAACTCACCAATCTTCGAGTGTACTAATTTGACATTTTGTATTCACTAGATTTTCTCATTGAGTAGTTTTCAATGTATTCTTTAATTTCTCATTCGCCATCTCGTACATTATGCATTTACGCTTTGAGCTAACTCTCAATTTAGGTCCTCATATTTAGTATTCAACCTATCAATAACTAGCTTAGCTTTATTTTTCTTTTACACAGGTTCGATCGAAACTTCAATGCCATAATTCAATCAATCGAAAAGTTAGATCCAAATCAGGGTCCATTTCAAAATATTAAGTTTCAATTTTTCAAGCTAAGTCTATTTTATTTTTATAGAATCATTTAAAAGCTTTCTCGCATTTCAAGCGAATTGTAATACCTCTTTCGAATCGATATGGTCAATATACTTTCAAAATATAAATCACGACCACGAGAAAATTTGTATTCCAACACTAAAAAATGGTAACATAGATCCAAACGATGCTTTGCATTTTCATCAAGTCAAAACTTTGAAATTCAGTAAAATTATTTATGTAAAGATTAAAATTACAATGTCAAATACTCGAAATATGTATGAGTCTATTCGCTTTATCTTTTGAACACCAAGGAAAATAAATGGTTTTTTTTATACTTGTTTGCCTTTTCAAAATTTTGTAAATTCACGTTAAATCCTTCCATGAAAATTTTAATAAAGTGCGGCAAACGTCAACTCAAAAACAATACAAAAATCATGGTCCAATATAGTCGAAAAATCATTTTTCGATAAAAATAGATCACCTGAAACAACATAATTCGATCTATAGTAATAACCTTCAAATCGAATTTATAGACCAATGATTCACACTCTTAATCGAGCATTAGAAGTTTTTAGAGTATACTTGACGTCTATATCTTGAATTAAGTTCAACCTCCTGGCCAGACTAACTTGCTTATCATTGTTTGAAATCAAAGATTCATTTGCATCCTTACTAGGATTGTTAACTTCCGTTTTCAACAAGATATCGTTAATTTTAATTATCCTAATATAGTTTTCGGCGTTAGAGTTACTTCTTTGAAATGTGACCACGTCACAATTCTATCTTGCATATTTAGCGTGGCGTCTCATTATCCTTTCAAGTCTATCGATTCTTGCTTAAATCTTTATTTGCCACTCTATCGTCAAGTATAGGTGCATCTCGCCATATAATTTTCACTCTAAGTTTAGTCGTTCTATCAGAACCATTCTTGATGCAAAGCGTTGTAGACTTCCTTGCAACGCATGTGAAATCTTCTAAGGACTTCCCTTCGACTTTCTTGTATCATTAATTGTCATTCCCAACTCGTAGAACCAAGGTTTCACGTCTTAAGGAAATACATTTACATATATATCTAACGATATATTTATATATACAAAGTAGCAAATAATCATCACATTAAATCTTTATCAAGTTTTTTTTGTCCCATCCCATCCTAAGATTTATCATTATTGCGTGTTAAGTCGACTTTGAACCAATGTTCCATACCACTGATTTGTTCGACTTAACTTGACCTTTAAACTTAAAGGTCCTACATCTTAGGTTTTCCTAACCTAACGTTTCCCTAGGTTCTAATCCCTAGGCTCTGATACCAACTGTGACGACCAATCCCCGACCTAGGGTCAGGTCGCCCGGCCCAGACTACCATTTAGACCCGATACCTGAACAAGGCCCAAATAACAGTCTGACATGCCTAAACAAATAAACCTGTGGAATACACATTGGCTAAAGAAAGGATAATAATTGCGGAAAGAATATAAAAAGATATCCTAAGCCAATAGATTTAAGTTCATAGAACATTTAAAAAATTATACATCGGTTCATGCTCATTTAAACTAAACCAGTTTAATATAATCTCCGAAATGGATCAACTAAAGATAACTAGGATTCAAGCTACCCAAAGATCTATTTTAAATTTTAACCCCAAGTTGATAATTTCAAAATCAAATATACATGATATATATATACAAAGGTTCACATCAAGAGGAGACTTCAAGCTCGTCTCTCCCTTGCCTCAACCTAGCGCTGTCGTGGATACCTGAGATGTAAGTGGGGTGAGCTAAAAGAACCAACGGAGCTCAGTAATGCGGAAAACCCGCTCAACCATCAAATATGCAAGTAATACCTAATAAGCTTGCAAAGTCTAGCATGTATTTGAAAAACAAACAAAAATTCATTGAATAGTAGTATAGTAATAGGATTTCATAAGAAATAAACTTATAATGAATCATCAAGTACTATCATGGACATAAGATTCGTAAGTTACAATTAAATAGGAATTCATCCTTTTATAACAAATACCACGTATTCATAAGCCATCAAATTGTAACAACAATAATCATGAATAACATTAAAAGGATTGACAAATCATTTCATAAATTCAAGCTTTTATGCAAATGAGGGGGTTTCGCGAGATTATGTACTACAAAATATAATAATACGATAAGTCGATGTTCCATTCAATGCGTACTAGGTATTGGCAAGAATTTGGTGACCGATTCTCCTACTCTCGAAGTGATGGAAACAACTAGCTAGCACACAGGCCTTATGTGCTCTCTCGTTTGTCCCATCAAATCAATAGTAAGTTCGTCCAAGCCATCACCGATGCACATCTCTATGTCTCAAGAGTACAAGAGAAGGAACTCCAACTCATGTCCTTACGTGACATACTTATGAATTCAATTAGTCAAGTAAAGCCCTCGGTGGTAAATTCCACAACATCCTGGAGTGTTAACGACCCTCGGTGGTACCACAACATTCTGAGGTATTCATATAGATTCACTTGCTAATAAGACCCTCGGTGGAACTCCACACATTCTGGGGCCATGAATAACAGTGCATTCACCTTCCATAGATACGTAAATTCGACCCAATACCATGACGCAACCCATAAATCCCAAGTCTTTAAATCAAATTATGAATCCTAAGCATAACTAATAATCATGCCATATTTGATAATCGAGCAAGCTCCCCACTTACCTGCAATCAACGCGCCTATGACCAATCCTTGCGCACCCGGGGCTCGATGTGAACCATCGCGTGTCGCTAGATAATTCATACATTATCACATCAATGCATATTCTAATACAAATTATAATCTAAGTCACTAGTTTCAATTTAATTGTGTTTTGGGTCCACTAGTGTGGACCCGCGGGTCTTTGTGTCGTCTGACCATTCCTTCGGGGTATGCAGTACAATACCCCATTTGAAAGTTTGGTACATTTCCTTCATTTACTTGTTTTTATTCTATTTAATTTATTTATGTACATATACATGTACATATATATATACACATTAATTTCTATTTTTATTTATTTTTTTATTTTTTTATTTTTTGAAATTAAGGTCCAGGGTAAGTTGACAGGGTCAACTGCCCTGGACCGTTGACTGGTCCATAGGGGCCAGTCTGGTCCCTGGATAAGTCCAGGGACCGTTCTGCCCCTGGTTACAAACCAGGGGCATGACGCCCAAACTGCCCAGCGCCCTTACATGCTCGGGGGAAAGGGGGGGAAAGGGGGGAAAAGGGTGGTGCTCCACTCTTCCTTTCTTCTCGACTTGCTCGGGGTGCCCTTGGTGGCGCCCCTCTTTCTTGGCGGTGGCAGCGACGACGATGGGACTGTCGCCACCCTTGCCAATGACGTTGGACTATGCCACCCCTTTAATTTTCCCCATTAAATTTCAACAAAAAGGAACCATAAAAAGAGCTTAAAGGAGAAGATGAGTTACCTCCTTGTAGATCTCTTTAGTTTACAAGCCCTCAATCACCATGAACTTAACTCCTTGTCTAGCTTCCCTTTGTATTCTCCCTCATTCTTTTCTTGTTGCATTGAAATGAAATGGAGGCTCTCCAACTCTAACAAAATAAGGTTTATATAGTTAGGGTTTAACACTTAGGTTGTATACAACCTTGATAGGAAAAGACTAAAGTCTCCCTTATGGGCCTCCAACTCAATTTCACCATTTTATCTTTTATTGGGCCCTAAACACACTAGGCCTTATTTAATTTCCACAAATCAAACAACTTTAAAGTAACACCAACATGCATTTGGTATTGGGATTACTAAATTACCTTAAGTCGGGTCGCAGAAATATTCGAGTCGTTACAATAGCAGTGGCACCATCCGCACGCAAGCAGGAACGAAACTAACCCTAAATACTAGAACAACTTTACTATGCCCTAGACAACTGGACTATAAACACAAACCTTACCTTTAACAAAATGCTTACAGAAAGATAAACAAATAAAAGAGAGACCACCAAAAACCTCTTCTTCAAGATCAAGCTCCACCCCATCTTTTTGTAGCACCCCTAAGCATCTCCTTGAAAACTTACAAGATTAGAGAAGAGAAAAAGAACAGAGCTAAAAGTGAGAGGGCAAGGCGTTGGGGATAACAATATCGTAAGGATCGATAATCAAGATTTGTACTTCTCCAAAACCACCTCCAATCCCATTCTGCTGCCATACTGCATCAATGGAGCCTATTTTTGGCATCTGCAGATTTGGCCAGGGAAAGCTATTGGGAAATGTGCCCTAGGCCAATTCTGTAAATATTGTTTAACTATTATTAGTAGATGCATGTTTCTTTTATAATAGTATCCATGAATAATTATTGTATTATTCTAAACATCCCTAGTCAGTTATTATTGTGGGAACAATAATAAATTAATACTAGTATGAGATTGATAGTCATGTGATGATTATGTGTATACAGATATGGATCAAGATCATAAGTACTTGTTAGGAACAAATACTGGACCGACCCACTATGAGAATGTTACATGGTCAATGTCATAAGTGATTCTCATGCTAGTTATATCATTTAGTTCTTCGACTTGAGATCATCAAAGACTCCAACATTAGGAGCACAATGATTTGACACAATTAAATATTGTCTTTAACCAGATGATTATAAAGATTGTGATTGGTCATTGTCTGACTAATGTGTGGAAGTTGTGTGATCAAGATAGGATTTGTCCCTCTCTTTTAGAGAGAGATATCTATTGGGCCCATTGATATGTTAGACTGATAAATGGTCATGTCTAGTGAATTGATTGGATCAATGTCACTTGATAATTTTATTCTACTAAGAGATCGAGACTAGTAGACTGAACTATAAGGGTCACATTCCATGTCTTAAGTTCAATCAAAAAGATAATGCGTGATAAAAGGATATGATATACACTACATTTTAGGTTGTATCGATTTATTGATCTTCATACAACTTAGATAGTCATAATGTCTTGCTAGATGTCGTTTATGACTTGTATGCTAAAAAGGGTTTCAGGTCACTGCCAACGTTATATGAACCTATTGGTTCGCACACAAAGAACGGACTTGCGCAATTTAATATTATCTAGGTTGATGAATTTTATTTGATAAAATTCATTTTGAAGATTCTCATTAAGTGTCATAGTTTCACTAGGATTCAAAACTCTCCTGCATTTCTAGTGTGACTAGAAATTTAGTCTCTTAGTGAATCATATTTTGAATAGAACTCTAATTAGAATTAAAGTATGAATTTAATTCTTATTTGAGTTTTAGATAAATTACAACTCTTATTGGATTAGTAATTGTAGATGACTCTATCCTTTTTAAAGTTGGACTTTATCTAAGACTCTATTTAGAGTATGACTATGAGATGGAGTTCTTTTACAACTCGGCCTATTAAACTATAAATAAGACATTAGGGTCACAGTTGTAATATGATAGAGATTTTCTAGAGAGATTTTTCTAGAGAGTTTTGTGAGAATTTTCTTCCCTAGAATTTTTAGCGCTAGCACTCCGAATCGTGATTATCCATTCGTGTGTGGATTTCTAATAGAGAACGTTCGTCTCTAGTAGCGTCTTGAAGGAATCGATCAACATCAAACAAGGCAGACATAGAGTTGTGCTTGTTAAGGTATGATTTTTCTCTCTTAATATGTCAGTTTAATGGAATCGATAGGATTCTGGTTCGGGGATATTTCAAAAAAGTTTCGAAAAATTCCACTGCGCTTAATCCCCGAAACCCAACAGTGGTATAAGAACATTAGGCTCGGCTCTATTAAACGTTTGCATGTTTTCTCTGATGTATATATGATATATATGTGTGAAAACATGATCATGATTAATGTATAAACCCTATACATATAGGTTCCATAATAATTGTTATCAGGAATTAAATTTTAAAGCATGTTGTTAATTCATGTATTTGATACATACGTATGATATGATTCATTGATAGAATTCATGTTAAGTATATTTCGATTAAGATATGTTTTTCAAATTTTGTATATCTCAATGATAGAAATCATGTTTAAGTTAATATGTTTAATTTGATATGATTATGTTATTGAATACATAGTTCATTTTGTGTAATAATTATGTATATCTCCATGATCGAAATCATGTTTAGGTTAATATAATTAATTTAATATGATTTTGATGTTAAATGCATGATTAATATTTCGTTTCTTAATTCAATTACTTAACTTTTGGATAAGAATTGAAATTGTTTTTGGTTATATGTCTCATTGTTATTGTTTGTTAGTATATTCCTATTAGATAGGAGATAAACTTGTAATCGGATAAGAATATTTGTTAAATCCTATATGATAAGTGAGATATATAACAAAATTGAAATTGGATTAAGATTCCAAGTATCTTAAATTCTAATTAGATTAGGATTTCAAGTATCTTAAATTTTAATTAGATTAGGATTCCAAGTATCATAAATTCTAATTAGATTATATATAATAAATTTGTATTGGATTAGGATTCCAATTATCTTGAATTCTAATTGAATTAGGATTCCAAGTATCTTGTATTCTAATTGGATTAGGATACCAAGTATCTGGAATTCTAATTGGATTAGGATTCCAAATACCTTAAATTCTAATTGGATTAGGATTCCAAGTATCATAAATTCTAATTGGATTAGAATAAGATATTAAGCTAAAGGTGAGCCTGTATTAATTAAAAAGATTTTAATTAATTTTCAGAAATAAAAATAAGGGGGCAGTTTCGGCTAAAATAATGAGACTTTTTCTCCTATAGCCATGCTTAAATCCATTAGAATTCTAATTGCAATGCATAGAAATTTTTCTGACTGAATAGCATTTAATTTCTTAAATTTGTTTTATGATGCTTTACCTGTACATGAAAGTGTTTCGTGTTTTATTTTATGATCTTTATCCTATGCATGATTTGATATATTGAATATTTCATGATTAGATACTAGAATTATAAGTCATCCTATAAGAAAGAATCATAAAACTAAATAAGAATCCCTCAATTAAAATTTTAAGTCAATGCCACCCAATTTTTAGACACTTGTCAAGGCCTCGATCACATCAATATGGGTCTGCCTCAGCAGAGTGTATTGTGTTATCTTGGTGAGGCAAGTCGGGTAACCGTTACCTAAATGTTTTAAAATTGTTTGACTTAATAAAGCTATCAAAACGGTTTTGGACTTTAGGTATAGATGAGACACAACATGTTGTGACATATGATGTCTAAGTCTCATAAAGAACCTAAGAGTTGTAAGTGATGCAATTGGTAAAGGTTACCTATCTAAATTACTTAATTTTGAGTGTCATGTCTTAGCTGTATCAAAATTAGGTGAATTATGGGTCTTAGTCCACTAAATTGATATGTACGAGGGTTATTGAGTTTATTGGGAGTTTAATTACTCATAATAAATGGTTTGACATAATCTTCGAGTTGTATATTTTAAATTCCTAGTGAAAGTAATCCATAGTAACTGCGATCAATCCTTAAGAAGGATAAAATAATATCTTAGACTAATTTCCTTGATTTGACTAAAAATAGGTAAATATTATCAACCATCAAAATAAGGATATATGTCCTAGACTAATTTATTCCTTTAGAACTACCATCTACTATTGCAAGAATTATATGTCATATTAGCAACTATGAAACTGAACTTTTGGAAAGATTTGAGACCGTAGAAGCTAATGACATGACATTGGCCTTGATGTTGCTGGAAACATTCCAACAGTATGTCACGTAGGAAAAGTATTATATTACAAAATTCCTAGATTCTTGTAAAACGATTGGGAGCCTATCAATGTGTTTTTGTGTTTGGAACACAAAGAGCTATTAATTATCTCAAAAAAAGGCTTTTAATCTCTATGTGTCAAAAGTTGGCAGTAAATTTGATCTATAGTTCAACAAAATAGTTTTGAACTATATAATATGAATGAAATAGAGAAATCTATTTGCAGTTGCATTGGATACAATTAAAATCTGTAAGGCAGAATATTACAAAAGCCTTTGACATGTATGTGGTGGTATGTAATACAAAAGAACTAATTAATATAGAATAGAGAAAGGGAAGGTAAAGGTTATCAAAGACGTTTATGTGTCGGACACATAAATCTTAGTTATGAGCCAGACTTTTTACCTAGTTTTAAATAAAAGCCTTAAAGAACAGATTTAGTTATTCATATAATGAAATTGTTCATTTTATAATGAATTACAAATCGTATCAGGAAGACATAATTTTGAATTGCTACGAACATTTCAAAATAAGTATATATAAAAAAATCACTTGGCAAACTATTAACATACTTTGATGATATCAAGGTGGATAATATTAGAGCCAAGAGTTTAAATGACCAACTTTAAAATTATGAGATTGTCTTACAATTAACTCCACTAAGAACATCATTTGTGAAATGATGATTTAAGAGGAGAAATCGAACTATATAGGATATGATTCAATTTATGATGTGTCACACAGTCCTTCCTAACATGTCCTATTGAGGCTATACTTTAGAAACCACTGCACTTTGCACTAAACCTTATATTCTTTAAAGTGGTAGATAAAACTCCATTTACGATATGGAATAAAAGACCTAGTTTGTTTTTTCTTGAGACTTGAGGGGGCGAGACTTGCGTAACATGCTAAGTCACATAAAGTCTGATGCCTAAGTCATTTTGTGTCTATTTGTGGTTGATCATTATGATACTATTTAATTCAATTGAGAACAAATTGTTTGTTGCTCACAATGCTATCTTGCTAAATAAAGAGTTTATTTCAAAGACACTATTGGGAATAAAATAAATCTTGAAATGTTCAAGAGCCACAAATGAGAACTATGCTCAACAAAGTTCTGAACTAGTTGAGTATACATAAGTAACATATATCTCTTAAAAACCTAGAATAATAAGAAATTGGCTATAGAAATCTGAAATTTCTTATCATTGATAGTTGCGATATATTTTTGATATTAGATCAAAATGAATCACTACTTATCAAGAGATATGTCTTGTCTAGATTGGATGAAGAGACTAAGTGTTAATGAACTCTGAATTTTAATTCATGTATCTTATTCAAGTTTGGAACTTGATTTATTTACTTGAAATTGGTATAACCATTGGATGTAAATGATTTAAAATGACATGAAGAAACAAAAAGGTGCATACTAAAAGCACGGCTTATAGAAAAATTTCAATCTAAATTAAGGTGTTGATTATGATAAGATTTTTTACTGGTAGCTAAGCTTAAGTTCTTGAATTTTTATTGTCATTACTTTATAGCGTGACTATAAGATATGACAAACAAGTATCAAAATAGCATTTCTATGCTCCTTAAAGATGTGTATGACATAACTTAAGGGTTTTGATTGTCTTGAGAATTTTAGAAAGGTATGCAAGCTTAAAGGATCTAATTGTTGATTATAGTAAGCTTATCAGAGTTGGCATATTTGTTTTTACGAAATAATTAATGAATTAAGTTCATTTGAATCGAAGATAAACCTTGTGTATACACAAAGGTTAGTGAGAGCGCAATTATCTTTTCTAAATTTGTATGTTGATATATTATTCATTAGAAATAATGTCCTAATCTTGCAAAATGTCAAGTCTTAGTTGAGGAAAAGTTTTTCAATGAAATCTTTAGACAATTAGGCCTATATCCTTGTGATATAGGTCTATAAAGATAGATTTAAAAGGCTAATTAGTGTAAATTAGAATGCTTAAATAGACAAATAACTGAAAAGGTTTCACTGTGCGAGATTCTTAGAAGAATTCGTACTTATATCTTATAACATAAGTCTTAGCAAGACTCAAAATCTTAGAACAAATGATGAGCGAGACAATGTGAGTATGATTCCATACGCATTAGCTATGGGAATAATCACATATGTTATACTTTGTATTGAACTTGATATGTCATTTGCTTTCGACAAAACATACATATATCTCATACATTCCAGTGAAGATCACTGGATATTCATTGATAACATTCTTAAGTACTTCGGAAGCACTTGAGAAATGTTATTGTGTTTACAGAGGTGTGAAAGATGTGAGTTTTGAAAATAGTAACAAAATGCAGACTTTCAAGCTAATATAAATTATTAATGATCGCAATATGGATATGTGTTAACTTCGTAGGAAAATGCAGTGCGTTGGAAATGTTCTAAACTCACTCTAACAAAGTTTTACAACATAAATTGAGTTTTAACGGGCATTTAATGCAACCAAAAAAAATGTTTAGATCATAAAGTTCATGATTGAATAAGGTGTGATTCCAAGTGTTGGAAGTAATGTTGGATTTTATTGTAAAACCAATGCACAACTTTAGGTTATGGAACCTAAATCACACTATAGATCTAAACAATCACTCGAACGTTTTTTTCTTATTAAAAAAAGAACGTGAAGATTTGCAGAACAACAATATTAAACAATGTAGCAGATACAAAAATAATATTCTTCCACTAAGAACACATTAAGGTCACACAGTATTGGATACGTGTAGATTAGACCTAGTGCAAGTGGGATATGTTGGAAAATATGCCCTAGGCCAATTCTATAAATATTGTTTAACTATTATAAGTAGATGCGTATTTCTTTTATAATAGTATCCATGAATAATTATTATATTATTCTAAACGTCCCTAGTTAGTTATTATTGTGGGAACAATAATAAATTAAGACTAGTATGAGTCTTGATTGATAGGCATGTGATGATTATGTGTAAACGGATACGGATCAAGATCATGAGTATTTGTTAGGAACAAATACAGGACCGACCTGCTATAAGAATGCTACATGGTCAATGTCATAAGTGATTCTCATGATAGTTATATCATTTAGTCCTTCGACTTGAGATCATTAGAGACTCCAACATTAGGAGCACAATGATTTGACACAATTAAACGTTGTCTTTAACTAGATGATTATAAAGATTGTGATTGGCATTTTCCGACTAATGTGTGGAAGTTGTGTGATTAAGATAGGATTTGTCTCTCTCTTTTAGAGAGATATCTATTGGGCCCCTCGATATGTTAGACTAATAAATGGCCATTTCTAGTGAATTAATTGGATCAATGTCACTTGACAATTTCAGTCTACTGAGAGATTAAGACTAGTAGATTGTACTATTAGGGTGACATTCCATGTCCTAAGTTTAATCAAAAGATATCGCGTGACAAAAAGATATGATATACACTATCTATTAGGGTGTATCGATTTATTGATCTTCATATAACTTGGGTAGTCATAATGTCTTACTAGATGTCGCTTATGACTTATGTGCCAAAAAGGTTTATGGTTCACTGCCAACGTTGTATGAACCTATTGGGTCGCACACAAAGAACGGACTTTCGCGATTTAATATTATCTATGTTGATGAATTTTATTTGATAAAATTCATTTTGAAGATTCTCATTAAGTGTCCTAGTTTGACTAGGATTCAAAACTCTCCTGCATTTCTAGTGTGACTAGAAATTTAGTCTCTTAGTGAATCCTATTTTGAATAGAACTCTAATTGGAATTAAAGTATGACTTTAATTCTTATTTGAGTTTTAGATAAATTACAACTCTTATTGGATTATTAATTGTCGATTGTCTATGACTCTATTCTTTTTAAAGTTGAACTTTATCTAAGACTCTATTTAGAGTATCACTATAAGATGGAGTTCTTTTACAACTCGACCTATTGAATTATAAATAAGACATTAGGGTCACAGTTGTAATATGAGAGAGATTTTTTTAGAGAGATTTGTGAGAATTTTCTTCCTTAGAATTTTTGGTGCTAGCACTCTGGATCGTGATCATGTGTTCATGTATGGATTTCTGATAGAGGACGTTCGTCTCTAGCAACATCTTTAAGGAATCGATCAACACCAAACAAGGCAGACATGGAGTTGTGTATGTTAAGGTATGGTTTTTCTCTGTTGATATATAACAATTTAATGGAATCGATAGGATTCTGATTTGGGGATATTTCAAAAAGGTTTCAAAAACTTCTGCTGCGATTGATCCCTGAAATTCAACAAAAGCCTCTATACCACCCGATCTCTCAAAAGCTCTCTTCTTCGCGTTACCCATGGGAAACTTTCAAAACGTCCACTCAAAACCCCTATGAAGGACAATGGTATTGAAAGGGTCGGTATGGCCACCGGTCGTGTAAAGAGAGCGAAGAAAAAGTCTTCTCCGCTATGCATATCAAACATCAACCACCCAAAACCACTTTATTCGACACTGACAAGAAGAAGGGAAGAAATGGAAGAAGATAAGGGGAAAAAGAAGAAAGGAGAATGCAAAAAACACAAACAAAGGAGAGGGGCTACCGGCTAACGCAAGACCGCTGGAGTATTCCGATGTCTCCGAAAACCCCCTAGCAAGCCCACTGGTTTACTTGCTGCGCTAGGAAGGAGGAGATAGGACAGAGCACGAAACTCGTTTCCAAGCTTAGAAATGTTCAATTTATTTTTATTTTTTTGTTTTTTTGTTACTAATCGAAAAATAACACAAAATTTTGGTACTCTTGCAAAAAATAACACCAACTTTAATTTTCTCAAAAATAATACAAACATTCAATATTTTTTTCAATTTTAGCACTGAGAGCAATTTTGGAGTTTAAATTGTTGACGTGGCGACATGAACCTGATTTTGTATTGCCATACCCTCAAACCTACTTTGCTTGAACCAAATTGACTTAACAAACCAAACCTAATCTACTTTCCCAAACAACAAATACAATAATTTAACTTTTTTTCCTTCAATTTTATGTTGGATATATTTGATGCCTTTCATTTGCCATGTTTGCAAGCACATCATTTCTTGTTCCCTCACAAGATCAGATTGTTGGTGCTCCCCTGTTCAAATGGCAATAAGAAAGTCAATCGAGCATTTCGTTAAGCATCAATAAGGAAATGTGTATATTGCTCACTATCTTTGCGAATTTACTGAGTAGATTCTTGAAATGCTTAATCTTTCAGGCATCTATCGACCATAGCAATTGGAAAGAATAGAAATGATTGGGTGACTCCCTTGAATGACTTGTACTATGGTGATTGTTGATTAGTTTTGATGATCCATATATGATCTTTCTTTGAGTTGTGGTTTGGAAAATACTTTGGGTTTAGTTTGGTTTTTTGTGTTACAAGTCTGTTCCCCTAAATCGCTCTTTTGTTAAAATTGACAAAAAGGCAAAATCAATTAAGTGGCCCTCAAAGTTTGTGGTGTTTTTAGACTTGGCCCGTCAACTATTAATTAGTTGATTTGTGCCCTTAAGTTTTGTTTTAGTTAGCCTTTCTTTTTTTTTTTGAAAACTTAGTTAACCTTTCTTAATTTGCTATAAAAAAATTCACCAAAAAAAAAAAAACTTAGTTAACCTTTCTTAATTCAGTCCGACTATATTCAAATCAGTTTTTACTATGGGCAAACCAAATGATGTGGTCACCCCAAGTATTAATGAGGGCACCCCAAAACCAATAATTCTTTCCTCAAAATGCTCTTGCCCTTGTATAGCCCATATTTTCATTATTTGCTCACATCATAGAGGCAACGCGGAGAAGAAGAAGAAGAAGGAGAAAGCACTCGAGCCCTAAGTCTTCGCATTCACCCCATTTTCGTATCTATGATTTTCGCGTCAATTTTTTAGTAGGTGTTTGTTGGAGGGGACGTTCAACTTTTTTGCCTCACACCTGGGTTCAAATCGACAATAAGGTTTATAGATTTTTGGTCAATATCGATGTTTGTGTTTGGGTTTGTGGTTGTGCTAAATGGTCAAATTTGAAGGTTGTTTTGTGTTTTGTATTTCAAATCTTAGTATAAGTATCTCAAAACTTAGTCGGTTATAAGTTGTTTCCGTTTCCATGGATTTTTTTTCAGTTTTTATACTATTTTTTAGCTATTTTGGTAGTTGTGTATGTGTTTGTAATTGTTTTTTATCTAATATGCTTGTTGATTTGTGTGTTGTTGATGGTTGCCACTGGATCCATGAAACAGGATAGAGTGACAAAGCATTGTTCGGTTTACTTCAACCAAACAATGCATGTTAATCGGTCTTCGATGATCAAACCAAATAGTGGTGTTCAAAACTTGTTTGATGCATCGTTTGGTAGCGTTCAATACTTTTATATGGGTTTATTATTGCTTCGATCTATTTTGCTTGTTGTTTATGTGTTGGTTATTGTTTTGATCAATTTTGAATCTCGATTTGTGGTTTGTTCAGCATTAAGTGACTAATTCAGTCACATGTGACCGTTTAAAATAGTTTTGATCAGTTTAATATGACCGAACAATAAACGTTCGGTCGATATTCACTTACCGAACAGTTGTGTCCGTAAATAAAGATTTTTTATTTATAGTTGTGTATTACTTGTATTATTTGGTTATGGTTTTGATATATGATTTTGACCAAATTTTGTTGTTGTGTATGAGTTTCTTATAGTGTTTTAGATCGAGTTTTGTGGTATAATTTTTGGTTAGTTGGTGGTCCAAGTTCATTTGGTCGAACCAAACTGAGTCTAAAAGTATTGGTTGGTTCTCTCACACTGAACAGTTTAATATTTATCGGTTTCCTCCAACCAAATGTAATATTAATCTTAATTATAATGATTAGGTTCATATTTGTGACATGCTTATAGGTATGGTTTGCACAAAGAGGACTGAGGATGTCAGGAAGGCTGGGAAGGCTAGAAAGACTAAGGAGGTAAACAAGAAGACTACGGGGAAGGGCAAGCGTGTTGGCAAGAGAGCTCAAACTGCATCTTACAAGAAATTGAAGGAGTTGGGAAGGGTAAGGGAGATAGCGAGTTACACAACAAGGCATATGCAGCACATGCCTCAAAAGGGCGAGAATTGGCAATTCGCAATAGTCAAGTTAGTTCAGCTGAAGCATCCTCACCTAAGTCAAATGAAGAGGATCGGGAAGAAGTGCAAGACCAATCAAGGAAAAAGAAAGCGAAGATGAAAGCAAAGACGGAAACGAAACTGAAAGTGGAGAAAAACATGAAGAAGCACATGAGGAAGTGAAAGTGAAGATGAAAAAGTAGAAGAAGAGGAAGGAGGTAAAACTGGTGAAGATGAAGAAGAAGAAGAAGAGGAAAAAGATGAAAATGGCGAAGATGAAGAAGAAACTAAATAATAAGAGGAAGAACAAAATGAGGAGGAAGAAAAACAAAATGATGAGGAAGATGAAGAAGAAGTTAAGGAAGTGAGGGCCAATGCCAATGAGGGTGGTAAGGCCAAGTCGGGACTATCGGGCAAAAAAACTATCAAAAATCGTTCGAAAGAACCATTTCTGGGTAGGCCCACAAATAAGGAGTTGTTGACTAGTTTTCACAATCATGTCGCCGCTGCCATATGGAATGCCACATTATTTATTAGGGCTGGCAAAAAGACGGGAACGGACAAAAACGGGACTGGACACCTATTTTAAAAATTCAAAAATTTGGTGTCCGGTCCCGGTCCCGTTTTCAAAACGGGCACTATTTTTTTGTCCAGTCCCGTATGTTTGTAAAACATACGGGACCCGTTTTGCCCGTTTTTTTTTTAAAGATGATTAAATATTTTGTTTATCAATTATCTTAAAAAAAACCCCTCAACTACAACTACAAGTCTACAACTACAAATCACCAATTACCAAAAAATAAATACATAATATCACAATTTTTTGATTTTCTATACGGGGACCATCAAATATTTTAGGGTTCTAAAGTCTTATAACCTGGATAGATTCTTAAGACAAATGGGTCACGTGCAAGGCATCCCCGCAAAGCCATATGTTCTGACTCGAGCCAACAGAGGGAAGGTGGCACAAAGTTACGTGGTTAAGTACAATTTCCAATCTGAGAATTGGGAGAGGTGAAAAAATCACGTATTATTCACAAAAATCAAGAGGAAGACATGCACCTATCTCATAGGCTACGCAACCAATGGCTACATGGGGTGGTTAAATGGCAACTCGCACCGAATCGTTGAAAATCCAAAGAGAATCAATCTCGGCACCAAAGAGGAGGATGATATCTGTGATGTGAGTTGTCTATTTGTTTTCATGTCTTATGTTATATTTAAATATCAAAATAATAACTTTATATAATTCATGCTACGTTGTTTCTGCAGCGGGTGCGATGGGTTGTGGATGTTGTGACGACATGGAAGTCGTTGCCGCTTGGAAAGTAGCTAACACAACCGCGGTTAAGATGGTGGACGAGGTGTTGAAGCACCTCGCGATGTCAACTTTTGGTGGTCCGTCAAGAACGACCTCATCATTAGCCACTCAGTCCCAAGCAGAATGTGGTACATCATCAAAACATAAGGCAATGACAACAGCGACGAGACCTTCCCAAAAAAAGTAAAAAAAAAAAAGGAATTGAATATGTATTTTGTTCTAAACAATGTGTGAATTGGTTTTTCTTCTAAACATTGTTAGTTGTATTGTGTACTAAACTTTGAATTTTTATGTTTTGAGACGTGACATTTTCATTTTATTTTTAATTTATTCGTAATGACTTGTTCTTTAATCAATTTGTGCATTGTAATATATACATTATGATTGTTCGGTCTTGCAGGACCAAAGTATAATTTACTATTTGGTATCACATTACCAAATAAATTACAATTCATCGATCAAAACTAACCGAACTAACTATATTGAATTAATAAATTACCCTTTTTGTCTGGTTACACACGGCCGATCTAAATATATTGCTATTTTCTTTGGTTATCCACGACCAACCTAAATATTTTTGTTCGGCTCCTTAATTTCAATCATTAGTAGTTGACACTGGATGAGGGCCCAACCTATCATTGTCCAGAGCATATTGCGAAACAAATCCTCGCAACATACGGTATAAGTTATCACTAAACCCGTGTTGCACAACATTCAGACTTATCTTAAAAGACTTTTTGATTTCAGTATGTTGCCTTTCAACTAAATTATTAGTAACCCATCACATATCCTCCAAGTTTCCACAAGAATTTCCAAGACGTTTTTTCAAGGCATTATGTGCACTTTCAACTCTATCGGTTATACCATGACCAAGATGGAATTTTTGGTTTGTCCATGATTGAGCAAAGCATTCCTTGTAATGCATAACCCATGTATCCATCACATAATCAAGCAGTCCATTCACACAACCATACTCGTCGGTCATATTTGACATCCTTGTGTTGAACACACTTTCAGAAGTGGAATTCATCAAAGCATTCCACCTTGTCATGAAATGATTAAAGTCTTCGTTACGTTCAAAATATTTCTTGGGGTTCGAAGCCACGCCCTTATTAATGTGCCAAGTACATAATAGGTGAGTCGACATGGGAAAGATCAACTCGATTGCATTCATCAATCCCAACTCCCTATTGGTAACTATCACATGTTGTTCAAACCACTCATCCATTAGGGTATTAAGATTTTGCAATGCCCAAAGATAGTTTGTCTTTCTTCTTTGATGAAAGAAAACCACAGAAAAAGATAACCTAATCGACGTGACACCAATAATCTCTAGCCAAGGCATGCGGTATCTATTTGTCTTACACGTACAGCCCATAAGCAAGACTAATGGGAAACATCGTAGTACCTTGATGGAGTCGGGATAAGCCCAAAATAAGTCAATGACAGCATCATTTTCCTCGTGTTTCTGATGCCACGTGAAATAAGCATGTGTGTCAAGTAAATATATGAGTTGTTGCATTTGTGATCTCCTTCCAGCCTCATCAAACTTGTGTTTTTGCCTTGCATTGTATATCATGCGCATGGTTGATGTATTTTCTTATTCCAACTTCTTGGCCCTCTTCTTCAACGTGTCCAAAATCTATTGGTCCTTGACGTTTCCATCCATCATTTGTACCAACACAACATGCTCTTCCAAATCTAATCAACCAACGTATGTGTGACTGATGAATTGGTATATATACCCTATTTTGTATTTATTTACATTATTATAATTAGGGCTGGCAAAAATACGGGAACGGACAAAAACGGGACTGGACACCTATTTTAAAAATCCAAAAATTTGGTGCCCGGTCCCGGTCCCGTTTTCAAAACGGGCACTATTTTTTTGTCCAAATCCCGTATGTTTGTAAAACATACGGGACCCGTTTTGCCCGTTTTTTTTTTAAAGATGATTAAATATTTTGTTTATCAATTATCTTAAAAAAAACCCCTCAACTACAACTACAAGTCTACAACTACAAATCACCAATTACCAAAAAATAAATACATAATATCACAATTTTTTAATTTCCAATATAAACATCACAAAAGTTTTTTTTTAAAAAAAAGAGATATCACCTCAAATTCTCAATAGTCCAAAATCCAAATTATCAAAGTATATCTTCACCTCATGCATCAACAACAACTACATAAAAAAGTTCATGACACAATTTTAACAAAGTGAAATTACAAATATACCCTTCAAATTAATTACAAAACGGGTATTTTTTTTTTTTAAATTTTTGCCCGACCGGTCCCGTATTTTTAAACGGACAAAAAATATTGTCCAGTCCCGTATGTTTGTCAAAAAAAAATTGCCCGGTCCCGTTTAAAACGAGACCGGACAAAACGGGCCAAACGGGACCAGGCACATTTTGCCAGCCCTAATTATAATGCATCAAAGTCTCCAAATATAGCTAATAAATGTTTATTTTTATTAATTGTAAGTTTCCTTTAGTGTTTGCTTTAAAGGAATAAAAAAGGGGAATCTTTTGGTATATTTTTTGTTTTCACTCCATTTTGCGCGCATCACGGATCAGATGAAGCAATTAAGCAAGGCCAGGGCCCACACGGTTTCTCCCTAATCATCACACATATACCCGTGCATTCAATGTGACCGTTTCATATGCAATTAGGGATATTAACTAGCAGTTAACTAAGCTTCACCAATCCTTGAACGCCACGTCAGCGTCCATCAGCACGCAATCTACTCCTTTGACCAAAAAGTAAACATAGGGCATTAATGGGTATTAATGGGCATTAATTAGGCCATTAACTACACTTTGACCAAGCCAACCATCTCACCTCCTATATATATTTCGATTATCTCAACCAGGGGATAATCCATTCTCTCCTCAATTTCTGATTATTTTATTTTGTTCCTAACATGTTTTATTTTGTATTTAAATCATTCATGGGGTAATCCCTTTTATTTTAGAGGTCTATGGACCCTAGGCTAGATTCCTTTTGATTTCAATGTGAATATATTATTTATTTCATTTCAATGTGTTGATTTGTGTATTCTTGCATGCTATGCTATGCTTACCTTGATCACGTAGGTGTAGAACATAGGGTTAGGAAGTCACCATGACCATTTGGGCTCCCAGATTTGAGGAAACACAACCTTAGAACATGTGGTACGTCGATCGACGACCATTGACTAGGGCGGCTTAAGAATTTGGTATTTATTCCAGTGTTCTCACTTACGCTACTCACGCCGATCGGCGAAGTCCGAGTGAGCCACTAGAATCTCCATCACTAAGACATTGGGATGGAGTGAATTTTTAGGGAATTCGCCTATCAACACATGAATTGAGGAGTTTTCGAATTACATTGGAAGAAAAAGAAACAATTTAGGTGAAATAAATTCCCTAGAACCATTTTTCCATTGCTTTAAAACCAATTTTAATTCCTTGTATTTAATGTTAGCTTAATTAGTGATTAGCTTAAATTAGCTAATTAGTTAGTTTAATTTCCATTTTAAATACTCAAATTAAAGTTTCCTAACTTTATATCTTGATTGAGCAATATATTAGCTTTTAACCGTCTTTTGGGTTCGATATCCGCGACATGAACACCAGTTTGAGTCGCTATTACTACCATGAAGTCCTACACTTGGGGCTCGCCATCAAGTTTTTGATGCCATTGCTGGGGACGGTAGCTAGTTTTAGTTTGATTAGGATATTCTGTTTAGGATTTTTTATTTTTTTATTTTTTTAGAATTTTAGTTTGCTTACTTTAGTTTATTTTATTTTAGCTTAGTTTAATTTGAATAACTTTTTGCACTTGATCTTTTCGTGTTTCCATTTAAGGTTTCTTTTGTCTATGCAAAGTAAGATTATTGCTGACAATTCTGATCTTAGTCTCACACTTTAAAATCTAAAGGAGCAAGCACAAGCAAAGAGAAAGACTAGGAAGAAGAAACAGAAGAAGTCTATACCAGTGACCATGGCAAAAAATCAAGGCGAGCAGGAAAGGCCAAGGGGGCAAAGGTGCCTTCAAGATTACTTCACACCCACTATGCAAGAGAGTTACAATGGTGTGATGGTGTTACCAGCGAATGGACAATCGTTCGAGTTGAGGCCTTCGTTGATCAATATGGTGTAGAATAGTTTGTTTAATGGTTTGCCTTGTGAAGATCCGATCGAACACATTGAGATTTTTCTTGAAAGATGCAATACTGTTCACACTAACAATGTGCCTAAAGAGATCATCAAGATGAGGATCTTCCCATTCACTCTCACGGGGATAGCAAAAGCATGGTTTCAAGGATTGAACCAAGGAAGAATCACATCATAGGCTGACATCAATGCAAGGTTTCTCCAAAAGTTTTTCCCACCGGCGAAAGTTGCGGAATGAAAGTAAGAAATCACTACTTTTAGGCAAGATGAAACGGAGTCAATTGGTGAAGCATGGGAGAGATTGAAGAAGTTACTTCGCATGTGCCCGAGACATGGATTTTTGAAATGATCTATCTTGCAAATATTCTACCATGGCATTACTCATAACACAAGGAGCTTGCTTAATGCGGCATCGGGTGGTAGTTTATTGTCCAAGAGTGAAGAAGAGGCATTTAAGCTTATTCAAACAATGTCGATGAATACTTTCTCCCCACCAAGAGCACAACAATCATCCAAGAAAGCACTGGGCATGTTTGAAGTCGATTCACAAACTGCTATTTTGGCTCAATTGTCTAATTTATCAAATCAAATGGCTAAGCTTTAAATGGGTCAATCAAGCCAACAACTGCCTAGGCCTCACCATGTGAACAGTTTGCCTTTGGTGGTGAATCCGTTAGATCAAATGCAGCAAAGTCCAGAGCATAGGGAAGTGCACTAAATGAACAATCAAGGCTATGAGAATAATTTTGGACAAAAAGCTATGGTGCCTCAAAGGTACTATTTAGGCCACAATAATCCAAATTTCTCATATGGTAACTCAAATAATGCATTGAGGTCGCCTCCAAGATTTGAGCAACAAGTGCAGCAAAGCAGAATGGGGCAGAGCGAGGAATTGACTTCATTAAAGTCAATTGAGAGACTTTTGCAAGCTATGGATGTCAACAATAGGGAGTGACATGAGCGAACTGAGAAAGAAATGGAAGGATTCAAGCATATTTCAAAGAGAATAAAAGATGAGAACAATCAGTTCATCAAAAATTTAGAGAGACATATTAAACAGTTGGCCACGGCAATGAGTTCTCATTAAGAAGGGCAATTTCCTAGCAACACATTGTGAATCTGAGGGAAGGTTCAAGTAGCAAAGCTCATTATCAATGTCATGCATTAATAGTGGAGATCAAGGAAAAAAGTAAAGAGCCACAACTTGTGATTAAAAATGAGAAGAAGAAAGTGAAGTTTGATGAAGTCAAGACGGTACATGCGGTGGAAACTTCTAATGCATCACTTCCAACATAGCTTCCGAAAAAGGTAGAGGATCTGGGCAGTTATCGGGTTTCATGTTCTATTGGTCCTTTACAATCTGAGAAAGCTTTGTGTGATTTGGGAGCAGGTATAAATTTGATGTCATTGGCTTTATTTGAGAAATTGGGAATCACCAAGTTGAGACAGGCTGATTTCAGTATACACTTTACTGATGGTTCGTTGTCTAAGCCATGGGGTATAGCAGAGGATGTACTTGTCAAGATTGATCAGTTTGTGTTCCCCTGTGATTTTGTAGTGTTGGATTTTGAAAAGGGAGAAAATGTGCCAGTGATACTGGGAAGACCATTTCTGGCGAATGCTCGAGCTCTCATTGATGTTGAAAGTGGAGAAATTACAGTAAGAATGGGGTCGGAGAGTAGCGTGTTGAGTGCTCGAGATGATTTCCAGCGGATGGCAATTGGTCAATCATGTCATACCATTAAGGAAATCAACACCATTCTGCTGAACACTGAAATGAAAGAAAAGGCTTGTGAAGTTGAAAATGTGCAAGAGAAGTCAAGTCAGAAAACAGATGAGAAAAGCCACCAAGTTGAGAACATTAGCTCTATCTTTGTTCACAAGATAGAAGTGCAAGAAAAATCCTCTGTACTGAAGAATTCCCTGAAGGACTTGCCTTCAGTTTTGTCTATAAGTCATGCAATTGAAAATCTTATATTGTTCCATGAATTGGAGAGAAAGCTTGACATGTTTCAGAAAGGACAACTAGTCCTTCTCTCCAAGTGCAAATTGAAGACTCTGCAATTGGGCTTAAGATTGAAATGGAAGGGATCACTGAAAGTGAAGCACAGTGACAAGGAGGGCAAAGTGGAGATTCAGAGCAGTAAGGGACACGTGTTGATTGTGTCTCAACAGAACCTGAAGCGATATCATGGTCCGTTTGAGAGGAGTGACACTTTAGTCACTCCCACTTGACTTTCACAGGCGTTGGGCTGAGGACGAATAACTTAGCGCTACTGGGTGGTAGCCCAGAGTTTTTTTGTTGATATTTTCAATTATTGTTTTGTCAGTTTTAGTTTTTCAAAAAAAAGAACATTATTCCTTGTTTTGATTATGTGGTTAACACAAGTTTTATGATAGTTCAGGTCAGATACCAGTTGTCGGGTGTTTATTCATCGAATTGTTAAACTACAGGAAACCACAAAGCTTAAGGAATATGATGAGATCAAAGTTTGGAGGAGCGTGGAGCTATCATGGATGAGAATGAGACTATCTAAGTGTACATCTGTCAGGTATATTTTAAATTAGCATGCATGGTTCACTCCCACGAATCCATTTCCTTTGTTTCAAATAGATGAATGATGTCATGCAAGGCGTCACCCCACCACATACATGTCTTGTTGAAAGTTGCGGTACATTTTGATATTCTACATGTTTGTATGAGCCGCGAGATGTTTTATGGAACCATTGTTTATACAAGTGGGATTTATGATGATTAAAAAAATAATAATAAATTGTATGCATAGAATTCTTCTTGAGCTTCAATGATTTATACTTGATGTGATTGTAACATTTTTAGTCTCTTGTGGTCATTTTTATGGTTTGTGTGTTGTGCAATCGTTTTTCAACATGATTTGAGCATTCTTTTTGAAAAATTAACTTCGGGCTCTCATGATTTGGTTTAACTTTTTAAGTCAATTCCTTTGTTTCATAGTTCTTGCTCTTATCATGTCACAGTTTTTAACATATTCCAAAAGTCCCCTAAAATTTTTTTAAAAAAAAAGCTCAAATAAGACTTGTTTTTGTTAATTCACTAGTTTTGAAGACTTTGTCACTTGTTTGCTTGCATTGTAGTTAGTTTGCATGTATCACTCTCATTTTCATCCTATATCACTTGTTCCCCTTCACCCTCTGTTTTGTTATCTATGTGGTTGTTTGACTCCCGACTTTGTTTTGAACCTTGAGGACAAGGTTTGGACTAAGTTTGGGAGATGTACAGGTTTGAGAAATGATAGTTTGGATGTTTTTGGAAATGCAAGCTTGACAGGTAAATATCATTTCAATTTTATTTTATGAGCCAATGCTTGCTATGGATGGTAATGGTGATATTTCTCTTTGTTCTTGTTCATTTCATCTCTTTATCTTCCACGTTCTTCTTATGTATCCATCATTCTTTCTCATCATTTCATGCATCATTCATTCATTTTGTTCATAGCATGCATACATTTTTTTATAAAAAAAAAAATTATTTTTACTAATTAACATGATATGTTTCATGTGTTTCATGCATTTAGAGTGCATTTAGGACCATTTCATTGCATATAGAGTTGCCAAAACTTGACTTTAGTGCCATTTGGTTGTGGATTTAGTTTATGTATGCCATTGAGATGCGGACTCAGGATGATATAAGAGACTTTACTTTGTCATGTCCTTGACTTGGCTTGACCATTGTTACGTCGTAGGGTCTACTACGAGGGATAGGGTCTTGTGCTTGACAACAAAGTGGGAAGAAGGTCAGAACTATGCAAGTAGAAAAAGTTAGATCTCTAGGGTCCTAGAACGAGGTTACACTCAACTCGAGGTGAAATTTTAAAGACCGAAACATGTGTAAGGAAAGGATTTTACGCCATCTTTGTTATAAATAAATAGCCACATAGCCCACTTATCATCATTTCTACTAGTTAGTCATTTTTAGCCTATTCTACCATATTTTTGTTGGCACCTATCATTAAACCCAAGTAAAGTACATAGCCTTTATATCCATGTTACCTATTTGTTGGGAAGAATAGTTTAGACCAAATGTTTGTTGTAAAAAAAAGCTTATGTGAGCCAAATTGTAAGAAAAGCCCAAGTTTGGGGGTCAATTGTTGTTTGAAAGTTTGAGAACCACTCCAGAAGAAAAAAAATAAAAAATGTGCAAAAAAAGCCCTTGAAAATAAGGAGTTGGTGAAAAAAATGAAGTGATTCATGCAGTGAAATTAAAAATTTTGTTGTTATTCACTTAGTATTAGTTCTTTGTGTTGTATGTATGGTTTATGCTAATCTTTTTCCAACATTTTTGAATCCATAATAATCCTTTTTCATTGTTAGCTTAGCCAAGCCCCATTACAACCCGAATAAAAGTTTTATTTGACTCTTGCATGTGTTAAGTCTTCATTAGTGGAGAGTGTGAGTTGCAGTCTCACCTATGGGATTCTTGTGCGTTTTAATGCCTTATTGTGAGGCCGTAAACTTGCGGCTTGAGTGATAGGCTGAGAAAACTCATGATTAATTGATAGACTTGGCTTTTGACTGAGTTTTAAGTTCTGAAAGTGTGATATTTGATTAGGTCGGGCCTAAGTTCTTGACAACTTTTAGTTTCCCAAGTCTCTTGAGTTTTGCGTTGATTTGGTATCTAGTGAAACAAAAGGATTACCACTTTTGTTATTGTTTGGACTTAGGATTATTTAGTTGATTTACATTAAATCATGTCATTCATATTGCATTTGTGTTTATATTTTGAGCTCGTAATTATGCAGTCATTAGGTGTCTAGTTGCATTAGTTAGAGTCTTGTTGAATAACATTTGCTCGGGATGAGCAAACCAATAAGTTTTGGGGTATTTGATGAGTTGGTATATATACCCTATTTTTGTATTTGTTTACATTATTATAATGCAATCAAAGTCTCCAAATATAGCTAATAAATGTTTATTTTTATTAATTGTAGGTTTCCTTTAGTGTTTGCTTTAAAAGGAATAAAAAAGGGGAATCTTTTGGTATATTTTTGGTTTTCACTCCATTTGGCGCGCATCACGGATCAGTGAAACAATTAAGCAAGGTCAAGGCCCACACAGTTTCTCCCTAATCACCGCACACATACCCATGCATTCAATGTGATAGTTTCACATGCAATTAGGGATATTAACTAAGTGTTGACTAAGCTTCACCAATCCTTTAAGGGGGTTGCCTCCGTTACTTTATTGATGATCAAAATCGAAAAGGGAATACAATCCACCGGGGAAAGAAACCCTAAGCCCAATGAGAAGGAGAGACTCTCTCTAATGCTCAAACCCTCATTGTGTACAAGTTAATCGATATCTGGGTCATAAAACAGTGACCCCTTTATATACTCCCCCCAATACCTAATTCCTCCCCTGGTGGACGGACACACATTTTGACACACTTAGCTCACTCACTGACTCTCCAACTATTACCTATAAGTATCATACGCATCAACAAAACCGGAACTACAGCAGTTTCCTTGCCTTCCCCACGACCCTCTTGCGTTGGTACACCTTGACAACCGCCAGCTTCATGGCCCTAACATTACTCCCATCCTGAGAAGCCACCTTGTCCTCAAGGTAAAAAGCAGGAAAGGACTTATGGACATGACGAACTAACTCCCAAGAGGCATCCGAGACAGGAAGGGAAACCCACTTGATCAGTACCTCAGGCCCCGCCGAGAGGGAACGATATGCTATGACCGCCTCAGGTTCCAAAGGAACCACCAAAGAATCGGGTAAGAACGAGGGCAGAGAAGAAGAAATGGGCGGATTACCTACCGCCAGTTTGAGTTATGAGACATGGAAAACCGGATGAATGGAAGCGGTAGGAGGGAGGTCCAAACGATAGGCTGCTGACCCCACCTTCACCACAATAGGGAAAGGACCGTAGTATCAAGGACTCAGCTTCATATTGGTTCGGCGTGCGATTGTCATCTGCCGGTAAGGCCGTAATTTGAGGTACACCAAATCCCCTACCTGAAAATCCACCTCACATCTGCCCTTGTCGGCTTGTTGCTTCATCCTGTTCTGAGCAAGCAAGAGCTGGTCACGTAACTCTCGGAGAGCTTGGTCGTGGCTGGACAGTAGATCCACAAGGTCTGAAGGAGTGGAAGAAGAAGAGATGCCATGCTGGAACAAAGGGGGTGGGTCACGTCCATAAACGACCTTGAAAGGAGTGCACTGGAGCGAGGAATGAAAAGAGGTGTTATACCAGCACTCAGCCCAATGAACCCAAAGTGACCACTGTTTGGGCCGTTGTTGCACAAAACACCTTAAGTAGGTCTTAAGACAGTGATTCACCACCTCAGTTTGGCCGTCGCTTTGCAAATGGTAGTTCGTGCTGCGGTTGAGCTTTGTGTGGTGTAGACGGGACAGTTCACTCCAAAAAAGGCTGAGAAAAACCTTGTCGCGGTCAGACACAATCGTACGAGGAAACCTATAGAGACGAACCACACCACGAAGGAAGACATCAGCAACTATTTTGGCAGTAAAGGGGTGTTTCAACGGGAAAAAATGGTCGTACTTGCTCAACCTGTCCACCACCACCAAAATGGAGTTGTAGCTCTGAGACGGGGGAAGGCCTTCGATGAAATCCAGAGAAATGTCTTCCCAAATGGCGGTGGTATTGGTAGAGGCTGTAGAAGTCCGGCCGGGGCAAGTGTTTCATATTTGTTGGCTTGACACACGGAGCAGACCGTCACATAATTGCGAACATCCGAGCGCATCCCGACCCAATAGAACTCTGCTGAAATGCGTTTGAAGGTCTTCAAAATACCCCCATGTCCCCCTATTGGTCCCGAATGAAATTCGAATAGAATTTTGGGCTTCAAGGATGAAGACCTCGAAATGGCGAGCTTGTTGTGGAAGAACAGTCGATCATGCTTCAAACACCAACCGGGCTGGGACATGTCGTTCTCCCTCAGTGCTGACCGGATCGAAGCTAGGTAGGGGTCCTTAAGAGTTTCTGCCATCAGAATTGCTTCATCCACCACTGAAGGTATCGAGAGAGATTGTAGTTCAGTGGGCACTGGATATCGGGACAAGGCATCCGCCACCACATTCAATGTACCCAGTTTATACTGGATGTCAAAGTGGTATCCCAAGAGTTTAACAAGCCATCGCTGATACTCAGCAGAGATCATACGTTGCTCCAACAAGTACTTTAAGCTACGTTGATCCGTACGCACAACAAACCGACGCCCAAGTAGGTAATGCAGCCATTTCTGGATGGCCAGAACAATAGCCATCAGTTCGCATTCATAAGCTGATTTGGCACGAGCTCTCAGGACAAGGCTTGGCTGAAGAAAGCGATAGGAAGTTTGCCTTGAGATAGAACTGCCCCAACCCAAAACCAGAAGCATCCGTCTCCAGGATAAACGCAGTAGAGAAATCCAGTAGGGCGAGTGTGGGGACCGACTTCATGGCCTGCTTCAACTGATTAAACGCAAAAGTGGCCTCCTCAGTCCATTGGAAAGAGTCCTTGCGAAGCAGTTGTGTGAGTGGTGCAGCGATCTTCCCGTAATCTTGCACGAACCGCCTGTAATACCCCGTCAAGCCGAGGAACCCTCGTAAGTCCTTTGGGGAAGTTGGTAGGGGCCACGCATCCATTGCGACCACCTTGTATGGATCCGCCATTACATCGTCTCCCGATATAATATGCCCTAGGTAATCCAATCGGGTCTTAGCAAAACAACACTTTTTAAGATTAACAAAGAGGGAATTGGAGTGTAGGACTGAAAGGACCTGTGCCAGATGGTTGCAGTGCTCAGCCATTGACTTGTTATATACCAAAATGTCATCGAATAATACGAGTACGAATTGTCGAATTAGGCCCTTGAATATAGTGTTCATCAGTGCCTGAAAAGTGGCAGGTGCGTTGGACAAGCCGAAGGGCATCACCAGGAATTCGTAATGGCCATCAAGTGTCCGAAATGCTATTTTGGGAACATCTTCAGCTCGAACACGTATTTGGTGGTACCCCGAACGTAGATCCAATTTGGAGAAAACACACGCCCCGTGTAATTTATCAAGCAATTCATCGATGTTCGGAATGGGAAACCGGTCAGCAACAGTGGCCTTATTGAGTGCGCGATAATCCACGCAAAACCTCCAACTCCCGTCCTTCTTCTTGATGAGTATCACCGGGCTAGAAAAAGGAGAGTTACTTAGTTGAATGATCCCTGCTTGCAACATCTCATTAACCATCTTCTCAATTTCGGCTTTTTGAATTTGTGGGTACTGGTACGGGCACACGCGAATCGGTTCCATTCCCTCCTTCAAGATGATGGCGTGATCACAATCTCTGGCTGGCGGCAGTGCACTAGGAAGAGCAAACAAAGAGCTAAAGGAGTCAAGCAGTTTATGAATGCAGGGTTCAATTACTACCTCTAAAGAGTCGGAGAGAGAGGGCTCCCAACTTAAGCACTCAACTAGGAAGCAGCCCATACCCAAATCCCATGATCGTTGTACAGTTTTACATGAAACCAGTGCGCGATGAAGGGTCGGGTCGCCCTTCACTGCCACCCATTACCCATTATGCTGAAAATACATGGTGAGGTTAGGCCAATCGTCGGCTGTCATTCCCAATGTCATCAACCATTGCATTCCTAGGATCAAATCTGCCCCAACATAGGAATAGGATAAAAGTCTTCAATCACCACCACGCCTTGAAACTGGAGACGCACTTCTATACAAACCCCGGAACCTGGAATCGTAGTCCCGCCCCTACCAAAACACCATAGTCAGCAGTAGTAGAAATGGGAAGAGCAAGAGCACTTACGAGATTAGGGGAGATGAAGTTATGAGAAGCTCCACAGTCAATTAAAATCACCACATCTAGGCTACCCACACGACCCTTGACCTTGATCGTTCGCGGCGTTGGGCCACCTGCAACCGAATGGGCGACCATCTCTAATACAGTCAAGTCGGCTGGTGTACTGACGTCTTCGAACACCGTGTCAGTTGGTGCTTCATCATCGTCGTCCACCAACATCACCTGGAATTCCTTACGGTGGCAACGATGGCCAGCGAATCACTTGGAGTCGCATCTATAGCAGAGCCCTTATTTTCGGCGAACCTCCGCCTCTGCCTCTGTGAGCCGCTTGAAGTTAGGAGGATGAACGGTAGGGTTGACGACCTTAGGTAAGGTGGGTTGTGAAGACCCCGTGGAACTGGTGGAGGATGCTGGACTGGGCCTGGATGCCCCCCCACTCGACAGTGGGCTCTTAACCACGTTGGGCCCAGCATCTTTTAGGCTTGACAACGTATGGGTGACCCACCCTGGACTCTTGGGCTCTGATTTTGGGCTTAGGCCCACACTTGTTGGCACTTTGGGCCCGCCTCTATTCACCAGCCCTAGGTTGTCCACATCGCGGTGCTTCCGCTCGATCTGGGCGGCGCGGTCGAAGACAGCTTGCAGGGTCGTCGGTGTCTCCACCATAACTTCGACACGAACGCGGTCGGCCAACCCATTAACGAACACTGTGATCGTTTGCGCACCGATAGGCCATCCAACTACAGCATCAACAACTCAAATCGCTACCGGTACTCGGCCACAGTGGACTCCTGTTTGATCTGAAAAAAAAACTGTTGATAGAGGCTGAGGGGATCGGCATCCATGAATCTTCGAATTAACAGAGCCTTGAGGTTGCTCCAGCTCTCGAACGGTCTTGTTTTCTCTTCAACTTGCAACCAGATTTGCGCCAGTCCGATCAAGCAAATCCGAGCCACCCGGAGCTTTGATATCTCGGTCATCTCGTGCAAAGCGAAGTAGTGTTCAGCGTGATTCAACCAAACGATGAGATCTTCACCATCGCACTAAGGCATCTTGATCTTTCGAACGTCCGGGCCAGATTTGTAAGGGGGAAACCCCAGATCTGATCGATCTCTTCCACCAAGCCCTCAGGCGGGGTCGGAACCACGCGGATCCGGTCGAACTTGGCTGGCTGAATCACTGCCCTCGCCTAACTGGAAGGATCCCGATGCTGGAGTCTTCTGCTGTTGCAAGATCGCCTCCATCATCTTCGTTAATGACTGGAACTGGTTGTCCATCGACAAGCGGTGTGAATCCATCGCGGATCTGAGCTTGGACACCGAATCCTCCGTCTTCTTCAGTTCGGCCTCCAATAGATCTAGACAAGAATCATCCATCAGCACGCAATCTACTCCTTTGACCAAAAAGTAAACATAGGGCATTAATGAGCATTAACAAGGCCATTAACTACACTTTAACGAAGCTAACCATCTCACCTCCTATATATATTTCGATTACCTCAACCTAGGGATAATCTATTCTCTCCTCAATTTCTGATTATTTTATTTTGTTCTTAACATGTTTTATTTTGTATTTAAATCATTCATGGGGTAATCCCTTTTGTTTTAGGGGTCTATGAACCCTAGGTTAGATTCCTTTTGATTTCAATGTGAATATATTGTTTATTTCATTTCAATGTGTTCATTTGTGTATTCTTGCATGTTATGTTATGCTTACCTTGATCATGTAGGTGTATAACATAGGGTTAAGAAGTCACCATGACCATTGGGGCTTTAGGACCCAGATTTGAGGAAACACAACCTTAGAACATGTGGTATGTCGACCGAGGACCATTGACTAGGGAGGCTTAAGAATTTGGTGTTTATTCCAGTGTTCTCACTTACGCTACTCACGTCGACCGGCAGAGTTCGAGTGAGCCATTAGAATTTCCATTACTGGGACCTCGAGATTGAGTGAATTTTTAGGAAATTCGCCTATCAACACATGAATTGAGGTGTTTTCGAATTACATTGGAAGAAAAAGATACAATTTAAGTGAAATAGATTCCCTAGAACTATTTTTCCATTGCTTTAAAACCAATTTTAATTCCTTGCATTTAGTGTTAGCTTAATTAGTGATTAGCTTTAATTAGTTAATTAGTTAGTTAATTTTCATATCAAATACTCAAATTAAAGTTTCCTAACTTTATGCCTTTATTGAGCAATACATTAGCTTTTAACCATCCCTTGGGTTCGCTATCCGCGACTTGAATACCAGTTTGAGTGGCTATTACTACTGTGAAGCCTACACTTGAGGCTCGCCATCAGTGACCCTCCAAATAACGTCCAAGCTCGTGGTTACAATGCCCACACTCCACCTTCACATGCCATAAACTATTTGCATGCTCCTTGATATTTATTGCAAATGGACAACCACATTTTATGGTGACCCCTTAATCTCCCCTTTAAAACCTCTCCATTTTTATCCACCACAATTTTTGCACCTTCACTAACTTTCATTTTACCAACTCATTGGACATCGCCCCTATAAGAACCAGACATCTCACGCCCCATGTTCACCCTTCCCCGATGACGAACATCGCCCCCCGCATCCGAGCCTTTCGTGACAATGACGAATTCTTTACTAATTCCATGCATTTAAACCCATTTGACCGCCTCAACCCTACTTCCAAATAGCGTGTATGTCTTGAAGTCGTTAGTGCAGTCAAAATACTCAAAGGAGCAAGAATTTTCCTACAATATGGTAAGTTATTTGACCTTGATTCAAGTACAATAAAAAATTACAAAACACCTAAAAATAGACTGTTTGGTCAACAAAGACCGACTAAAACTATTATGTTCAGTAATGAGTAACTGAAAATATAAGTACCAATCAAAGTACATTAGATTAGTCCTACGTGGCCGAACTAGAGGGCGGAAACCTGAGTTTTAACAAAAAAAAAAAAAAGAAAAGTGATTCAAAACTCATTAAATACCTCTCTATCTTCCACATCCACATCTCCTACAACTTCTTCCATCTTTTATGGTAAATACCCACCGAACAACGCAAACAAACAAAGGCCTAGCAAAACACAAAAATTTGTTTAAACCATTTCAAATGCTTACCAAAAATAGTGCAACTTAAACATTTTCCAGCAACAACAACGATGAAATGGACTCTTACTGTGGTAGAGACCTCTGAATTCGTGAGTTCGCATTGCCGGTGGTCAGAGGGGATCATCGGAGTCGAAGCTTGAACTTCAAGCTTCCTTTGTTGGGTGCACACGTATGTGAGAAATTGTGGGACTGGTGAGGGGTAAAAATGTCATTTCATATGGGGGTATATGTGGAAATTGAGTTACTGGTTTGCCCATAGTAAAACTGATTTGCACATAGCCGGCCTTCATTTGTTAAATAATGTTAATAAGTAAAAAATCCTGAATTTCCCTTTGTTGCGTTTACACATATCTCGAGGTGCATGTTGACGGTGGTGAGAGTCTCATTATGTGTGTCTTGCCAAAAAAACCTGACTTTACCATGTCTGCTATGCGCCTTGAACGTTTAAGACACTAAAAAAGGAAGAGACCGAGAGAGAGGGCTTCTTCTTCTTCTTCTTCTTCTTCTTCTTCTTCTTCTTCGTATCCTTATCTCTTCCCGCCTTCCTTTCCAGATTTTCATTTGATCTTTCGTTACAGCGTGTAGAAATCGCTGCAGAATCGACTCCTCCATCCAATGGCCAGCCGAAAACTCGTCAGAGATTTCTTGCTCTCCAAGCAGCTCAATTTTCTCCGCCTTCACGCCAATCAGGTTCATGCGCCCAACCCTAACAGCTCTTATCTCATCTTCTCAAACGGATTCATTTGGGACACTAAATTGTTTATTTTCCGTGCTTTTGTTTGATTTCTGTTGTTTTAGGCACACAATGGGAATGGGAAACTCAGATTAATATCTGCTCGGAATTTCGGAGTGTTTAATGAATTCTCAAAGCAAGTCAAGGGAGAAGCAAAAAGGTTCCATTTTTTTTTTAATATATTTTTAATGAACTCACTGTTAAGGTTCTTTTTTTATTTATTATTTTTTGATTAAAAAATAAACCAACTTGCCTCCGTTGAGACTCGAATTCCCAACCTCTAATACAAAGAGCTACACTACACACTTGGTTGGTTGGAGAGGGAATTATAAATAAGGATTGTTTTTACAGAGAAAAGAAGAAAACTGAAAATTCTTAATTTTTCAGTTGCACATTCTGTACAAGAAGAAGACTTGCTTATATGACCAAGTGGGTAGTTATTAGCAGTTACAATTAGATCTCCTATTTCTATGCATAACCAAGCAACGTGCTTAATTCTAAAATAATTTGAATTTGAATTAGTAACTAATCTTAATACCCCCCCGATCCCGTCAAGCTGGACAGAATGTATACTTGAGAGACAACTTGGATAGGAGGAATTGGGCAGACCTTTTGTGAAGAGATTCGCAAGTTGATCACGAGAGTGAACTGGCATTAGCTTGATCCTACCTTCAAGGACTTTGTCACGAATGAAATGGCAATCTATTTTAGTATGTTTTGTTCGCTCATGAAATGTAAGATTAGAAGCAATATGTACAGCAACTAGGTTGTCACAACATCAGAGATAGAGTGGAAATCTGAAAATCCATCAATAGTTGACGTAGGCAAACTAATTCGCTAATAGTCGCTGCCATTGCTCAACATTCAGCTTCAGCAGAGGAACGTGAAACCGTTGTTTGACGATTTGCTTTCCATGAGACCAAAGAATCACCAAGGAAAACTCAAAAACCCGTGACAGATCTTTGAGAATCGACATAAGCACCCCAATCAGCATCAGAAAAAGCCTTAAGTTGCATCTTAGAGGAAGCAGAAAAGTATAAGCCTTGACCATCATTCTTTAGATAACGTAGTAGATGGTTGGCAGCCCGAAGATGAGGAACACGAGGTTAACTAGTGAATTGACTTAGCTTGTGAACAGAAAAAGTGATATCTGGTCAGGACAAAGTGAGGTAGAGGAGCCTTCCTATCATGCGCCTGTATTGAGATGGATTGGTCAAAAATTTACCTTCATTAGTAGTGAGGCGAACCTTTGGGTCCATTGGAACAGTAGTCAGTTTAGATGCTAAGAGACCAACATCTTCTATGAGTTGTAATGTGTAATGACGTTGGCTAAGAACAATGCCATCATGAGTACGTGCAATTTCCAAGCCGAGAAAATATTTAAGTAATCTAAGATTCTTAAGCTGAAATTGAGCATGTAGGAATTGCTTGACATAATCATTGGTGGCTTGTAGGGCCTGTGATAATTATGTCATCAAAATATACAAGGAGTGCAATGAAAGAACCACCCTTACCCTTAGTAAATAAAAGAGTAATCAGACTTGGATTGAATGAAGCAATAATGAATAAGTGAGTTGGCGAATTTAGAATACCATTGACGTGACGCCTACTTTAGACCATAAATGGATTTGTGAAGTTTGCAAACAAGCTTGTTTGGTGATGATGATGTTCATTTTGGGAAGAATAACCCATTGGAAGATCCATATACACTTCTTCATATAAATCAACATTAAGAAATGCATTATTAACATCTAGTTGGGTGAGTATCCAATTATGGTTGGCAACAAGAGCCAAAAGACCCTTCACTGTTACAAGCTTGACAACTGGAGAAAATGTCTCAAGGTAGTCAATGCCTTCTTGTTGGGTATATCCTTTAGCCACTAATCGGGCTTTGAAGCGTTCAATTGAGCCATTTGACTTGTACTTAATTTTGTACACCCATTTGTAACCAATGGTGTGTTTACCAACTGGAAGAGGAACACATGAGAATTGATGAAGAACACCTTGTTGCTGAAAAAAATCTTTAAGAACCAGCTCCTTAGCATTATTAGATCGAAGCGCCTTAATTTGCATTCCAAACTAAGGATCAATCAATGCGAAAAATCTGGAAATGATCAAGGAAGCATATGATTGTTGCCACAATAAAAATACTCGGGTAAATCGCGTGCAATCATCAACTAAGTGAGAAAGTATTGATCACCGGAATACGAAAGCAAAGGATACAGCCCTCATATATCACAATGAATCAGATCAAAACCACACTAAGACATATTATTGCTGGAAACAAATGAAAATCTTCGTTGTTTTGCCAACGGACAAATTAAACATGGTGCAATATCATGAAGCCTTGAAACTGAGCAAGGCATACTATTTTTCAACAAATTTAAACATTTGGTAGATAAATGACCAAGCCGATTGTGCCAGGTAGTTGCTGAAACATTATTCACATAAGCTGGTGAGTCATTAAGGAGCTTCGCCTCATATAGATGTTTGGTATCCAACACATAGAGCATTCCAATCTTTTCACCCCTGCCAATCTTCCACCCTGTGGTGATTTCCTGGAGCAAAAAATATCCCGAATAAAACCAGCACATCAGCTTAGAAGATTGACAAAGAGCGCCAGCTGAAATCAGATTAAAATGGAATTGTGGAATGAATAAGACATCTGTAAGAATTAATTGTTCATTGAGTCGCACATACCCACATAGATAAAGGCCCCGTTTGGTTCTGCTTAGGAGCCTACTTATTGATGATGTGGCATCGCAGCTTAATTGAAAAATGGTGTTTGGATAATGTGTGATTGGGTCCCAAATCACAGAAAAGCTGCGTTTTGGACAAGCATCCCTTCCCATGCTTATCAAGATTGCGAATGCGATTTGATAAGATTTTCTAAGTAAAAGTACTTTTTAAAGTGAGGAACCAAACTCACCAAATTTGCTTATACCAAAAGCAATTATGACATAATTGCTTAAGCTATAAGTAATAAGCAATAAGCAAAAGCTGAACCAAACAGAGCCAAACTGGTATTATCGTGCGGCTGGGAAGTGTAACAGACGTATTGTCTATTCGCCTTAGGTTAGTAAAAGTTGCAGCCATAGAGCAAATGTGCCGAGATGCGCTAGAATCGACAATCCACTGATAAGGTGAGGATGTAACCAAATTCAAATACACAGATAAACATGTACCAGAACTGTTGGATGAAGAAGGAACATCAATAGGTGGTTCCAAGAGATTTGTGGCATTGCACATTTGATGGGATAGAAAACTCATAAGTTACTGACATTAGTGGCATTTAAAGTTTGAAAAAAAAAAAAATTATGCACCATGTCCATCATGACTAATATCGTCAAGTGTAGAAATCTAGTTGATTGTTGTTGTTGTAAGATATGAAGAACTCTTTTGTCCTTGTCAAAAACCAGGCGGGTAGCCATGAATCTTGTAGCATTTTTCAATTATGTGCCCATGAAAATTGCAATGTGTGCAAAAGGAATTGGTTCCCATTATTTGAATCGGAATTGGCACTTGATTTGCCATGATGAGAACCCCCATTTTTCACAAATGTAGTCAGAGAACTAGATGAAATAGATGAAGACATGTTTCTTTGGTGTTCTTGAGAAACCAAAGAGAATACCTGATTTATGACTGGTAATGGATCCATGAAGAGGATTTGACCTCGAACATGAGAATAAGAGTCATTAAGACCCATGAGAAAAGACATGGTGTACTCCATTTGGTGGTGAGCATTGAGTTCTTTAACCCCTCCACAAGTACATTTCCCACATGTATAAACAGGCTGAAAATTAGTTAATTCCTCCCAAAGAGCCTTCAGTTTGGTGAAATAAACACTCACTGTGTGAGGTTCAATAAATCATGGTGTAATTGGAAGATGAGAGGACCATTTCTTTGTTGAAAACGGTCTCGTAGATCAATCCAGATATCTGCTGCTGATTCAGAAAAAATAATGCTGGCTGAGATTTCTTTGGAGACTACATTCAATATCCATGAAATGACAACATTGTTGTTCCGAACCCATGCACTTAGGAGAGATTGATCCCGACCATTGGGCTCAGGAATTGATACATCTATGAATCAAAGTTTGTTCTTCACAGAGAGGGCAATGACCATTGCACTGCTCCAAGAGGAGTAATTGTCACCAGTCAGCAGTTGTAAGACGAGTGCTATACCAGGGCCATCACTGTGATGAAGATAATAAGGGGTGAGTGGATCATCAACAGGGGACCTAGTAGCATTAGATGAGGTATTGGATACCATTAAAAAAAATGTGAACAGAGATCAGAGGAAGGATATAGATGATCAAAAAATACTTGATCAATGATCTTGCTCTGATAACATGTTACAGAGAAAAGAAGAAAACTGAATATTCTTAATTTTTCAGTTACACATTATGTACAAGAAGAAGACATGCTTATTTGAGCAAGTGGGTAGTATTAACGGTTACAATTAGATCTCATATTTCTATGCATAACCAATCAACATGCTTAACTCTAAAATAATTTGAATTTGAATTAGTAATTAATCTTAATTATTGTCTTGAACAACTAGTCATTGCCGTACCTAGATGGAGCAATGCCTCAGCGTTGGCTTCACAACGTTGGTCCCATGGTTGTTTCCTTTTTTCCATGTCTCTTTTCGAAATCAAATGTGATACTTGTGAAGCTTAGCATTATGCGAAACATAATGAGTTTTGTATAAAATTGGAACTTTTGTTGCAATTTTTGTTCATTCTAAGTTGATAATCACATAAATGGAGATGTTCGGTGGTTCAAAGTGAAATGTGTGGCACTGGAAATATTCCTATAACCTGAGCAGGCTTTTTAAACGAGTTCATTTAAATAATTTTTGTAACCAATTAAATCAGAGTCCACTGTTTTAGCATTGGCAAAACCCATTATTTGGTCCCTTAACTTTACAAATTTTATGCTTTTGGTCCCTCAACTTTTAAAAGTGCACATTTGGTCCTTGAACTTTAAGAAGAGTGCACATTTGGTCCTTTCAGCTTTTGGGCAGCTAAATTCTGATGACGTGGCTAAAAGAGGTGCCACATAGCTGGTTTTTTGATAAACCGTCGGTTCAACTAGACCAGACCAAATCCAAAAAAACACAGTTCATCTCTTGCGGATCCTCTTTCATCTTTCTGGTTTTCTCTCCCGCCAACGTCTCATATCTCTTGTTTTCTTCTCACATACATCTTTCATCTTTGTACCAAAAGAAAGGGGAAAGTTGCAAGTAGTAAGATTTCTCTATCGTTAATGCTTGATTGATAGGTGCGGCGTTCAAAATAGAGCACGAACAGAGCATGCTTTGTTTCTCTTTCTAAACAATGTAAAGTACAGTAGAGAGGTTTGTTTGACATTGTGTGTGTGGAATATTTGTGGAGGAGAATGTTAGGCAGGATTGATTTGATGCATGATTTGTTCTTTTTCTCTGGACCTTTTGGGTTCTCAGGTTTAAACAAAGAAAGAGACCTAACTCCCAAGTCCTCCATTATTCAACAAATTCACAAATCAAACTTGTAGCTTATGTTTTACCTTGTTTCTATTTCATTGTTTTTGTGCTTAGGTTTTGATTTCTTTGTTTTTCTTGGTTGCCCTCTTTCTGTCTTTTTTTTATTGGTTACGTGTTGCCCTCACTGTTGCTCATTGTTTTCTTTCGTGGTTTCTCTGGCCCTAATCATCACTTGAAGCTATAAGAGGAGTCCAAATCCAACACAAATACAAAGTCATTCGCTCTCGAGAGATGAGACGTATGCTACATAGAAAACGAGAGAGAAGAGAGACAATCCGAGAGGGAACGATTTGAGAAGAGAGAACGAGTGTTTTTTTGGGGTTTGGTTTGGTCTAGTTGAACCGGTGGTTTATCAAAAAACCGGCCATGTGGAACCTCTTTTAGCCTCGTCATCAGAATTTAGCTTCCAAAAGCTAAAAGGACCAAATGTGCAGTTTTAAAAGTTGAGGGACCAAAAGCATAAAACTTGTAAAGTTCAAGGACCAAATAATGGGTTTTGCCTTTAGCATAACATGTTCGTAGAGCTTGGTCTTTGTTATTATACATATTCGCAAACTCATGGTCTCACAAGTTTTATACATGTATGCATGTAACCTCATATTTATCCTCACTTGTTTGTGTATTTAATGTGCAAGAGATTTTGTACATTGACAGCAATCAAAATTTCCAGCAGTCCGTCAAGGAACTGAAAGATAAGGCAGGCGAACTTAAAGAGGTGAAAGAAGATCTAAAAGAAAGGTAAGTTTAGTTTGTGTGTGCTCCCTCTCAATCTTCCGCAAGAAATTAGCTTTTTTAGGTTATAGGTTGAGACATACCTTTGTATGTCAAGGCTGGCAGAAGCTTCAAAGGAGGCCCTGAGATGTTACTCGCAAATACAGAACAAAGCAGACGACAGAGCAACTTTACAAACGCATGGATGGCGCATGGACAGAGGCCGAAGCTGCAGCCAGAAAAGTGAGTGTTTAATCTAGTTTCCTGATAATATTACAGATACATTTTTTTCTTAAGTTATTTTGCTGGTGGAAAGTTTTTCTTTTCTCAAATTCCAATAACTGGCGGTGATGATCATCGGGTTTATTGATGACAAGGTTTACTGTTGGTAGCTGCTCAATGTGAATGTACCTAGGCTGGGAAATCAGAGATTTGAGTTGTTGTTGTTGTTGTTGTTGTTGTTGTTGTTGTTGAATCTTACCTTTGGGTTGGTTGGCTTGGGTTTCTTTTTCCTACTTGTGTTTTTTGCTTTCAAACTCAATCCAGCTTTGAGGCTAGTTAGTAATTGACAAAGCAAAGTTCATTTATGCATAAATTTCTTAAATTAATGTTGGTTTCTTATCCTATTTAGAGCTGATTATGCAACATCACTATTAAGTATTGAAATCTATTTTTTGCATAGTTGGATAGTTGACACCCTGATTCGATTGACCAGCACTTAACTTGCTTGTGGTTAACGCTTAAGCCCATTAAATTGACAAGCTTTTGAAGTTTTTGTTAACACCTGAACATTTTTCAATTTGCAATGCTAGAAAAGTCGTACATTTGATTGGAGTTCATTAAAGGTGTTATGGCAATATGACGTAAATTACATGACTTCGGTAAGAGACATGAATTACATGACAAAGTTGAAGAATTTCTTATCAGAATGATGAGGGTGAAAAATCAGTTTTAATGTGATCCGACTATACTGGAACAGCAGTTTATTAGAGTTACTAGGTGCATGCAAGACTATTAAGTGAAAGGAGAGGTTCTTTGAAATTGGTAGAAGAGTGAGTGAAGTAGAAGAGATCTTCATGGGTCAAAATCGTTAATACAGCTTATGGAAAGAGAGAAGATCATCTGAATTCTCTGTATCTTTTTGTTTGTATATTATTTCTGGTCTCAGTTCCCTGTCAAGAGACCTAGATTGTTGCTTTTGCTGGTTTACATGGTAGTACATTTCTAATTTGTTCAAATTCTTGAAAGAGAAGAATGAAAATAGTAGAAAAGGAAACTTTAAACTTATGATTAGAGGCTAGAACTAGTGAGTAGTGAATACTGATTATAGAACAGAAACGGTAAGGATCAGAATTCTTTCCACAGGAAATTCTCATAAAAAACATTAAATTATTGTGACAATTCATATTTGATTGCATCAGCTGGCAAATTGATGCGTATAATTAATGTGATAACACCACATGAACCAGTACAAAATCTTGAATGTTAATCCTGAATGCTGGTGTTTTAGCCACATCGGATTGCTTTACTTGACATAAAAGTTTTAGACTAGTTATATGTTGTTGCAGTATAATAGCTGTACATAAAGAGTAAAAATTTCTTAAGAAGGTTTTCATTGATTCATTTTAATGTATTTTATTTGATTTAAATTGTTTTTCATTTGCATTTTATAGGTGTCAACGAATGTGAAGGAGAAAGTATCAGCTGCTACTGTGGAGGTAGTTAATTCTGCTATTTCATGGTTGAAGTTTATCATAGACTTCTAAATAAGTTGCCTTGGCAACTTTCCTTTTCTCTTTCTCATCATAACATAGGTAAAAGAAAGCCTCGGACTTGGACAGCAAGATTCATCAAGCTCCAGTCATGCTTCTAATAACCCAAGAACAGATGGCAAGGATGGATGTGGTACAACTGCTAGGGGAGATAGTTCTCAGAATTCAAAGTCCAACAATACAGAAGAAACATTATACGGCAGGTTCAAATCAAGTGCTTTGTCTGCTTCATCTAAGGTGTCCATAGCCTTTCAAAAATTGAAGGGTGCAAAGGTCGTTGATTTAGCTAAAAAGGGCTATAGCATTTTAAAAGATGAGTTGAATGGTAATGCAAGTAAGAAGAAGCGTGTGCAATATCCATCTTCCTCCTCTTCAAGTGGGGAGAAAAGCACAAAAACTGATATTGTTGTTGTACCCACAAAGCAGTCACGCTGGGGTAAGAAATGGGAATCCTTCAAGGACAAGGTTAGTTGTTATGTCTGGACTATACAATTAAGATTCACATAGGAGCAATTTTCATGTTTTTCATTGTAGATTGTCACTTGAAATTATCCGTTACTATGCCAGATGAGAGGGCATCCTGCATTTAAGCGTATCAGTGGGGTCAGTGAACCTGTTGTAACAAAGGGGCAGGAGGTTTGTTTTTTCTCATTACAATGCATGGCTATTACTATTACTATTGCTGTTGTTGCTGCTGTTTTCGTTAATGTTTTTAATAATTAATGGTAATGGTCATAAATATTGAAGAAAGTGTCCATTTCAAAAACTTAAGTCCTTGGCCAGTTGTTGATCAGGATAAACATTATAAATAAGTTTAATCGCATTCATCAATTTACCTTTATGAAATAACTGCGACTCTACATTGACCATGCATTCTTATTGAGGTTCTCTAAGGAGAATTTTGTTTAGGTGTCTAGTTGATATGTAGAGGATTCATTCCCTATGGCCAAAGAGTTTTGGTTTTTATGTACATATATAACATGGTGATTTTTTTAAATCACCATCCATTGGGATTTTTCTTTTGATCATTGGATTTAGACCCAATTGTCCATTGTATAATTACCCTATATATACTTTGTGGCTGTTGCCCTGTTTGCCATGTAAGCTTTGATTGGGTTTCCAAAAGTTGGTGGCTTGAGTGGCTTGTGGACTTGCTGCTTATGCTTCCCTTATCTAGTGGGAATCACATGATATTGACTGTTATCCTGGACTGAAATTTGGCAGTTTGCTGAGGATATGCGGGAAAGGTGGGAAACTAGTGATAACCCTGTTGTTCACAAAATTCAAGAGTAAGACACATCAGTCTTGTCCTTTTCTTCTTCGACCTACTTGGAATGTTGCTCTCCTATTAGTTGGAATTTATTTTTCCTATTACTTTCAGTATTACTTGTGTTCTTTTTATCAATGATGGAGAGAATGCCAACTAAGTTATCCATCAATGCGTGATTTATATAACCCCATGTTTGAAGCATATTTTGTGAAGGTCTAAATTTAATTTGCTTTAGCTTTTCTCCCCCAAAACAATTATAAAGTAAAACAATATCAATATTGTGAATTTCTTACTACTGCATTTATTAGGCATATTAATGTGGACTTATTACTGATCTGCTTTCTGGTGCTGTCTTGCGTATGTGTATGGTTTATCTATTGGCAAGATTTGCATCTTTTGTTAATTGCTGAAAAACTACCATGTGGGTTAAGTGACAAATATGTGAGGAATTGCGAATGTATATATGTCTTAAAGTACATAGATGGTCAAGAACAAGAATAACAAACCCGTGTTTACTCTAAGCTTGTAGCAAATGCTTCTGTTTAAATAAGCTTGTAGCAAATGCTTCTGTTTAAATAATTTAAGGATAAGCAAGATATGCGGAAAACATAACCCTCTAAAGTATAATTGAATCATCATACGCTTAAGATGCCAAATCTGCTTCTTTATGGATTGAATGCTATAGTAAAGCAAATGAATCAAAGGTTAGCGGTTCCTTTTGCTTTGATTGTTGAACTGATGTTTACAGTTGCTGGATTTTCCTAGTCATTGTGGTTCACTTTTTATTCTTTACTTAATTTGAGTCTATTATAGAAAAGAGATGGAAGAAGAAAGAGAGGAAAGAGAAGGTGATCTGTTTCCTTCTTCAGCATTAGCTTAAAACTTGAAAATATAGGTTATAAATGATTAATTTGTGCCATCAATATAATAAAAACCACTATCCTCCCTTAATAAGAAGAGTTGAGACAAGCAAAATTATGAATGAGGAGAGCGAGTAAATAACAGGAATGGTGTAAATGCGTTATAAAATATGTAAAATTAATTATTTCTGTTAAATGCTATGTTTGATACATTTCTTTTGTTAGATTAATTCATGATAAAAATAGATAAATGGAGAGACAATTGCCTCTATCAGTAGTGTAGCTCTGATGGTAACAAATTAATCAATGGAAAATGCTAAGGTAACCCACTATGGACATTCACTGTGAGCCGCACCTTTATTTTTTTTATTTTTTTATTTTTTACTTTTTTTGCAATTTTGTGTGGTTAAGAATAATGCTAAGGTTACCCACTAGGGTCACTACGGACACTCACCATGACTACAAAATTGTTAAAAAAATAAAAATAAATAAAAAAAATCAAGGTGTGTGCTCGTAGGAGTGCCCGTACTAGTGGGTCACCTTAGCATTCTCCTAATCAATAACTATTGGAAGCTAAAGATTGTTGGGTTCCATATGCAGAATTTTTCATTAAATGTTTGTATAATTCTTTTTCATCCTCCTGTTTCTAAAGATGAACATGTTTGTGAATCACCTTAATCAAAGTATAGATAACTTGATCTTCTTTGACTAGTTGAATAACGTTGAGGATGTACTCATCATGGTGTAAAATGTCCTTCTTAAGTTTCCTTCAACTGCTCCGACATTGTTGCTTATCTTGATTATTGATTTAGTGAATCCTTCTTATCAGTCTCAATGAATCTGTTTTTGGAGAAACAGCAACTGCCATATCCTTCAAGGAAATACGCCGCAGGGACCCGTAAATACTGTAACCCTTAGCTGCTGCATTATTTTACTTTTACATTCTATTTTATAAAGCTTCTTATTTGGTTTAATAAAAATGTTTCCTGTCCTAGATATTTCTCTTTACCAGAGTTTGTGGCTGAAGTTCAGGATATGATCAAGCCTACCCTTAATGCATACCTTAAGGTAGTAGATGAAGAGAGATCAATGAATTTTCCAATTGATTCTTTTTTACGTAGTATTTGTTTGTATATTTCTATATACATATCCATGTATTATAAAAATCGTGTTGCTTTACGCAGGGTGATGTAGAAGCATTGAAAAAGACTTGCAGTCATGAAGTAATTGAGCGGTGCAAAGCAGAACGTAGAATGTTTGAAAGCCAAGGGTTGTTCTTAGACAACAAGGTAGGCCACCTCAACTTATGTTCTCATTGGTTCAGTAATTTTGTTGATTTATCCATGAAATTTGCACATGGTTGGTCCAGAGAATCCCGAAGGTTGGAATTGGGGCTCTAATTATCTACCTCATATTTGGAAGATGGGTCCCCTACCACCAAGTCCGTCCTTAATGTTATTTTTTCGATTGTGATCTGTGACTTGACTTTTTCGTATCGAGAAAGTGTTAGCATCTTTTCTTGTTGTTTACCATAATAATGTCAAAGTAATTTTAACTTGGTCTGCATAAAGAAAAATGGGCAAATAGTCAGAATAATCCCAAACTTTTTTTTTTTTTAAATAATCCCCAACTTTTGATTTTCTTAGTAAAATTCCAAACTTTAAGGTTTGTTTCAATTTTAGCAAAAGTCCATTTTTAAGACAATTTAGTACAAATGTGACAAATTTTTCTCGGTAAAGTTAAGAGATTTTGCTAAATCATTTGAATGGGAAGGCACTTTAAGAAATTAAAATAATGAATTTTAGCAAAAATTTCTTAAATTTGTAAAAGAAATTTGCCACATAAGCATCAAATTGTCGTAAAAAGTGAGTTGGGCTAAAATTGAAACAAATGTCAAAGTTTTGGATTTCTTTGAGAAAATTTGAAGTTGAGGATTATTTTGAGAAAAAATGCAAAATTTGGTATTATTTTGACTATTTAATATATATGGTTAAGCTGAGATTATTGAAGGACTTGATTTTTTTTCGGACAGAGAAAAGCTATGATTTGTTCATTTAAGAAACTAAAAGAAGAGGCAAACAATGACCATTCTTGTTTGTTCAACAAAGGGATTCCATCATAAGATGAAGTTTCTCAGGTAGTCCAAAAGACAAGAGCCATTCTTGTCAATCGTTTATCTTGCAATGATTGCTTGTCTATTTATTTGCTTCTTTTTCCCTTTTGACTTTTATCTGTTTATCTAGCAACGGTTTGCATTAAATAAAATTGAATAGATGAGTTTGATCCACATAGCCATCCCCAACTAATTTGGGAGTGAGGTTTTGTTGACTTCTATTTGTCGGAGTGCAGCAGTGTAAATATCGGCTATTGCACGAACATGAAAATACCGTCAATTTCTGCACAAACCTGCCCGACTAATGTTGAAGTAGGAGTAAATCAGGTTTTTTAACTTAGTAAATCTGGTTTTGGATTTCATAATTCCAAAGAACTAAGGACTAGCCTCTATATGGATTATAATTAAGATCAGATACTAAATTAGTTGCAATGTGCTAAACTTAGTTGATGCCTATTGTGACGGCTCCAATTTTACAATTCTAAAAATTGGGCCCCGCCCGTCGTAGATTTACGTGGACCTCGAGCCAATCTCGTGAAGTCAACGCAAGCCTAGTCAGCCTTCCTTACCATTTACCATTTATTTAGCAATTTAAATGTGAGTTAATCAAAATTTAGTGAGTTATCAAAGTAGCGGAAGCATTAAAACCTCAAACTAAATGAACTAACTCTAAGACACTAGTCAGGACAACCTTGAGTGTGGAAACCCCGCATATGTATACATCATCAATATACCAGTCAGAGGAGAGTACCATAACAGTATACATGTCCCAAGATCTCACAAACTCATATCCCAATGTATTCAAAAGCAATATACATATAATACAATAACCTACCCAAATAGGAGAGAGGAGATAACCTAGTTGTCATCTACATCAATCACCTATTTTCGATCCCTTGCCCTTGTCAACCCTACAGTATGACGAGGTTGCACCCACCGTCATAAAAAGAATGATAAGTACAAAGAATAACAGTAATAACCTAGTGGAGTCTCAATATAATTTCAAATGTCAAATAAACGGCTAAACTAGTATCATCCATGAATGTCACAAAGATAATAAGATACAACATGATAATAAATCACTGAGATATCAATGATAAATGAGTGTCGAGTGCACAAAGCAAAAAGGCATCTAAGTGTTCCAAGTCCATCAGATTGCAACACCAAGTACGCAACCTGACTTTCCCGACGGATTCTGGACCTAAACAAATCACCAGACAGTTTTGAGTCACTATAACATAGCCCACACACAGTTCAACTCACGGTCAGACTTGCCAACTCCTAAACTGCTGGTTCAGGCACGTTCAGAACCCGTGTAATCACAGTAGTGAGAGAGATCACTAAGCAGACTCACCGAACCCATGACTACCATATCGCCCACTTAGACCAAAAGACCACTCATTACGAAATCCAAGAAAACCAAACCGATAATCCACCAAGGATAGATATCACAAACGGAGTTCAAGAAATCATATTTCACCAAGAAATACTGTTCAACAAAGATAACAGCTAAGTAATTGCACAAATGAAATAATATTAAAGCTTCGATTGGTTTTATACACAGTACACCACGCAAAACTCCGTGCTCTCAACCCTCACACGCCACCAAACCAATCTCGTACGTACGTCACCAGTCCACTAAGTACCTGGTATTAATTTGAATCCAATTTGGTCGCGTTAGAGTCTTATTTTGTATTTAATTGTAATTTCTCGTTAATTTTCCTCATTTTCCTAATATTACCCATTTCCACTATTTTGGGTCAATTCCCCTGGTATTGGGTCCTATTCGAACTCATTTGGATACCCGCGAGAAGTCCAAAAGTTTTTGAAAATTTTCAAAAATTCGTTCTGGTGAGCAGTGTCACGCCGTGGTGGTTGACACTTTGCGGCGTCACTTAAAGTGTCAAATCCCAACCTTCTCTGGTCTGGCGCCATGATTGACGCCATGGCCTCCAGGCCTTACGGCGTCCCTCACGGCGTCTATTCTAGAATGTGAATCCAGGGTTTTTCGACACCCCGGCTCGTGTCGCCGCGTTTCGAGTCTATCCCAAACTCATAGGGACCTCGATATCCACTCAAAACCGCTATAAAATCGCAAAAACGTCCAACCGCCAAATCCAAAACTCGAACGAAAACACGTAAAACCTACACCAAAACGACGAGAATTGAACGGGGAGTCGAGATCTCACCTTCGTTTGCATCGTTCCTCGACGAAAATCACGAACCCTCTCCTCCAAAGTCAGTTCTCACATAGAGATTGAGAAAAGACGAAAATGAGAGAGAGAGAGAGAGAGAGTTTACTCACCCTTTTATAGGGTGGGTCTCATCTTTGTGTAGTTACATATCTCGAGGCACATCTTGTCGCCTCCAAACACACCAGCCTCAACCAATCTTTGACACACTTTGGGATTCCCCCTTGTCCCTATTCTCTTTTGCACCAATAATTGTACCTATCTCAAGTGATTCCGTGTTCGGCATGCACCACGACTCACACCGTCGCGCACGAATGGAAATACCGACCCGAATATATTCCCAAATTATTTAATTATTGTATTTTATTTTCCGGTCGTCCACAAAAATCGTTTCCCGGACCCATGTATCCGTATTTCGTCCGCCGATACTCTTTTATCACGTTTTCCTAGGCAAACACTACTCGTAACTCGACGTCACCGTTCAGTCACACAGACACGAGTATAAATAGGTAATACACGTCACACAGACATAACATATTTTTCGAGTTGTTACACCTATACAATTGATTTTTAATCAACTTCTACTATTGCCATGACTTTTATGCTTGGAATGAAAATACTTTGAATCGTAAACATGTGAATTTGAGGTGAGAAAAAACTATGATCTTTGCACATCGGTCATCTTATGCAGTGGCATAAAACCGCCAAAGAAAACACATTGGTGGAATAAAGATATTTAAAAGGCAATTAGGACTAGACGAGAGAGATATAAAATAATACCTACATGTAATAAGGAAAGTACTAGGATGACCCAGAGATGGGACACTTGGGACGGACACCCGGTGATGGTGTCCATCCATCGTGCATTGATGTGCGTGCGCACATTCCCGATGCACGAATGGATGGACACCATCACCGGGTGTCCCATCAGGGATCACCCTAGCATCTTTCATATAATAAATAATAAAACTTTAAAAAAGATGACTCAAAAGGTAGTAAGCATGCTAAAGAAAACTTAATCAATGACGCCCTTACAAAGTTAAAGTAATAGAGACATAAAAAGTGTATATGTACTAGCTACCTTAAAAGGTGTAAACAAACAAAATCTAAGTTAGATGTGATGCATTAAGTTAGGGGTTTCAGAAGTTATAATCGGAAAAGATGATGAAACTCATTTAATGATTTTATTTAAAGATAACCAAATAAATGTTACAATGGATGAAACTCCACATCCACATAGAAACCTAAATTACTCATGCTATATTAGGATCCCCCGAGTTGGATAGGCTTTAAAAAAGAAAAAAAAATGGTAAAAGCATGTGGATGGGATGGAATTCCTATCACGGTAAGGAAATATTTAGAATAAATTGAATTGACTTGGTTGCAATCCTATTTTACAATCTTAAGGACAAAAAATGTCAATGGCTTGGAGAAGCCCTCTTATACCAAATCTTAAGAACAAAGGAGATATTCAAACTTGGTTAATAATTGGAATGAAAATTCTCTGAAGTTCGAAAAAATTAATCCTAATTAAATAAATTTTTGGACCATCGAATTAAGAATTAGCTGTAAACAAGATTTTACAAAACTTCCATCGAAGTTTAAGAGTAATGATACGATTATCATAAAAAAAGAGAGTAATGATAAGATATTCAAATTTTAATGCTAATTGTAAAAAAAGTGAAATACTCTTAAAGAATGAAGCCATGTTACAAGATAAAAGACAAAACTCAATCTCGTTTGTAAGAAATTGGTTCTAAGAAATTGTGGTGAAGAAAGAAATAATATTCGTAATGATCAAACCTATCGAAATTGATCAAGTATAGATAAAGTATAGATAGAGAATAAACATAGAATATTATCAAAAAAAATGTTTTTCTAATGTGTTTGAATAATATTTGAATGTTCTCTAACACTTGAAGTTTTTTATGCTTCTCTATCATATCGAAATTTTACAAAAAATTCCCTATGTCGAAGTACACTTCTCATAATTAATTCTATATTTTACATGAGCGAACTCATAGGCGAATTCGAATTTTTGATCCTTTAATACAAGAATCAAGCTAATCATGCTAAGCAACTTTGCGGAAGGATAATTGACAATAAGTTGAGAAGGGAAATTGGAGTGATAGAAAATCAATTTGGTTTCGTTCCATGAAGGTTCACAACCGAGGCGGTTTTCTTTATAAGAAGATTAGTGGAAAGTACAGAGAAAAGAAAACAAACCTCTATATGATATTTGTAGAGTTTGTAGAAGTCATACGTAAGGGTTCCTAGAGTTTAAAAAGTACATAGTAATGGCTACTTTTAAAGATATGTACGCATGAGTAATACTAATAACAATTGGAGTAATTACAAAAGCATTCTTCATTGCTATAAGACTTCATCAAGGATTTACCTTGAGCTCATACCTATTTGTTTTCGTCATAGAGGAATTAACTAGGCATATTACCTCTTTGTTTTAGCTATGGACGAATTAACTAGGCATATTTACCATGATACACCATGGTGTATGCTTTTTGTATGTGATATTGTTTGAATAGACGAAACGTAAGCTGACTTGAATAAGAAATTAGAACTTTGAAGGACTACTACACTAGAGTCTAAAAGCTTTATATCGAGTAGAATTGAGTCTAGATATATGCATTGTGAGGTCACTAGTAGTAAACCTTGACTACTTTGGGATTGAGTTATTGTTGTTGTTGCTACCTAGTCGTAACATTTTCTCCTGCACAGATTTTGCATATATCGGAGTTGGAAATCAAGGAGACCAAGCTTATGGGATCGACTCCCATAATTATTGTTGTTGTAAGATTTTTCACTCACTTTCTTCTTAAGATAATGATATATCTACTACACTGACATATTTCTTTCTTTGTCTATCAACAGTTTCAAACCCAGCAAATTCACTGTATACGAGATAGACAAGGTTCAATAACAGAAGGGGGAAAGGTATGTTTTTCCTTTTCCTTTTACTTTTAGTTCCTATCATTGTGCTTTTGTTAATATACGCCTACTTATAGTTGTCATGAAATCCAATTGATTGGAAGGGACCGTTGTGCTCTTGTTAATAGACGCCTACTTATTTGTATGGTTGTCATGAAAATCCAATTGATTGGAAGAAACCTTCACCATGTCTATTATTGATGGGCACTTTCCATTTTACAAATTACTTCCTCCCATTCTAATTAGAAAATTGTGTTTTTCTAGGATACCATCCATACTGTATATTATGCATGGGCAATGCAACAAATGGACGTCGAAGAGTTGGGAGAAGGTGCCATCTACCCAGTTTGGAGGTTGAGAGAAATGCAGCAACTCGGAATTCAAGCCCTTATTTGATTTTCCGTTGGTTATCTATTTCGATGAAGCTGTCGGGGTGTCCCTAGGAATTTTTTATTCTGCCAAGGAAAAATGTTAGTCAATTGCTCCAGAACATGAGAAAGTTAATAATATGATTCTTGATATATCTTTCTTTTAAATAAACATAGGTTTTGTTGCCTGCTTGCTTGCTGCTGCTTTTTTTGGCTACAATTAAAATGTCTTGAGTAGACTATCACCCAAAGTCTGTCTATATAACTCTAAAGATAATCTGTTACGTTTATTTTGAAGTGGATGATGAATCTAAAGTTCTAGTGTTGGTTGGAAGTTGGGGCCTTATTGTTTTTCTACAGTTGGGACTTGGTTTTTCCTAGTTAATGAAAGAAAAAGCAAAAAAGCGCCTAGCAGCTACTGATAGTTAATAAAGAAATTGATCTAATGGTGATTGAATGCACAAATATGGATCATAAATACGTAACACTGTTGATCAAGTAATTATATCAAGCGTGAATTTACATTTTGGAAACCATCAAGATTCACACTGTTTATCTTCCTACTCGTGTCATTGGTTTGTCTTTTGTTGGATCTTTGTTATCGAGCTGCAGCTTTTCTTTTTTTTTTTTTTGGGTACAGTAGGAATTGAGTTTTATATGAAGCATAAAACTTCTTCATGTTTCCCTTAAAAAAAAATATTCTTCCTGCAATCTTCAAAGTTCAATTGGGATAACAGTTTTGTAGTTTTGCTGCTGATCAATGAAAGAAATATTTGGTTAATTTCTCTAACAGTCACCCAACTTTATAAATTATAACATTTTAGTCACAAAAGTTACTTTTGTAACACAAAAATTACAAACCTTTTAAAAATCTTTCAACGGTGGTCACTCAAACCTTTTTTGGTCATTTTCTTGTGAATTTGCCAACATGGCAATGACATGGCAACACATTGACAATTAAGGGTCAAAAATACACCTCACTTCAAATCACTCGGCTTGTTTAATTTTGATAAAAAAAAAAATCAAGAAATCTTTAACCCAAAAAAAATAAATCCCAAAATTTACACGTAAAAAATTTTAAAATTTATATATTTCCAATCTTTGGATATTAAGCCTTCTAAAAAATAGTTTCATTTCTCTAGTATTTGCTAGACTTCCTGCCCATACTGTTAGAAAACCTTTTGCGGATTTTGGAAAGAGTTGTTGGCGTCGATGGATCGGGAAAGCATAGGGGATGGTGTTAGAAGTGTCTCGTAGCTCTTTGAGCCTTTTTCTTTGGTGTGGATATTTGACATTTGATGTTTTGAAATTAATTAATCATTTTGTTTATAATTGATTTTTTTTGCACTGGATTGTAATTTTTTTCTTTTTTTTTTTGGTAGGAATTTTTTTTTCTTTTTTTAAACGTTATAGGTGATGTGTTGTTGCAGATAAATTTGTAGGATTTGTTGTTTCAAGTGAAAAGGGTTTGCCTATATTTGTTAATTATAATTGTTCATACTCTTTTAAAATGTTTAATATGTTATTGCACCAAAAAATTATAGAGATAGATCACCTTTGTAGAAAAGTAAAATAATATTTAGGATGATGTAGAGATAGTTCAAAGCCAAAGCTAAAATGTCATCTTTATTTTCTTGAATTCTTTATTTTTTGTTTGGGGTGAATAATGTCATGAGATTGTGGGGATTGTGAAATAAAAAATTAGTTACTTGATTTAGAGTGAGGAGAATTTTTGACCCTAAATTGCCAATGTGGCGCCACGTCATTGCCACATTGGTAAACTCACTAGAAAAATGACCGGAAAAAAGCATGGGTGACCATTGTTGTAAGATTTTTAAAAGGTTAGTGATTTTTGTGTTACAAAGATAACTTTTGTGACCATAATATTATAATTTATAAAGTTGGGTGACCGTCAAAAAAATTAACCGAAGAAATACACAATGAAGAAGCTTCAAAACCAATATCATTTACTGTGAAAGCTCACTTATCATGAAGTTTCTGTTAATAATGATCAAGGACTTTTTATATATGTATGGCCAGAAATTGATGGCATCATCATCCAAAGGTTTATTTCATTATATTTGATGGCACTGGAGCTTTTCTCATTGCTGATACTAGAAGAACTAGAAACTCTTCAAGGATCCAATTACAAAGAGGAATTTTTCTTTGTTGGGTATGTAAAACGACTTGATGTAGGAATACAAGGATACATAAGTAATTAACTATCTCATCTTCTTTGTGATTACAGGATGTCATAAACTTTGGCCTCAATTACTTTTTTATTTTGAGGATCGTGGGTGTCTAAACCGCCTCACACCTTCCAATTAAGGCCAAATTAATCCCACAAGGGGCTAAGAAGGCCCCCCTATTACTATCTAAATGTTGAATGAAAATTGTGCATCTGCCACAAATCGAACCAATTACCTTTACTTTAGTCATAGTACTAAAGCCAAGCCATGTTCATAACAACTCCACCACTTGAGGCAGTAGAGAGAAGGGCCAAGCCCAGTATTTGTATCAATGTTTGACCTTTTGACCTGTTGATAGCTGTCACTGTTGCGACATTTTCCAGCGATGTTCTTTAGGGTTTCTTCATTTAGGAAGGTGGGAAATGTCTTATGAATTTCTTCTCTGTTTGTAGCAAATGTTTTACCCGTTGATAATTGTCATTATAATATTTTCCACTTTTCCTTTCCTCTTTGCATTTGCACGTGCCCACCAACACCATGTAAAGGCTAATCCACCTTTGACATCTACATTCGACACCTAGTTGTTGTGATCCTGCACATCTAGGCGTCAAATGTTAGTCTCAAAAGTGGGTTAGTCCATCATTTTCCAACTATATATAGACACTGCAAGAGAGAGGGAGGTAGAAGAGACACTTGTGTTGTTTTGTCTAACATTACATTTCCTTGATGAATAGAGAAGATCAATTTGTTACAAGGGAAAAGAGACACAAAGTCACAATTTTTTTTTTTTTTTTTTTCTTCCGAATGACTTTGTTGCCTTGTGTTTGGTGCTCGCAAACAAAAGGTGCACCGCTGTCTTCCTTCTAATCTTCCATCTCAACAAACAAAAAAAAAAGGAAAACTTGACACTTCCTTTCAAGAGATGTCCAAAAATCTCTCTCAAAACACAATGTCATGTCTCATGACACGCACATTCATTCACACGCTCAGTCCGTCCACACCGCATTGCTTGTACGTCAGCGTTTGCCTTCGAGGACTTATCACGATCACACAATCCACTGAAACCTGCATTGCCCATCACACACATTTGCATTTTAACACTCATTTTTACCATCCAAGCTACAAACAAATTTCAAAAAAAATTTAAATAAACAGCGGCCACCACAAATGAGCTAAGCTCTCCCAGCAAAAGTGACTCCATTTATAAAGCTTGAAATCGCGATCCCTACTTATTGAACAGATTCTATTGGTAAAACAATTTCCTTGCCCATCAATTAAAAGACGCTATTCAAATGATGAATGAATAGATCTTTCAAGATGCATAATTTTGAAAAGTTGAGCAAAGGTAAAAAAATTTAAAATTCGATCGACCCATTTAAAAAGTAAATAAAAAATATAAATACATTGGGAAAAATTAATTATTTGCTAATTTCTTTTAAAAAAATTAAAAATTTGCCAAAACAACGATTCAAAATTCATTAAGATAAGTAAGAGTACCCTAATCCTTTATATATATAATTGGAATTGATACCAAAACTAACCAAACTTATCAAACATGTTGCTAAGCAATGCATGTATGAACAAAGTGGTGTAAATGCAGGGCAGTGCCAGATATTGCAAAAAGTAAATATACTGGGAAATTCAACCAATTACTTGCTAATTTTCAAAGAATAAAATAAAGTCAACAAGTCAATTATTGCTCCGACTGTCATTTTATTTTTTTATTTTTTTTCTTTATTGACTTCGATAGGGATATAACCGATATTTTCTAAAGCCTTATTTTTTTGACAAATGACTTTCTTTATCATACTTGGGAGAGTGAGAGCCTGACTTTTTTCTTATTATTATTTTGAACTATATCCCTAAACCTTACTTTCTTTTGAAAGTGTTACCTCATCCATCTTGCCTCTCACCATAGACGACGAAACTATACGTACGCCCAATGACTAGTAAGTAAATTATTCGACCGAAAAAAAAAAAAAAAATGAATCATAAAATTATTGTAATTGATGTGAAGGGCAAAAGTGTAAGTCACGATCCCAGAAAGTAAAGTTAGCGTACGCGAGGAAGAAAAAAGAAAGGAAAAAAAAGAAAAGAGGATGGGAGAAACAGTGCGCAGGTTAGCAAAAGTAGGGGGAGGGGAAGGGAAGCTAACCTTAACACGGGGAGAAGTGAGATCGAGAATCCTGATCTTAGCGCCAACGTCGCCGGTGATCCTGAGCTCGACGCGGTCGTTGAGGGTGGCGTCCTTGAGCAAATCGGTGGCGTCGGCCTGGAGCAAGTTGACGCGGTCGACGGAGACGGTGGTCTGGAGCTGGCGGAGGCTGTGTGCGGGCTGGAAGAAGCCGGGGACGGAGGCGAGGCCGAGGGGGACGCCGCGGTACATGACGTAGAACTGGGTGGGGCTGTACTTGATGCCGACCTTGTTGGGGTTCACTGCCGTGAATAGCATTTTGATGGAGAGGGAGAGGGAGGCCGAGGCGGCGGTGTTGGCGTTGGTGATGGTGTTGGTGCTGGAGATGCCGACGTACTGTACGGCGACTTGTTGGAGCTCGAATTGGGGCTTCTTGGGCTTCACGGCGAGGACGATGACGAGGATGACGGCGAGGACGAGGAGGCCGAGGAAGGTGAGGAGGAGGAAGAGGCAGCAGCAGCAGCCCTTGAATGAGGCGGCGGAGGAGGACGAGGAGGAGGACTGGTGGTGGTGGTGGTGGTGGCGCTGCTGCTGCTGCTGCTGGTGTTGTTGTTGTTGTTGTTGTTGCTGTTGTTGTTGTTGGTGGTGGTGGTGGGGTGGGCGTGTAGATGTGGTGGGGTGGTCATGGTGAGTACTGCCACTATTAGTGCCGTTCATTTCTCTGGAGGCCATGTTGTGGAGACGGGTGTAGGTAGGAAGAACAAGAGCAACGCTTGCGGGGGGAGTAGTACTACGCAGAGGACTCATCAGTCTGACTCATCACTTCACATGCCCTCCCCTCCCCTCTTCTCTCCTCTCCCCCATCTCTCTCTCTCTCTCGCTTTCCCTTTTGTATATTTATTTGTTTGTTTTTTTCATTTTATTTTGTTTACTGATAGCGAGTGAGGAGAGAGATGATGAGAGGATTCTTTTGTGGGTAATTTGGTAGTTAGTCCATTTCGAATATGGGGAACACTAATGCTATAGTGACTCGTTACGGACATTTTTTTTGAGTATGTATCTTAATTTTTTTTATTTTTTTATTTTTAAATAATTTTATAGTCGTAGCGAGTGTTTGTAAAAAAATGTAACAAAATTAAAAATCAAGGTGCATGCTCTTATTGAATGTCAATAATATGTCACTTTACCATTTTTTAAAAGAAATTACAATTTGATCCTTCAAATTTTAAATTTTTTTTTATTTCTCAAGTAAAATAAAATTTTTATTAATCATCAAAGAAACCAGAGCTAAAATCAATTGCAAAAGTATATTGATTCTCTAAAAATCAAATTGTTCAAGAGAATTGTCATCTATTTTTTACTGTGAAAGTGATTATAATATTGAAATAGTGTGACAATTAGGAACTACTTTCTACAAATATCTCAAACACATGACAATACACAAATACAGTTAAAATCACATATCGAAAAAATATAACTTTCGAAAAGAGAAAAAACCCTGAAACTTCTAATAAAGGAAGATCATTCAAAACTTCCAATAAATGAAGACAAACTAACTATCAAATAAAAAACTAAAACAAAAAAGACCAACTCAGCAACCATATAAATCCATAAACATTTGTTGAGAGAGACGTACCGCAACAAAAATAGAATCAGCTAATCAGATTTGAACAGATCTATAGTTTGTTGAATAGATAAAACACAAAATGATGTGATCAAAACACAAAATGATGTGATCAAAATCATCGTTGTCAAAAGAGAAGATCGACAGTAGTTACGATTTTAAATCACAAGAGGAAATCAAAGAAGAAATTTTAAGGTTTAGAGCTGTCACCCCAAATTCTCTAATAAGATTATTATTCTTCTTACCTTAGATAAATAAAGATTCTTTTTCTAACAAAAGATTGCATATATGTTAATGTATAGTCACATAACACTAATTACAATTTTATATGGCAACACGTAAATTACAATTTTGAGGTATAGAGTCTTGTGAGGGTATTTTTTTTTTTACCATGTCATGTGCACCAAGCATCACTCAGGGCACCCCATTTTTTTCAATTGTATGTGTAATCACTCATATGCTCTCTAACACAAAACTACAACAAAAAAATACAACTTTCGACACCCCACCATCCCATTTTGATGTTTGACCACCGAACTCCACCACCCTTTTGCTCCTAACCAATTCCGGCATCTTCTTCGACTGTCGAACACGATGTTCTTGGATCAAAGAGTGCATACAAGGTTGATATCTATCTATTTTTCGATTTTTGAGGGTTGAAAGCATGGGTTTTGGTGTGTTAATTGTTGGACTAAGAGTTGTCATACTTACACTTCACCCAATATTTTGATATCAACAAACAATGTGAAATGCTACTAACAAGTTTGTTAAGTATTTCAACATAACAAACTTTGTTAGACTCACAAGTTCAAAGGAAGCTAAACTTCACAAGTTCAAACGAAGTAAAAGAAAAGACACCGGAAAAGCTCAAGAAGTGATTAAGACAAGGAAATGCATCATAAAGCATGTATGGAGTTATGTACGTTATTTGTAAGGTATAAGAGTTCAATTCCATAAGCCAAATTCATTAGAATCATGTATTTTATCATTTTTGGAGTTTCAATTACTTAAGTCTTGAATTTCAAGATTTTCAATTCCGCGAGTTTCAAAATGTTTTAAATCATACAAATATGTTTTATAACATGTATTTGAAGTGTATGAACTATTAGAATCGATTTTGAATGCACCGGTATGTGTTTAGACGAATTTTGGATTAACATTAAAAATATTTGTAGAAAAGCCCCTATGTATGTCATGAAACCGAAATTTTTCGTTTTTGGAATTTGTGAAAATATCTAGATCACCCAAATAGGCTATATGACCTATAACAAACATGTATGACATGTTATATGAGGTTTGGTAGGGTCCCAAATGCGATAAACGGTCATTAACTCTATGACCAAAAATATTTATTTTGAGGCCCCTAACAATTAGCGCGCTAATATTTATATTAGCACGCTAGGTCAGAAAATTTACGCGCTAATTCCTTTCCTGACAGTTTTTTTATAAAGCTGAAAATCACACTTTAATTTGAATCTTTGATGAAATTTGAGCCTTTGGATCCCTAGAACTGTCATAAACACTTATAAAGGAATGTAGAACATAACAAAACAAAAGAACACAAATGAGACTTCTCTTGCTCAAAGCACATACACAAAGTGCTCAAAATCATGATTTTGCAAGTAAAGTAAAGATCTAATACATACACTCACTTGGGGATTGTTGGGACTGAACCTATGCACATCAAGTGAGGTAAAAGGAAGTGTTCTAAGGCTTACAACTCATGCTCAAAATTGATTTTCGGATCTCACATTTAGGGTTTAAGATTTCTTGATTTCCTACTCTTTTTGGGTTTAATCTATACTTTTTGCTTGGAGTATTGTTTGGAAATCATTTGTGGTGTTCTTGAACATAGTTGTCTTTGAATTTTGAGTTTAATCTTGATGTAATAAATCCTAAGACTAATTTGCACTTGTTGTGCTTAAACTTAATTTTCAAAATGCATGAAATTAGAGAAACCACATTGAGCTTAATTTATATGTATTGTTGTTGGTTTTATTGAAGTGCGTGTAAAATATAACTAAAAGGGTTTTTGCACTTAAACTTGATTTTCTATAAACCCAAAATATTAGTGCATTTGTTTGAACTTAATAGTGATTTTTTATAATGCACCATATTGACTTGAAACCCACTTGTGCTTAATCTATACTTGATTTTGTGGTTTCAAGCTTGTGTTGTTTTAACAACATATTTACAAGAATCTTGTTCTTAATCTAAACTTGTTTGTGATCTGAGGTTTTGATTGCACAACTTAAGCTTAAAATTACATCTTTTATTTGTGCATTAATTAGCCATTTATTGGAACTAAGTTGAGCTTAATCTATACTCTTTTTAATTGGTCTCAATATTGAGAGTTAACCTATAAAAACTTAATTTTACAAGGCATCTCAATTGACAAAGTCTCACTTGCATCGATTCATATTAAGATTATATTTGGCTTGTGAGAGGAGAACAATTATACCACTTTATCTTGTAAAGCACACTTTCATTGTATTCATCAAACTTTGATTGTAAATTTAGTGGGATCTAAGTCGAAAGGGAAGACCTAGTTGAGGCTAGGCATAAATCTTAGTTGCAGCTAGGTGGAGAAAATCTTAGGTGAGTCTAGGTAGAGAAAATCCTAGTTGCGGCTAGGTGGTTGTATAAGACCCTATTGCGATAAGGCATTTTGTAAAAGACCTAGTTGAGGCTAGGCGTTCACTAGGCTAGTTAGTTTAGGGTGTAACACTTATTGGTAATATAAGTAGGGGGTTGAAAATCCTAACCGGGGAGGTTAGGTAGTGGATGTAAATCAATTGGATCGAACCACTATATAATGTGTGTCTCATTTTCATCTCTTCTACCTCCTTCACTTAGTGTAGCTTACAATTTACTTGAATCATTCAGCGAATTGCTATTGTTCGTTATTGCTATTTTCACATTGTCCGCCACGGAGGGTCGTCTCTCTCGATGGTACTATACCGTGAACTCTCTCCCCGGTTTGTGGAATCTCTGATGCTGGAGAGGCTCCACGACAATTCACACTGATGTGACCTCTCTGTCCGCACCGATAACACTTACGTCTGTCACGTCCTCCAGATTGTCGGTCCTCAGAGCGCTGACCCCAACTCCGGTCCCTCTGATCTTGATTTTGTCTATACGCCTGTCTCGGTTGCTGTATCGGTATGGGTACAATCTCATGTACCACCTGGCGATCGTCATCATTGAATTGATCATCAGTCTGGTCCTGGTCGTCGTCCTCGTGACTCCAATCTATCTGCCCGTTATCATAGTCGTACTGATCATCTCTCGAATCACGATCGTCACTGAAATCATGATCCAACCGCAAATCATCTCTGGGTGTACGATGATCTGATTGCTCCTCGCTCTGCAGCAAATATGTCTCCCGAGCCAACGCCCTATCATAAACAATCTGTAGCGTCTCTGCACCAGTCGCGACTATCACACCTCCGATCCTCTCATCTAGTCCCCGGATGAAGTAGTAGATCTGAAGTCTCTCGGTATTCGCCACATCCATGGCATACATCATCAGGTACCTGAATCGATCCATGTACTGTGATACCGACATGGTACCCTGTCGCAAACCCAAGAACTGCTCTCTCAGCCTCAACTGCACCTCAGTAGGAATGTACTCATCGAGAAATAACTGCCGAAACTCTGCCCACGTCGATGGTGTAGAATGTATGTCAGTATAAGTAGTCCACCATACCGCTGCCTGACCTCTCAAACAATACCCCGAGATACGCGCCTGGTCCGCCTCAGGTACCTCTAATAGCTGGTGTAGTCGTCGATGTGTCATCAACCAACGGCCGGCAACCTCAGGATCACTGACTCCAGTGAAATAAGTGGGGTTGAATCTCATAAAGTCTTTCACCATCTTTGCTGCCTCAGACATCCTACTTCTGGCAGTCGAAACCCCTACACGCTGCTCTGTAGTAGCTGGTGTTACCTCCGTAGTCTCTGCTGGTACTACCACAGGCTCAACTCTCTCTATCATCGTCTCGACCCAGCCGTCTGTGTAGCAATAGCTGGTGCTAATGCGGTCTGAGTGGTAATAGGTGCAGCACGCTCAGCAGTCGGTGCTACTGCTGGCGTCCTCGAGCTCCGAATGTACTCCATCAACTCGGCCATCTGAGCCTGCTGCAATAGCTGCTGCTCCGTCAATCTCTGCATCATAGATCGCAAATCAGCCATGTCACTAGTGGTACGATCACTAGTACCTCCAACCTCTGGCTGAGTAGTGGGCGGAGTAGTAGGAGTCTGTCCGTCCATCCTAAACTGCACAACCAACGTGCAATGGATCAGACTCAGTACATACGCGCATATTATATAGTATACAATCAAAACATACGCATATGTATATAATTTCCTGAATCTACCCGCCTCGCATCACTTCCCAACTAAGACTTAAATCATTCGCTTGTGGTTTGTTTGACCTCCCCGACTACTACACTTTGTCATTTAGCTCAACTTGCCAAGCTAACTTAGTGAATTAGCAAAGAAAGTTTTTAAAAGTATCATTTGGCCATCGCACCCAATTCACCCCCCCTTGGGTGACCTTCATTAATTTTGACATTTTTGTGTTTAAGGTTTCATGCATTATGAAATGTACTACGTACACGAAAGTGTCGGACGACCGAGACATAAAAGGATGTCTCGGTTATCAATAACTGAGACATATCTTATGTCTCGGTCTCATTTCTAACCAAACCCGTTGTGATTTGGTTACTTGTTTGATCGGTTACCAACAATTGGGACATCATCCTATGTCTCGGTCTTGTTGATAACTGAACCCATTGTAAAATAGGTTACTTGTTTGATCGGTTATCGGCTACCGGGATGTACTGCAGAGTCTCGTTTATGCAATTCCGAGACTTACTTAATAGTCTCGACCCTGTATGGCCGAACCTTACGGGATTGTGATTGAACTCAGGGATGAGTATATTCCCATGAAAAATAACAACACGAGATAAAGGAACAACAAACTCAACAAAAAAAACACCCTCAAACCCTATACGATTCAACATTAACCTTCTACCACATGACATCATACAAACCTCACCCCGCAAACATCGCAAACACTCACTCGACCCTAAAAACAACAAATAGATGGGTAAACGAGCAAGAAAATAAATAGATTTAGTGGATTGAGGCGTCGATTTGTGATGGGACGGAGTGCGAAAGTAGATTTGGTGGTGGGGTGTCTCACATTGATGAATAAGGGTATTTTCGTCCAACTCAGGGGTGCCTTAAGAAAAACGATGGATGCCTTGAGAAAAACGATGGGTGCCTTTATAAATGGGGTGCCCTGAGTGATGACTAGGGCACATAGCGCAGCTCTTTTTTCTTAGGTATATATTAGAAATTGAGTCTTTTAATAAAAAAGAAAAAAAAAAAAATTTGAGTTCACAACATTGGACAATATTGCCAAAAGAAAAAGGATAACTAACACACTTTGGGCGCACACATGGGGTGCACACTTTATTTTTTAGCTATTTATGACTCTTTCTTGTCTCCCAAGGTGTGGGTTCCACATCTGACAAAACACTATAAAGAGTTCAAAAATAAAGTGTGCACCTAAAGTGTATTAGATTATCATTTTCCTTGCCAAAAGACAAGATTTGAGAAGTCGTGAGTTCGACTTCTACCTAAGTCAAAAAGAAAAAAGAATAAACATTGGACAATATTATTACAACTAATCAAGGCAACAATGCGACTTGAAATGATATCTCGGATGTCTTTGGTACTAGCAATCTAATAAGGGTTGTTTTTGGTAGCAATCTAATTATAATTAACGACACCATCAAAACCAAAACAAAATTGATTAGTCGGAAAAGAACCTAAACAACCACATTAATTTTTTATTAATGTGTTTAAAATAGGATTAGAACTACAAATCTACTCTACAGGTACCAATGGATGTACAATTCGATTGTAAATTTAAGATTATTTGCTCCTTGGGTGTCAAGGGTTGACTGTTTACGATCTCAGTTCATAAAAGATCATAAACTACGTTGACATACATGATAAATGAGTATTTAGAGGAAAAGAACCCATGTGCTGATTGAATTAGTGTATAATACTATATAGATATCTTCTATTTCTTTTACGTACTAAATATAATATTATCATGACAATGACCTATAACAATAAAAAACCATCAACTACAAGTGATTGGGAATTAAAACTACATTGGCTAATAATAGTTTCTAAAATTTTAAATTTCTAAAGAGGTTTTTTTTTCTTTTTTTTTTTTTTTTTTTTTGAGAGGGATATAAGTTTTTTTAAAAATAAAACAATAATGTTGAATGGATTCATGACTCCGGACTCAAATGGAACAATCATAAATTTTAAAAGTTGAAGGGATCAACCACTAATTGAAAAGGTTGTAAATATTGTAATGATCGTGGTACTACATAGTATCAATTAAACTTGAGAGAGAGTTCAAGAATCAACCACTAATTTTAAAACTTGTGACTTCGTGGAGTCATGACTCTATGTACCACTGTCCAAGAAAAAACTCCCCTTAATTATATAGGTTTGATGAATCTGTGAAGGTGTACTTATTTCCTTCTAGGCTAAGCTTTGTTGGTTTTGTGGATGAAACAGAAATGAGCAAAATTAAAGTATGGAAGTAGCATTAGAAAGTAGGGGAAGGCAAATCGCGGTTTGGTAGTGAAAATCTTTAAACCGTCACCAAACTGAGATTCGTAGTTTGACCATTTTACAAACTATCACCAAACTGTAAACCCTCAAAACCGTAACAAAAAAAATAATTCATTCCATATATATAAGTCTATACATATTGATCAACAAATCATACAACAAAACACATGTCTATACATGATCATCCACTAAAAATAAAATAAAACACACAAACTCAATCAAAATTATAAGTCAGTTAATTTCAAATTTTAAAACAACATGAAAATGCTTCAACTCCATTTCATTTCATTCTAAGTTTGGAGTAGTTTTGCAGTTTGGTGAATCGCGGTTTTTTATAAATAAAAATTACTACCAAACTGTAGATCACGATTTTCAAATTTTCTAAACTACCTCAAACTATAATTTTAAAAAATCTGATCGACCACGCAGTTTGGACTATTTGGACGATTTTGTGAAAATCAATGCCCACCACTGCTAAAAAGGGATTATTGTGCAGGTATAATCAAAGCTGCATTTGGCGGGACCCATCACCACAGATATTATTGTCACATGTAATAAATTTTCACCATCACGTCAGTGGGCTCATGCACTCACTCTAATTAAAATATATCTATCTTCAGATAATGCCGAAAAATAAAATTAGAAATCTACCAGAAGAAAAAAAGAAATAAAATTAGAACTTTCCAGTGATTAAGAATTGATGTTTAGCTTGCGAGCCCACAAAATAATGTTACGACTTGAGGTATAGCAACCATTGATGATATTAATCCCATTAGCTTTTGTTGTTAAATCTCTACTAGTTACAGTTCTGATGAGCATCTTGTTGTTTTTGTTGTTGCGCCGTGCACAGGCATGCACAAGCTCGTGGATTTGCACACAATTTATGTCGGTGATGTTGTTTTTGTTGTTGCGCCGTGCACAGGCATGCACAAGCTCGTGGATTTGCACACAATTTATGTCGGTGATGAATTAGTGGTACATGTGCACCTTAGAGTACGTATCTCGAGGTACATCGGATGGTTTTGAAAATGAGATGCCATTTGGTTGGAGTATTAATTCGTGTAAGAACTTCCATACTTGTACATTCATCTATACACAGTGAGCGAGCGTGTCTATGTCTGTGTGTGGTTGGCACTTTCTTTCAGTTTTTAGCTCCACTTTTGTTTCATCTCGGTTGGCTCTCGCTTTTTTGTTGCGCATTTGTGCTTTGCTTTAATTGCTTTTACGTTTTTGGCGGTTCTCGACCTATCTCAACACTAAAAATTAATAAAAGGTTAACAATAAAGATAGCTAAGCTATTGTTTATTCAGAATTAGAGATCTCCAAACAAAGAAAGAAAAGAAATATAAGATGCATTAGATGGAGTGGTGGAGACATTCCCGACATGTTAAGTCTGATGGCACATGCATTTGGAAACTGTTGGTTCGATATACATCGGGATGCCTACACATGCATCTTGATGAAAGATCTGATATATTCCCGCCAAGTAGGGCAATTATTACTTCTTCTCTAAGCATCGTAAGCGTGATTTCTCATATATTTACACGAAATAAGAAAAGTATATATATATTTATGTGTGTGTGTGTGTGTGTGTGTGTGTGTGTGTGTGTGGGGGGGGGGGGGGGGGGGGGATTTTACAATGGAAACCGATATATATTCATGTAATGAGAACCGTTCAAAATGTGTTATGCGTTAAATGTTTTGTGCATTTATAGTGTACTTATAGCATGAGTATATATTTAGTTTCCATGGTAAAAGTACCTCTATATATATATATATATATATTTATATATTTATATTGTCTCGATTAACATGTTGAATTTAAATCTAATGGTTCTAAATAGTGTACTCATGGCATAGGTATATATATAGGGTACTTCTACCATAGGAACTAAATACATATCTATGCCATGAGTACACTATTTAGAACCATTGGATTTAAATCCAACGTATTAATCGAGACAACATAAATGTACAAAGCATTTAATGCACAATATATTTTGAAATGTTCTCATGAAATGAGTATATATTTGGTCTCTATTGTAGAATTTTCCATATATATATATATACACGGCAACACCTAAAATGAACATTCGGTTGTTGGTGTTCCATTAAATGCACAACGATTTGTGTCCACAAACATTAATGCACAAATCAATGGACACCAATAAGGGATTTCCAAAACAGGTCACCCATCATTTTTCCATTATAGTGATCCCTACTCATAGAGAACTAAATGTAACAATTTGGTTCTTCAATTTCTGCCACAAACACTTCTTAGGTTGTTCAAGATGTTTGCACAAGGCTTTGGGCCATATGGAACTACAGAAACACCTATGGCAGGGCAAACAAACAGGCCATCGACCAAGTTTTGAGGAGTGAACTTGAATTGGTTCATAGCTTGGAAGGAATCCCGGAAGAGAGAAGCATATACATATCCAGAGACTGATCTGCAATCGAATGTCACAAAATGGGTATCGCGAGTATGGACTAGGTAAAATGCAATATATTCGCAACCATATTTGAAGATGGAAGAAAGACGTCTTCATATCGAACCAGTGATCAGAAGACACCATGAAGGATCATTCGTACAAGGCCTCTTGAAGACATTTCAAGGTAACTGCAGCGTAACTGAAGCAGAGGCGATTGCAGTAAATGAAGCTCTTTCGTGGCTACATTCAATGGAGTTTACTGAAGTTATATTTTAATCATTTTCCCTTGTTGTAGTACAAAGCATATTGAGGAATGTAGGATCCTGCTACACTCGCACAGTTTTTGAAAGATCCAACAAGTGTGAAGACAATTGAATGTGATTGCTCACAAGTTTGCAAGACTTTTGCAATGTCATTTTAGTCCCAAGTTTTGGGAAGAAGCTCCAATTGATGTATGCAATTTGTTGCTCAATGATGTAATTAGAGATAAAAGTAGTGGAATTTGACCATTTCGTAAAAAAAAATAAACTTGATTCAATAACCATAAATGTTAAAAAAAAAAAAAAAAAAAAAAAAAAAAAAAAAAAAAAACTCAACTACCATAAAGTTAACTTAAAAGATTCTAACCTTTCTTTTTTTTGATTTCAGATTCTAACCTTTCTTATTTTGAAAATAATCTATTAACTAAAGACAACACAACTTAATAGATAAACTAGCTTATTATCATCTAGATAATAAACTAGTTCACGCGTGAGAAACACAACTTTTAAATTAGTGCATTTATTTAAAATATATAAATAACTATAAAAAGAGAAAATGTTAAAGTGACTCATTATTGACACGCACTAAGAGCAAGCATCATATATATATATATATATTTTTTTACTTTCTTTTACAATTTTGTACTTGAGGATAATGCTAAAGTTACCCATTACGAACATTCATTACGACTACAAAATTATAAAAAAATAAAAAAATAAGATGCGTGCTCATAACATACCCGTAGTGAGTCGTCCTACCACTCCTATAAAAAATATAGAGATCCTCGTCAAATAAGGGTGAAGGCGGGTAGTTGGGCACGCCTGCACCTCATCCATTCCCGGTTGATGGTTTTTTCTGCCGCATTTACATGCCCAGGCAACTCCAAAAATACTAATTATTTACCAAAAAAAAAAAAAACCTTCCTCTTCCTACCAAAAAAAAAAAAACTTCCTCTAGGGCTTCTTAGCTAGGCACGCGCATTTTATTCTTTCCATATAAATTTACATGTAACCTTGTTTCTATGTCAATATTTTACATATAACCTAAGAGTTGATTGTGATTTTGTAAGTTACATAGTACGATTTATCATCATTTTCGACGTTGCTCATTTCCTAACAGCAACGCAGTTGATGGTACATGTGTTGCTTGTAGAATGCATGCAAGGACAACTCAATTGAAATTATCTGTAAAACATAAGTCTGCAAATTTAAATATTTAAACGGCAAAAAAGAACTGTTTCCTCAGTCTTACAAAGATTGACTGCACCCAAGAAAAGGAAAATTCTCAGCTGTTCGTGCCAAACAAAATACACAGGCAATCACAGCCCGATATTAGATTTTGAATGGTTGAAACAAGCGCATCCATGGCAGACATCGGCGTGAATGCACAAATTGAAATTCAACGTAATAGAAAAAAATAACAGTTAAGGTTAAGGGTGCACACAGATTGGATCCAGTCCAATTAGAGTCAATCCACAATTCAATCCAATAATTGCAGATTGAAAAATTGCAGTCGAATCCAGTGCAAATAATTCATCAATCCAACTCAATCCAATTTGCAAAATGCGAACCAGACTGAATCAAGTTTCACGGATTTACGTTTTCCTATCAAAAAATTTATGAAATTAAACTTAATGAAATGAATCACAAAAATTATTCATATCATAATTGATAAATTTACAACATACATTCCACAAATCTATATATAGTATGTTTCCCACAAATTTGTCATCACAAGAACTTTCGAAATGCAAGTCCCGACATAAATAAAAATGTCATCCACAAACTCCACCATATACCCAAACAAAAGCACAAAAAAAGTGAACATTGCAACATACAACTCACAAAAAAAATCTGAAGTGTAATAAAAGAAGTAAAAACAAGCAAAGTCTTTGAAATACTATATAGTTTAAAGTTAATAGTTTGAGTAAATGTTCTTTAATATACTATAGTACATATGATGAGATATGTATATGTGTTGATGTGATAAACGAATTGAATCCGTTGTTTTTAAATGTGGGATTCGTAATCTGATCCAGTTCAGCCGAATTAGTGATTTTTCAATCCAATCCAATACAAGGGATCAAAAAATTGATCCAATTAGTGATAATTAGACCGAATCCACGGATTAGTGCAATCCGTGTGCACCCCTAGTTGAGGTCAAGAACATCAGAGAAGAATAACTATCTGATGATAAAACCAGCAAGAAAATCTGCACGCAGCAAACTCATGATTCATAAATTCATAACTACCGCAGCACATAAAATTCAAGAAATACAAGCAAAGCACCTTCACCTAAATTGTAATCACAACACAACATATAGTAAAACAAGCACAAGCTAATGTAATTGTAGCAATAAAAATAGTAAAATAAACATAAGAAAGATGGAGAAAGATAAACACCATCAGCACCAACTACGCATCAATTGGAGGACTGGAATTATCAGCATCAGGTTTGGCCACATCTTCGGCTCTCCTGCTGTTATCGTCAGCCTCGAGCACATCATCCATCATATCATCTTCTCCAACATTAATATCTTCTACGTCATCTTCGTCATCATTATTTCCAGGGATTTTCCTTGTCTTCGGGCCGTGCTCGAGCTGATGGGTTTCAAGCTCTTTGTCCATTGTTTCTTGGAGATTCATCAGATTATTGTTCCTCCTATTCCTAATGTTTTGCCACCTTTCTTGATCTTTTTCAACGTTAGCAAGGCACTGTTCCCCAATCTGCTTTTGGTAACCTGAGAGCTCCTCCCTTCTAGCAGTCTTCCATTCTTGGAAAGCCTGAAAAATGAAATACAATTTTTTCAAAATCGGTTCAAAAGGAAAATAGGAACAAACTTCTGTAATCCTAAAGCCTAAAGTAGGCAAAAGAAGTCCAAAGTGGGACCTGTTCTTTGCTCTCCTCGATTAATGTGGCATCTTCATCTAATGGTTTTGTAGGCATGTAATATATTGGAGGCTCTGCCTTGGTCCTATCAAAGAAAATCCATGAACAATCCAGTAAAAGTCAGCATCTAAAAACAAAGCTTCCTTAAGAGTACATCTAGTGTTTGGAAGTTGAAAGCATCTAGTTGGCAAAACCCAACGCTATTGACACAATCAGAAACTTATCTTCGTCTCAAAAAAATTGTGAATACGACACTTTTGGACGAAGATTAAAATTAACCTGCAGCCAAATAGATGAAATACTTCAGAAAATAAGAAGTCATTTACTACAGCCAAATACCAGAGTAGATGGCACATAACAAAAACTGCATAAAATTATCTCAATGTACCTTAAAAAATTGCAAAGCCTTTTGTGGTGCTCACTCCACTGAAGAAACAGTAGCTCCAATTTCTTCTCTTCTGCCTTGGCAGCTACCCTTGCTCGAAGAGTCTGCAACAAAATTTAAAGAGTAAATTACAATTCACTCAAAAGTAGATACTTCAGAAATACATACTGAAAAAATATATGGAGTAATTTAAAACAAACCATATCCCGCCTCCGATTCTCAGCAATTTTTTCACGCTCTTGCTGTCTAAGCCTTTCGCTCTCCTCTCGTGCCTTTTGCTCAGCCTGCACAGTTGAAATGAATTGGCAAAATCACATATCCTCTCTTTCCCACATTTTAAAGATATAAATAAGGAACGTCATCAATTCTGAATCCACATCAACAGCGCACAAGTCAACAAATACTTCATAAATTTTGAACTTAAACCTATAAATTAAATCAGTTTGACAAAAAAATTATGCTCAAGATGGAAAGCAACAAAACTAGAAGGCAATAAAGTTGATTCATTCGGATCCAAATGCTTGACAACCATTTATATACATAGCATACTAATTAGATTTTGCACGTATCAATGCAGCAAATGCTGTACCAAACAGTTTTAGAACTTTATCATTACCAGAAAACAGTCATTAGTTCCAGTTTTCTCTTCCATAAATGAAGCGAACAATTCAAGGCAAAAACAATAATAAAGTAGGTCATTTCAAAAAGGGAACTTCAAATGAAGAGAAGTATGATGTCAATTACTCACTCTCTTTAAAGAATCTGACCTCCGCATGTAAGCTTCAGTAGATGACAATTGACTGTCTTCCTTTTGGAATTTCTGAAACAAAACAAACAAGAAGCCTGCAAACTATAACTCCAAATCATGATACGAAACTGGAGAATATGAAAAAATGACAAAACCACATGGAAAACATGCCAAAACAAAGTAACTTAGACATTATTAATACACTTCATCCCAAGTGGAATAAGAATGAACTGGCTTCAAAAAAAAAAAAAAAAAAGAATGAACTGACATAACATTTTCATCAATTTTTTATATAGGCTCAATTGGTCAAAAAATATCCCAACCTTTTATAACTTTTATAATTATATCCTAACCTTTTTGAATTTGGTATTATATCTTAACCTTTCGAGATTGATAAATTTGTATCCTAAACCACTTTTTAACTCCAAATTTGATGAGGTGACACATAAATAATGACTTTAAAAAGTCACTTCATCACCTATAATTACTAAAATAATTATTAAATTTATTATTAAGCTCATTACTTAGGTGACACCTCATCAAATTTAGAGTTAAAAAGTGACTTATGATACAAATCAAACAATTTAAAAAGGTTATGATAAAATAACAAATTCAAAAAGGTTAGGATACAATAAAAAAAGTTGTAAGAGGTTAGAATATTTTAACCAATTTGGCCTTTTATATATAGTGAAGCAAAGACACGCAAGCTCACACAATTAGGGAAAACCAAAACTCATTTCTAAAGCACAGCCACCAAAAACATGACATAGAAAACAAATAAATGCAAGACTCAATAACCTAATGAATCAACCCAACAGGTATTCTACGAAACACAAATACAACCCTAGATCATAAGTAACCCAACACATTCAAACATTAAAGATTGGAAAAAAGACCCAAAGGTATCTTCAAAAGTTCTATCAATCATCTTCCAATCAACTTGAGCACATGAAAGCAAGAAATAACAAAACTTATTTTTTATGCTCTTGCAGATGAAAACATCTTATATCAACCCAAAGAAAAAGAAATTCCTAGTGGGATTAAGAGGCATCATTTTCCTTTACTCCTAGTGCAAAATGTCATCGCCAAGCACCTAAGATAAGATAAATATCGTCAACAAAACAACATTTTCACTAGAAACAAAATCAAATTTACCTCCTGCAATGAGGGACTGCATCTGGGAAAAAAAATGGGTGGTTCAGTGATTGTGGTCTCTCAAACTCTATTTTAGTCTAGAAACAAAATCAAATTTACCTCTTGCAATGAGGGACTGCATCTGGGAAAAAAATAAATGGGTGGTTCAGTGGTTGTGGTCTCTCAAACTCTATTTTAGTGCTCAACACAATATCAATCTCTATAAAAATGAGCTTTGCAAAACTGTAGCTTGAAGAACATGTATGAACGTGATGAAAAGTCACACAATGGAGATAGCACTACAATATGCTTCCAGTCATTAAGGATTGAAAATTTATTTTCATCTAACAATTTAGTCTTTTAAAATTCATAAGTAAGTTGAGTTAGATGAACTCAATGTAGGGATTTTTGCGAAATGTCAACACTATGGAGAACTATAGATATCTTCATTTAAATGACATCAACTTTTAAGTTTCGTCAAGACACATTAAAGAAGCATGTTATTTATGGTATTTTATGTCCTTTCTCATATTATACCTATAATCTTAAGTTTATTGAGTTCAATTTTAATGGTGTTCATCCTTTTTTATATTATTTCCTTCTTTAGGAAATTTGTTAGAATTCACTCATAAGAGAGGGAAATTCTTAGGAGAACTAATGATTAAACCAATTGAGATTGACATTTTTCCTTCAAATTCAAAAATCTTTAGCTTTTAAGGTGGGAAGTGTAACGACCCAAAATTCTAAATCAACAATTAGATTGAATTCCAAACCATTAGTGATCCTAATTCTCGAAAAGAGTCGTGAACCATTGACGTGCTCGAAAAGTAAATAAAATAGTTTTTATTTGTGTTTGGTGTGCTGGTGTGTGTACTACATGTTATCGCGACTTGGCATGACTCAATTAAATTAAATTCGCGCGAAGACAAGACCTTAGAGTCTTAGACTATTAATTTATTGAAAATTGGCTAAGTAAAGGCCTAAACAAAAGTTGTGTGCTAAGTGTGTTAACTTTGGTGACATAAAGTGACCGGGGGAGAGGACCTTTAGATTTAACTTTAAATGAGTTACATCAACCCTAGATCTAAGTATCGCTTCACGCGAGAAAGAAACGAAGAGATGAGATTTGTTCTCACAAAAGAAAAATATACACAAGTGTGTGTTCACACAAAAGTGGTCGAAACCCTAGTGTGTGCACAACACAAAAAAATGCAAGGGAGCTCGGCGGCCATGGAGGAGAATGTGGAGAGCTCGCTGACCAGCAAGGCAACATCAATGGATAGCGCGGAGGAGCCGAGGAGGCACGACTGTGGCAAGACTCGCGGACCAGCAGCGGCGTCAGGCGGCGCGACTCCAACGAACTCGGACGGCGACGACTAGCAAACCGGTGGCGGACGGTGACGGCAGCAAGGCACAGAGGCAGCGACGACTTTGGCATTGTAGACAGCGACAGAATCACCCCGGTATGCTTGCTCGCGAATGAGAAAGAGGGGAAAAAGAAGAGAAAGGAAAAAGGGTTTTGGTTTTGTTGGTGATAGGTCTTACTTAAGGAAGTATAGATCTTACCTAGGGTTGAGAACTCCATTGAATGCTATGGTGAGGTACTAACCTTCTAAATTCTTGTCTTGAACAAGGTTTTGTTCATGAGAGCTAGTCGATTCGAAAGGTTTTGCTCATTGTTCTTTATCTAGCTTTGAAATGGGTTTTTTCATTCATTAATTTGCATAATAATGGGTCTTATCGACACTTTGAGCACGTCTTTGAAGGCTTGTAAATGGTATCGGTAAATAGTTCATTCTATGTGTTTTGAGGAAATTACCAAAAGAGAGACGTTCTATTGTTCCTTTAAACAATATGGAAGGAAGAACATGAATTTTAAGTCTTGTGGATTCTTTATCAAGCTTGGTTTCTATGGATTTGATTAGTCGAGTTTCCATTGTCATGATTTCTGATTTCCAAGCTTCGAAGTGGTTTTTGGCCTACTCGCATTGATTTTGGCAAAACTCTTTATTAGCCTACTATGTGTTTGAAGAAATGTTCAAAGAGAAAATGACTTGTTTAAATGAACTTTTAAGTAGTTTAGTTTTACTTTTGTTCTAGGAACTAAATGAAGTGGAATTCATAGTTTGCAAGATATGACTTTCGAGTTTGATCAATTCAAGATAAGTTGCATTTGTTTGAAATAAACTAGACTTGAATTATGTACTCCGAGTTTACCTTCGAAAAGGTGAATGGTTCTTCAAATATGGACTTTGATCTCATTTATCAAACACGGTTGTAGTTCATCGTTTTGCATAGTATTTGGGACTAAGTCCAGACATGGAAGAGATCTTGACATATTTCTTAAAAAATAAACTTACGTCGATTAAGTCATGGATTTTTGACCAAATGCTAGGATTTGAGAGTTCTAATCCGAACTTGACTCTTATGTGGTGATTTAGATTTCTTTGGCCAAGATTAGTCGAATTGAATCTATTTGAGTTGGAAAACCAAATTTTATGGAATTTTCCTTCTTTTGCTTCACTGCATTCTTATTTTACTTGAATCATCGGTTTTAATTTGGAGTGTTGGTTTTAGAGTCGTGAACGGCTTAAATGACTTGATTAGGAATAAGGACGAGTCCTAAATGGACTATGCTACTCTAAGCAAGTTATAAACGAGTCTAAACAATGTGTTGTACTTATGTATTTGTAGATGCACGACGAGGACTTAGCTAGGCAATTCGGCGAATGAATCGGCTTAGGTAAATGCGGCAAGCGAGGTAAGTGAGTTTCGCTCTATTATCAATCATGTCATGTTGGTAGACATGCTAGAATTCATTTCAGTAATTGTCGATGCCTTACTTGGAATCCTCATTGATCTCTTCATTAATTTGCTTCATATTATGTCCTGTTTTAACTGATATGGGATTGTGTGCCATAATTGGTACCTCGGACTGGAGGGTCGACAGCTACCGGTGACTTCCTTATGCTAAGACTCTAAGGAGTCACTTGTTTAGACTTGTGAACTCCACACTGCCTGATCCGCAGTGTTGGAGGAAGGATAAGCTAATAGGTATTTAGACTTGTGAACTCCAAACTGTCTGATCCGCAGTGTTGGTGGAAGGATAAACTAAGCAAGGACAATGGGTACTTAGATTTGTGAACTCCAAGTTGCCTAACTCATAGTGATGGAGGAAGGACATGGTAAGGTCTAATGTCGGTTTGGCATATCTAGTTGCCACATCTATTGACTCTTAAGGCATTCACTTTCATCGTTTATCCTTGTTGAATTATCTTGTTGGGCATTGTTGTTCCTATCTTGCTATATTATTATACTTGTGTATGTTATTCTTAAAATGCCCTCTTATTACCTAAAATGTGGAAATCTAGTTTGAAATTTGAATATACTAGGTATTACTTGGATGATTGATGGTAGAGCAGACTACCGCTTTACTGAGCCCGTTGATATTGTATTCACCCACTTTTCTCCCCAGGTCTTCCGCTGACGCGATAGGATTGCGAAAGGGAAGGCGTAGGAAAAGTCATGGAGCCTTCTCATTTCGTATGAAAATGGTTGTAATTATATTATCTATTTTCGTATTTAAATATGTATAACACATGGATTTGATTCAGGTACTTAGTTGTGATGAAATTAGTCGTAAAACAAAGTGTTAGACATAGAAATTATGTATGTGGATGAATAGACCTTATTGCATGTGGATATACCTTGCACGGGTCTTGGAAAAGCTTTTGCAGGTATTTTGCGATTTTTGGATAGCTCAAAATACAATGGAAACTCTGCCGATATTTCGTTAGAAATGTGGAGTTAGAATAATTGAAATAATTAAGTTGACTTAATAGGCCTTGAACTAATTCCACAAAATTTCAACTGGCCTAGAAAATAGATAGTTAATGTTTGTAAGTTATTCCGCATGTCTTACTAAGTTGTCGCTTCACTTGGCTCGGTATTCGAGAGGGTTAAGTGGCGATTTAGGCCGAGCGGCCCTAGTTTGGGAATTGGGGTCGTCACAAGAAGGATTTGCAAACAAGGGCTTTCAAGGCTTAGAATTATGACACAATTTCAAACATACTAGTCTTTGAAGTGAAACAATTCACTTGTTTTGGCAAATGCAGACTTTGCAGTTGGAGAGGCAATGAGTGCAATGCATTGGAGAAGATAAGAAATAGAAAATCAAAAAGAAAAAAAGAGAGGGGAAGATAATTATCATAGTTTTAAAAATTGATAAAACTCCCAGAATTTCGTCAAGCTTTGTTGATTTTCAAAAGAAGGGAAACGAAATGCATGTGTATGGAAAGGAAATGGCAAGATTTGTCGAAAAATTCAATATAATTCAGGGAAGTCCTACCAAACAATAAAAAAATTGTAAACATTTCATGACTATGTGGAAATTTCGGGGAAGTTCATGGAAGTTTCGAGAAGGTTTACAGAAATTTTGAAGAATGTATGGTGTACCGAAACTAATCTAAAATGAAACCTTAACACCTCAAAAGAGAAGTAGTCGACAAATTACATGTTGCAATGCGAAATTATGCTATGTAATTGCAAATTGCATTTTTATTGAAAAAAATATATATTTAAAACAATTTTCTTATGACTCTTATGCATTACAATTGTTTAAGTATGGAATTTTCAACACCTTTAAAGAGAATTTGAGTTTTTAGTAATTGAAATGAAATTTCAGGGACTTCCATACACCGGCACATTTTTGCACTTCCCCTCGTCGAATTAACGCACATTTCCGAATTTTAAGTGAGGAAATTTGAAACCACGCCTAGAGAACAATGATAATGAAAAGCCGATCAGACAAACGAGGATTGGAAGATGAGTTATTAAAGTGGTGGTTGTCTCTAAAATGGAAGGACCATATATGTGATGGAGACAAAAGGGTATGACTGCAATTAATGGATGTATAGAAACAATTAAATAAATATTAAGCGATAATAAGCGATAAAATCTTAACTTAAAGAGGCAAGGAGATAAAATAATGTTGGCATGATTAGCATCTCCCATAGAAAAGTCGTGTTTTCTAAGATAAACAATACAGGATATGAAAAAATAAAAAAAATAAAAAATAAACCACCACGAAAAATCTTCACAAAAATGGACTCCACAACAATAGGAACAAAATCTTCTCAATGGCACAGGAAGAAATCAATATCAGGAGACTAACGTACAAACGAAGGTTGTTAAGGACCACATTTACAACTTTAATCAAAGTGGTAACAGTAACTACATATGCCAAGGACAAGAAAATGGAAAGGTTATATGTGGCCAATGCAAATTTGATCATAATGACAGACAAGGTTTAGCAAGTACATTTAAGGTGAAGCTAGTAGTCATTTATTGCAAACAATTCTTAAATTTACAAGCAAAGAAAGAATGTTTGTTCAAAGCAGTGATTGCAAGACGTCACCTAGGCATCGTCTAGGCAAACGGTGTCCTTCTAAGCAATTTTTAGAAATTTGAATAGGCTATTTACAATTAAGTTTGATAATAAGAATACCTACCGAACAACAAAATCTTAACACAATTAATGATACATAAGGACCTAGAGACTTAATAATATTTTTGAAGTATATATTGAGTATGAATCTAATGACTAATAGACAATTAGTGTAACTAAGGACCTATAAATAATAAATAAATAAGTATTCAGGGATCTCTAAATAAATATTATTTTGTCCGCCTGGGTATCACTGCTATCGCCTTGGCGCCACCTCGCCAAGGTTAGGGAAATCGCCTTGGCGCCTTGCAATACTTGACAGATAATAACATATATAAGAGCATTTAATTGTTTATGGCAGCCCTCCCAAACCTTGACAATAAAGACATTAACTAAATGCTTTTTGCTTTTTGAATATATATCCAAGCAGTTCCATATACATTTCTAAGTTTTATGAGAGTCCCAAACACCTTCAAAAGTGCTAGAAGATAATGATTAAGTCTGTTTCCTGAAAGCTTCTAATGTCGACATCTACACCATAAGTTCATAACCTGAATAACAAGTGAGACTTGTATAAGGTTTATGAGACTTCCCATGGTCCTGATGATAGCAATATTTCCAAAGGGATTAGATCTCAAGATTTACATCCTACATAAATGCAATGGGTTGCAATTGTCTTTTCTTGAACACACAAATTAGTTATGACAAGTTGCAACTTCCCAATTAACAAAGAAATAAGAAAGCTAATGAAGGCCAATATTCAATAATACATAAGATTGAGAGAAGTACCTCTAAAGTCCCTAAAAGCTGGCCCAAAATCCTTTTGTTTCTATTAACCAAGCTGGCATCCTCATTTTTTGGCAAAACCCTTGGAACGTAATCCGTAGGAGGTAAATCAAAATCCTAGAAATAACAATAGAGAATCGATCCATTAAGATTTCCCACTCAAAAAATAATAATAATAATAATAATTCAAATAGATTCCCACAACTCTTGGTTCAAGAAAATATACCCTTCTAGTCCGTCGAAAATTAGCATCCCGTCTGCTAAACCCAGCACGATTCAGTGGCTGATCCAACGACTTCTTCACATCGCTTTCATCTGCAGCACCACTGTCATCACCTTCTGCAGCTAAATCATTCGATTTCGCATCTTTCGGTTCATCCACCACATCCTCAGCAATCTCTCCGTCTTCGACCTAATTCCCCAAGTAAAGAAATTAAAAAGTAAACCAATGTGTGAGAAATTAAAACACAAACAAAACAAGAAACCCATCATTAGCTAAAAAAAATCAATTCTTTTATCATTTTCGAGAAGATTCGAACACCGATTACCTTAACAACTGCCGAAGAAAGACGCCTCTTGGGAGGAGGCTGGACTTCCTCTGAACTCACTCGATCAGCCTATGTTTCCAACAACACAAAATCAATCAATTCCAACAAGGGCATCCATACATTAAAAAAAGTGTAGCTATGAGCGATGAGACGATAATTACATGTCTAACGAATCCTCGTTGCCGCCCGGCGACTCCATTAGCTCCTCCGAAGCCGCGCGGGCTGTTCAAGCTTCCGCCGCTGCGACGGAGACCTCTAGGGTCTCGAAGACGTTCGGTAATCTGAAAAAGATGAATGAATTGATCGAAAGGAGCGATTTTGAAGACGATAGAGAGAGCGAGAGAGAGAGAGAGAGAGAGAGAGAGATCGAACGAACCTCTCGTTGTTGGCGGTGAAGCTCGTCGATCTCTTTACGGAGATCTTCGGCGGTTTTCTCAGTGAGAGTGCTTCCCATTGGAATCGAGTGCGCAGCCAAAGAGGAAGAAGAAGAAGAAGAAGAAGAAAACCATGCGGCTGTAAAAAACCCTCGCAGTAAGGGCGTTGGTGGTTGGGCTCTGGTCTTTCGCTTAGGGCTGGGCTGTGATGGTGGACATATTTTTTTTTTTTTTTTTTTTTTTTTGAAGTAAAATAAAAAATTTCATTAATCATAATGGTTCATTATATTCAATAGAACACGATGAGACATATAATCAATAACTTTGAGAAAAGTACATTGATTGATTGATTGATCCTAATTGTTCATCAGAATATTTAACTGCCACATAGTTAGTTTTGAAAAACTGCGACTGTAATAATAGAACAGTATGACAATCAATGATTGTTCTATCGACAAATGTTTGGAATACAATAATACACATACATATTAAGACCAAAATAAAAAATAAGACTTCCAACAAGGGAAGACAAATAAAGACTTCCAACAATGAAAAACAAACACAAACTTCCAACATTAGAAGGCAAATACTTATTGAAAAAAATAACCTAATAAAACTATCAAACCATTAACTGTAAGCGTAGATCCACGCATAAGCAATAGAAATGGAGATGGACTTGAATGATGATAGATACACGCATGGAGGGAAAGCAAGTGGTGCCAATAATAAAGCTGACAACTATTGTAAGATTGAAACTCTCATATCTGAATAGATTTGTGTTTTATTAAAAAGATATCACAGTAAATAGTATTAGGTCTATGCATATATTGTTTACAGTATATGGACCTACATGCTATGTCATTGTTTGTCAAGAACTCTAATTATTTGGAAGTGTTCCACTACAACTACAATTCCTAGTTAGAGTTTATCGACATTGGAGATGATATAGACATGTTTGCATGGAGTTCTATTACAACAAGGGTGCCGAACTACTTGGCGTGAACCGTACTTGTTTACAATATGTAATTAAGGTGTTTTACAATTGACGTGCTTGAAAAAGACATGGTTAATTGTGTTCGATTACAACTCCAACAATAAGGAGATCGAGGTGCTTGACATGTTGGATTAATTTATTTAAGAGTAAATAGTCAGAATAATCCCAAACTTTGTATTTTTTCTCAAAACAGTTGGAATGACATGTTGGATTAATTTATTTAAGAGTAAATAGTCGGAATAATCCCAAACTTTGTACTTTTTCTCAAAACAATCTCCAACTTTAAATTTTCTCAGACTAATTCCAAACTTTATACTCTTTCTCAAAATAATCTCCAACTTTGAATTTTCTCAGAATAATCCCAAACTTTAAGATTTGTTTTCAATTTTATCTTAACTCATTTTTTAAGAAAGTTTGGTGTTTTGTGATAATTTGGGTAAGAGATTTTGCTAAGATTTGTAATTCTCATATGAAATGACCTAACAAAATATCTTAAAATTCTCAAAAAGTAATTGTACATAAATACTAAACTCTCTTAAAATATGAGTTGGGATAAAATTGAAACAAATTTCAAAGTTTAGGATTATTCTGAGAAAATTCAAAGTTAGGGATTATTTTGAGAAAAATTACAAAGTTTGGGATTATTTTGACTATTTACCCTTTATTTAATTCATACGCTTACTTGTTCAAGAAGGAATAGAGCACATGTTTGTAGTTCTTGTTTGAATCGAACTACAACAAAAACAACTTATCAACAATGAGAAGATCGAAGTCAATGTTCTTGAAGGACTTGAAAACTTGGAAGATCATTGTTGGTTGAATCCAACAGTTACTACAACTACAAGTTAGTGTCCGGGTAGGATTTTAATTGTATTCTAGTTATAGAATGGGTAGGAGTGTGTTCCTATAAATACCTAAACAATATAAGCCACTTTGTCTGCATTACTAAGATCTTGTAGATCAGTTTTGAGAGAAAATAATAAGGTTCATTAGAGAGGTTGTATATGCTATCGATATAGTAGATTATTTGCATTTTTAGGCATGATTTGCTGAACTGCGTTACTAATTTCTTTATGTTCATTGGTGTTGATTTTCTTCTCTGTTTACTGTCTTTGTGTTCATGCTACTGCATCTTGTTCTATGCAATCTCCATTATTGCATCACTAAATTATTTTTCTCTGCAGTATCTATTACCGCTTACTGTGACAGACTCATCATTGATACAGGCTCAGGGTTTACGAAACTTGTAACAAATAGTGTTATTAGAAGACCAGTGGTAGTTTAAAAGCAAGAATCTCAAAAGAAGTTAAAAGAGAAAAAAAGGATTTTAGAGTTTGTGAAATATTAAGTTAAAAAAAGTTGTGCTAAAGGCACCCCACTGATTCCTGAGGGCACCCCATAAATTAATGTTGGTTTCAAAAGGAAATGACTCATTTTCCCCTCTAAAAATAATGGGGTGCCCTTATGCAAAACTAGGGTGTCTATAGTGTGACGACCCTAGATTTCAAACCTAAACTAGGCCTCGCCCGGCTTAGACTTACGTGAAACTCCAAGCCCGTCTCGACGAGTCACGTAAGACTAGTAAGCATTTCCTTACCATTTACCATTTATTTACAAATTTAAATCATTGATTAGTGAGTGATCATCAATATAGCAGAAGCAAAAACCTCAAACTAATCAAATAATCACAACCATTTAAAGTAAGACATCCTATATCGTGGAAACCCCGCATATGTATATCATCAACAAAAATCAGTCAGAGGAGAGTAACCCAAAAGATATACATGGCCAAAATCTCTCACAACCCAAACCCATGTTTCAAAACAACATATTTAATAATAATACAAGAACATCACCTAGTCCAACCAATGGAAAGCTGCTCCAAAAACCCTTAAATCAAGTCTCCAAGCTGGAAAACCTTCCCCTTGCTAGTTTGTGGATTTGCACTATGTCAAACACAAGAATGACGAGCCCAGGTAAGTAACGCCAAGTATGATATAAATACGGTATTTCGAAATAAATAAATCAGCATAATTCATACAGATAGATAGAAAAGAACAGGGAGAGCATGAATATACAAGATTGTAATTAAATCAATCGAATATAAAGTGTCCTGAATATGAAAACAGAATAGCAAGGAGTCCCGACTAAAAGGTCGTTGTGTCGAGGCAAATCTCAGCAGACTTGGGTTCAAGACGAGAACATGGCCTACCAACCATAACCCTTGCAACTATAAGATATCCACAGACTTGGATAAAAGCCCCCAATGTACACTTAATTGGAGATATCAACAACATCTAGATAAAAGCTCATATCGCAGATAAACAGCAACCATGACTCACTTGCAAATGGATCACTCAAACAACAAAGAATTCCAATAATATAAGGCGATTAACATAGCAATAATAACAAATTAAAGCTCAAGAAATAACTGTAAAATTTCTTCACTGGTTTACTTATCTGCAATCCAAGCTAATACACACTCAATTCGATTTCAACACGTCCCTTATAACTCCCGTATGACCCGCCAATCAACTAAAACTCCTGTTAACCCAATTAAATAACAATTTCTATTGATTATCCTCATTTTATCCAATTTTCCATAATTTTATTCATTCACCCATTTGAGTCGATTACCTGGGTATTGGGTCATATTCAGACCCATTATAATACCAGAGAAATTCCCAAAATTTTTTGAAAAATTTCAAATTTGAACCTATAAACAGTGCCACGCCGTAGTGATGCCGTGGCATTCATTGGCCTGGACGGCGTCCTCGTGGCGTGGGAACTGGGGTTCATTGCCCCAGATGACGTGGCTCCAATTGCCTTAGTGGCGTCCTCACGACGTGGGGCAATAGGGTTTCTGCCTTAGGCATCGTGAGTTGGAATGCTCATGGTGTCGCTCACGGTGTCCTACTTAGAACGCCTCTGTGTCAGGGGTTTTTGACACCCCCGGTTCGCATCACCGTGCCTCAAGCCTATTCCAACTTCAACTAAACATCCAATATCATGTTGAACTAGCCTCGGCTCGATTTATAGAAATTATCCAAAAATCCACTAAAAATTCTAAAAAGATTCAGAAAAACTTCAAAATTCAAAAACCACTTCACAAATCCCTTATCGATCATCCCAGTCACTCCCAATCTATCAAAACCAACCATAAAAGCTAATTTTTCCCAAATCGTCATCCGAAATTATCACGACAAAAACACACAAAATCACTGCCAAAACGTAGATAATCACGTGGAGACCCGAGATGTCACCTTAAATTTCGAATTTGAGCATTCATTTGGTGTCAAATCACGGCAAAACACCCCAAAATCCCCTTTGTTCTCACGTTGTATCGTTGAACAGAATGAGAGTGAAATGAGATAAGGAAAGAGAAAAGTTGATAGGGTTGTATTTATACCCCTCGCTTATCTCAACCAACATACACTTCTCCATACCAATCCCATGGTCCTCACTCATTTCCCTCACCTACCATGACACTCATTTGTGACTTCAATGGGTAACACAATCACTCTACTTTGTGATTTCTCATATAATACTCGCATTTTTGAATCCCAATTCACTCGTCGCGTCTCCCCGGACGTATCAACCTACCAAATGCACTTTACAACTTTTAATTATTATTTATTTTGCATTTTGTCAGTGTTTTTAATTCATTTAAGTCCTCCAGACAGCTAATTACTCGACCAGCGTTCGCCCGAAAAACCGTTATTTCACGTAACCCTCGAGCCGAACCGTTTCCTGTACCAACGCACTTACTCAAACATCCTCACACGTTTGGAAAATTGGCATTCACATTCGGGTAATACTATATAATATAAAACACCAAACAAAAATAACATACCTCAGCGTCGACAATCGAGAATTGCACAACTGTATCATGGCGAATGGGCCCACGTACGACATAAATTGACACGTGGCATGAGTTAAAATTTTTGGGTCATTTTATATAACGTGACACTACGTTTTTTATATAGGTTATTGTATCGGTTGATGATAACCGACATTATGTTTTAGATTCCAGTGAGAAATGATCAAACCTATGGTTTCTGTCATGCAGGACAAAGACACATATGTCTCAGTGCAAAGCTACCAAAAAAATTTGTATAGTCTCGGAGGTCACCCATTGAGTTGGGTGTATGACTACCTTGAATGTCGGTTGGTATAGAATGATACTTTAATATGAGCCTTGGCAAAACATAATCGAGACTACTTTAATATGTATTTTGGGTGGTGAGGTGTGTTAGTTGGCTTCATGGGTATTTTGGTAAACTTTTGAGGTGCCTTCAGAGATTTGCTTGGTGCCTAAATCAATGTTGTGCTTAGATATTGTTTACATCACTTCATATCTTTAAACTGATGATAGTTTAGGAATTGATCAGCAGACAGTTCTAACAAAAAATAATTAGTGATGGAGAAGCAAACTTGGACATGTGTACCAGAGTTTAATGGATAGAGAAAGAATTATTAACTACATGTGGAACAATTGTTCAGTTAAGGACAAGTATTATTTCATAAAAAACAAAATAGGCTAGTTCTAGATAGGAATTGATTATTTAATGAGACTCAAAGGAATGAAAAAAAATATTGGTGAAGAAGGTTTTCTACATGTACCAGAAGTTGAATACATGACTCATCAGAAATTCAAAATCGCAATATAATTCTTTTCACTAAACGAAGAAATAAGAGATCAAGAATTAAACTTCTCATGATCTTTACTCATAAAGGTTATAACAGGTTTATATATGAATAAGAAGAGTTTTCTTACAGGTGATTTTACCTATTAAAAATTACTTTCTTATTAGTTATGAAACAGGAAATTTTTTCTTTAATGAAATTTTGATGACGCAATTTTAATTAGTTCTAAAGATTATGAAATCTCTTATTTCAATAAGCTTGTATTAGGGTTAATTGCAAGATTGAATCTTAATCACGACACGTGTTTTAAATTAGGACTCGAATCGATGAAAAAGAGAAATCACTAGGTTAATGTTATTTTTCGTTGGTGAATGTCTAGTATGTGTATTATATGGTATTTCGCCGTAAAGTCAGAGTGTCTTATATATACAATAAAATCATAACACGTATATAAGTTCTAACTCTACCCGATTGTCTGACAAGATCTGATCATTCCTCTATCGTGACTGATAATCAATATAACGCACGCTGGATTAGCTTCCATATATACGCGTGTATTATATATACAATAAAATCATAACACATATATAAGCTCTAACTCTACCCATTTAAAGCTCATTTCCCAACTAAGTTTCTAAGTTAGGATATTCGGGTTTCCATATCTAAGGTTTGTTTGTTAAGTTTTATCTAATTTCCTTAACTCCCTAGGTTCCTCGAACCATTGCTTTGATACCAGCTATGGCGGCCAAATCCCAAGGCAACCCCGGGCACTGCCATGTCACCGAGCACGACATTAACCTCTGCCACGTCAGACACTCTTATTGATGACGCCTCGCGACCCATCTGGTTGCTTACACGTTTTCCAACAAACCTAACTTAATCGGTTATGAAATATATATTTGTCAAGTTAGTTATTTCAATGATTTAACATATTATTTTACAACGGAATTCTAATATTAAAAAAAAGTATGTAAAGTGATTTCATATATAAATAACAACAACTTATATGGAAAACTCGAAATAGATCACTCTGTATGTAAGGTAATATAAGTACATATGTCTCTCCATTCCCCTGAATCCAAAATAAAACAAAATACCAAAAATAAACACCTACGAGTATGTATGTCGAACACCAACAAACTTAGAGATAATCGCCTAACACTTCCTTGCCCTTCCTCGTAAAATGATCTACACTCAGTCATCCAACAAAAATGATGACGAGTCCAGTGATTAAATTTGACATCCCCTATCTCGACTAGGGAAATGCCTGGCTTGAAACCTAATTAAGCCCAGATCACCAACCAGACTTAACTCGGTCCAATAGCCTATTACTAACTATTAATAAACCTAACATGTATATCTCGTTAATTGAATTATAAACAAACCAAAACACAACAAAAATTAAAACTTTTTCGATAAACCTCATAATATATAAAACCAGCACAAAACCTTAATATAAAAATCATAACCCAACCCTGGTTATTAAGAAAAAATAATTCAATAGAATATATAAATAATAGGGAAGTTCAATGCACCGTAGAGAAGACCATAGACTCCTATTCTTTTCGTCCCTGAGTTGAAATGCACGCCAATTATCTGAAATGTTAATTGGGGTTGAGCGCTCCAACTTACTCAGTAAGTGATGTTCGTAAACCAATCAACTGTCATCTAATATCAATGAATTAATACATAACAATATGAAACTAAAACATATCTACTCGGGCATAGAAAATGATATATACAATACATAACGAAATGCAAGTTCAATAGTCATTTGCAACTGTACCCGTGGCTTGTATTTTCTTTTTGATTTTTAAAGCATAATCGCACTCCCACATCTCTCAAGAACTCAACCACTGAATCTGCACGTGATTCAACTAGCTGATTTAAGATTGAATATGTCGCCAACTCGAAAAAGACAATGCTGACATAGGTAGCTCTGACGAATGAGGATGAAAATAGCAGCATTTATACCGCCCAGGCATACCTTTACATCCCTCAAACTTGATTCGCCTTGTCACACATTTTCGGGTATTTTCATTTTGAAACACATTTTGATAAAAAAATAATCTCGGTCCATAATACTAAGTGCACTAAATATACTAATTTACGATGCATAATTGATAAGAGTACAAGTCCCACTTACCTATGCTAAGCTTTCCTAACTTGATACCGATTTACTTTACTCCCGGAGTCCTCAACCTTCTCCCCGTCGATTTAGAACCTAACATAGACCAATGATAATCAATTTGAGTCTAATACTCATTAATTAGAACCCTTCAATGGGTCCCTCAACTCTCGTCAAACCCCAAGACCTTTTATTAAACTTTCGGGCAAATTTATATTTGAAATGCCTTTATTTTCATGACTTTGGTATTTTACCAGTCCCAAGTTGACTCTAAAACCCCCGACATCGTGGGGTGTATTGGGTCACAACGCAACCTATGGTGCCATATGGACAACTTCACTGAGCATGGTGTCATAGGTGAGGTTGTGGGTTTTTTACACCCACCCAAACCAGTAACCCCCAGTACGGGGGTTACTCCACTCCTTGAATAGCCGCGACATCCCCGACCACCAACTCCTCACCAAACTCATCCAAAACATCCAAGAGTGCCCAAGAGGGGTCTTACCTCGATCACAATGATCAATCACACCAATTCTCAACAAATTATCAAAAATACCAAAAATCCTCAAAATGTTGTAAACTAAGTTGGGACTTCAACTATGAACTTGTAGAACTAAAGCAAGGAAAACATAAATTAGAAACTAAAAGAACAAGTAGAGAAGAGGGAAGAGAGCTAGAGTTGAGAATGTGAAGTTGTATACAACTTAGTGTATTTTTACAATGAGGCTGACACCCTTTATATAGGCCCATTAGTGATGATGATAAATGTACATAGATAATGTTTACAAGTAACACATACATCACATGTCATACAACACATTACAAGTAACATTGACAATACATGGAAGAGCTAGTGTATGTAGGAAAATGTTACAAGTAACATGACAATACATGGGCAAGTGAGGGTACCATTATTGACAAATGCAAGTTACATGACTATACAATATGTTGGTGTGCATGCATAGTCATCCATACTTCACAACACTCCCCCTTATATGACATTTGCTGATAGAATATGCTTCGTTAAAATTTCTACTAGAAAATCCTTATGGAAAAGAATCCAGTACAAGAAAAAGAGTGCATCGTTCTCATCTATTTTAATATGATTAAAGTATTGTTAGAATTGCCTCATTAAAAAACTTGCTAGGAAAACTCAATGGGATGAAACCATAGCTAAGGAAAAGAGTGCAACACATTGATACACTTTAAGAGAATATATATGCCTCATTAAAACCTTTACTAGAAAAACCCTGTGGGAAAAATATAGTATAGGAAAAAAGTACCTTTCACTTGTAAATTTTTATATGGAGTATAATAATGTTAGGATTTCCTCATTAAAAACTTTGCTAGGGAAACCCAGTGGGATAAAATCATAGCTAAGGGAAAAAGAGTACAATACACTAATCAATTTTGAAAATGAGTATAATATTGTTAGGATTGCCTCATTAAAAACCTTGCTAGGAAAACACAATGGGATAAAACTGTAGCCAAGGGAAAAAGAGTGCAAAACAATAATTAATAACTCATTTTTATTCTCCCCCTCATGTTGACATAAGTAAAACATTTTATTGTTTTTGTAACAAATCTTTGCAAACCCAAATTTACTCTTTTGAATAAAATAAATTAATAGATGGAGAACTATTTTACTTGAAAATTGTAACAAACCTCATTTTTAATCTGACTAGCGTTTCACTGGTTAGGAACGTGACCCAGCTACGTGATACTAGATAGTATTTTGAACTTCGAGAGTCGACATCGAAGTGATATTATGTTTTTTTGATATGTGTATTAGTATTGTAGTCTTATACAAGTCTTGAGCCGTTCGACCGATTGTTAGATTGAGTGAGGCTTCGCCTAGATAAACAGAGGTGTAACGCAATTAAAAAATATAATTTAATGGATTTTTGTATAATTTGAATAATAATTTGGCAAGACAAGATGAGACTACACGCGTTACGGGAGTCAGAGCAAGGCAAGACATATTGAGGAACATCGTTTGAACGCTGGAGTTGGATAATTACACAACACACGGGTTATGTGATAGAAATTGTTAAAGTGACACAACCCAACTTGAGAGAACCATCGGATCAGCCTCGAGATGTGTGCATGTGTGGTGATGAATTAAAAAGTCTATAAAAATACAACCCACCTAACACACTATTCACTTTCCTTTTCCTCTCCTCACTAACTGATCTCTCTCTCACCACTCTCCCATTCTCCTCCTCCGTGCTCTCTCTCTCTCTCTCTCTCTCTCTCTCTCTCTCTCTCTCTCTCTCTTTCACTGGCCACCGCGACTTAGCTCACTACTACACGTCTGTTTCACGGTGATGGTGGTTGCTTCAAGTTGAAGATCTGTCAAAGATGACTCGCCAGTCCCAGAGCTCCCCCCAATCGCGGTGGTTTGCATTGAGAAGGCCGTGTAAAACGTTATAGTTCCATCACATTGTTTTCGCTGCTATCATGTTTTGCCGCTACCGGAGGTGGTGGCGCTCGTCAGGGGTGGTCGGGGATGGTCCCTAGTGGTGCCCCAAAGTCCCCATATCCCCAGAGCACCCATGTTTGTGTCACATGTGTGTTGTAGTCGATTGTGCACTGTTTTCATGTATTGGTTATTGTTTTATGCCCTCGTCGAAACTGCCATGACCGGGGGCATTGCTGGTCAGACCGCCAAGCGTAGGGGTTGTCGGGGACCTCTCCATGACCTCGATGATGCCTCGCTGCCCTTGTTGTGATCGATTTGGTCGTATTGGAATTGTTTTAGTGTCTTGAACCTAGGTGATGTTGTTGTCATGTTATGTGAACTGTTTTTAAGTCCTCATCAGAAACTACCCCTAGGTGTGGCTCCGCCACTGGACCACTAGGACTGGAGGTTTTTGGGAACCCCACTAAGCCTTGGCTTGGGCCCATAGACCTCTGGAGTGGTCAATAACAGTAAGGCGATCGCGAACTTTTGATATTTCATGTTTATATTCATTTCATGTGCATTATGCTCCTCCTTGCCGAAATCCACTACTGTAGGCGACGCCACCGCTGTGCCACCGTGACCGGGGATGTCGGGGACCAAGCTAAGTCCATGCTTGTGTCTCATGACTCTCTGAGTCGCCCGAAATAACGACGTTATTGTTTATATTATGTCATTTATGTGTTGTATGCGTGCTGTAACTTTCTTGTCGGAAAACCACCCGTCGTGGCGGGACTGTCATCGACGCGATGACATAGGGGACTACCGGAGACCTTACCATGTCTGTCATGGAGTCTCACAACCCCGAAGCATCCATATCAATGGTGATGAGTCGTAATGGTAGAGTTATGCGTGAGTTGGTTATATCACGTCGAGTAGTCGTCGATATGACGTAGGGCATGCACATGACCTTCCCATGTTGTGTTGACACTCTATGGACGTTAGACCACACCCGCGAGGTTCCCAAACTCATTGGTGCATGGTCATTTTAAGTCGTGTTGTTTTACAGATTTGCTTTTGAAGGTCGAGAATTAATTATGACGTCGTGGTCACGTCGCCAGCTCATCGAGGCTATGACGTGGCCCACATATGACTTAGCCGAACCTATAATTCATAAGTAGGCTTACATGCGTTATGATTATCGACGTTGTGATATCGTAGTTGTAAATATTATTGTGGTTTTCAAACCCGAGAGAGTGTTCGTCTTTCTATTAAATTGTCGAGTTGTTTGAGTCCTTAAAACACTTGGGAATACACTGGGGTTTAACCTAAGGTTTAGTTAATGACTCGACCCATTAATTAGAGTTTCCAACTTTGTCAGATAACAGAAAACTCGGGGTTACGCGTTACGATTCGCGGGAGTGTTGTTATTCACAAGTTGCGTAGTCAAGTAAGTACACTTGCCTTAAAGCTTGTGTATGATTTGTAAGCCAGTAAGAAAATATCATGTGATTCATTATCATTTATTCAGATTCGTTATGCTCTATTATTGGTATTTCATTCCATTCCTTGTTGTGTGTTTCTTGGCGTAAGTGTTTCGTCTAAAGAGTACTAGGACCTGCACTAGAGGGATAAAACGTGGGCACTCTTGTACAGGAGTGTGTGACCACTCTTAGTGACCGTGTGACACTGAGTACTGAGTAGATGGGCTTGTGTCCCTCCCATCATAGCTGTGTCTTCGCTTGTGTCGATGCCCGGGATGACCTCGCGAGGTCTTCACCGTTATGCTATGTTTTAGACCACTTATGAGCCTCTTTTGATTCTTTAGAACACACTTGACTTTCGATTGATATCTATTAGTCTGTTTATCATGCACTTAATCTATTTAAATTCCTATTTTTCTATTATCGCATGATATTTAGACTGTTTTACTTGATATATTATGAATTACTGTTATCTTTTTCTGGCATTACATTCGATTTCTCCAGTTGCTCACCGTCTAGTTTGTGACAGTGTGTGCAGATAGAGCAGAATGCAGTAGAGACAAGGAGCCTTGTCTAGGCAACTTTTTGTGAGGATTAGCGGCTGGACATAGAGACCTTAGTGTAGGTCTATTATATTTTTTGCTCAGTTGTATGGCATTTTATATATATAGGCTTTTGATCATTGAACTTGGGGTTATTTCGATATTGGTATCATGTTCTAATTTATATCTCACGTCTGTTTGTACATGAATATTTTGGGGGTTTCTACATTATAGATTCCTAATTTTCCATTGACTGAGTTATTTCCCTCATGTTTAGTTTATTTGCTTTCTGTTGCGTAAAACTTGCAATAACTCTTTCATAAATTATATAATTGTACGATTGGAGGCTGACTAGGCTCGCTAAGTCCACCGAGTACCGGCTTGGGGACCTGTACGAGTCTAGGCGGGGCGTACCCAAATGTAAGGGGAATTTGGGCATATAAGTGATTTGACCAAGTGCCAAAACTAAGTGAATTTAGGCATCATTTATGACCCTTGGATCACTAGCAATGATTATATGGGCATATAAGTGATTTCGCCAAGTGCCAAAACCACCAAGAACACAAAACACACCACACTTGCTCACATACTCTCCAAAATCCAAGTTTGCTCTAAAAATTGTCAATTTTGTTCATACACTTATTTGGATCTTTTGAGGGCTTGCATTTGAAACTTGAAGTTGGTGTTCTAAAGCCTACAACTAGTACTCCAAGTCTGATTTTTTAGAGCATATACTTAGGTTGTAAGGTTTCTTGATTTCCTATATTTTTCGAGCTTAATCTATATCATTTGGTTAGTGTTTTTATTTGGAAATCATTTGTTGTATTCTTGATCAACTTGTCTTGGGTTTAACACTTATATTTGCTCTCTTTAAGCCTAAGAATTATTTGAACAAGTTTTTTGGTCTTTATCTTAATTTTCGTATACTACTTGTTCATGTGTTTTTGAAACCGCATATACTTCATCGACATTGTCTTGTTGGTTTTCTTGACTAAATATTGCATATACTTGCTGATTTTATTTGCATATTAGTCGGTGTTCATACTTGCATGCATAGTAGTGTTTTGGCTCTAGGTGGCTTGTAAGTTGTTGGACTTATTACCGCTCTTTGTAAGACACATTTTATTGTATTCATCAACTTGATTGTGTAATTTAATTGTAAGACTTAGTGTGATCTAAGTCAAGGGAAGACCTAGTTGAGGTTAGGCAAAACCCTAGTGGAAACTAGGTGGGAAGTCATAATTTGTATTTAGGCATTATAGGCTTGTATGCTTAGGTTGTAACACTTATTGATAATATAAGTGATGGTTTTGAAAATCCTAACCAGGGAGGTTAGGTAGTAGATGTAGATTGTTGGGATCGAACCACTATAAATCTTGTGTCTCATATCCATCTCTTCTACCTCTGTAGCATAACATATATATTTATTGTTGGTGTATGCCTTTTCATTGATTCTTGCTTAAATCTATAAAAAGGCGATAACCACTCAGTTCACCCAATTCGCTTCCCCTCTTGAGTGTGGTTTCAATAATGATGTTGTCATGATTTCTCACATTCATCAACATATGATAATGAAGACATATGAATGATATATAGATTATTTACATATCATTTTCTAAGTAAATAATCATTGAGATTTAGGTGCATTCATCATACCAAATTGTTTAAATCCAATAGACTATGATGTCATAAATCTTTTGGACTAATAGTTCAATAACTACTTGTTTCCTTTAAGAGTTTATCTCTGATTGGATAACCTCTTTTGATAATTATATCTTCTTTAGCATTTATCCACTATTTGTGGTATTGGATCATCATTTTAAAATGATATTTTGAATCCTTACCAAAGAATCCTTATATCAGGAGTATTTATGGGAGTGGCTAAACGGACCCCATTAATTGCTAAATGTACCCCAGTTTTAAATTTTTACTTCATGTACCCCACTTTTTACTTAGTGTATCCCACTTTTTTTCTTAAAATTTCAAAAATACCCTTGCTTAGTGTACCTCACTTATTTACTTTCGTGTACCCTATCACCTTCACCTTCACCCTCACCCTTACCTTCACCCTAATACCCTTACCCACAGGTGTCGAACGAACAAAGCTGACATCTCTGAAGAGGTATCGAATGAACAGGATGACACCTCTTTAGAGGTCTCGACCAACTTCAACCAATAATGTAAAGATAATTTGGTTTCAATGGGTGGCGGAGGGATCCAGCCAAAACTTCTTTAGAGGTGTCGGCTCAGTTCGTACGACACCACTTTAGAGTTGTCGGCTCTGTTCATCCGATACCTCTTCAGAGTGTTAGCTCTGTTACTCCAAAACCCACGGGTGATCAGAACAAATAAAAAAACTTCAAACTCTCAAAAAATACATGAAAATGACCAAAAAAATAGTGAGTTTTGCTCGGAATCAATTAATATTTTCAATTTCATCGAAACTTTGTACCTAAAATGCAAGATTCATGCCTCAAATTAAAGCCCTAAGTTCAAAAATAAATTCACAAACAAAATGACTCAACAAGAAAAAAAATCGAAAAAAACCTTGAAATTGGTATTAGAAGAGATGATGAATGCACCCACGTCGTCGAATCCATGTCGTTTTACTCGGATTTCGTCAGATTTGGCTGATTTTTGGTGTGACAATTTGAGAGAGGCAACTAGGGTATGGAGTGAGTGGCATGAGTAAGGTATACTGAGTAAAAACCCTTTTATATGGAGGGTAGTTGGGTAATTTCACAAAACTGGGGTATGTTTAGCAATTAGTGGGGTCCATTTAGCCTCTCCCTATTTTATTTATTGTAACTCCTACCCTCTTTTTTTAAGGGTGTGTATCCTTTGAACTAACTGATTTTTTATACATTAAGCATTTTGTTGGTTCTTGTGCATTCACTTATACATGGACAACATTTCATATATGAACCTTCAATGGTGAAATATACGAGATTGTCACCTTTTTGTATTAGTGATTGCATCAAGAAATTGATTCATACGTGTCGCTAATGGATGATCATTTGAACTTCAAGTTCATATTAAAATGCAACAATCTTGACACGTTTCAAGCAATTTCACACCATTCTTTTTTAATCAACTTTATATATCTCCCCTTAATGGTGGGAAAATTGCTTCATCCAAGTGACAATCAACAAAAACTTGTTGTAAACAAATCCCTTATTAGCGGCTCAAAATATTATACAATTATTGGAAACCAACATGAATAAAAAGTTTTCCTTGTAAACTTATGTTAGTTTTATTTAATCATATGAAATAGAACATAAACTTTATAATTGAAATACCCAAATGTGAGATATTTCGTTGTTCATCTAAAATGAGTTGTAAAGAACTTTAAATGAACTAAATATGTTGTGTAAATCTCTCAAAACTAAAATCAGTAACTTAATATTTTTTATTTTAAATAAATTGAATGCATTGTCTTAGATAATATAAGTTAAAAATGTATAAATACGTATGTGGCTACTTAGCCAATGAATGAGTTGAAAATATTTACGATAAGAATGAATAAGCCTATATGTTTTCATAAATAAGATATAAGCAGAAAATGGGGTTTTTCGCAACAATTTTACTTCGGAATGATTCAACCAGCAATTTACCTATAGACTAAAACTACAATTGTAATTACTAGTTGATAAAATCTTTTGATTCCACAATTGATGCCCACGCGAATTATCAATATTATTGGCATAATTGATGATCATGGATGACCAAATCGATCATTTCACCTTATGAATGTCATTGGATCATATGATAAAATTTATCTTAATATGCCTTATTCAAGTAAAATCCAAAAGACAAAGCTGGGAATTTAAATTCTTAGATGAAACAAAATCATACTGAGTAACTCTTGGATATGACATTGACAACATTATAGTTGTACCAGATATTGATGAATATTAACATCTGTTAAGTTTAGATTTCAGAAATACTTTTTATATTGTAGTGTACATATAGTACAATAAGCAAGACATAGCTCATAGTTTGAACACATACATCTTAATGTGTCTCAATTTTTATTGAGCTATTTTCAATAATAAAATTCATAATTTTGCCTCGATTTTGAAGGCATGGTAAAAGATCAAAAGTATTTGGATATAATGCATATTACAATATTTAGGCAATATAGACTTTCGTACGCGACGAAAAATGTCACAATTATGAGCACTCATTGTCAATACTAATTTGCCATTTCTAGTGGTGCACCACTTTTATTCTCTATACAATCTTTATTAGATCTTTTCAGCTTTTCTACGTTCAAAAATTTATTATTGCGACCATGGTCATTATATGCAACATATGCTTCTTAGTAAAGCTGAACCAATTGGACGGGAGCGATATTATATTCATAATATCTCATTATTTTACGTAGCTACCATGCGACAAGAAATCAACTCGTATATTTATTGGATTGATGTGCACACTCGATATTTGTGCACATTAGACAACGAAAACTCTGGAATCCCCTCGATGTAAAATGTCGCTGTCTTGCTGAAATAGTCGATTTGTGCATGACAAGATAATAACCAATCTATACCGAACATCGCATCAAACTTCAGGTACTCTAATACTCTTAAATCAGCCGGCAACTGTTGTCCCTTTTTCTCCATAACACAATCCCGACAAATTCGGTTATGGTAAATCTTATCCCCAACTATCGTACTAAAAACAAGATGTGTATCTAAGGTTTGTGCATCTAACCCTAACACTCATACCATGCGTTCAGAGATAAATAACAGTGTATTGCCTGAATCAAACATAACATGCATGGAAATACCACAAACAGATAACATACCCTCTACGAGTTGTCTGGTTGCCTCCTTGTCTGGCTGTGCAACCCCAAAAATAGTTGTCTGGGCTCTATCTTTGGCCTGTTCAGTCTGTGGTGGTATTGGTGCTGGTCTAGTACACTCTACCACAAGATGTCCAATCTGACCACAATGAAAACAAGCACGAGTTTTTGATCTACCTGTAGTCCTCTGATTGTGTGTCTGATTTTATCCTCTTTGACCCCTATGCTGCCTTTGCTGCTATCTAGGCTGATAAACTGGTGCAGAAGTCGTAGAATATGCTACCTTACGATCATCACGCCTATCTTGGTCATCACAATGATCTTTGTCGCCTCTGCGACCCTGATCAAACTACTAATCAACCTACGAGGACTCTGAACCTGTCACTGTCGACCCTAATCTCTCCTCTGTCTCTTCGGTCTCTGATCAGGCCGAGAACCTAGAGCCTGCTGACTCTGCTGACCATGTTGTCCCCGCATCGCAACCTGAACTGCTAACCAACTGGCTCTTTGAACCAGATATGTCTCATGTGAAAGGGACTTATAGTATATATTTGTTAGCATACCCGCTCCACTAGGTACCAATATGGCCATAATCCTCTCGTCCAAGCCTCAGAAAAATATACATGCATCGTATATAATGTATACAACCAATAACATAACATGCATAACACCTCAAAACTACCCGTCTCATATCACTTCCCAACTGGGATTCTAGGCAATTCCTTTGGGTTTTCACATTTAAAGTTTATTCATTAGATTTATCCTCAAATTATACCACAAATTCAAGCCCTAGGTTGTCCTAAACCTAGGCTCTGATACCAAAATTGTAACGACCTATTTTTCTAATAGACCGCCACGGGGGCCAATGTGGGCCCACAACTTGGCTTACTAGCGCCAGCTATGTTTCACATTGAAATACATCTACCGTTTAATTGTTATTAACCTCAAGATGTAACGACCCAAATTTAATTAGTCATGATTAAAGTTAATCCCGGGATTAACGAATTAATTCAGGCGTTACGTGGACAGCTGGAATGACTCAGATCGGAGTACCCAGGATGTATATGTTATTTTTGTATGTTGTATGTCTATTATTGCGGTGTTAAAAAGTATTAATATAAATGCCACATCACATACGTGTATGTTGATGACGGGCAAAGTTGAGTGCCGAGGTTTTATCTCGTAGAACGTGCCAACGTGGGGTTTTCAATAGTCGTTAGAACGAGTGTTAGGGATAGATTAAAGTAGACCATAATAATGTGATGATTGATTTAGGACTTGGGATAATTAGGTTAGTATAAACTTAAGCTAAGTAGATCAATTAGGCTCACAAAATGTGGGACTGCCTTGAGGTGCGTGCTGGATGCAGGGCACGGGGTGCTGGGTAGTCAGGAAGTTAGTGTGACCCTACTTACCATTTTATGAAATTTAATTGATGGCTTAGATATGTTATATAAATTAAATTGAATTGAATTAATAAAGTCCTATAGTTGAACTGCATAAATCAGCACACCTAGGATTATCCTCGAGATACACAATGAGTGGATACAAGGCAGTTAGTCTTATGATAAGGTGTCCAAAATTTGAGTGACATAAGCTTAATAGGGACAATTAGATCAGCCTCGAGATGCGTGTGAACGTCAGATTAGAACAACCACTATAAATAACACCTGATCAGTGGACACATGCAAATCTAAACTTTTCTTCTAAGGATCTGAGGGAGGAAAACTAGAGAGTGATGGGAGAATTCGTGTAAGGGAGAGTTCAATTAGGTGTCTAACTACGAATTCCATGTAATCTACTCAGCCCAATCTTTGAATTTCCATGAAAATATGGGTTTTGATGAATTTGAAATAATTTTAGATTTTCTGAGGTATTTACAACTGTTTTTGGAAGAATTGATGTTTTTGAGGGTTGGTTGGATGAATTATGACGAATTTGTAGAAAATTAAAGCGATTTTAGGTAAATTATGGTTTTAGGGACATGCATGTTGATCCATTGGTTTTGGGTTTAATCGTGGTTAAAATTGTATTTTGGACATGTTTTTGGTGCGATTGAGTTGTGTGTGGGTTAATAATCGTGATTGGGTGTTAGAAAAACCCTAAAAACCCATAATTCATTACTAAAATTTTGGGCAGGGGCGTACCCAGCGCGCTGGGAGATGAACACTAGCGCGCTAGGCACGCTGGAGAAGACGAGTCTCCTTCCTAGGCGAAGAATCGCCCATCATGCTGACTATTCTACCTAGCGCGCTGGGGACTCAACTCCTAGGAACAGTAACCAGACCACCCAGCATGCTGGCCACCATGCCTAGCGCGCTGGGGACCAAAACCCAGAAATTTCTAAGTTTATTAACCAATTCTAATTGACAATAAACCCACTTAATTAACTATTAAACACCAATAATTAATCTCATGAGTCACGGGACAGTATTTGGAGTCGGGAACTAGTTGGGGATCGGACTGAGGGGTGTTTCAGGGTTATTGAGCACGGTTTGAGGTACGTAAAATCTAACTAAACACCACTACTACATTTACTTTTCCATTCATTTGACTTGTTATTCTTGATAAATCTGTGAGTCTATTCTTACTGGGTTGGTTGAGGTTACTCCCGCTTAAGTATCTGCGAGATGTTGAGGTCACTGCTAAGTATGTAGCATGTGTTTGCGGCCTCGGTAGATGCTATCTCGAGTTGAGTACCGGTTCACGTGTTCGATGAACGCTAATAGGGCTAATACCGCTAGGACACAGTCGTAGGGATTGGTAGATTCCATATCCAGGGCTCTTGGTCCAAAGTACATAGCTATGTCAATTAAGGTCACATCTGTTTGTCTTTTTCTTGGTATTTTATTCATGTGATGAGCTTTGAGCAATTGCCTGCATTTTCCTTCTTTTCCGCATGATTATCGAATGCTATCTTTGGATGCTATTTATTTATTTAATAATGCACGGAGGTTTTCCTTGGAATTTTTCTTATTGGGTCGTCATCTGCCTCTTGCGATGGCTTAAACGCAGATCTTGTGCATCAGTAGGGGCAAGGAGATCATAGGTGACACATCTTTACTTGTCCACGGTCGAGGACCTACTGGTATGTGTATTATTATTAAATTGTTTTATTTATTACTATTGGGGACTTGTGACTATATCCTTTTCAGTATCAGTATATAAATAGTCACTGATGGCAGTTGTCGCCTATATGCTGAGTACTTCCGGGTTTTCTACTATAGGTGAAAAAAGTTTAATTTATTTATGCTCAGTTATGGTAATCAAAAGCCTCCACACATTCAATATATCAATAATTAACTTGACAATTAGGAAATTGTAGTGACTAGTTAGTCGTGGGACACAGTTAGCAACTACGTGGCTAGCTGGGGGCCCACGTGGCCCCCGTGGCGGACCAATGAAGTTTTAGGGCCGTCACAATTTGGTATCAGAGCGTCCAGGTTAGTAGCTTAGGGAAACTTAAAAACTTTGAAAGAGCATAAACCTTAATAAATATAGATATGGAAACCCGAAAAATTGCCTATAACTTTTAGTTGGGAAGGAACCGTGGAATGGGTAGTTGACAGAGCCCTACATGTGTTGTGATTCTACTATGTACTATATATGTATTAGTATATCCATGGAGGTTGATACAACGCACGTTTCTCGGTGTAGATCAGCATGGATGGACAATTTGCTATACTTCCAGAGACAAGACAGACTGGAGTGGTTATCAGGAGTTCGCAGGCTACAATGAGCCTTCAGGATCGACTTACAGATCAGGAGGCTCAGATGATAGAAGTACTCCAAATATTATAGGACCAGGGCGCCGCGATTTCAGCAATGGTTGCATCACTTAGGGCCGAGCTAACAGAGTGACATCGACCTTACCCAATGTTACATGAGAGAGATGGTCGACATGGATTTACGAGTGCAGAGAGGCAGACCAGGCAGAGTTCTGGAGCAGTACCAGAGCAGAGGCACACTGGAGTTAGAGACATTAGAGACCAGGGTTAGGGACGTAGATTTAGTGGTAGTTGAGTAGATAGGCGTAAGTGCTACAGATGTGGACAGAGAGGACACCTGAGGGCTGTTTGCCAGACATCGTCAGCCGTAGTCGCAAAGCATCATAGAAGTCGACGACAGGCTGTAGAAGAGTTGCAACATAGAGAGGTTCGAGACAAACAGTATGTAACGACCCGAATTCTACTTGACCCGACTCGAGGATAATTTAGTGATTTTCAATACTGAATGTGTGTTAGTGTGCTTTGTGAATTGTTTAAGTGTGAAAAGTATAACTTAGGATAAATAAATATTGGGCCTAACAAGAGTTGAGTGGATGTAAATGATATGGAGGCCCATAATGGTATTTTAGTAAAATAACAAGGTTGTACACAACCCTACTCTAAAACCCTACCTATATAAACCTTTTATAAAGTTTGTAGCCTCTTTGTGTTGAAACTCCAAACTTGTGATGGGAGAGAAGTGGAGGAAGGTTGATGATGAAGAAGATGATGATGAAGTCCATTTAAACATTCAAGAAGGTAACACACCCTCCCCTCATCCCATCTAAGCTTTTATTTGTTTATTTTATTGAAAAAAAATGGAGTTTAGACAAGTTGTAAATAATTATAACCCTAATCCCTAACCCTAATGTTATTTAAGCAAATCAAAGAAAACCCTAGTCTCAATCTTGTTAAACACCCCGTAGAGAGGAGGAGAGCAAGATGAGGGTTCAAGTTCAAGAGAGATACAACCTCACTTCCCTCCTTGATTTTTTTATTATTTATTAAAGATTTGGAGACCAAAGGGTCGATGGCGTCAACATCGGCAAGAACGTGAGGAAAATAGAAAAGAAAATAAGAAAGGAAAGATTTGATCTATGTTAGAATGAGATTTTGGAAAGGATTTTGAGTCAAAGATTCCATTAAAGGCATGGTGAGATTCGAATACTCTCTAGATTTATTGTCTTGGTATTGGTATTGGTAATGAGAGTTGATGATTTGCAAAGTTTGTTCAATATTTCTTAGATCTAGTCTTGAAATGGGTTTTTTCTATGATTTTAGCAAATTGAATGCGATTGGAGTTTATTGATAAAGATATGGCATTTAAGGTTGAGTTGAGATTTTAAAAAGGGACTTTGAATCTTTCTTTGGGAAATAAACTTATTCGATAAATTTGTGGACTTTGACTAAATATTATCATTTGGGAATTTAAAGTCTAAATTGAGTCTTGTATGGTGATTTGGATCTTTTTAATTATAATTAATCGAACATCTTCGATTTATGTTGGAAAAACCAAGTCTTAGCAGATTTTCCTTGTTTTACATCATCGCATTCCTATTTTACTCGAATCATCGATTCTAATTTTAAGTGTCGATTTTAGAGTCGTGAATGACCTTTAGCGAAATTAGCTATAAAATAGGGTGAATCTCTAAGGTCTAGACAATTGATGTTAAACTTTTATGGTTGTAGATACATAAAGTAATTATTCTTTTAAATTGTCTAGATTCGCGAGACAGTTCACATCGAGCCCAAACGCGAGAAGATCGAGATTAGGATTCGTGGCGAGTGCAGGTAAGTGGGGAGTTTGCTCAATTATCAAATATGGCATGATTATTAGTTATGCTTAGGATTCATAATTTGAATTAAAGACTTGGGATTTATGGGTTGCGTCGTGGTATTGACTCGAATCTACGAATCTATGGAATGTGAATGCACTGTTATTCATGGCCCCAGAATGTGTGGAGTTTACCACCGAGGGTCGTTAACACCCCAGGGTGTGTGGAGTTTACTACCGAGGGTTTTACTTGACTAATTGAATTCATAAGTATGTCACGTAGGGACATGAGTTGGAGTTACATTCTCTTGTACTCTTGAGACATAGAGATGTGCATCGGTGATGGCTTGGACGAACCTACTGTTGATTTGATGGGACAAACGAGAGGGCATTTAAGGCCTGTGTGCTAGCTGGTTGTTTCCATAACTTTGAGAGTAGGAGAATCGGTCACCGGATTCTTGCCAATATCTAGTATGCATTGAATGGAACATCGACTTATCGTATTATTATATTTTATAGTACATAATCTCGCGAAACCCCCTCATTTATATGAAAGTTTGAAATTATGAAATGATTTGTCAATCTCTTTAATGCTATTCATGATTATTGTTGTTACAATTTGTGACTTACGAATCTTATGTCTATGATAGTACTTGATGGTTCATTATAAGTCTATTTTTTTAAAATTCTGCTACCATGCTACTATTTAATGAATTCTTGTTTGTTTTCAAATACATGCTAGACTATGCATGCTTATTAGGTATTACTTGTATATTTGATAGTTGAGCGGGTTTTCCGCATTACTGAGCTCCGTTGGTTCTTTTAGCTTACCCCACTTACAATACAGGTTTATCGACGAGTGCGCTAGAATTGAGACAAGTGAGAAACGAGCTTGAAGTCTTCATTTGATGTGAGCTTTGAGTTGATATATATCATGTATAGTTTTATTAATATTCTGTGAACTTAAATCTTTTGGCTTTAGGATATTTCTTTATACTTATTCCGCAGGTTTATTTGTTTAAGCGTGCCAGACTGTTATTTGGGCCTGGTTCATGTATTGGGTCTAAGTGGCGGTCTGGGCCGAGCGACCCGACCCTAGGACGGGGGCGGGTCGTCTCAATTGGTATCAGAGCCTAGGGATTAAAACTTAGGGAAACGTTAGGTTAGGAAAACCTAAGATGTAAGGCCTTTAAGTTTAAAGGTCAAGTTAAGTCGAACAAATCAGTGGTATGGGACATTGGTTCAGAGTCGACTTAACACGCAATAATGATAAATCCTAGGATGGGATGAGGCAAAAGAAATTTGAAAAAGATTTAATGTGATGATTATTTGCTATTTTGTATATATAAATATATCGTTAGATATATAGGTAAATGTCTTTCCTTAGGACGTGAAACATTGGTTCCACGAGTTGGGAATGACAATTAACGACACAAGAAAAATCAAAGGGAAGTCCGTAGAAGGTTCCACATGCGCTGCAATGAAGTCTACAATGCTTTGCTGCAAGAATGGTTCTGATAGAACGACTAAACTTAGAGTGGAAATTGTATGGCGAGATGTGCCTATACTTAATGATAGAGTGGCAAATAAAGACTTAAGCATGTATTGATAGACTTGAAAGGACAATGAGACGCCACGCTAAATATACAAGACAGAATTGTGACGTGGTCACATTTCAGAGAAGTAACTCTGACGCCGAAAACTCTATTAGGATAATTAAAATTAACGATATCTTGTTGAAAACAAAAGTTAACAATCCTAGTAAGGATGCAAATGAATCTTTGATTTCAAACAATGATAAGCAAGTTAGTCTGGCCAGGAGGCTCAACTTAATTCAAGATATAGACGTCAAGTATACTCTAAAAACCTCTAATGCTCGATTAAGAGTGTGAATCATTGGTCTATAAATTCGATTTGAAGGTTATTGCTACAGATCGAATTATGTTGTTTCAGGTGATCTATATTTTTTATCGAAAAATGATTTTTCGACTATATTGGACCATGATTTTTGTATTGTTTTCGAGTTAATGTTTGCCGCACTTTATTGAAGTTTTCATGGAAGGATTTAACGTGTCTTTACAAAATTTTGAAAAGGCAAACAAGTACAAAAAAAAACATTTATTTTCCTTGGTGTTCAAAAGATAAAGCGAATAGACTCATACATATTTCGAGAATTTGACGTTGTAATTTTAATCTTTACATAAAGAGTTTTACTGAATTTCAAAGTTTTGACTTGATGAAAATGCAAAGCATCGTTTGGATCTATGTTACCATTTTGTAGTGTTGGAATACAAATTTTCTCGTGGTTGTAATTTATATTTTGAAAGTATATTGACCAAATCGATTCGAAAGAGATAATTACAATTCGCTTGAAATGCGAGAAAGCTTTAGATGATTCCATAAAAATAAGCTAGACTTAGCTTGAAAAATCAAAACTTAATATTTTGAAATGAACCTTGATTTGGATTTAACTTTTCGATTGATTGAATTATGACATTCAAGTTTCGATCGAACCTGTGTAAAAAAAAATAAAGCTAAGCTAGTTATCGATAGGTTGAATACTAAATATGAGGGCTCAAATTCAGAGTTAGCTCGAAGCGCAAGTGCATAATACATTGAAAACTACTCAATGAGAAAATTCAGTGAATACAAAATGTCAAATCAATACACTCAAAGATGGGTGAGTTACTAAAATTGGAGATCTAAAGTCAAAGACTATTTCGGTGAAATAGTCATGAGTGGAGACCGTGTTGCCAAGTAGAAAATTTTAGATATTGTAAAGACTCAAGATCTGAGGTTAAAATGACACAAATTAAAGGTAACCACTGCAACAAAGAAATTATTATAATATAATCAGAAGCGAGTTAACTCATAAAGTTGGGGATATCAGGAATTGATAAATTGTGTTCGAAATGAATGGAGAGTATGTAATAGTAGTACCATGACTGAATAATTAAAGGAAGCCCCAAACTAAATGGTATGTATGAGTCATATTAATAGGTTTTAAAGAGTGTACGACGCTGTTAATAATATTATAATGAACTCGATGATAAGTGAATCATTAAAATCGGGGTACACTAATGAAAAGAATATTTCTGATATGATTAGACGTGTGGATTCATAACTTTTGAGTCAAAACAAAACCTAACCAGATTAGTAGGGAATGGTTGAATGAAAAATAAAGTTGAAGAGTAATCGAGGCAAATGATTGTTATATAACCTTAGTCAATAATGACTTGGTTCTTAAAATTGGGGATCCTAGAATAGGATCGACCCATGGAAAAACGAATGAGTAACTTGAGGAGAAGAAGAATTGCGAACTGAAGAGAGACAACATGTACTGCAATAGTACCCTGTCTAAGAACGAAATTTCTAATCAAAATGGCGACGTCGCTAAGAATCATGTTGATCACTTGTGGGAAGTAACTTATGATCTCATAATAAAAGTAAAACATTACAAAAAAAACCTGAACTACCAGACTAAATGGTCGAAAGGAAAGATGAAATATCTGATCAGTGATAGGTCGACTATTAAAAGTGGGGATCTTAGGTTATGATCGAACCCCAATAAGATTTATACTATGCAATATGTACGAAACAATAATTAGGGATGGTGAGGAAATACCCTAAACCAAAGAACGAAACATGAAAGCTAAATTACCTTCATTTCTCAGAGAGTGAGGTACTAAACACATTATAAGAGCTAAGAGTTAGCTTAGAAAGATGAGAAGGGACCATTGTATACCAAAAAGGGGTCATGACTAAGTCAACAATGTTTAAAATAGTCACCCAGGATCGTGAGAATTGATCAGTACAAGGACGCAATACGATAGATCTCCTGAAAATCGAGATACAGTGATAAAAGATCTTGGTATGAATTAAGAAAATGGGAGATGCAATGGAGCGCATTCAGATGAATGCTGAAACCTACTTAGAAATAATGACGATGTTAAAAATATTCCACAAGAATTTAAAAGTGGAAGCTTGTTTACGTCAATTAACACTTAAGTGTGACAGAGGAGCTACAAAGTGGATCATTAGTCAAAAGTTGACTTGAAATATAAACCTACAAGAATGAATGTCGATAAACATGTGATGCCAATAATATTAAGGTATTATTCTAGAAAGGAATACTAGGTCTGCCTATTTGTAGCCTTCACAGATAAACCGTAAAGACATGATGAGTCGTTCAATGATATACGTAACCGAGATGTTGATAGAGATGGTGTGCTAGTGCTCATGTTATAGCAGACATCTATCCTTATTTCCCTACTACCAGTTGGTGGTATGGTGTTAATGCCAGATAGGCAGAGACATTCTTTGTTACAGATAGGCACCAGATCACATCTCAGTATGGTTCTAACTCTCTGTAAGTTGAGCGACTTGAGCTTCTATTGCGATTTCGGTGAAGATTTTAAAGGAATACCTTAAGAACACGTGATGACAAAAGAACTTGGCAAGTGGATGAGTATAATGATTCTATTAAAACCTATAAGAGAGGCCTTATGAATTTCGGTCAGTGGGACGGAAATGAAAATGTTGAGATAGTAGAGTCAAGAGTAAGACTTTATTTTATGTGGGGTATAAGCAAAACGTGTAAGAGAGAATTGACATCAATTAAATAATGGGTCATTAGGGAAACCATTACGAATGGACCAGTCAAATTATGAGTGTACGTTATTTTGACTTTCGAGGACGAAAGTTCTTAAAATTGGGGATATTGTAACGACCCGAATTCTACTTGACCCGACTTGAGGATAATTTAGTGATTTTCAATACTGAATGTGTGTAAGTGTGCTTTGTGAATTGTTTAAGTGTGAAAAGTATAACTTAGGATAAATAAATATTGGGCCTAACAAGAGTTGAGTGGATGTAAATGATATGGAGGCCCATAATGGTATTTTAGTAAAATAACAAGGTTGTACACAACCCTACTCTAAAACCCTACCTATATAAACCTTTTATAAAGTTTGTAGCCTCTTTGTGTTGAAACTCCAAACTTGTGATGGGAGAGAAGCGGAGGAAGGTTGATGATGAAGAAGATGATGATGAAGTCCATTTAAACATTCAAGAAGGTAACACACCCTCCCCTCATCCCATCTAAGCTTTTATTTGTTTATTTTATTGAAAAAAAATGGAGTTTAGACAAGTTGTAAATAATCATAACCCTAATCCCTAACCCTAATGCTATTTAAGCAAATCAAAGAAAACCCTAGTCTCAATCTTGTTAAACACCCCGTAGAGAGGAGGAGAGCAAGAGGAGGGTTCAAGTTCAAGAGAGGTACAACCTCACTTCCCTCCTTGATTTTTTTATTATTTATTGAAGATTTAGAGACCAAAGGGTCGATGGCGTCGACATCGGCAAGAACGCGAGGAAAATAGAAAAGAAAATAAGAAAGGAAAGATTTGATCTATGTTAGAATGAGATTTTGGAAAGGATTTTGAGTCAAAGATTCCATTAAAGGCATGGTGAGATTCGAATACTCTCTAAATTTATTGTCTTGGTATTGGTATTGGTAATGAGAGTTGATGATTTGAAAAGTTTGTTCAATATTTCTTAGATCTAGTCTTGAAATGGGTTTTTCCTATGATTTTTGCAAATTGAACGCGGTTGGAGTTTATTGATAAAGATATGGCATTTAAGGTTGAGTTGAGATTTTAAAAAGGGACTTTGAATCTTTCTTTGGGAAATAAACTTATTCGATAAATTTGTGGACTTTGACTGAATATTGTCATTTGGGAATTTAAAGTCTAAATTGAGTCTTGTATGGTGATTTGGATCTTTTTAATTATAATTAATCGAACGTCTTCGATTTATGTTGGAAAAACCAAGTCTTATCGGATTTTTCTTGTTTTACATCACCGCATTCCTATTTTACTCGAATCATCGATTCTAATTTTAAGTGTCGATTTTAGAGTCGTGAATGACCTTTAGCGAAATTAGCTATAAAATAGGGTGAATCTCTAAGGTCTAGACAATTGATGTTAAACTTTTATGGTTGTAGATACATAAAGTAATTATTCTTTTAAATTGTCTAGATTCGCGAGACGGTTCACATCGAGCCCAAACGCGAGAAGATCGAGATTAGGATTCGTGGCGAGTGTAGGTAAGTGGGGAGCTTGCTCAATTATCAAATATGGCATGATTATTAGTTATGCTTAGGATTCATAATTTGAATTAAAGACTTGGGATTTATGGGTTGCGTCGTGGTATTGGCTCGAATCTACGAATCTATGGAATGTGAACGCACTGTTATTCATGACCCCAGAATGTGTGGAGTTTACCACCGAGGGTCGTTAACACCCCAGGGTGTGGAGTTTACCACCGAGGGTCGTTAACAGCCCACGGTGTGTGGAGTTTACCACCGAGGGCTTTACTTGACTAATTGAATTCATAAGTATGTCACGTAGGGACATGAGTTGGAGTTACATTCTCTTGTACTCTTGAGACATAGAGATGTGCATCGATGATGGCTTGGACGAACCTACTGTTGATTTGATGGGACAAACGAGAGGGCACATATGGCCTGTGTGCTAGCTGGTTGTTTCCATCACTTTGAGAGTAGGAGAATTGGTCACTGGATTCTTGCCAATATCTAGTATGCATTGAATGGAACATCGACTTATCGTATTATTATATTTTATAGTACATAATCTCGCGAAGCCCCCTCATTTATATGAAAGTTTGAAATTATGAAATGATTTGTCAATCTCTTTAATGCTATTCATGATTACTGTTGTTACAATTTATGACTTACGAATCTTATGTCTATGATAGTACTTGATGGTTCATTATAAGTCTATTTTTTTTAAATCCTGCTACCATGCTACTATTTAATGAATCGTTGTTTGTTTTCAAATACATGCTAGACTATACATGCTTATTAGGTATTACTTGCATATTTGATGGTTGAGCGAGTTTTCCGCATTACTGAGCTCCGTTAGTTCTTTTAGCTCACCCCATTTACAATACAGGTTTATCGACGAGTGCGCTAGAATTGAGACAAGTGAGAAACGAGCTTGAAGTCTTCATTTGATGTGAGCTTTGAGTTGATATATATCATGTATAGTTTTATTAATATTCTATGAACTTAAATCTTTTGGCTTTAGGATATTTCTTTATATTTATTCCGCAGGTTTATTTGTTTAGGCGTGCCAGACTGTTATTTGGGCCTGGTTCATGTATTGGGTCCAAGTGGCGGTCTGGGCCGGGCGACCCAACCCTAGGACGGGGGCGGGTCGTCACACAGTACGAGTAGGTGAGGAGAGAGACCATGTCGTGACCAACGACCATGACTGGTACACTAGATATGCCAAGTTCAAATACTCCAGATACCAGAGGTTCACAAGAGAAATCGCGACATGTTTAAAGATGTACTCATTGTGGAGTTGAGGGACATACATTTAGAGCGCTCATTAATCTTGATGGCACCAGTATATGTAGAGCCGTTGCGTGTTCGAGCTCCAGGTTCAGAGCGTATCTGAGTAGTACGTTTGGGGCATTGACATAGAAAGGCAGCTATATTTTTATGTAAATTATGGAAAAACAACCTATGGGTTGTACATATATTATTCCTTTTGTTATGTAGGAAGACTATCAGGCCTTTTTTTGTTATAATATAAATGAAGCCTTAGGTTTTTAGATATGTTCAAACACAGTGTTATGCATGATAGTACTACTGCAGTAATCGTAGATTCAAGGCGAGGAGGCAGGGACCGAGGATCGTGAGATCGAAGTCGAAACCAGGGGGCACATAGTCGAAAGGAAGAAAAAACCAGCAGGTTAATGACAAGACGCCATTAGTCAAGGCATGGTATGGGGGTACTGCTCATAGTGGCTCTCGGATATTGTCTCCACTATGGCCACCCTAGCCTCCTCCGGATGAATGAGCAAATAGCTTTCCCTTGCTAAGCTGCGTTCGTATACTCTCTGCAAGCTCTCCGGCTAAGTCGTGACAGCAATTCCTCCAACTGCGGGTAACAAACCCTCGGTAAAATAGTAGACTCGATTGGCTTCAGTATATGCGGATCCTCTAGCATAAGGTAGGAATGAAATGAACCTATCCATATATTTCATCTCTGACTCATCTGTGTTCTGCCTCAGTGCCATGAACTCGTTCCTCTTCTCCCGAAGAACAGTTGGCGGAAAGTACTTCTAGTTAAACTGGGTTTTGAAGTTGATCCAGTCTCTCGGAACACCTCTAGTTGTCATGATCGTTGTCCACCAATCATCTGCCTCTCATCGTAGCATTGAGGATGATATAGTAGCTCTCATGTGGTCTTCTGTGGCGATAATGCGGAGTATCTTCTCGTGGCTCTTCAGGAAAGCCTTTGTCGCAATGATATCAGTACCCCCATGGAACATCACTAGATCGTGCCTCTTGAACTCACGCCACTGCCTCGCCTCAATAGTAGCCTCTGGGCTCTTCTTTGGCGTAGTAACGGTAGCAAACACTGCCTTAGTCGTTTCTGTCGATAATATCTCAGTCTGCATCGGAAGGGTCTCAGCCTCAGTCTACATAACTGGTGCAATAATAGCTCCTTCAGGTATCGTCGTCAATGAAATCGGAGTCGTAGATGCCGAAACAATCGGAGTATCTGCTCCTAGGGTAGTGGTAGGTGGCATGGGTGTAGTCGGACTCGATGGTGTCGTGGTAGCTGGTGCGGGTGTCGTCAACGACCACGCTAAATCCTCGAATCTCTGTCTAAGCACGAAACTCCTCCGAAGTAATGAATTGAGAATCAGTTGTCCCGCTGTTATCGCTCGAACCTGTCTGATCTGCCATCGTTGTCTGAACTAAGAGAGTGAATGCTTTGGATCAGTTCATAGCTACCACATACCATTTAGTACACAACACAAACATAACATGTATAAAATCAAATCGGACTCATCCCTTACTCCCCAACTAAGTTTTTAAACTGGATTATAGGGTTTCCATTCTAAGTTCAATAGTTCCTAACTTTCACTAGTTTAAATGGCTTGTGTTTTATGAAATTTAAACCTAGTACGCTATGATACTAACTGCGACGACCCCAAATTCTCAATTCATTTAGGTACGCCCGGCCTAGACTTGTGCAGGTCCCTAAGTCAATACTCGGCGAGCCTAACGAGTCAGCCTCCAATCAATTAATTATACAATTCATGAGAGAGTTATTGCAAATTTAATGCAGAGAAAAGTAAATAGACTAACAATATGAGAAGTAACTCAATCAAGGGAAATTAGGAAATTTATAAATATGGAACCCCGCAAATGGAAATATTCATGTACAAACGGTGTAAATCAAATGTGCCTAATAAATGATATTCAACAGGTATAAATCCCGAGTTCAACAACCAAAACCAATATATATATATATATATATATATATATATAACAACATACAACCAAGCAAAAACAAATATAACCTACTTTAAGTCTGCAAGTTCAGCTACTAAAATCCTCACAGGAAATCTCCTAAACAGGGCTCCTTGCCTTTGCTGCACTCCGCTGTATCTTCACCCACTATCACAAACTAGACGGTGCGTAACTTGAGAGAAATCGAAAGTAATGCCAGAAGAATATAATAGTAATTCATGATTTATAAAGTAGGGCAGTCTAAATATCATGCGGTAATTGAAAGACAGGAATTTAAATAGATCAACTGCATGATAAGCAAACTAATAGATATCAATAGAAACATGCATGTTCTAAGAATTCAAAATAGGCCTATAAGTGGTCTAAATCATAGCATAACGGCAAAGACCTTGAGAGGTCTCCCCAGACATGGACACAAACGAAGGCATAACCATGATAGAAAGGACACAAGCCCTTTAACCCAGTACTTGGTGTCATACATTCACTATAGGTGGTCCCACACTTCTGTACAAAAAGTGATCACGTTGCCCACTAGTGCAGGGCTAAATACTCTCGAGACAAACACTTACGTCAAGAACACATAACTAAGGAATAGAATGGAATGCCAACAATAGATCATAGCAAATCAGAATAAACGATAATGAATCACATGACATTTTCTTAATGGCTTACTAATCATACACAAGCTTGTGGGCTAGTGTAGTTACCTGGCTAATCGAAACACGGTAACCAACTCCCGTGACTCTAACGTGTATTCCCGAGTTGCCGACTACCTGAAGAAGGTTAGAATCCCCAAATATTGGGTTTATGGTTATTAATTTTTCCTAAAATAAACCTCAAAGTTTTGGTAAAATTTTAGTAAAAACTAACTAGGGGAACTCGGTTAAATCGATAGAAAACCCGTAAAACACTTGGGGTTTAAAAACAGTTCAATTATAGGCCTAAACAGTAAGGAGAAGGCTTACTGGTCAAGCCATATGTGGGCCACGCCGTGAGCCCATGGGCCCAAGGCGTAACCCACGACGTTCGTGACACAAACTTCACGAAACACACGGGACACTCGTCTTATACACGTTTCATACCCGCCATGAAGACATGTGTATCAAAATGTCTTCACGACTTCTCCACCAAAGCACCCAACACACGCCGTGAAAATAATCACTAAGAACGCCCCTGCGGCGTGTTTAAATAACACACAAACACGAAACACACACACTTGCAGTCACATACTCAAAACACTTTCACAAACCCTTGGGCCCTTATTGGGTCAAATCCATCTTGTTGGGCCTAAACACCTAAAAGCATAATTACATGTTGTATGACACGCCACAGCCAAAACCAAACCAAACATTCACACGGCGAAAAACATAGACGCGTTGTGAGGAAGTTGTGTGTCTCACTGTGACGGCCCCAAATTCCCAATGCATTTGGGAACGCCCGGCCTAGACCCGTGCAGGTCTCGAGTCGGATCTCAGCGAACCTGACGAGCCTAATCAGCCTCGAAACACCAAAATTTCACATTTTATGAAAGAGTTATTGCAATTATAGCACAGCGGAAGCAAATTTCATACTACTCAAGAATTTGGGAAATAACTCAATCAAAGGGAAATTAGGAATTTATCTAATTGTAGAAAACCCGATATAGTCAAATCTAAGTCAACAAAATGGACTAATGGAAACCACCTCAAAAATTTCATCCCCAGTTCACCTAAAAGTACAATCATATGTAAAAACGTCATACAAACAAAAATAAACATAAGCCTACATATCAATACCTCAAATCCAGTCGCTCACAACTGGTCTCCTAGGCAAGGCTCCTTGCCCGTCCTGCACTCCGCTCTATCTGCACCCACCGTCACAAACTAGACGACGAGCGACTGAGAGAAATCGAAAGTAAAGCCAGAAAAATATAACAATAATTCATGAAATAACAAACAAGGCAGTCTAAATATCATGCAGGTACTAAAAGACAGGAATTTAAATAAACAAGTTGCATGATAGACAGACTGGAAAAACATACTCAATCGAAACATGTGTGCCCTACGAGTCAAAACAGGCCATAAGTGGTCTATATTCTACAACAATACCACAATAGCGATATCGCAACATCGAAATCCACAACAATATCCACAACAATCCAGTACATGGTATCACACAATCACTAGGGGTGGTCAAACACTCGTGCGCACAAGTGCCCGCGTTTTATCCCTTCTAGTGCAGGCCACATGTACCTTCGAGACACACACTTATGCCAAGAACACACATACAAGGAATATGGAATGGAATGCCAACAAGTAGATAATAGCATACACAACGGAATGAAAATGAATCACATGGTATTTTCTTAACTGGCTTACTAACGTACATAAGCTTTTAGGGTAAATGCACTTACCTGAACTATCGTCACTCGCGTACAACGCTCCCGGGAATCCTAACGCGTATCCCCTAGTTTCTCACTACCTGACAATGTCAGAAACTTGTATTAATAGGTCAAGTCATTATCTAAACCTAGGTTTAAACTTATCATTTTCCCCAATGTTTTAAATGACTCGAACGACACGACAATTTAATCGAAAAACGAATACTCTCTCTCTCTCTCTCTCGGGTTTTGAAAACACAATATGTATAAGCCTCATCGCGAATCACAGGCTCAGTTTAGTCGTATGTAGGTCATGTCATGGTCTCGAGGACCGACGACATGACCACGACGTCATAACTATTCATCGCCACACGATGTTTCAATACCAACCAACACTTAACCATAACTCCTCATAAAAACCGAACCAACATGTACCAATGAACATGTAACCTCACTGGTGTTGTCCGACGTCGAGGAAGGGTTATCATGGTATGGAAACACCGAAAAAACCCTCCACCTGTTCAGAATTACGTCAACACACGCAAATATGGACTCGACGTCGACAACACATGAAATCACGACAAAACACATAAACAACGTTGTTTCTGACATAACCAAAGATTGCAAGACTTTAACCAATGTTAAGTGAGACTCTCGACAACCTCCACTGGTGGTGGTCCGGCCGGTAGCACCGCCAAGAGTGGCGGTTTCTGGCGAGGCTCCACCACACCTATTCATATGAAATGACAACTTTTTAACGCTGAATAGGGCTGTTTTGACCACTCCTAAAACTGTGGAACCCACGTAGGAGATTGGTGGGGTCCCCAACAGCGTCCCAGTCATTGTGGTCCGGTAGTGGCATCGCCAGCGAGGATGTTTTTCGGCGAGGGGCCAAAATAGTAACAACACATGAAATAATGGAAATACACACACCACAATCCTATAAACATGAATCGAAAACCACATCAAGGATGGAGGGACTCCGACGAACCTTGAGGACCCACCCCAATCGGCAGCAACACCTCCGGCAACGACCAACTAACGGCGACACAACACATACACACGCATATCATGGTTTCAACAACAAAAAATAAAAACAGTGAGAGTGGAAAACCGAGAGAAAGGAAGGGAGAGAAGGGACGACTTCGACTTCGGTGATCACCAAGGACCATCTCTGACAGTCATGGCCACCATCCTGGTCCAGCGACGTCATGGACAACCACCACCGTGAAGAGAGAAGACATACATGGTCGAGGGTGAAAGAGAGATATATAGTGAGTACGAGAGAGGGAGGGTAAGAGGCAACCTCCGGCGAGCTACTCCTCCATCACTGAACCTCCGACGACCGGCGAGAACTCGGCCAGTTGAGAGGTGAGTGGACTGAGAGAGAGGGGGGCCGAAAAAGAAAAGAACCGAGAGGGAGAGAGAGAAACGGAGAGCACGTACCTCCGGCGAGCAGTGGAACCTCAGGCAAGGCTCGTGTTCGGTCGCCGGTGAGAGCAGGGACGATGGTGAGGTGGGAGAGTGAGAGACCGTGAGGAAAAATAAAGAGAGGAGAACCGTGATTGAGAGAGTGAGGGAGAGGAAACGTAAGAGATATGAGTTTAAATGAGAGTGTAAGGTGAGAGTGACGTGTGTGAGAGTGTGAGATGATTGTGACATAAGTGATGGGGTGGGTAGTGAGTGATGGGAGTGGGTGGGGTGTGAGGAGATGTGAGTGATGGGAGTGGGTGGGGTGTTTGAAATTTAAATGGGTATGGTAGGAATAGTTTAATAAGTAGGGTGTGTGTCCTAGTTGTGTCCACCCATATTCTTACCAATCCATACATCTCAAAGTTGAACCCAAGGGTTCCCCGACCCATCTTGCCTCCTCGGTCTGTATTTCCCCGTCACATGCACACTTTTACCTTTGTCTCACACAAATAAACTATAAAATTATTAACTAATTATTTTAATTACCTCTTTATTGTATTTTCTCCCCCTGTTACCTAGGCGGGACCTCAATCATATTGAAAATTGTTTGAACGGCCCGTGACGCGCATTAAACTAAAATACTATTATATACACCAAAATCATAAAATTACCTCGGTGTTGACTATCAAGGTTCGAAATACAGTCCAGTATCGCGTAGTTGGGTCATAGTCCTGACACGTATCATACAAGTCAGGTTAAAAATCGAGGGATGTTACACTCATAACTTCTTCACGACGCAAAAGAAGATACATATCCTGTCCACACCGTAAAAAGTAAAACCACAAAACACACCCCACGACGCTTAACACACACACGCCACACTCATGCCGCTCACACACAACTTTAATATGAAAAAACCCCTTCTTATGTCGTGTATACACTACTTGGTTCAAACACAAATATTTTCTTGGCGGCGAGGAATCAACATGTCTCTGGTTCACGTATATGTGGGTGACGTCGTGAGAGATACACACAGAAAGCGTACTCATGATGTGGGACAGAGAATGCAAATCCAGAAATTATGAAACACAAAGATCGAAACCTACTATTGGCGATCAACGCCTACATGTTTCTGGGCATCAAGGCTCCCCAAAATCGACTCCGAATCATCGTGGGATGCTCAGATTCAATTGAAAACCCAAAACAAACAACTAAGTTCCGAAAATCCAATAAAATTAACAAAATACGTCAAAGAGCAACACCGGCGTCGATGTCGCGTGTCGATCGCTCCGGGGGTTGCCAAGACACTCGTGGTTCACCAAGATTCGTCTCCGGCAAGGCACCCTTGGTCATTATGATTAAAACTTGAGTAACTAACACATAAACAGAGAAGAAGAAAAAGAAAAAGGGAATAGAGTGCTCACCTTGCTTCGGCGAGATCTACTTCGGCGAGGCTCCGATCACCACCTAATAGGGTTGGTCAGCTTTTCTTGTTCTCCAATAAAAAAGAGAACAAAAGGAGAGGAGAAGATAATGAATAGTGAAAAGAGAATCAAGTGGTGGAGTGGTCATTATAGGCCCATTTATCATCCATTTGTATGCGCGCATCTCGAGGCAAATCTATCAACTCTCCCCTTTGGAGTGTCCACCAAGTCTAACTCTCCATATTGACTCTACTAAGTGACTCGGTTATCTAACTCCCACGTTGATCCTGCGTTCCTTGACCCGTACCGCACCACAACTCGACCGTTGTGTGCCCGTCGTCGTGTCCACGTTCCAACTCAAATAAAATATTATATTTATTATTCAAAAATCCATTTATTTAGGCTTTTCTGTGTTTTAACTCCCCCGTTTTCCTAGGCTAAGCCTTACTCAACAAATGGTTGCCCAAACGGCTCGAGACACGTATTAGACTAACATACTAATACAAAATAACAAAAAAATCATAAAATTACCTCGGTGTCAACTCTCGAAGTCCAAAATACCGCGAAATATCACATAGTCGGGTCACGGTTCTGACAAGTGTAACACAAGTCGGGGTTAAAATTTGAGGGTTGTTATAAATGGCCCAGCGTGCTGGTGTTCATCCTCATTGCCTTCACTAAACCCATATTGCCTAGCGCGTTAAGGCCCTGGCTAGCACGATGGCTAATCTGTTTCTAGAGATGAACTGCTCAATTTTCACCCCATGGCCAACCTCATCCTTGCCTCATGAGAGATCAACAACACTTCGAAAAGCCAGAGGCACATGGATATATACATCATAATCATCAAATCAACAAGATCATCACAAAACTTGAAAAATCCATTTCATGAAAACCATCCAAATTTGGAAAACCAACAACACCAATACATTCTCCACATTCATATCATCAAAACCCACACCATAAACCCATAAACAGTTGTCAACTACACCAATCCCAAGTTCAACTCCACCATGTCTAAAACTAACGGTAAAAGAGAAAGAATTAGAGGGGAAAGAAGAATCCAACCTTGATGATTTCACACCTCCTAGATCTTCAAATCACCACAAATTGATCACCAAACCCTTGCCTTTCACTTGAATTTCTAGATTATAGGAGAGAGAGTGAGAGAAATGGCGGTGATCAAAGTCAACCTTGGTTCTTATACTTTCGTTTCCATCTCATTTCACTCTCTGATCCACATGCTCATCTAATGGTCTCTATTTGGCCAATAATTGACCTTTTTTTCAGCCCTATTGACTCATTTCATGACACACTTGTGACACTTCCTTGGTTTGCAACTCAAAAAGTCCCATTCGGACATTCTGGCGTTCGTTTCACGTCACAACACGACCTACGCGTACTATTGCGCTACTAGACTCCATAAAGTCATTATATATTAATTATTAAATTCATTTCATGTGTGTATTAATTCCCCCCAGTCTAATATTTTGTCTTTTAGCCTACCTAGTACTCGAGTCAACACATATATCTAGGTGAATACTTAACACACAATCTCACACGTCAAATGAAATAAAATATACACATTGCGATGCCGTTTAATCTATTTTAACATAAACATCATAAATTAAACAAATCAATACACAAAATAACTATTTACTTAACTCCAGGTGTATCCTAGCCTAGCTGCAGGTCCTACGAGCATCTGAGCAGTCAGCCATGTCTTCAAACATGTCATTAATAATGGCGAATTAAATTCGGGCTGTTACAAATGTATTCTCACACATGCGAAGCAATATGATAAATAACAATAAAAAACACAACAACATAGTCAAACACCACTCACAAAATAACATTCACCCTCGGGTCTCGAGTCCGAGTCAACCGAGTTTACACGTAGGCTAGAATCACGGCCCGTTAATCTTTGTGATTAACAATAATTACAGTTTAATTAATTTGGGCCATTACAAAATCCAAATACTAGGCTACTATGAATTTGCAATAGTGGCAAGTGGAGTCGATTCCAAAGAGACTATGAGGAATTTTCAGGTCAAGTAAAAGAGGGGTTTTTTGTTATTTTAACCTAACTGAACTAATTTATCTTGATTAACTATTAAAGAGGAGTGCATATAATTCAAATTAATGTAAAGACCGTGCAAATAGTAAATTATCTAGATTGAAGAAGATATTAAATCATGCAAACATGGAATTAATCATCGATTTACAAAGGTTCTTTTCTAATGAAATTATATCAACAAGCTACCCGCAACTTAGTTTTCCTTAAGTCAGTGGAAGGAACGTGCAACAACCATATGCTAACTAGGATGCAATCTCGAGTGCTATGCAGATTCAACAACCTAACAACTTAAGCTCTATGAAAACACTTATAGTAAACAATAGCTAACGTGTGCCGCTACTCAATTTATACTTCAAAAACACTAATTTGTTTTTGTTAATTATCCTAGTTTTGTGGTAATCGTGTGTTAATTAAGCCAGTGATTATGAACATGGTTACCGGGGTTCACCTGGTCCACCCAGCCGAAGCGGCGCGTGGAGGTCTCCACGGTCAAGCATTGAACCGCTCCACGTGACATTTCCACTTCAACCTTCTTCGGGTTTACCAGTCCACGTGACATTTCCACTTCAACCTTCTTCGGGTTTACCAGTCCACGCGCACTCTCTTTTCACCCCATTGTCAACCTCATAATCTACTCGGTCAAACAATTTCTCATCTTATAAGCTCAAGCTGCTCAACATCAAATTCCGATGTCCAACAGATCACAACAAAACCAGATTCAACGAACGCGCTCGGAAACAGAACAAAAATAAAATAAATAAAAAATAAATAAAAAATCAGACCAGAACCTCGACAACGGACAACGGACAACAGACAACGGAGAGAGAAACACAGAGACAGAAAAACACAGAAACAAGGGAGCGCATCCGAAGTCGATATCGTCGGTAGGTTTCGGTTAGCTGTAGACGTAGTAGTTGTAGTAGTAATGGAAGTGAGTTGTTGTTGTCACCAGACAATCTTCACCACCGCCATCTATGAACTACATGCGCGCTTGGATTCGCAAACCCAATCCCAACAACAACAACAACAACAACAATAACGAAGACGACGACGACGCTGATGAGAGCAGGCATCGGAGAAGCGGTGGTGACATGGACGCGAAGCAGAAGCTGAAGAGGCAGCAGCAGAGGAGGAAGCCGAGACTCGACCGCCGCAACGCGATCAAGAACATCGACTACGAGCCCGCCGATTCCGCTTCCGAGGACTCCAATTCGTCGGCTCGGCGGACTCGGTCGCTCGAGCTCTCGCCCTACTCCGACCGCTCCAGCTTCCGAATTGGGGGGCTCGATGGGGACATTGATCGGATGTTCTGCTCGTTAGGGCTTTCCGGTCCGGAGGACTTGGCGATCCCCGCCGCGGCGTGGGAGGCCAGGAAAGCGAAGTCTTCGTCGGATATTCTATCGCGATTGAATCCGGCGAGGGAAGAGAGTGGTAGTGGTGGTGGTGGCGGTGGTGGTGGTGGTGGTGAGAGTGGAGGTTTGGGTGGATTGAGTGATTTGCGGAGTTCTGGTGATGTGGCGGTGGCGTCTAATGTTAGGGGTTCGTCTCCGGTGAAGTGTGGTGGTAGGGTTGGTAATGGAGGAGGGGGAATTAAGGGGGTACGGCCTCCGGCGCTTGCGCCTCCGCCGTCGATGACGCTGCCGGATCTGGGTAATGCGGGATCTACTTGGGATATTTTGAAGGCTTTTGCACCTGAAGATGATAGTACCAATTGTGGTGATGTTAGAGGTGGTTCTTCTAGATTTAGGAGAGCGGATACGAGCTCGTCGGATGAGGAACAAGAAGAGGATGAGGTGAGTGATGGAGATGAAGTTGAGGAAATTGGTGGTGGCATTGGGGAGGGAGTAGTTAGTGATGGATTGAGATTAGGGGAGATCGTTGATTTATCGGAATCCTGCTCATTTTCGACCTCAAATGATGATGATACTTCGAGTACGAATACGGATCCCACCTACATTATTTCACCAAATGGTAGATTTAGGTGCAATATCAGGTCGTGGACGAAAGGAACTCTTCTCGGAAGCGGTTCATTTGGAACGGTGTATGAAGGGCTCAGTGAGTAAGTGGAATTTTCTACACTATTGGTTATTTTGATGCAACTAGTGCTATTAATAATTTAATAGATTCTATAAAAACTTGTGTTCATAATGGTTAATCATGCTTTGTTTGGCAAAACTAGCTAATAGTCTAAAGCTGAAAATCTATTTGGAATCTAAAAAGTTAATAGCTATTAATTGAATTTTTCATTAAGTAGCATCCAAAATGCTATATTTAAATCTAAATTATTCTTATTATATATGATATCTAGTTAGCCAAACACGACTTTATGGTCAAGTTGCTTGTATGCTAGTTTGTACTTTTCCACGCATAACTTTAATCTTGCATGCATTTGGCAACAAACGAAAAAAGCTAAAGGCAAGTTGAAATTTGAATTAAGTACTAAGTATCGGAGCAACTATTGGAAACTGTGTAATCCATTTTTTTTCAAGTAAAATAGAAATTTCATTAATCATCAATGACTTGATACATGACTAGAAATATAATCAATTGCCCTAATAAAAGTACATTGATTCACCACAAAAAAAAATACATTGATTCACTAATTCTATTTGTTCAAAAGAACTGCCATCCCCTTGGTTGCAAATGCAACTATAAAATTGAAACAACGTGACAATCAGGGATTGCTCTTTGCAAACATTCGGAACACATGACAATATACAAACACGACTAGAACCACATAACAAAAAATAAAACTTCCTACAAGGGAAGAAGACTTAATACTTCCAACAAGGAAGACAATGTAAAACTTCCAAAAAAGAAAGACAAACTAACTAAAGAGAAAAATTAAAGAAAAGACCAACCTAGTAGTCGTACAAATCCACGAATGATCGTTGAGAGAGATGTACCACAAAAAAATGGAACATATCCTATCATTTCTGAATAGATATGTAGTTTATTGAATAAATATAATGAAAAAAATGTATTTGGAACCATCACCGATCTTAGAAAAGATCGGCGATGGTTTAAGATCAAGAATCACACGAGAGAATTAAAGGAAAAAAAAATAGTGTTTGAGTGGTGGCGGCTCTCTAGAGTCTTCAACTAGTAGTGGCGAATCTAGGAGGGGGGCAGGGTGGGCGGTCGGCCCCCAGACCCCCTTATAGTGCCCATATATTTTTTATGCCGCCTCCACTCCTCGCCCACGCCCTTCGCCCCCCTACCCCTATTCTCGACACACCTTTTTGATAGACTATAAATATAGTATGTGAAGTTGCTATGTATTTGGAGTTTTTAGAGTGTGTATTTTATTATGCCAATTATATATTGTATAGTGCAATTTAAAAAATAATTTGTATGTATATAGTTAAGTAATAACTTACAAAAATTTTATAAAAAACTATAACTCTAAATGAGTCATATACATACTTGTTGGAATGGTCTCAAAGTCTTATTTCACCAGAATTTTACGGATGTCGATTCTGAGTTGCGATTAAAAAGCTATGGGCAAACAACTTGAGTAAAGGCAAAATTTGCACTTAATTAGAAAGTTATGGGGTTGACTGCAATTGTAAAAGATCTTTTGCAAAACGTAAGGAAAGATGGATGGGGTTCATCGTTCGAGGAGGTTGATGTATTTTTTCATATCGTGTTGAGATTTTTATTGTTGCAGTTGATTTACTTTTTTCTGAGATGAATAATCGATTCACTGAAGCTTCCACAGAGTTATTGAGATGCATTGGTTGTCTTGATCTAAGAAACTCATTTTCTAGATTTGATCATGATATGTTTCTTCGACTGTCCAAAATTTATGGTAATGATTTCTCTGCACATGACTATGTAATCTTGGAATACCAACTTCAAATATACATTCATGATGTGAGAAGAAGTACATTATGCACTTTTAGGTTGTAATAATCATGCAAATCTTGTCGTGAAGATGATTCAGACTCAAAACATTTGGTTTTTTCATTGGTTTACCGCTTTATCGAGTTAGCATTGATCTTACCAGTGACAAATCAATGGTTGAAAGAGTTTTATCGGCAATGAACATTATCAAGACAAGATTGCGAAATTAGATAAGTGATGAATGGTTGAACGACTTAATGGTGTGTTATATTGAGAGATACATATTTATAGATATAGATGAAGAAAAGATAGTGCAACATGTTAACATGCAAAATCGTAGGATTCAACTCCCCTCAGGCAAAATTTGGTTGTATTTTTTTTTTTTTTTTTTATTAAAAGGGAGCTTACCAACTCAAGTTACAATGAACACAATCTAGGGAACAAATTTAGCGGTATTTTTAATTTACATTGCAAATTATTATGATTTATTATTACTAATTTTTTAACTAGTTTAATTATTTGTTTGAAAAAAAATTAGGGTTAGTTATAACCAATTGGGTGTCCCAATGGTTTTGGTATAATGTTTAAAAGTAAAGAGCCATGGGTTCAAATCTTGGTAAAGCAATTGTTTCTTTCTTATCAAAAAAAAAATTAGGCGAAAGTTCGCCCCCCTAATAAGATTTTCTGAATTCGCCCCTGCATACTAGCTATGATGTCATATTATAATGTTGTTGATATGACCTTGGGTTTTAGGGTTTACTAGTCAATGGGCACGTGCTCCGCACGTGAACCGATTTTTTTTTTTCTCAAAAGAATATTGATCAAATATCACTCTTAATGATACATTTTGATGCTAAATAAAATCTCGTAAAATAAATTTTTTTGGTTAGTCAAAAACAATTTCAAAATGTCACAGATTTATTTTCGTGATTGTAATTCATATTTTTTATTATTTAATATTTTATTAGATTTGCCTCAAAAAATATTTTATTAGATTTAAAAATTTTCACAAATATATTTCTCCCTAAAATCGAGCAAAAAAAAGGGCGATATCAGCTAAAAAACCAATAAAGAAAACAAAAATTATAAAAAAAGGTGTGGCGAATCCTAATTTGAAATATGAACTTATGAATGGTAATTTACAATGATCATCAAGTACATAATAGAAATGAAATTGCATCATCTGTAAAAATGGTTTATAATATTAGCAGTGGACATACAATGGTTTCAGAAAGAGTGGTAGTCTAACTTGCATTGCAAAGAAAATACATCAAAAGTTAGTGATGGGTTAATAATTAATAATTTTACATCACATGGAAAATAGTTTATTATTAATATTAGTAGTGAACATATACAATAGTCTCAGAAAGAGTGATGGGCTTACATTACAAAGAGAATACACAAAAAGTTGGGGACAAATCTCACAGTGACCTCAATATGTACTTGAAGATATGTGAAAATTCAACCAAAAAAAAAAGTGTATGAAGATGCCATGAGTCCTTTGGTCAATCCTTGTCTTAAAACCTGATTCTTATATCTTGCGATCACTCTCTCAATAATCTGAACTCTTGGTCATCTTAAGCACTAATTCCTCCTGAGAATATCAAAGGAAACATGTACAAAATTAATTTGGTCCACCAATTTGACAAAAAATAAAAATAAATTCATGGTTGCTTCAATATGTTTGATGAAATTATTAATTGCAGAGAGCACCTTTGATGCATTGGTTTGGTAAATCCGCCAAATCCAATCTCCCGTAGATGAAACTATAATGAGATCTTTAGTATCATGTGATGAGCATCTCAAACCCACTTGTGAAGAACATTTCAAATGCTGTTATTTTAGGAAGTGTTGAATTTAAAAAAAAAACGCAATAGAGATTGTATTAAAAATGAAAAAGCAACCTTGATCACACCACGATCATAATGTATGCCGCTGTTCATTGTCCCATTACCAATAACACTGGATTAGAGACCTCAATGATCACATAAACACAATTCAAGCATGGACACATCCTTGTTAGTCCTTGGCTTAAAGGAAACACCAACCTCCATTTTTTTTTTCCAAATTCACTCCAGATTGGTCAACTCTCTCCTCCTCCTTTTCTTAATTGTTGTATTCAGTTTTGGTAACTAATTGAAATTTGAAATCGATAAGGCATGGTTGGAGAGTTAAACATCCTTATAATTGTGCCTTGTGCGAGGAAAGAGACGTTGAGAGATGGAGTGAGAGCACAAAATCAATAACTACCAATCAGTTTCTATTTAGGTAGTTATCAAATATGGAGGTTGAGAAAAATAAGGAAAGTTTTATTTGAGTATATTTTGTTTACCCAAAACACCCCTATTGTTTAGTTGTCATTTATTTTTCAAATCAATAAGAAAAAATAAATTAGAGGTAATATAAGAAATATTAAAAAGATATAATTAATAGGATCCCTGGGAGGACTGCCGTTATATATAGTATAGAAAGATATAGATATTGATTAATTTGAAATTTCTATTTTTCTTATTAAAGAAGTTTCTATGTTTATTATTTAGTAGGTTTCTTACTTTTTAATAGTTGCTACTTAGTTACTAGTTTCTATTTTAAAGGAACCTGTTAGTGGGAAAGTTTCTATGTTTTACATATGGTAGGTTTCCTATTCTTTTTTTTTCTTTACTTTTGTAAGGAAATGTAGGTTTCCTATTCTATTTGTTATTTAATTAATGGTTTCTATTAATTTATTGTTGTTGCTATTTTTGATTGTAAACAAGTCTATAAAAGACCAAATAGAGTAAAGAAGCAATAAAGTTGTTATTGAGTGCAAAGAAAGACCAAAGAGAAGAGAGTAAAGATTGTCATTGAGTGCAAAGAAAAACCAAAGAGAAGTGAGTAAAGAGGTTTCATGGACTGCTCTCCTCTCCGTTTCACGTCTCCTATCCTTTCTCTCTTTCTCCATCATTTTTTCTTCTTTTTTCATTCTTTTTCCACAATTAAGATAGGTCGAAGCACAAACTCGACCGTGTCTAGACCAGTGACAAGTTCCCAAACCAAGGTTCATAACAATTGTCTCCTTGTCCTTGCAAATTCTCTTGTATCGTTGTGTTATTTTGTTGTTAAATTATGGATGGACGAAGAAGAAACTTGAAGGTTCTACTTGACTCAACTCTTTTCCAAATACAAGGGTTTGTGTTGGCATAAACTTAGTGATTAGATAGTGGTTTCCACTTTCTAATATACTAATAGTCCTATTTGTTCCCTTCATTTTGGACCAACTTTAGAGTATTCAAACTAATAATTCTATACTCTTTAATAGAACTAAAATAGTAAGGTAGCTATGACTCAACAACTTCATTGATGTGGTTCATGTCATATTTTTGTGCTTTATTTTATTGTCAGACCATGATGTAAATATTGGGCCCATTCACGTCTTTATCCGCGGTTCCGTGGATCTCACTAGTACCGATACTGTCCCCAACTTAACCACCTTGCACTCATAGGTGTGGGGTTTTACTCCAAAAGGCCTCGATACTAGTTAAGGAGATATCATCACTTATATACTTCTTTATGAAGTTTCACTTATCCGATTTGGGACTATTATTTTGGTCAACAAATCTCAACACTCCACTTTGGACCGAAATCCATCCATGGTGTTCTCGACAGGTCCCAATCAAATCGTCGGCTCTGATACCACCATGTTAAATTTTCATGCCTGCGGCACATTATCCACAAGCGGCCAACCCGCAACACTTCTCCGTGAGCCTATGATCTCCGTCAACACCGATATTGTCCTCAACTTAACCACTTTTCAAATTCTTAGGTGTGGAGTTTTATCTGAAAAGGCCTCGGTACTATTTGGGAAGAGATAACCGCTTAAGTACTTCTTTATGAAGTCACACTTAAGCGATGTGAGACAATATGCCGCATCCATGATCTGTCATCGCTAATGTGGGACTATATGCCACATCCATGATCTGTCATCGCTACATCTTGAGGGGAGACACAACTCGAGGAACCACGACTACCAACAAACATACTTTGTCCCAGCCGAACCATCGGATCTGATACTATTTGTTGGGTCCACTCACGTCTTTATCCGCGGGGCCATAGATCTCACTAGTACCGATACTGTTCCCAATTTAACCACCTTGCACTCACATGTGTGAGGTTTTACTTCAAAAGCCTTGGTATTAGTTAAGGAGATATCATCACTTATATACTTCTTTATGAAGCTTCACTTATCCGATGTGGACTATTATTTCGGTCCACACATCTCAACAATAAATAGACTCATCCGCTATGACTTCATCAGATTGTCCTCCTTGCAAACCTCAATCTGGAACCATTAGTTGCACACATGCGCAATGAACAAACTTATCCCATCAATAATTGTAGGTTGTTCTTTGATTTCATATTTTCATAGTATTTTAAAGGAAGTGAAGGTGTTTGTCAAACCTTTTCTCTGTTTACTAATTTTTGCTTAATAGTCAACTTTAACTACCAAATAGGAAATATTGGGTTTTGTATAAGTTTGTATCCTAATGGAACTTGGTGTGTGATGTGAGTGTGCTTTTGATTACTTGACACAATCATTTGAGTTGCCATGTGATCACCAGGTTAAGAATGAATCGAAGAAAACGAAGTTATCAGCCTCTTTTAAGAAGTTTCTTAAATTTCTTCTTTAGAAAACCTTTTTAATATTTTGGAAAAAAGTGGGAGATTGCATAAATATCTGTCATTTTATTTTTATTTCTATAATGGTATGTGAAATTTGTCAGCTTTATTGAATAAATGAATCTTGTCAAAGTGAAAATCTCAAGCTACTCTATATGTGACTTCTTAAAACTGGATTGATCCTATAAAAATGCTATTCTTATTACCTTGCGTTTAGTCTTGACTCTTTTCCCAAACTAGTCCCAAACTGATCAAGTGAATGATTTCTTCCTCACAAGCATGGGATTAAAATGGAAATCAATCTTGAAATCGTTTGCATATGTTCATTTTTTCTTGGGTGGAGAAAGCAGTTAAAAGTTCTTTGGATTGATTTAAAAAATAAAAGCACTCTATGTTGTAGAGAACAAATTATTTCCAACTCCTTGATAGTCAATTTGACTCTTTTTGAATTGTCTAAGTCTGAACATTTAGATTTCAACTTGATATGTTACATCCTCAACCTAATATAAAATGTTAACAAAGGTATACTTCTACTTATGAGGGGCGAGCACAGTGCCTAAATTATCTTGGATCAGAAGATAAGGCCAAACAACTAAGTAAGATATACTATGCCTATTACTAATACTTAGGACAAGCCTTTTTTACTCTAGCTAATGCCAAACAACTGAGTAACATATAATATGCCATCTACAAATAGTTGGCATAAGGTTTTTTCTAGGTTAATATTTACATAATAGTTGAGGCATGATGCTTTGTAACTAATTTACGAAGAGAAATTCTAATGCTAAGACGATTTGATGTTGCTTCTCAATTCTTTTTTCTTTATAGGGATGGATTCTTCTTTGCTGTAAAGGAGGTCTCCTTACTTGACCCAGGGAGACAGGCCCAACAAAGCATCCATCAACTTGAGCAGGTTAGAAGGCATTTAGTATATTTTTGTAAAATGTGTTTAATTTTTCATCTTGTAATTTTATTGAGAATCGATTTTTTAGGCAATGCATGTTGTTGAGCACCTTTTGTGGAATGATAGCAATTGTCATATTCATGATTACCATTTTGCTTATTATTATTCCCCTCTTATTGATTCAGGAGATTGCTTTGTTAAGTCAGTTCGAGCATGAGAACATAGTGCGATATCTTGGCACGGACAAGGTACTGCTTTTCTTGCATTGTGTTTGCAAATTATTTAATTGATTGTTGATAGTATTTTTTTTTTTTTTTTTTTTTTGAAAACGATTGTTGATAGTATTATATTGGGGGTTTTGCACTTGCAAATCTTCTTTTCCCATTTTCAAATACCTACCTTCATTTGGAAGAAGGAAACTTGAGGTTTTTTTCATTTGCTTTTGAGCCTATGGAAATAAATAGTATACAAAAATAGATTCCATCTTTATGCATTTTCCCTAACTGGTGGTCTTCGCAAGGAAGATATTGAGACCATTGAACATTGAACTTAGCATCAGGTATATCTTCGTCATGGATTTGATGCTTTCACTTGTTTTTACCTTTAGAAGTTCAAGCATACCTAAGGAAACAAAGTGGTTGTTGTATCAAACCATTAAAGATAAATAGTGATGGTTGGCAAGCTTCTATAACTTTTTTTATTTTTATACCGGTTATGTGATTAAACATGATATTACAAGGGACACGAGTTGCAACATTTTTAAGGCCAAAGGTGACCACACGCCAAACCATTGGACCTATCACTTGGTCGATACCTTGCTATCAATATTTCTTAGGCCCACCTTACTATCAATTACTATAAACGAGTATATACCCAAAAAAGGTTATTCAACTTAAACGCGGGTCGGTCTGGCGGGGCTGGGCTGTGCCGGCCCATCGAATACTTGGGCTTTAATGGACTTGGGATGGGCAAGGAGTACATGGTATTTTTTAAAGCCAAACCTGGCCCACGTTGGATGGGGTTGGGTGGGTATGCAAGTTCATGAACAGGTATGGTTCAAAAGCATACAAGTCATAAAACCCGGATACTGAAGCCAAACTTGTAACTAGAGATGTTCACTTTGATGAGAAAGATGGTTGGAATTGGACATAGATAGAAAAAATCATTTTAGGGCATATCTTGCTTAGATTTGATGGTGAACCAGCAGCCAGGTTTAAAAAAAGTGATAAAGTTGGTATTGTTTAGCAATTATCTTCTAGTCTATATCTTAGTTTTTGGTTGTAATTGACTACTCTTCATTCCTTTTATTTATGTGCATTGACTCATGCTGATTGCTTTACATGCATTGGTTGGAGATTGGACTGAATTTCACCAAGAGACTGGAGGTTGGACTGAAAAAACCAGTTTGAGAACATGACTTCCCCATAACTTTGTGGTGTGTTGAATTAGAAAAATAATGTGTTTGCCCAAACTCCAAAGTTGAACAAAATAACAATAAAAAAAGTCGAATAATGTTCACCACAAACCAAGACTTGGTTTGATAAGAAACTTATACAAACACCAAAAGCTCTCTAGCTTGATAAGTTCACCAAGAAAACAACACCACAAGAACTCATATGCAATGGTGCAAAACCCGTTTCAATGGAGAAACAATAACTCGATAATTCAACTCTCTTCTCTTCTCTATTAACTTAATAAAGTTTTTGCCTTTATATGGGCTACATCTTAAAACCTTAGTAGTATTTTACATAAATTAAATTTCATAACCCTATCACTTTCTTAATGCAACTTAAACTCAAAAAGATAATCAAGAAGAGATTTTAAATCCCTAAGAACACTCCTAAGAATGTCCTAACTAGATGTATAGAAATCCATGTGCCCAGAGAGTGTTGGGGCACACGCGCACATGTGGGTAAATAAATGGAGTTGAAGCCCATCTTTGCACAAAACCAATTGGATTAACACCACTTATATACCACACCAACTTGTTTTATATTTCCGATGTGGATTATATATTCCAACACTCCCTGTCAAATGCAATTGGGCCTGGACCAGTTGTCACTTGCCATACACAAACCTACTCTTAGGGATCCGTACAAACATCCTAGGCCTACTCTTATAGGCTTCTAGGTCCACAAATGGGTTTAAACTCCACTGCTAGCCCAACCAGGTCTTCAAATGCAAGCCAAGAATCATCTCTCTCTGATACCATATAGAAATCCGTGGGCCCAGAGAGTGTGGGACACATTTTCTATTATAGTTGTGATCAAATATTAATAAAAACTGACGTATGACTAGATTAAGAATATATAGTTGTTTGATCAAACCTAAGTCGGAAATTAGACCCAGGTAGTTGGATATGAATTTTCATGTGTTAGTTGTAGAAATATATTAATATTATATGTATGAAAAAGCACAACTTTTTTTGTTATTTAAGTGATAGCTAGTCTACAACACGAAGTTTTGAGAACTGGTAACCACTAGCAGGAGATGCAACACATCATTCCCTACAAGAGCATTTGAATGCAAGGAAAGTACGTTCTTGAGCAACTTAGTGCATGTTGGATGTTTTCCAGTTTTATTGTATTGTATTATTAAGAGGGAGCACTAAGACTTTAGGGATTGAGGCAATTTGTTGGATAAGATATTACAATTGTAGGCATTAAATCTAGATCCTTGGTTTCAAATGGTTGGGTTATTTATTATATTGCATACAGGATAGTTGAAGTGGCTAGGTTTAGCCAAGATAAAATAGATCAGGACTTCGGTCTATATAAAATGGTGTTTGATCAAATTTGAACTCAAATGGTATTCGATTGGCTAAAAGACATGTCTTGAAAAAAGAAGCACGATGTTCGAATGTCTTCCAAATGACTTAATTTGGATTGCTTGATCTCATATATATATATATATATATATATCCAATCGAACATGATATGGAGGTGCATGGGAAGGCTATGTATTTTTATTGAATAAACACTAAAAATGATATAGAACAAGGTCAAGGCATCAGAATTGATCACCATTGTGGTCATCATCATCGACTACAACAACAACAACAACAACAACAACAAAGTGTAGTTGGCCACATGGATGAAACTCGATCTTTGACAAGTTTGTCTAGGTGTATATAATATCAACATTAACTCTACGACCCCATCTTTTGTCAAATTCGTTGCCCATTGGTTACATATTGGATAATCGTTAATTGGCCTTTTGTGGGAAACTCAAACTTATGGTATTTTTCTTTCTCTCTTTCTTTTCTTCATATTAACATTATTGTTTCTTGCTTTCTTTTGGATGGGGTGAACATGTTCATCATCCAAGTGCTTTGGTTACCGCTTTTTTTTTTTATTTATAGGAAACCAACTACTCTTTATTCCTCAAATTCATCCAAAATTACATATTCTCTGCACATAATAAGATGTATAGATTCAATTATAGTTTTTTTCTTAGCGATACAATGATTTGTTTTGGTGTCTTGAGCTTCTAAATTGTATGTTTGGTTTAAAATATTACTTTTATCTTTATTATCTTACAAAATGATAAAATTGTTTGCTTTCCCTAGCTTTAATTTTTATTTTTGGGTTTCTTGTCCCACCATTAGATTATGTTGATTTGATTTACTTCATCCTTTTTATCTTTTAGGATCATGAGAAGCTCTATATCTTCCTTGAGCTTGTGACGAAAGGTTCTCTTTCTCAACTTTATCAAAGATACCATTTGCAAGATTCTCAAGTCTCTGCATATACAAGACAGATTCTTCAAGGCTTGAAGTATCTCCATGACCGTAATGTAGTTCACAGGTGTGCAGCGTGATCTTATTTTTTGTATTTGAAGTCTAAATATGCATTCCCTTAAAATTCTGTTCTATGTGCATCAAAGAAATCTTGAAAACGCCAAATGTCATCCTATTTATGCTGCGAGTTGCTGTTTCATAGGGGCGAGAGGCATTACTTTCCCGTATGAAAATGTTGTATTCAGTTCTTACCATCCAACATGTGTGAGATATTGGAACTTTTTTTTTTGATAAGAAAGAAACAATTGCCTCCAACAAGACTTGAACCCATGACCTTGTACTCCCAAACACCATACCAAACCATTGGGCCACCCAATTGGTTGGTGAGATATTGGAACTTTAGGAAGCCCATACAGACTCTAGGTGGCTATAATGTGCATCACAATTAGTGCTATTACAGACACAGTGCATATATTTGTGGTACGCAAAAAATATTTTTGCCTTAAATTATAGAATTTGTAAAGTGATTGATATAATTGGTCAATGTAAAGTCCCTGAACCAATTTTTCTCTCTCTAAATCCCACCTCTCCTTTTCTATTAACAGTGTGGTGTTTATAATTGTAGTGCTGCATATGTGATTCACAAAGACTGATCTGTACAAGTTTGTGCATCATGAGTGTTGTTAATTTCAACATTCGACTACACCTATGACTTCACGCACTAAAAATTGAGAATTAATTTCAGGGAACTGTGATTTGATGTGGGCAATTTTTGTTAAATTGCAACATTATACATAAATATAATTTGCTTCTTCTAAGCGCTAGAGAATATTTCAATTTTGTCAAAACACATTAGAAAAACATTTTTTTAATAATATTCATATCTTTTCTGTTTCTACTCTCGATCTCAAGTTTTTTGAACTTCAATTTTAATAGGGTTGAAGATTTTGGATGTCATTTCCTTCTTCAGCAGGCAATTTATTGAAATCCATTTCTTAGAAGTGAGATTGAGTTTTGGTCTTGTATCTTCAAGTATGTTTTGTTCTTAAAGATTATCTACTAACAAAACTGGCCCCAATTGGTCACTTTTCTTCCTACTAGCATTAAAGTTTGTAAATCTTGTCTTTATTCTTGAACTCTGATGGAAGTTTTGCAAAATCTCATTTACATCTAATTCTTAATTCTATGCTTCAAAAAAAATCTACTTAGTTAGGAGAAGTTCGGAGAATTTTGGTTATGTGTCTACAGCTCGGACATGCGTATTCTCTGAATTTAAGGACATGGGGATGCTGCAAAAACTGTCTAAAGATTTGCCATTTGGACACATAAGCTTAGATAGATATACTAATGTAGACGTACTAGCCTTTAAACCTATGTTTTTTTCTTATTTTTCATCTCTTATTTTATGTATACGTACTAGCCCTAAACCCTAAACCTTTTTGTTTCTATTTTGCATTTTGCATCTTCTTTGTACGAAGACTTTTAAAACGGCATGGCCTTATTCTTATCAACACATCCCCATCAATATTGTTATGTATGTATATATCTGCATGGATGTACTCTCTCTCTCTCTCTCTCTCTCTCTCTCTCTCTCTCTATATATATATATATATATATATATATATATATATAAAAAAAAGGAAAAAAAATGATTTTTGACATTCTTTTGGTACATACTTTTGCTACACAATGGTGCACATTCCCTTGGAATTCATGCGACACACATCCCAATCAAATCTACACCATTGTGTAGCAAATGTATGTCTCCTAGAATGTTAGATTATCATCTTCCATGTATAAATGATTGGAGCTGTTCAGTTGGGGGGGATGGGTTGATGGTGTGTGGTTGATAGTTGGAAATGGGGGGTCACAGAAAGGAAAGAGAAATCAGCTTTGGGAATCAGCATATGGACAAGGGACAAAGAAAATCTAAGGTGTATGAATGAGGTGCATAATTTAATACAGCAAAACCTTCATCAAATAATCACGCTGCCAAAAGATTATACCTTTGCTTTCATTGGATTATTGTGGGCAGTAGAAAATTGTTAAGAGTTTGAGTCTCATATTTAACGGCTAATCTTCTATCAGTTTTTTATTTAGAAACACCAAAGGAAAAGGAATATCAGTGGATTTTTATTTTTCACAATTGGCAATTCTAATACGTTGTTGCCTGTTGGAGACATCAATATAAGCTATATAATTTCCTTTTTTATGGTCTAGGGATATCAAATGTGCCAACATATTGGTGGATGCAAATGGATCTGTGAAGCTTGCAGATTTTGGGTTAGCGAAGGTATATACGTTTATCGTCAATTCAGCTGAGCATTTGTAATACTGATATTTTGTTAGACTGATCTTGTTTTTTCATCATACCATGTGATTCTCAGGCAACCAAATTAAATGATGTAAAATCTTGTAAAGGAACAGCATTCTGGATGGCCCCTGAGGTTGGTTTCTTGCTTTCTTAATATTATTCAATGCCTTTTTTATCAAACAAAGTCCTAGTTTAGCAAACAAAGTCATGTTTTTTTTTGTCATTTATGCCACTTCTGAATCAGTGAACTTTCCATTATATGTATATATATGTTTATTCATTTGCATGTAAATCAAGAATTTATATTTATAATTTATAATTGTGATTACAAGTTATAACTATCCAACCAATTATATTGATCGATATTAACTTTCTTTGCACTGAACTGATGAAACAATACTTAGTCCACTAGTTTAAAAAAGCGCGAGGCGTAACTAAGGTGTTTTGTTTGAGAGAGGCGAGGCATAAGCCTCAAAGCGGAATGAGGTGTAAGCCTCAGTTAATTTTTGAAAAACCATGTAAAATATTGTCAAAAGCTCAATAAAGATAAATATTCACAAATACAATTATTATAAACAAATAATAGTACTTAATAAGATAAAAACAAAGTAAAATAAGTAAATTTGACATACCTAACCTTAGAAAATGCTTACTAACAATGTTAACAACAAATATCCTGTATAAGATTTTGAAATGAAAATGTGGATGTACCCAATAATCCAAAACATTCTTGAATCATAATTTTCAAACAATGAAAGTAAAGTTTAAACTTCAAAGCAGTGATATAAATCTAATGATTAATGAAAGACATGCTCATTTAGATATTGAGTCAAAATCAGATATTATGGTTCGAAACTTAAAATGAAATCTTCAATAAGTTTAGCGTAAAAAATTAAAATATTAAGCTTTCAAAGCATGTGACTATATGCCCAAATCAATTATCCTCAACCTCATGTGTCTTGTGGTTCATTGATAGTAGGGGGAGTCGGGGAGCCAGTTAAGGAAATCATAATCATCTCATTGACCTTCATCTAAATCAACATCATCATCTCCTTAACATTCAAAAACTTTCTCCCAATTAAAAGCTGCCCTAAGTCACCAAATTGATTGAATTGAATAATGGGTGAATGAGTGTTGCAATAAACACACATCGTTGTTGTTACAGCAACACACATCGTTGTTGTTACAGCAACAATGAGTGTTGCTGTAACAACAACACTAATCATTGAGTTGCTGTAAGCTTGTAACAGCAACGCATTGTTGCTTTACAGCAACTACAACAACTAATTGTTGCTGTTACAGGCTAACGTCGTCCTCTAAAAAAAATAAAAACGAGAAAAAAGGAGGAAGAGGAGGAGAGGAAGGAGGAGCACCGCCCACACCGGTTTCGTTGAGATGAAACATGCAACCACCCAAATACGATTTGGCTTTAGGACTAGGGCACGATCTTTTAGTGTAGAAAACACATAATGGCATTTTTGTAAATAACTTGTACTTTAAATTAAAAAATAACATAAAAAAAAAAACATGGCTGAGAGTGCCTCAGTATGCATTGTACAAAGGTGTATGTATTAGTCATTTGAGGCGTACGCCTCACTGAAAGTCATTGAGGCTTAAGCCTCGGTATGCATTTACCAAAAAAACACTAAGGTGAGCCTCAATGTGTACGCCTCAATGCGTTTTTTTAAACATTTTTAGTGGCTGCATTGTTGGCTACAACAAAAAGTGGAAAAAATTTCCTCTTTCTATTTGCCAATATCAAACAAAACAGAAATTAATGCTGATTCATATTAATCTTGTCTAGTATCTTGACGCTAATTATTTTAGAAGTCTATCAAAAGGTACTTTTAGAAAATAAATAATAATGATTAGCATGTAAAAGTCCAAGTGCCATTGTGCAAATAACCTGCAGAGGGGATGGCAATATATAGCCTGGTGTACAACATTAGAACTGATGACAACATCGGAAAAATAATGATAAGTGCTCTTAACATGAAAAATAAATATAATCATTTTTCCTGGATCGCTTTATCAAGTTCTCCTGTTCAATAAGTTAACCGTAATAATAAGAGGTATATTGGAATTTCATGTCTACATTTTAATTGAATTCTCAGAAAATGCATAACAAGAATGAAATACCTTTCCAAATATGAGCTATTAGAAATATGGAACTTGCTCTCTAATGGTAGATATATGCAAGAGGGAGCTTTCTCCACAAACTGCGAGTCCTTGGAAAAACTATTATTGAACTTGCTTTGATGTTTACAAATGTTCATTATTTTTGGCGGGTTTTTTTCCATCCTCTACCTGCAGTTTCCGTTGGTTTGTGCAGTTAGAGAATTCTTGTTCTTGGCTTTTTAGCCTTTCCTAAATCTCTGTTTCTTATAGTTGTTCTTTGATAAGTTGTCATCTCCGGTTATTCAAGGCATTGTATCCTTGACATTTCTCTTTTTGTGGACCATGCTTGCTCCTTTCATAAATTTAGTCCCTGGCTTGTCAGTTTCATGCTCTCATTTGGTCTCCTAGAGTTTCATGCAATCTTATTTACATAATTCTGAGAAATGTGCATGACTGGTAACTTGTGGCTTTCTATTGACAGTAACTCATTTGATTAACTCATTTGATGGCATATAGACATCTTTTATTTTTTTGTTGTGATTTAATGTTTCAGTTTTATGCGGTTAAGATTATAGACAAATGTCTCCAAGAGATTCTTTTGGAAGGTAACTTTGGTTTGTGTTGAGTGATATCAAGGAGTCATGAATTTTTCTGTACCTGTACCGAGTCTCTTTATCTCTAAATAGAATGTTTCCTTCCAAAAGGAGTTGTTTGTATGAACAGCATTGGGAAAAGAACTTCAGCACATGTTTTTATCTGGTTATATTTAGTAAGGGAACGTACTGGTTGTGTCAAAATGGGTTTGGGCCAAAATATTAGCTACTTCGTCGAAATTTGGGGATAATTTTTCTCACCATTGTCTTACCCAACAAGACTTGAGATTCGATGGTTAATCTTCTTGATATGATTATATTTTTATCCACTATGACTCCTTTCAGGCTTCAGGGCCTCAAGGGTTGTTCTAAACGTGCATTCCAGAAGTTTGTTTATTTTATGACATGATTTCTGGAAAGGAAATTACGAGGGATTCAACTCTAAAAAACTATGTGTCTTGCACAAAAGTTATCATGTAGCATTTTTATGTATATGCTATTAAAGTGTTGAAGCCTGGATAATAATTTTTTCTGTTTGTATCTACTAGGACTAAAATCACATTATTAATGTTTTTAGTAAGCGTTATGCATGCAATGTTTTAGTTTTATCTTCTGAAGTTGGCTTACATATTTATTCAGTACCTCTTGGTATCATATTTATATGAGCTGAATGATTTAAGATGATTTACTGCAGTATTGTTGTAAAGTGCTCTTTGGATGTCTTTTGATTATGAAATGCGCATGCAAAATAAATGACATGATTATCATTCATAGGAGTAAAATCTTTTTTATTTTAGACGCATGATTGTGAAATTGGCTGCTGAAATAATGAATAGTATCGTTCTGTTCCAGGTCAAAAGTTTAATATGTATTGGTTAATAAATGCAATGTACCTTAAGGCTAATTTTGGGATTTCTGGAATGTAGTAAGTGTCCTAAACACCACTTTTCTGCTTCAATTGCAGGTTGTAAATTTGAGGAATCGTGGCTATGGACTTGCTGCTGATATATGGAGCCTTGGTTGCACTGTGCTAGAGATGTTGACTCGTCAGCTTCCTTACTTCCATTTGGAATCTGTATGTAACATATTTAACAAACTAAAATCTTATGCTTTTGAAAGTGTTTCTTTTCAAACATGTTCTTAGTATTGCACTTGCTGGGACAACTTGTTGATATTATGACATGATATTCTGTGGCACAACAATTATTTCATATTGGGCTTCGGATTTTTTTTAGGACAAATCCGTGAAACTATCCTAACCTTTCAAGAAAGTTGCATTATATCCTAACTGTTTAAAAGTTGAAATTATATCCTAACTTTTTAAATGTTGAAATCATTTCTTAACATTTGTATTCTGTCTTTTGACTTCTTAATTTGTTGATGTGGCACTTAAAAATTATTATTTTTTAATTAAAATGGTGGGTATTAAATTAATTTCTTGAGTGCTACATCAGAAAAATTGAAAGTTAAAATAACCTAAGATACAAACTCACCCAACATACAAAGGTTAGGATATAATCTCAACTTTCAAAAGGTTAGGATATGATCTCAACTTGTTTGAAAGGTTAGGATATTTTTACCAATTTGCCTTGTTTTTATATTTCAGTTTATCTCCGTTATGTTTTCTTTTTTTTTTTTTTTCTCTTTTTGTTCTCTTGCTTGAACCTTAGTATTTCAGCAATCTGCACACTTCATTTGGTTTTCAATGGAGGAGCACTGCATCAGATTTACTGGAGCTGAGAAGTTTAATTTTCTTAAGCCTGAAACAGGCCTTGTGAAATATGGATATAGCATTGGTGTTTTTGCTTTATTCTGCTATTTGTGGCATAAAATCAGGTTACATAATTTGGTGTTCATTTCATATCCCATGCGATGCACTCATTACCTTGCGAGTTTGCAACCTCTGTGGATGCTATGGTGGGGACAGCGTAGGCTTAGCTTGGTCATATAGTGTTTGACAAGTTGTTTGAATATGTTATTTTATTTTTAATTTTTTTTAATTTTTTTTTTTAGTTTCAGGTCCCAGTTTCCCATCAATATAGCTATTTTAGAATTTCAATATCAAGAATGACTGCATTAAAACTCCACAGGCAGTGCAGAGTCTGTATGGAGTAGTAATATTTCATAACATCTTGTCACATATTAAATTAGATGTAATTTATGAAGGATATTCTATGTCATATAGTTCAATCTCCCATATAAGCATGTCCTATGTTTTATGAGAGATACATTCTTATTCAACCCTTCAGATTTTGACTGAGTATCTTGTTGTGCTTCTGCACAAAAATCTTGGCTGATTATTATGATGTTATCTCAGTTTTGCCCTTCATCTAGTCCAGTTCAATATCCACATATCTGCAGCATGTTTTCTCAATTTTGGTTTGATAACTCATATATATACTGCATAACATACATTGGCTAATCTCTTTTTAAAGTTTAATCAATCAGCAAATATTATCATCAAATAACAAATAGGATCGAGCCTACTTCTATCGGTCTATCTGGTGCTCCACCGTGCACATCTTTAATTATCCATACAAACCTTCTACTCCCTTTTGCTTTCTATTTTCATTAAATGCTTGAGTATAAAGTGTCAAATACATTTAATTCTCTATCACGTACCATAATTTCACATCGTTTTATTCCATGATAACCTACCCAGTGGACCTATAAAGAATTTTCTTCAATTCAATCTGACAATAACAATCGTATCTGCTCTTTGTTCTATTGTTAATCTTTCTGTAAGTATCGTCCATGTAGCTGGATTAATAGTGTCATTACTTATTAGTTATTTTGGAGTACTAACAACTAGACGTTTAACAGATGCAAGCATTATTTAGGATTGGCAAGGGTGAACTACCACATGTCCCTGATTCCCTTTCAAGAGAAGCACAGGATTTCATCCTCAAGTGCTTACAAGTTAACCCGGATAACCGACCCACTGCTGCTCAGCTGCTGGTCCATCCATTTGTTAGGAGGCCTTTAACATTCCCCTCAGAAGTTGCTTCTCCTTCTTCAGATTATTGGAAAAGGTCCTAAGTTCATCATCCAAGATCATTGAGGTGCTGTGATAATTGAGGTAAATACATCTCAAATTATTTTGTTCACAAGAAGGAAGTTTAATGTGCACCTTCATACTTGCCTGGATCATTTTCTGCAAGATATAATAAAAACAGCCAAAGCATACTTTCTGTTCATTTTTGGTCGTAATATTTTCTTACCAACAGATTTTTGTATCCTAAAGCTGCCAGCATTTGCTCATTTCACATGGATCTGAAGTTGTTCGCTCTTTATCCTATTCCCGGGGGCACAGAACTTGTGCAATATCTTCTTGCCAACAGATTTTCTGTTCAGTTTTAATTGATGCCATTCCCCTACGAGGAATACTCTGACTTAAAAAATAAAGAAATAACACTTTAAAAAAAAATTAACATTGTACTTTAAAAAAAATTAAATTGAATATTTAAAGAAAGACATCAAGATGATGGAGTGGTAAAAATAGGAGAAGTAGAAGTTCCTAAGGTGAACCACTTTAGATATCTAGGATCATCATAAAAAATAGTGCTAATATTGAGAATGATGCCCCATCTAGAATTTAAGCTAGATGGAAGAAATGGAGGAATGCAAGAGGTGTGATTTGTGATCAAAATATTTCTATCAAGTAAAAAGGAAAACTTTATAGGGCGGACTGCAATTAGGACAACTATGTTTTATGGAAGTGAATGTTGGGTGGTAAAGAAACAACACGTACATAAAATGAACGTTGCAGAAATGAGGATGCTTAGATGGATGTGTGATAAAACTTGTAAATATAGAATAAAAAATACATAAATTCAAAAAAAAGTAGTGGCACCTATTGGCACAAAGATTATAGATGGTCGGTTGCGGTGGTTTGGACACCCTCAAAAGATTGCCTACAAATGCCCCCAGTTGAAAACTCGATTCAATAAAAATTTGAGAAATTCAACAAGGTATGGGTTGACTGAAGCTAACTCGGGACACATTGATTAAGAGGGATTTAAATGATTTGGAAAGCTTACCATCAATTGTACTTAATCGAGCGCAATGGAAGAGTTTCATCCATGTAGCCGACCCCAACTCATTTGGAGTTGAGGCTATGTTGTTGTTGGAAAGGCATGAAATATTATAGACTTTGTCTAATCAGTTCATATATGTTTTATATAGATGGTGGAAATTACAAGTCAAAGTTATTTTGTGCTTACGGAATATGTGTAAAGCATCATATATCTAACAAGCCTTTCTTTAAACCATTCTATTTTGTAATCTAATATATTAAGTAAGCAACCGTGCTTCCTTAGTATGCCTCGGCAAATCATAAATTTATCAAATGCTTGTTAATTGTACTTACTGTGCGTGTGAAAGTTGTACAAAATACACTGCATTGACTAGACTTCCCCAAATTAATTCTTAGTTTCAAAGGGTGTAGTCTTTGCGAAATTCAGCTTTTAACTCCATCTAGAAGAGTGTGCATGAAATTGTGCAATGCCATGAAGGAATGTTTCGACAATAACTTGTCCATAAGCATTTGTAAACAAATTTTCTATCCAGGAATAGTTTTTTAGTTATATTTGGAATACTTTTAGAAGTTTATGGAGATAAATTTAGTTAGTTACAGTTTGTTGGACATCTGATCAATTATAGATTTGGCATTGATTTTGCGGCGATCTTAGAAATATTGCAAGATCTGTGTTTTACATGAAGGTAGATTGTCAAAACTGCAAATTAGAAAGGTCAGAACTTGATTAATTATTTCTTTTCTTCAGTGTAATATTTTCTCTATTTAAAGAGTGTTTTCTACTCATTAAATAGATATGAAAGCTTTGTTCTCTAATTTTTTGAGTTTGTACTTGAGCAATTTTCTGAACTAACCTCTTTCATTTTGTTGTCCCAAACTTGTTAGCCTCGTTCGATTTACAGTTGTGGTCACTTCAACTCCTTCTGCAACTAACCAAAAAATTTTGAGACCCATTCTCTCAATTTTTTGAAATTACAACCTTTCAACTGAATGAAGATGATTAACTTTGTTGGTCTCCATCCATTCATAGGTATCCGTAGAAAGGGAGAAGTGTGCCTCCATTATTAGGGACAAGGAGGATCTTGTTTGCAATAGATGAGAAATTATATGCCACTTGGGATGCTTAAAAAAGTTTCATGGTAATATGATGGATGGTTAATTCCATGAATTGAGATATCAATTCTCATTATACGTTCTCTGCAAAGAATTGTGGGATAATGTGATCAGGATATCCTCTGACCTGGGTAATCAATCTCTGGTTTTTTTATTTGACTCTTAAATTTGAACATGCAAGGCAAGGAGATGACTCCATTACAAAATACTTCAATTTTTTTAGGAGATTGTGAAAAGATCTTATCTCTTTAATGCATGTGGGTGGAAGTGTAAAATCATCAGTCATGACAACGAAAGTTTGGAATGCAACAGAATTTATAAGTTTCATGCTGGCCCCAATGTTGGGTTCAATGAAGTGTAAGGATGGAACTTCATCGTCGTACGCCCCCTCCACTCATTGTTGAAGTGTTTGCCTAGTTTCATGCTCAAAAAAGAGGTTACTGGTGAGCCAACTGGCTAATCTATTGTGATCACTGATGCTTCTGCCTATAAGGCTGCAAATGACCAGTGCAGAGGCGAGTAGAACTGTAGAAGCATTGAGTATTATGCAATTACTGCAAGCGGTGAGACTTGCTGGAAAATTTCAATTGAAAAAACAATGAGCAAGGAGAGAAGCAATCTGTGTTATGAAGTTGAATCAGATCCTCTCGTAATAGAGCAAGTTAACCGACTATATGAAGGCCAATTTCTCATCTGGTCCGTGTTTTCTGAGAATAAATAGGTATAAAACCTTAAGTGCTCTCTTGTTTACATTCTTTTCTGTAGATTGTAAACTCTTGAGCTTCAGATCAAGCTTACTTTTGAATAGTAACTATTCTTTCTTGCTGGTTGAATGCCTATTCTCATTTTTGCAATGAAAAGATTAGAATTATTTACAGCTGCTTTTCAGGAAAGGATTCATTAAAGTGACCTCCTCACCAGTACAAGTAGGAAATTTTACTCCAAAAGGCCTTGGTTCCGTTGAGGAGTGATCTGTACTTTTTTTTTTTTTCAAGTCAGAGAGATCTACACTTGTGTTTTCATTGTGAAGTTGTTCTTTAGCACTAAGGGAGTATATTTCTATTCACATATCCTAAACAGTATCTTTGGTACTGATGGATTGACGGAACTTTTAGGGAAGTCATGAGAATTTGAAACATTGTGATTTTGGCAGCCTTGTAGTACACTTGCCTTGAAGAGCCAAAGAAAGTATGCAAATCAATGCAATCACATGAATTACAGATCCGTAATTTCTTTTCTTATGGGTTAGAGGGTGGGGGTATGTTACAAGCTTAGTGGTGAGAAGGTCTTTCTCTTCGTTGTTGGTTGGGTTTCAAGGCTCTTTATCACCTAAAGTGATTAAATATGTTGAAGGCGATAGTTTTATCATTCCAAAATTTGATTTTCCCGCTTAATATAGGCAACCCTAAAAGTCACTAAAGAAGTATTTAAAATTAGGGAAATGCTACAGTGACTCACTATTGACACTCTTATGAGCACGCATCTTGATTTTTTTTTTTTTTTTAACAATTTTGTAGTCGTAATGAGTGTCTGTTACCCAGTGGGTAACCTTAGCATTATCCTCAAACACAAAATTGTAAAAAAAGTAAAAAAAAAAAAAATCAAGGTGCGTGCTCTTAGTGAGTGTCAATAGTGGGTCACTTTAGCATTTTCCTTAAAATTATTACCAAGTCATCCTTTAGTATTCTATAGTAAAACTGAACCGAGTGGGGTTTGGGCAAACTATACACGGCGTGGAACCTGAATGTGTGCATATTCAAATATGGTTTAAACCTGGTTTCTTTTCTTTAAATAAAGGAGTTTTTTTTAGGACTGAATTGTTGTAGATTTTTCATGTATTATTATGTTCTTTTTTTTATGGATATGCATTTTGTGCTTACATTCCTTTATTATGTGTTCTCATGGTAAACTTGTTTCTATGAATATTATTTTCTTATTAAATGCCTTTTATTTTTATTTAGAAGACCTGAACTGTAAGAGATTAAGTTTGCAAGCAATATGGTGACAAATTCAAATTCAGGCTTAGTTTTTGGTATCCTCCTAAGTTTAAAGACTCGGAACTACAGCTCTTTGTTGGTTTCTCTCTTATGTTTCTATCCAAAAGTTTTTTGCAATATCTGTTCATATGTCGCCTTTTGTCTTTCAAATGTCCAATGCATTGCCTAACAATGTGGAGGTTTGGCTCCAACATTCATTTGGGACTATTGTGGGACATCGGTTGAAAATTTCATCAGATTGATGGAAGAGTTTGTTTTGTGGGGGATTGATTGTTTTAAATTTCGCCAAATTTGGTGGATGATTCTGTAGGGAACTTTTGGTACAAAAGATGGCATATTGTGGCTTTCCTCTTTTGGCATATCTTCTCCACTACTTGAATGAGTCATTTCATTACCCTCTTTCCGCAGCTTTAACTCGTCTCTTTTTCTCAGTGATAGTTCTTAGTCTTTTAGCACAATTCATTCGAAGAAATCTGAACTTCCAAGTATTTTAGCAGGTGTGATATTGGACACACAAGGTTGGACCCATCATCGCTCAAAAGTACTCCTCGCTGCATTTTAGAGAAGACTAAGCTAGAGAAATTAGGCCTTTCCCTATAAAATTTCCATCATGCCCATTCATTTGGTCCTTCACTAATATTTATTTTCTTTCTTTTGATATATTTATTTGTTCACCAATTTTGTTATAAGGAAAATGCATGATTTTATCTATTTGCTTGGCAGTGTAAATTTCAGGCCTATTCTCAGGCAGAGCTCGGCTATATGAGCAGTTTGTGCAAATTTAGAGGTGAAGCATGATCAAAATGCGCAAAATCAATATTCCATCATGTGTTATTACACTGCCGTGTACTTTTCTTCTGGGCTGGCCAACTGTATTTTATGCTGGGAAATCATTTATCTGCAATTATTGAAGGGTGTGAGCCTGCACGTCTCTTTACTATCACGCTGGTAGGCTGGCAAATTAAAGTTTTTATGATTGGTGGAGTGGTAATGTGCAAGTGTATATATATGTAGTACTTATGGAAAAAATCAATTTTTTCTTGCGTCCCCTGTGAATGGTTTCTCATTTCCATTTTAGTGGTGGCATTTGCTACTTGAGTACTCTTTTTATTTTAGATGGTCCAAAGGGGCCGTGCTATTTGGAGATACAAACTGGACTTGTAGCTTTTCTATTTTGCCAACTGGTCTTGCCTCAAATTTCATTGCTTAGGTACTTCTTGCTTTTAAGTCATAGATCTTTAATTACTCTCTTTTCTTATATATGCATCATTTAATTACCTTTTTGTACTACTCATCGGTCCTACGCCATTGTAACTTTGACTATATATTCATGAATTCCAAAATAATGAAATACTGTCATTTTGATTTGTCTTATTGCTTTTTCTTATCACACTTTTTTTTTTTTTTGGGTTAAATATCACACTTATTCTGATATCAAAGCAGTAATTATTCTATTCATCAATGGAAACCAATAACTCCAATTCCATCACCATGCTTCTACAAACATAAAACCAGTTTCCTAGGCCTTGTTTGGTTGGAGGTGGAGATATCTCCCAGGAGATAACTTACAGAGAGTTGGGAACTAATCTTGTTTGGTTGTCCAACTCCCCTGTAAGTTATTTTCCAACTTAACTTACAGGGAGGGGTGTTAGATGTTTCCCCCTCCCTAGGGAGATAACTCCCGAGAGATGTATGGACATAATTGCTCCTCACAAATCTTCATTTACCCATTTTACTATTTTTTAAATCTAAACTTCTTTTTTATGTATGAAGGGTATTTTTGTCAATTCCCTCATTTTACTGTTTTTTAAAATATGTAATTACCCTGTAAGTTCAAAGTTGAACCAAATATGAAATATGAACTTACATTGTGAGTTAAATTCATGAAGTTATCTTCACTCGCACTGTAAGTTGGCAAAAATGAACCAAACGAGGCCTTAATCTTTAATGTTACTTGCGTCATTATGATAATTTGAAAATCTTATTGTTCACACAACAAAAATTTGGTGACAATTATTTTACATGGAGTCTGAGCTATATCTGTGGCATTGAAAGCAAAGAATACAACAAGAACAACAACGTAACTTCAATCCCAAACTTGTTGGGTCGGTTACACTTCTATAGCGGTCGTTTTTTTTTTTGTTTTAAGTCAAATCTTCTATTGCAATTGATTTAGTACAATTGATGGTGTGCTTTTTATATCATTTAAATAATTACTAATCAATTTGTCCCAAGTTAGCTTCGTTCTCCTTGTTCTTCGTTGAATTTGTCTAGTTTATATTGTGTCAGTCTTCTAGTGAGGGCAAATAGTAAACTAGGATTTGTTAATGGCTCTATTAAAAAACCATTTGAAAAGCTCGTCTCTTTACTTATTGCTTGTTGAAATCGTTGCAACATGGGGACACGTAAAAAGGGTTCGTTTGGTACGCCCGGCCTTGCCCGATACACTAGGTCTGCGAGGCTGACTTAATCAATCTAGGTATGCAACAAAATACTCAATCCGAAAAGATGGCCTAGAAGGAGTGCTCCACTCCAAAAGAGAAGGAACGGAAAGAGCAGGGCTAAATGCGCCTTCACGGATGCTTGCATCTGAATGACCAAAAAAAGAGAGTCGAACCATGTTTGTTTAGGACTGGGTTACCGAGGATCATCCCTCCAACTCACCGTAAGGTAATAAGACAACGTTTGGAGAAGTCAGATATGTTGGTGAGGCTGTCTTTGTCAACCTTAGCCTTATAAGAAGACAGATCGCTAAGTTTGAGATGATCTGCTTGGAAGATTCTCTCAAGAAATGTGTCACAGTTTTTTGAAATTCTTTGGACCATCGACAAGCTCTCTACTTACAGCAACTATCTTACTTCCGATTGTGGTAGCATCCAAGAGATCAATAATCTTCAACAAAGAGGCCATTTGAGTTTGAGTATTGGTATGGAGTCATGTTAAAACCTTTGAGGAGAGAACTTTGACTCTACCTAGTGGTTCTACCCTGTTCGAGCCCAAATTAGTTGGGCCCATTTAAGCTTTGGATACAAGGTGCTTCAGGACAAAAAGAAAAAGGCAATTTGATCAAAAATGTTAAAAGAAGCCTAGAAATCCAAATTTTTGACAAGATAAAGTTCTATATCACTTGATTGGCTGTGGACTTTGACGATGAAAAAGTCACCCAAAAACAAAGAATAAATGAGGAGAGTGAAAACGAAAGGGCAGCCTAGACATTTCACCGCTCAGTGTGGCAATAAAACTAGACTTTCTTCTATTAATGATGGCTTTTTGATCTATTACTCGTAGGGGTGCACGTAGATTTGGATTCAATCTAATATAGGTCAATCCGTAATCTAATCTAATTATCTCAAATTGAGAAATCGCAATTAAGTCTAGTTTATTTGTTTCGCTAGTTCAACTTGATCCAATTTACTAAATGCGACCGGACTGAATTAAATTTTACAGATTGATAATTATAAAATTAATATTTATAAAACTATAAAATTAATATTTTAAATTAAAACTTAGTTAATCCCAATGTGTAACAAAAAAGGTTATGATTAATAAAAAAAATGTTGAATATGAATTTTAATTCAAATATATTAGTTTTAACATTTTCTATATTTATTTGACTAGATAGCTTTAAAATGCATATTTGAATATGAAAAGAATTAACCTAAGTTGCGATAATTTAGATTTTCAAATATATATGAATAAATAATATACGAAGGAAGATGCTAGGTATCCTATTTGGCATACCAACCAATGAGTGCTGTTTGATACACCTCGAATGTGCATCTTGAGGTGCATGATAGCATACTTTGGAAGATGTGCCAAATTAGATGTCAAAAAGTGGATACCTCAATTATTTTTTATAGATGAATTAGTGGCATAAAAATGTTAGGAAAATGATAAAATGACTTATTTCCAACGCACACTTTGGGCGTACACCCTTGTCTTTTAGTCATTTATAGTGTATTGTCAGATGTGGGGCCCACGTCTTGGAAGACAAAAAAGAGTTGTATATGACTAAAAGACAAGGATTTGCACCTAAAGTTAGTGTTGAAAGTGAGTCATTTTATCATTTTCCTAACTTGTCAATCCATGCGGACTTTCAACTTGCAATCCAATCCAGTTAAAGAAACTCAAATTATAAAGCAATTAGAGCTAATAGATCGGCGGATTTGCAAATTTCATGAACACCCTAATTACTCACACATATTTGCTACACGATATTTGGGATCTTTTCAATCTACATTGAGATATGTATATGCACACCTCAATCCGTTGTGTGTCAAATGTACATGATTTTTTTTTGGCAAATGTGTCTAAATGTACAGCAGTTGCAGAGAAAAGATGGATACATTTCTCTGAAATTCAATAAATAGGGATGGTTAGTTTAAAATTACAAAAGTACAGCAGTTGCAGAGAAGAACAGTGCCAAAGATACAATGTGGGTGGGTTTTTATTGAAGTGGTAACTGGTAAGGGGCCTTCAATTATTGAATCAGTATAATTCCCGTTACACCCTCAACTTCCCCAATTCATTGTTCACTATATAGTGTATATAATAGGTAACCTACCACTACTACTTCTTACTGGAAACTGGTGAGTGAGTTGTTGGAAAGGAAGAGGAAAGTTTTTTTTTTTTTGAGGAGGGAAGTTGTTCGAAAGTTTTAGCACATAACACCAAAAATCCCTCTCCTTCTCGATCTCTCTTCGGATCTCCTTATCTCCCTGGTAACCATCTTCACTAACTCTATCCATTCTCTTTTTTTCACATTTGTTGTTGTTTTGTCTAAACTCCTTAAATTGCCTTGTTGTTGTTTTGTCTATTTTTATTGCTTTGGAACTATCCATTCTCTTTTTTAAATGCTTTTTGGAGTGTTCACATTTGTTGTTGTTTTGTCTATTTTTATTAATTAAGTTTTGGATTAGTTTTTAGGCAATATTGCATTTTTTATTTAGCTTTGGAACGCATTAATTCGCTGACTGGAAAATTACTTCACCTATGCACACCTGATATTCAGATTTTTGTGGTTTTTATTGTTACGGGGGTGAAAATACATTTTTTCCCCTTTAGTGTTCTTTTAGGGTATTTTTTGTAACACTTGTACATCCGTAAAATGCCTCCCTTGATTGAAGTTTCTGTCTTAATGCAACATCTTTTTGGTTGCTGCCTTAATCTCTAATTAATTAAGTTTTGGATTAGTTTTTATTTTTTATTTAGAAAGGATTATACTTATGCATTCTTTGTGAAATTCCTCAAATTCTTGATGTCTTAGCTTTAGTTTTCTGATTTAAACATCTGGTTTTTAGAATGGTAATGAAAACAACGTTGTTTTCCTCTCGAGAGCGGTTTTCTACTCTTACTACTTTTGAAGCTGGTTGGGTTCTTGGTGCACGAGTTCAAAGGTGAGAGACAAGTGAGCGATGAAGCTGTCGAAATGGGTGATTTGGAGGCCAGGTGAGTGTACACTCATACATGTATGAGTCGTTGATGATCGTTTTCTTTTCTTAACTGGTGTGATGATATTCTCTGAAGAGATGCTCGACTGATCGACTGATTTCATGCATAAGACACATTTAGTAGAGCTTTTTTAATCTTTGTCAATTCTACGTCTACTTCAGCAATCAAAACCACTTTTTTTAAAGTAATTTTTAATGTTGAGCTTCTATGGATTAATCAACTGATACAATGAAATTACAAGATCTTTAAGCTAAGGTGAGTCATTTATTTCTTAAATCTTTCTACTTCCTCTCCCCACTTAGCACCTCTATTTTTTTTTTTTTCTTATTTTCTTAAATTTGGATTGAAGCTATGTTATTGTTTCTCCAAACTTATTATAAGAGTCATCAAATTAAAATTGATATTACTAGTTACAATGTAATCATTTTCTTGAAAATTAATGTTAATCTCTGAACTTTCAAACAGTAAACGTAGAGTTTTGATATTTAACGATTATTCTATTTAAGTTTTTTTTTTTTTTTTTTTTCAACACTTATTTTTCTTCCTTTTTCTTGAAATATTGATGATTGTTGGACTAACAATAACAACTCCTACTTTCGATTCACAAATAATCTTGTAAATAATTATGATGAGTAGGGGCCGAATCCTTAGAGATTGATTAAACAAATTTCTCTCTAAAAAAAGAGAGTTTTCAAAACTGAAATTGAATAAAACTAAGAATAACAAACAGAATAGGAAGTTAAAAGAACAATGATGAGTTAATCCAAAAAAAAAAAAAAGAACAATGATGAAAAATCTTCAAATCAAAGAAGAGACTTTAGTATGCTGAGCTCATTAGTGCGAGCTTGTAACTCTTGCGAGGGCTATAAAGTTGTTGGACATTGGGCTCGACACATGTTGGTAGTCCCATGTGGGTAGTAGTCCATGTGGCAATTCCCAAAAATAAGAAGAGTTTTACTATGGATTCTACCGAGTTGAGCATTGATTCAAAAATACCCAATGTTTCTTGATAAATTGGTTATAGTCACGACTCACTAACAAGACCTAGTGATCTCTCTTTCCTACTCCCCTATATCCAAAACAAGCTCCTTGACTACTTCCATTAATAAATAACCCTAATGATTTGTTTGATTGCGATGACTAAAATGTTAATCCAAGGATTAACTTTTAGTCGGATGTTCGCTTGGGTAGACTAAGTTGTGAAACATGGATTATATAAGGTAACGGCTATTCGTACCCCTCATTTTGCTTCTCGTACCCCATTTAAAATTTTTTTACTTCGTTTACCCCACTTTTTACTTAGTTTATCCATTTTTTTTTTAAATTTCAAAAATACCCTTGCTCACCCCATCACCATCACCATCACCATCACCCTCACCCCAACACCCCTCAATCCTCCCCATTTCTCAAGTGTAGTCATTGTAAAGCACTTGTATTAGGTCACCAAGTGTCGTAAAAGTGTTTTTTTTTTTTTTTTGTTGAACAAGGTCGGATGTGGTCGCACCGTGTCTTAGAAATGAAGAAGTGTCATCCGCGGGGTTCGGTCAGACAGGGCCGACACCTTTAATGAGGTATCGACCGACTCTAACCGAGACCTCTAAAGAGATAGCGACTGACTCTAACTGAGATCTCTTTAGAGGTCTTCGCTGACTCTGACCGAAATTGTGAAGAAAACTCGATCACAGTGGGTGATGGAGGGATCTAGCTGAGACCTTTTTAAAGGTGTCGGCTGTGTGTGTTCGAAACCTCTTTAGAGGTCAACCCTGTGTGTCCAACACCTCTTAAGGGTTGTCGGCTTTGTGTGTCCGAACCTCGCGGGCAACAAAAATGAACAAAAAAATTTCAAAACTCCTAAAAAATACATGAAAATGACAAAAAAAAAAATAGTAGGTTTTGCTTGAAATCGCTTGATATTTTCGATTCCATCGAAACTTTGCCCAAAATGTAAGATTCAAGCCTCAAATCGAAGCCCTAAACCCGAAAAAACAAAACCACAAATAATACTGACTTAAAAAAGAAATAAAACCCCCAAAAAACTTCAAAATTGACATTAAAAGAGACGAGGAATGCACCTACGACATTGAATCAATGTGGTATTTCTCAAATTTTGTCGGATTTGGATTGGTGGTGAGAATGCGATTGGAGAAAGGGGTGAGTGGGGTGAGTGGGATATGGGTGAGTAGAAACCTTTTTATATGAAGGGGTAGTTTGGTCATTTCACAAATGTAGGGTATGAGAAGCAAAAAAGTGGGTTCGAATAGCCACTGGCTTATATAATCTTGTATCCTTGAGACTAAATAAAGTGAACCTCAACCCACTCACTAACTAATCCAACCTAAAGGAAATAGATATTTTCTATTTAGCCCTCCCACTTGTTTAAAACAATCCAAACATGAAGTATCATCACTAACCAGCCATGCCTCCTCTCCACCACCGCCATCACCACAAAACCAAAGTCCTCCTCTCGAACCAAAAAGGCCAGAGCACTCCTCAGAATCATCAACAACTAACAATCTCCTACTCTTGAAACCTCCCTCTCCCCCTTCTTCATCCACCTCTCTGAGACCACATTCCTCCAAACCCTCCACCTCATCCGATCCCTATCCATAGCCCTCCACTTCTTCAACTGGGCTCACTCCAACTCCAACTCTCCCCTCGCCTACTCCACTGCACCTTCCTCCAGCTCCTCACCCGCTCTCGCAACCTCAACACGGCTCGAAACCACTAAAAATCATATAAGGAGGGGTTTGGGATCGCAAGTGAGGATTAATATGCTATGTTGGGTTTTTATATGGGGAGGGGTAGAAAAGTCATTTTGGCAAAACCACTTAAAATCCTATCCTATCAACTGAACAAGTCTCCAAATTCGGATAAACCATCCATAGCCAACGAATCTGATGCAACTTAGTTCGACCCTATCAAGACAACTCATCAGCCCAATTGAAGAAACCATAACAAAGTCTCTTATGAGGTATTAGCTTGCCCTGCTTGGCGAATTAATGTATAGATTGCATCAAATCTATTGCTTGGTTCATTTCGGACACAAATAACCTCTTCCACACAATTTAAAAAATTAGCCAATACAATGAGGGGTTTCCCTCTTCCAATGACTTTAGTTCTACCATGGTTTCTTATTTTTGGTCCAATGTTGTTATGCTTAACCAATCTCTTTTCATGTTTTTTAAGGTTTTGTTTATGATTTTATCATTTTAATTTCGTTGTATTTATTTTTGTGAATCTGAAATGGATGACTATGGTTTGGGAATTGTTATACATTCTTTCTTTTTATGATAAAAGATCAATTTATTGAGATTTTATTCAGAAATGTGTAGCACACAAGTTTTTATTTATTTATTATTTATTATTTTTTTATATAAAAAAAGAATGTCCCTAAAGGCAAAGGATCTATTTTGTATTGCAAAGGCAAAAATGTAACTTAGCATATAATACGGTTTTAACATCTCGCTAATCGAACACACGTTGGCCTAATCAATTATTTTGTATGCCACTTGGACAAACATAATCGAGATTACGACCAATGCACAACAGATGAAGCGGACATGCCATTAGAGTTTAACCTATTGACAACATATTGATAGCCTTAAAATGAGAAATTACCAATTATAGATAACAAACACACAACCTTAGTTGACCTAAAAAAACACACACACTCACACACACAATCTTAGTTGTTTATCCCCAATTTTATTCCTACATAACTAGATTAGAATTACCAAGTATTGGACCTAGATATTTAACCACTAAGCATTAGAACAATCAAGCAATTATGGGTCTGATAAAACATGAGAAATCTTTGGGGGGATTGTAGTCATGTTGATTTTCAAACAATCAGACCCGTAACCGATATAGTTTAAAGAGTAAATGAGCGTTGCGTGTAGGCTGATATATAATGTTTCTCACACATACATTGGAAAAACATCTATACTCCTATGTCTTGCCTTTCCCAGAGTCTTGCGCATTGCGTGAGTAATTCTCATAACGCTGTTAGATCACTGGCTAAGTTTAACTCTGATAGTTGTTCTGGTTTTCTCCAGTAATGTCTCGGCACCATGTGGGTAACTCCCACAACGATGCCACATGCCACATCGGTGGACCCAAAAAATAAAGGGGTTTCTCTTCCATTTTGTTCCATCTAACTTAACATTTTAAAACTGCTTGGATTCCTAGAAAATGGGTCTTAGAGCATCTCCAACCACAAGACTTTATCTTCCCCTCTATTATACAGTTCTGTCATGTCAAACTCTATGTCTTTTACAACCACAAACTCTATTTCAATACCAAAACACTATTTTTTATTTTTCTTAACGTATTTTTATTAATATGAATTTTTCAAAATTTTTGATCCAATAAAAATATTTAAGAAAAATATGTACGCTTATGTTTTAGAAATATAAATAAAGCATATTTTTTTATTAAAAAAAGTTACAAAAAATATAAAAACACATGAGCTGCTTTAGCTTTCCACCCCAAATTTGGCATTCCACTGTTCATGGAACATCAAAATAGCGTGAAAATAGAGCTCTGTTGGATCAATACTGAGCGCTATTTTACCAATGGAATGCTATTATGACGTTCCATTAGAGTTGGTCTTACAATCTCAATTTGCGAGAATATGCATCATATCATCCCATTTATAACACTATCTCATGAAAACACTCTAAAACAAGGAATTAATGGAATTTCTCACTGAATTTGGGGTTAATTGTATGTATCTAACATTAATTTGACCCTAAAAACCTAGAAGTTTAGTGTTCTCATCCCTTCCTAACAAGAATCTCTAAAACTTAACTACAATTCAATAGAGAAGGGTAAAAACTTACTAAGAACACCAGTTCACTTATTTTTATCTTCTTCAAGCTCTCAATCACTCGAAAATAATGAATTCCACAATCCCTTAGCTTAACTTTGACCATTTTCCATTTCTTTGATCAATCAATCAACACAACAACAATAGTCTTCTTATCAAAGACTTAGCTCATAAGCCATCCAAACCTATCTTAGAGATATCCAACATGTATCTCGAGACAATTTGATGTCTTAGAATGATATCTAATGCATATTTCGAGACAATCTGATGTCTTAGAATGAACCCACACGTCACTGTCTCCACTTGACAACTCAAGCTTCCCATGCACCACATGACCTTCCTAGTGATCTTTGATACGTATCTCGAGATTCATCCTACGCATGTGTCTAAAGTGACACATCCCTCATTGTGACAACAATTGTCACACAATCTCTCACTCGTACATGATACGAGAACTAGTACTATTAAAGGTGAAAGACGCACTTGAGGCGATGACTACTTAAATGGCCTTAGGCGCAAGGCGCTAGGTAAGGTGCACGCCTGAGTAAAGCCTAATTTATAATGATTTCTACATATATATACGTACATATACAAACATAAATAGATATAACATGTATGTATGTATGTGTGAATTATATGAGTGCTATATGTGACATTGTTTGACCTAGTAAAGATTACAATCTATAACTAAACAACTAAACACAACACTTAGATGAAATGTATTAGCTGCGTAAAACATAAGAACAATTTAAAATTTTTAATGGTGAGGCACATGCCTCCATGTGCCTTAAAGCATCGCCAAGGCATGGAGAGGCATCCTTGGGCATATTTGAGGGGCATAGTGGGCGCCTTGCCTCAAGGTGTGCCTGAGGCGCACAAAGGCACACGCCTCAATAACACTGAAGAAAACTATCTAATGGTTTAAATAATAGTTTTGACACTATAGAACTTAATTTAATAAATTCAATACAATACAATATACACACCACACACCAATCAAACAAATGTACACACGAATCAAATCAATATGCCAATCAAACCAAGTCGGATTTCCTCATCTCCAGTTAGTGCCAGTTGAGGTTTAGGATCATTAATCATGCACATTCAGGCTAATCACCTAAATTAAGTAGGTAGGTCGTTACATGAGCTTTGCTATTTTTAGAAGTCCCACGGTTGTTGGGTGAAGGCTCGTTGATATTGTGCTTCATGTATAGAAGATACAATAAATAGATTCTGATTGTAATTTGACCCCACAAAACAATGTGTACTATTACATGACCCAAAAAAATCTTCCAAATACTTTATCTTGAACTATGGTTCATGTAAATTTTGAGATATTTAGTTGTTTTCTTTGACATAATTGTGCTTTGGCACTGCTTAATATATATTCAAGGTTTTCTAGGCCTCATTATATTTTTGTCCCATTTTTCTAATGTTTAGAATTGTTTTTCTATGTACTTATATTCATCCCTTGTATTGAAGGAGAAAGCAAAGGGGAACTCATTTTCTTAGTTGGCTTGGGAGGCATTGGAAATATTGGTAAGACTTTTTACCTCTATATATTTGATGCCAACTCGTCAATTAGCTTTTTTTTTTTTCTACAAGTCATAGAGTAGTAATTCAGGGATAAAATCATCTCATTAGTATATTTGGTTTGCCTTCATCATTATATTTGGTTATTTCATATTGATATTCACCATTTATGCTACTTGAGGTAATCATATTTTATTAATTCTAGAAATCAATGATTACATCTAAAACGAGATGAGAATTTAATGAATTTCTTACATCCGTATGAAACTAATAGTATTTAATTTGCAAAATAAATTTTTTACTTTGAAATAAGTTAATTACGACAAAACTCCTTTTGAAAAAGAGATATCAAAGTGTGGTTATGTTGATGTCGTCGTGGCACACATATACCGCATTAAGAGAAGGCGATATATGTGTGCCACCTGTAACAAACATAATGCCTTAAGATTATTTTTGTTACTGGGTTTAAGGTTCGTAACCCTAAGCCCTCTTCGAATTGGTTGAAAGATCATTCAAGAGGTGAGGTTGTTGGTGATATTATTGACACGACATTATCTTACTATTGTAGAATGTTTTAATGGTGTATTGAAAGGGGCACGATTTTTGCCAATAATAGCAATGGTTCAAATGATTTACTACGGCTTGGTGACATACACCAACCGACATAAGCAAGATCAATGAAGCAATCTCGCACGGGCTCTATTACACAAAATATGTCTTGGATAAAATTGCACATTATGAACAATTTGCAAGGAGACATTACGTCAAATTGATAAATCGAGACAATGGTGAGTTTGAGGTGCTCATTGGACGTCATGGTGATCACATACATAAATGCAACAATGCACAAATTGTTATCCTGAAGAACTGGTATCGCAGTTGCAATATATAGCAGTCGTGTGGTTTCCCTTGCTCACTCGTGTTAGCTGCATGTGCCCTTATTCGACTTGATTATACATAATTTATTGAGCCATACTACAGGATGGACGTGTATGCACAATGCTACTCCTCTCAATTCAAAGTCATCCCCGATGAGAAGTATTGACCGACTTTTACGACGAAGATTTTATCAGATCCTAGGTGTAGACGTGGCTGAGGGAGACCAAAGGGAACACGAAGGCAAGATGGATCTTCCTAATGTTTCGAGGACCTTGCGATGTGGCATATGTCATCAAAAATGACATAAACGAACAACATGTCCGAATAGAGATCGTGGTCGAGTCCCTACTAGGAGGAACCGTTGTAGTCTTTGTCATGAAGAGGGACATAACAAAAAAATTGTCCATCAAAAGCTCAACCCCCCAATACAAACAAATGAGAGGATTTGCATTTTGTTTGTAAATGGTGTCAGTTGGTAATTTCATAACATTTATATTAATATAGCATTCGGATATGTTACGTAAAGTAATATATAGGTATTTGTTAATGTTATAACTCGTACTAATGACTTGTTGTGACTTTTAAAACTACTCTTCCAATTTCTATAATCACACAGTTGTAGTGAGTACACATGGAACCAGGACCATCTGATCCTTCTCTTCTACGCCTCCAATCTACACACAGATCATCGCAAGTCTGGAGGGGTCAGGTATATACATTTAACATGTATGTGTCTAATATTTATGCAAAAATGTTTAATAAATATATATATATCTATCGACATTTTTAATTGTAAGATACATGATATGATGCGCATGCGAAGAAGACGGGGTGTCGTTGATCGACGGGTGAATTACCATTCTCGAATGATCCCTTACCTACGTTCCAGTGGCTTTTATGGGGTTTCACGCGTAGGATTTTTTAGACTTGATTGGACTTTGATCACCGCTTTCGTTGATACATGGCGTCCAGAGACACATACGTTCCACATGCGTCGTGGCGAGTGCACGATAACACTCCAAGACGTTGAGATTCAGCTCGGGTTACCGATTAATGGTATGCCTGTGAATGGAAGCACATATGTCGACTATCCCACGGTGTGTGAAAGACTACTTGGTGCAAAACCTGAACCACTTGACCTTTCTGGGAATAGAGTTCTTGTTTCATGGCTCGAACAAAATGTGCCATCTATAGAGGATGACAGCAATGAGGAAATGGTTCGACGTTATGTTCGTTCATATATTCTACAACTTATTAGTGGTTGTGTGTTCGCTGACAAGTCGAATCGATATGTACATTTGATGTTTCTTCCGTTGCTTGAGTACCTTCAAATAGCTAGATAGTATAGTTGGGGAAGTGCATGTTTGACATATTTATACAGGGAGTTGTGTCGTGGATCTCGCTTTGGTACGCACGAGGTTACTGGTGTGTCAATTCTTATACAACTATGGGCTTGGGATAGGTTTCCATTTATAGCACCAACGGGCATGCTTGTTCTTAGAGCTTGACCTCGAACATGTGATGGAGTATACATGCCCAATGACGTTCCTTTGAGATATCGGTAATAAAAATGTTTCTCATATTATTTTTAATTATTCATTGCGTCTTTTTAATTTATGACTAATTTATTGTTTTGTATACAGATGGATAGTTGCATTTTCGGTAACTAGGACTTCCACACACGTTTTATCATCATTTCGTGATGCACTTGACACGCAAAGGGAGAATGTTGTGGAGTGGCAACCATACACTGATGTCATCGAGTCACTTCCACAATTATGTACTCAAGGTCACTGAAGTTGATTAACTTTGTTGGTCTCCATCCATTCATATGTATCCATCAATTCATATGTATCCGTAGAAAGGGAGAAGTGTGCCTCCATTATTAGGGACAAGGAGGATCTTGTTTGCAATAGATGAGAATTATATGCCACTTGGGATGCTTAAAAAATTTCATGGTAATATAATGGATGGTTAATTCCATGAATTGAGATATCAATTCTCATTATACGTTCTCTGCAATGAATGATATCCTCGACTGGGTAATCAATCTCTGGTTTTTTTATTTGACTTAAATTTGAACATGCAAGGCAAGGAGATGACTCCATTACAAAATACTTCAATTTTTTGAGGAGATTGTGAAAAGATCTTATCTCTTTAACGCATGTGGGTGGAAGTGTAAAATCATCAGTCATGACAATGAAAGTTTGGAATGCAACAGAATTTATAAGTTTCATGCTGGCCCCAATGTTGGCTTCAATGAAGTGTAAGGATGGAACTTCATCGTCGTACGCCCCCTCCACTCATTGTTGAAGTGTTTGCCTAGTTTCATGCTCAAAAAAGAGGTTACTTGGTGAGCCAATTGGCTAATCTATTGTGATCACGATGCTTCGCCTATAAGGTGCAAATGACCAAGTCTTGAGGCGAGTAGAACTCGTAGAAGCATTGAGTATTATGCAATTACGCAAGCGGTGAGACTTGCTGGAAAATTTTAATTGAAAAAACAGTGAGCAAGGAGAGAAGCAATCTATGTTATGATGAAGTTGAATCGATCCTCTTGTAATAGAGTCAAGTTAACCGACTATATGAAGGCCAATTTCTCATCTCGGTCCGTGTTTTCTCGAGAATAAATAGGTATAAAACCTTAAGTGCTCTCTTGTTTACATTCTTTTGTAGATTGTAAACTCTTGAGCTTCGATCAAGCTTCCTTTTGAATAGTAACTATTCTTTCTTGCTTGATTGAATGCCTATTCTCGTTTTTGCAATGAAAAGATTAGAATTATTTATAGCTTGCTTTTCAGAAAGGATTCATTAAAGTGACCTCCTCACCAAGACAAGTAGGAAATTTTACTCCAAAAGGCCTTGGTTCCGTTGAGGAGTGATCTCACTTTTTTTTTTTTTTTTTCAAGTCAAAGAGATCTACACTTGTGTTTTCATTGTGAAGTTGTTCTTTAGCACTAAGGGAGTATATTTCTATTCACATATCCTAAACAAGATCTTTGGTACTTGATGGATTGACGGAACTTTTAGGGAAGTCATGAGAATTTGAAACATTGTGATTTTGGCGGCTTGTAGTACACTTGCCTTGAAGAGCCAAAGAAAGTATGCAAATCAATGCAATCACATGAATTACAGATCCTTAATTTCTTTTCTTATGGGTTAGAGGGTGGGGGTATGTTACAAGCTTAGTGGTGACAAGGTCTTTCTCTTCGTTCTTGGTTGGGTTTCAAGGCTCTTTATCACCTAAAGTGATTAAATATGTTGAAGGCGATTGTTTTATCATTCCAAAATTTGATTTTCCCGCTTAATATAGGCAACCCTAAAAGTCACTAAAGAAGTATTTAAAATTAGGGGAATGCTACAGTGACTCACTATGGACACTCTTATGAGCACACACCTTGATTTTTTTTTTTTTTTTTTTTTTTTTAACAATTTTGTAGTCGTAATGAGTGTCTATTACCCAGTGTGTAACCTTAGCATTATCCTCAAACACAAAATTGTAAAAAAAGTAAAAAAAAAAATTAAAAATCAAGGTGCGTGCTCTTAGGGAGTATCAATAGTGGGTCACTTTAGCATTTTCCTTAAAATTATTACCAAGTCATCCTTTAGTATTCTATAGTAAAACTCAACCGAGTGGGGTTTGGGCAAACTATACACGGCGTGGAACCTGAATGTGTGCATATTCAAATATGGTTTAAACCTAGTTTCTTTTCTTTAAATAAAGGAGTTTTTTTTAGGATTGAATTGTTGTAGATTTTTCATGTATTATTATGTTCTTTTTTTATGGATATGCATTTTGTGCTTACATTCCTTTATTATGTGTTCTCATGGTAAACTTGTTTCTATGACTGTTATTTTCTTATTAAATGCCTTTTATTTTTATTTAGAAGACCTTAATTGTAAGAGATTAAGTTTGCAAGCAATATGGTGACAAACTCAAATTCAGGCTTAGTTTTTGGTATCCTCCTAAGTTTAAAAACTCGGAACTACAGCTCTTTGTTGGTTTCTCTCTTATGTTTCCATCCAAAAGTTTTTTGCAATGTCTGTTCATATGTCGCCTTTTATCTTTCAAATGTCCAATGCATTGCCTAACAATGAAAAGGTTTGGCTCCAACATTCATTAGGGACTATTATGGGACATCGGTTGAAATTTCATCAGATTGATGGAAGAGTTTGTTTTGTGGGGGATTGATTGTTTTAAATTTTGCGAGATTTGGTGGATGATTCTGTAGGGAACTTTTGGTACAAAAGATGATATATTGTGGCTTTCCTCTTTTGGCATATCTTCTCCACTACTTGAATTAGTCATTTCATTACCCTCTTTCCGCAGCTTTAACTCGTCTCTTTTTCTCAGTGATAGTTCTTAGTCTTTTAGCACAATTCATTCGAAGAAATTTGAACTTCCAAGTATTTTAGCAGGTGTGATATTGGACACACAAGGTTGGACCCATCATCGCTCAAAAGTACTCCTCACTGCATTTTAGAGAAGACTAAGCTAGAGAAATTAGGCCTTTCCTTATAAAATTTCCATCATGCCCATTCATTTGGTCCTTCACTAATATTTATTTTCTTTCTTTTGATATATTTATTTGTTCACCAATTTTGTTATAAGGAAAATGCATGATTTTATCTATTTGCTTGGCAGTGTCAATTTCAGGCCTATTCTCAGGCAGAGCTCGACTATATGAGCAGTTTGTGCAAATTTTGAGGTGAAGCATGATCAAAACGCGCAAAATCAATATTCCATCATGTGTTATTACACTGCCGTGTACTTTTCTTTTGGGCTGGCCAACTGTATTTTATGTTGGGAAATCATTTATCTGCAATTATTGAAGGGTGTGAGCCTGCGCTTCTCTTTACCATCACGCTGGTAGGCTGGCAAATTAAAGTTTTTATGATTGGTGGAGTGGTAATGTGCAAGTGTATATATATGTAGTACTTATGGAAAAAATCAATTTTTTCTTGCGTCCCCTGTGAATGGTTTCTCATTTCCATTTTAGAGGTGGCATTTGCTATTTTAGTACTCTTTTTTATTTTAGATGGTCCAAAGGGGCCGTGCTATTTGGAGATACAAACTGGACTTGTAGCTTTTCTATTTTGCCAACTGGTCTTGCCTCAAATTTCATTGCTTAGGTACTTCTTGCTTTTAAGTCATAGATCTTTAAATTACTCTCTTTTCTTATATATGCATCATTTAATTACCTTTTTGTACTACTCATCGGTCCTACGCCATTGTAACTTTGACTATATATTCATGAATTCCAAAATAATGAAATACTGTCATTTTGATTTGTCTTATTGCTTTTTCTTATCACACTTTTTTTTTTGGTTAAATATCACACTTATTCTGATATCAAAGCAGTAATTATTCTATTCATCAATGGAAACCAATAACTCCAATTCCATCACCATGCTTCTACAAACATAAAACCAGTTTCCTAGGCTTTGTTTGGTTGGAGGTGGAGATATCTCTCATGATATAACTTATAGGGAGTTGGAACTAATCTTTATTTGGTTGTCCAACTCCCTTGTAAGTTATTTTCCAACTTAACTTACAGGGAGGGGTGTTAGATGTTCCCCTCCCTAGGGAGATAACTCCCGAGAGATGTATGGACATAATTGCTCCTCACAAATCTTCATTTACCCATTTTACTATTTTTTAAAATCTAGACTTCTTTTTTATGTATGAAGTGTATTTCTGTAAATTTTCTCATTTTATTGTTTTTAAAAATATGTAACTACTCTGTAAGTTCAAAGTTGAACCAAATATGAAATATGAATTTACACTGTAAGTTAAATTCATGAAGTTATCTCCACTCGCATTGTAAGTTGGCAAAAATGAACCAAACGAGATCTTAATCTTTAATGTTACTTGTGTCATTATGATGATTCGAAAATCTTATTGTTCACACAACAAAAATTTTGTGACAATTATTTTACATGGAGTCTTGAGCTATATCTGTCACATTGGAAGCAAATAATACAACAAGAACAACAACGTAACTTCAATCCCAAACTTGTTGGGTCGGTTACACTTCTATAGTGGTCATTTTTTTTTTTAAGTCAAATCTTTATTGCAGTTGATTTAGTGCAATTGATGGTGTGCTTTTTATATCATTTAAATAATTACTAATCAATTCGAAGTTAGCTTCGTTCTCCCTGTTCTTCGTTGACTTTGTCTAGTTTATGCTGTGTCAGTCTTTTAGTGAGGGCAAATAGTAAACTAGGATTTGTTAATGGCTCTATTAAAAAACCATTTGAAAAGCTCATCTCTTTACTTATTGCTTGTTGAAATCGTTGCGACATGGGGACACGTAAAAAGGGTTGGTTTGGTATGCCTCGGCCTTGCCCAATACACTAGGTCTGCGAGGCTAACTTAATCAATCTAGGTATGTAACAAAATACTCAATCCGAAAGATGACCTAGAAAGAGTGCTCCACTCCAAAAGAGAAGGAACGGAAAGAGTAGGGCTAAATGCTCTTCACGGATGTTTGCATTTGAATGACCAAAAAAAGAGAGGCGAACCATGTTTGTTTAGGACTGGGTTACCGAGGATCATCCCTCCAACTCACCGTAAGGTAATAAGACAACGTTTGGAGAGGTCGGATATGTTGGTGAGGCTGTCTTTGTCAACCTTAGCCTTATAAGAAGACAGATCGCTAAGTTTGAGATGATCTGCTTGGAAGATTCTCTCAAGAAATGCGTCAGTTTTTTGAAATTCTTTGGACCATCGGACAAGCTCTCTACTTACAACAACTATCCTACTTTCGATTGTGGTAGCATCCAAGAGATCAATAATCTTCAACAAAGAGGCCATTTGAGTTCGAGTCTTGGTATGGAGTCATGTTAAAACCTTTGAGGGGAGAGCTTTGACTCTACCTAGTGGTTCTACCCTGTTCGAGCCCAAATTAGTTGGGCCCATTAAGCTTTGGATACAGGTGCTTTGGACAAAAAGAAAAAGGCAATTTGATCAAAAATGTTAAAAGAAGCCTAGAAATCCAAATTTTTGACAAGATAAAGTTCTATATCACTTGAATGGCTGTGGACTTTGACGATGAAAAAGTCACCCAAAAACAAAGAATAAATGAGGAGAGTGAAAACGAAAGGGCAGCCTAGACATTTCACCGCTCAGTGTGGGCAATAAAACTAGACTTTCTTCTATTAATGATGGCTTTTTGATCTATTACTCGTAGGGGTGCACATGGATTTGGATTCAATCTAATTAGGGTCAACCCATAATCCAATCTAATTATCTCAAATTGAGAAATCGCAATTAAGTCTAGTTTATTTGTTTCGCTAGTTCAACTTGATCCAATTTACTAAATGCGAACTGGACTAATTAAATTTTACAGATTGATAATTATAAAATTAATATTTATAAAACTATAAAATTAATAAAACTTAGGTAATCCCAATGAGTAACAAAAAAAGTTATGATTAATAAAAAAAATGTTGAATATGAATTTTAATTCAAATATATTAGTTTTAACATTTTCTATATTTATTTGACTAGATAGCTTTAAAATGCATATTTGAATATGAAAAGAATTAACCTAAGTTGCGATAATTTAGATTTTCAAATATATATGAATAAATAATATACGAAGGAAGATGCTAGGTACCCTATTTGGCACACCAACCAATGAGTGCCGTTTGATACACCTCGAATGTGCATCTTGAGGTGCATGATAGCATACTTTGGAAGATGTGCCAAATTAGATGTCAAAAAGTGGATACCTCAATTATTTTTTATAGATGAATTAGTGGCATAAAAATGTTAGGAAAATGATAAAATGACTTACTTCCAACGCACACTTTGGGTGTACATCCTTGTCTTTTAACTATTTATAGTGTATTGTCAGATGTGGGGCCCACGTCGGGAAGACTAAAAAGAGCCATATATGACTAAAAGACAAGGATGTGCGCCTAAAGTTTACGTTGAAAGTGAATCATTTTATCATTTTCCTAACTTCAGTCCAATCCATGCGGACTTCAACTTGCAATCCAATCCAGTTAAAGAAACTCAAATTATAAAGCAATTAGAGCTAATAGATCCGCGGATTTGCAAATTTCATGAACACTGTAATTACTCACACATATTTGCTACACGATGTTTGGGATCTTTTCAATCTACATTGAGATATGTATATGCACACCTCGATCCATCGTGTGTCAAATGTACATGATTTTTTTTTGGCAAATGTGTCTAAATGTACATGATCAAAAGCATGTACTCGAACAATTTCCTTTTCATCAAAAGATGGATACATTTCTCTGAAATTCAATAAATAGGGATGGTTAGTTTAAAATTACAAAAGTACAGCAGTTGCAGAGAAGAACAGTGCCAAAGGTACAATGTGGGTGGGTTTTTATTGAAGTGGGTAAAGGATAGGTGGTAACTGGTAAGGGGCTTCAATTATTGAATCAGTATAATTCCCGTTATACCCTCAACCTCCCCAATTCATTGTTCACTATATAGTGTATATAATAGGTAACCTACCACTACTACTTCTTACTGGAAACTGGTGAGTGAGTTGTTGGAAAGGAAGAGGAAAGTTTTTTTTTTTTTTTTTTTTTTTGAGGAGGGAAGTTGTTCGAAAGTTTTAGCACATAACACCAAAAATCCCTCTCCTTCTCGGTCTCTCTTCGGATCTCCTTATCTCCCTGGTAACCATCTTCACACAACTCTATCCATTCTCTTTTTTTCACATTTGTTGTTGTTTTGTCTATTTTTATTGCTTTGGAACGCATTAATTCGCTGACTGGAAAATTACTTCACCTATGCACACCTGATATTCAGATTTTTGTGGTTTTTATTGTTACCGGGGTGAAAATACATTTTTTCCCCTTTAGTGTTCTTTTAGGGTATTTTTTGTAACACTTGTACATCCTTAAAATGCCTCCCTTGATTGAAGTTTCTGTCTTAATGCAACATCTTTTTGGTTGCATGATAATGCAACATCTTTTTGGTTGCTGCCTTAATCTCTAATTAATTAAGTTTTGGATTAGTTTTTATTTTTTATTTAGAAAGGGTTATACTTATGCATTCTTTGTGAAATTCCTAAAATTCTTGATGTCTTAGCTTTAGTTTTCTGATTTAAACATCTGGTTTTTAGAATGGTAATGAAAACAACGTTGTTTTCCTCTCGATAGCGGTTTTTTACTCTTTCTTGGTGCACGAGTTCAAAGGTGAGAGACAAGTTTGCGATGAAGCTGTCGAAATGGGTGATTTGGAGGCCAGGTGAGTGTACACTCCTACATGTATGAGTCGTTGTATGAGTCGTTGATGATCGTTTTCTTTTCTTAACTGGTGTGATGATATTCTCGGAAGAGATGCTCGACTGATCGACTGATTTCATGCATAAGACACATTTAGTAGAGCTTTTTTAATCTTTCCCAGAGTCTTGTGCACTGCGTAATTCTCACAGCGCTGTTAGATCACTGGCTAAGTTTAATTTTCACAGCGCTGTCAGCACCATGTGGATAACTCCCACAACGTTGCCACATGCCACATCGGTGGACCCAAAAAATAAAGGGGTTTCTCTTCCATTTTGTTCTATCTAACTTAACATACTAAAAACTGCTTGGATTCCTAGAAAATGGGTCTTAGAGCAACTCCAACCACAAAACTTTATCTTCCCCTCTATTATACAGTTCTATCATGTCAAACTCTATATCTTTTCCAATCACAAACTATATTTCAATACCAAAACACTATTTTTTATTTTTCTTAACGTTTTTTTATTAATATGAATTTTTCAAAATTTTTGATCCAATAAAAATATTTAAGAAAAATATGTACGCTTATGTTTTAGAAATATAAATAAAGCATATTTTTTTATTAAAAAAAAGTTACAAAAAATATAAAAACACATGAGCTGCTTTAACTTTCCACCCCAAATTTGACATTCCACTATTCATGGAACATCAAAATAGCGTGAAAATAGAGCTCCGTTGGATCAATACTGAGTGCTATTTTACCAATGGAATGCTATTATGACGTTCCATTAGAGTTGGTCTTACAATCTCAATTTGCGAGAATATGCATCATATCATCCCATTTATAACACTATCTCATGAAAACACTCTAAAACAAGGAATTAATGGAATTTCTCACTGAATTTGGGGTTAATTGTATGTATCTAACATTAATTTGACCCTAAAAATCTAGAAGTTTAGTGTTCTCATCCCTTCCTAACAAGAATCTCTAAAACTTAACTACAATTCAATAAAGAAGGGTAAAAACTTACTAAGAACACCAGTTCACTTATTTTTATCTTCTTCAAGCTCTAAATCACTCGAAAATAATGAATTCCACAATCCCTTAGCTTAACTTTGACCATTTTCCATTTCTTTGATCAATCAATCAACACAACAACAATAGTCTTCTTATCAAAGATTTAGCTCATAAGCCATCCAAACCTATCTTAGAGATATCCAACATGTATCTCGAGAAAATTTGATGTCTTAGAATGATATCTAATGCATATTTCGAGACAATCTGATGTCTTAGAATGAACCCACACGTCACTGTCTCCACTTGACAACTCAAGCTTCCCATGCACCACATGACCTTCCTAGTGATCTTTGAGACGTATCTCGAGATTCATCCTACGCATGTGTCTAAAGTGACACATCCCTCATTGTGACAACAATTGTCACACAATCTCTCACTCGTACATGATACGAGAACTAGTACTATTAAAGGTGAAAGACGCACTTGAGGCGATGACTACTTAAATGGCCTTAGGCGCAAGGCGCTAGGTAAGGTGCACGCCTGAGTAAACCCTAATTTATAATGATTTCTACATATATATACGTACATATACAAACATAAATAGATATAACATGTGTGTGAAAATTATATGAGTGCTATATGTGACATTGTTTGACTAAACACAACACTTAGATGAAATGTATTAGCTGCGTAAAACATAAGAACAATTTAAAATTTTTAATGGTGAGGCACATGCCTCCATGTGCCTTAAGGCATCGCCAAGGCATGGAGAGGCATCCTTGGGCGTATTTGAGGGGCATAGTGGGCACCTTGCCTCAAGGTGTGCCTGAGGCGCACAAAGGCACACGCCTCAATAACACTGAAGAAAACTATCTAATGGTTTAAATAATAGTTTTGACACTATAGAACTTAATTTAATAAATTCAATACAATACAATATACACACCACACACCAATCAAACAAATGTACACACGAATCAAATCAATATGCCAATCAAACCAAGTCGGATTTCCTCATCTCCAGTTAGTGCCAGTTGAGGTTTAGGATCATTAATCATGCACATTCAGGCTAATCACCTAAATTAAGTAGGTAGGTCGTTACATGAGCTTTGCTATTTTTAGAAGTCCCACGGTGTTGGGTGAAGGCTGTTGATATTGGCTTGTATAGAAGATACAATAAATAGATTCTGATTGTAATTTGACCCCACAAAACAATGTGTACTATTACATGACCAAAAAAATCTTCCAAATACTTTATCTTGAACTATGGTTCATGTAAATTTTGAGATATTTAGTTGTTTTCTTTGACATAATTGTGCTTTGGCACTGCTTAATATAATTCAAGGTTTTCTAGGCCTCATTATATTTTTGTCCCATTTTTCTAATGTTTAGAATTGTTTTTCTATGTACTTATATTCATCCCTTGTATTGAAGGAGAAAGCAAAGGGGAACTCATTTTCTTAGTTGGCTTGGGAGGCATTGGAAATATTGGTAAGACTTTTTACCTCTATATATTTGATGCCAACTCGTCAATTAGCTTTTTTTTTTCTACAAGTCATAGAGTAGTAATTCAGGGATAAAATCATCTCATTAGTATATTTGGTTTGCCTTCATCATTATATTTGGTTATTTCATATTGATATTCACCATTTATGCTACTTGAGGTAATCATATTTTATTAATTCTAGAAATCAATAATTACATCTAAAACGAGATGAGAATTTAATGAATTTCTTACATCCGTATGAAACTAATAGTATTTAATTTGCAAAATAAATTTTTTACTTTGAAATAAGTTAATTACGACAAAACTCCTTTTGAAAAAGAGATATCAAAGTGTGGTTATGTTGATGTCGTCGTGGCACACATATACCGCATTAAGAGAAGGCAATATATGTGTGCCACCTGTAACAAACATAATGCCTTAAGATTATTTTTGTTACTGGGTTTAAGGTTCGTAACCCTAAGCCCTCTTTAATTGGTTGAAAGATCATTCAAGAGGTGAGGTTGTTGGTGATATTATTGACACGACATTATCTTACTATTGTAGAATGTTTTAATGGTGTATTGAAAGGGGCACGATTTTTGCCAATAATAGCAATGGTTCAAATGATTTACTACAGCTTGGTGACATACACCAACCGACATATTTTTTAATTGTAAGGTACATGATATGATGCGCGTGCGAAGAAGACGGGGTGTCGTTGATCGACGGGTGAATTACCATTCTCGAATGATCCCTTACCTACGTTCTAGTGGCTTTTATGGGGTTTCACGCGTAGGATTTTTTAGACTTGATTGGACTTTGATCACCACTTTCGTTGATAGATGGCGTTTAGAGACACATACGTTCCACATGCGTGTGGCAAGTGTACGATAACACTCCAAGACGTTGAGATTCAGCTCGGGTTACCGATTAATGGTATGCCTGTGACTGGAAGCACATATGTCGACTATCCCACGGTGTGTGAAAGACTACTTGGTGCAAGACCTGAACCACTTGACCTTTCTGGGAATAGAGTTCTTGTTTCATGGCTCGAACAAAATGTGCCATCTATAGAGGATGACAACAATGAGGAAATGGTTCGACGTTATGTTCGTTCATACATTCTACAACTTATTGGTGGTTGTGTGTTCGCTGACATGTCGAATTGATATGTACATTTGATGTTTCTTACGTTGCTCGAGGACCTTCAAACAGTTGGACAGTATAGTTGGGGAAGTGCATGTTTGACATATTTATATAGGGAGTTGTGTCGTGGATCTCGCTTTGGTGCGCACGAGGTTACTGGTGCGTCAATTCTTATACAACTATGGGCTTAGGATAGGTTTCCATTTATAGCACCAACGTGCATGCTTGTTCCTAGAGCTCGACCTCGAACATGTGATGGAGTATACATGCCCAATGACGTTCCTTTAGGATATCGGTAATAAAAATGTTTCTCATATTATTTTTAATTATTCATTGCGTCTTTTTAATTTATGACTAATTTATTGTTTTGTATACAGATGGATAGTTGCATTTTTTGGTAACTAGAACTTCCACACACGTTTTATCATCATTTCGTGATGCACTTGACACGCAAAGGGAGAATGTTGTGGAGTGGCAACGCGCATGCCTGTTTCTAGAGCTCGACCTCGAACATGTGATGGAGTATACATGTCCAATGACGTTCCTTTGGGATATCGGTAATAAAAATGTTTCTCATATTATTTTTAATTATTCATTGCGTTTTTTTAATTTATGACTAATTTATTATTTTGTATACAGATGGATAGTTGCATTTTCGGTAATTAGGACTTCCACACAAATTTTATCATCATTTCGTGATGCACTTGACACGCAAAGGGAGAATGTTGTGGAGTGGCAACCATACGCTGATGTCATCGAGTCACTTCCACAATTATGTACTCAAGGTCACGGAAGCTGATTAACTTTGTTGGTCTCCATCCATTCATATGTATCCATCCATTCATATATATCCGTAGAAAGGGAGAAGTGTGCCTCCATTATTAGGGACAAGGAGGATCTTGTTTGCAATAGATGAGAAATTATATGCCACTTGGGATGCTTAAAAAATTTCATGGTAATATGATGGATGGTTAATTCCATGAATTGAGATATCAATTCTCATTATATACGTTCTCTGCAAAGAATTGTGGGATAATGTGATCAGGATATCCTCGACTGGGTAATCAATCTCTAGTTTTTTTATTTGACTCTTAAATTTGAACATGCAAGGCAAGGAGATGACTCCATTACAAAATACTTCAATTTTTCGAGGAGATTGTGAAAAGATCTTATCTCTTTAACGCATGTGGGTGGAAGTGTAAAATCATCAGTCATGACAATGAAAGTTTGGGTTCAATGAAGTGTAAGGATGGAACTTCATCGTCGTACGCCCCCTCCACTCATTGTTGAAGTGTTTGCCTAGTTTCATGCTAAAAAAAGAGGTTACTTGGTGAGCCAACCGGCTAATCTATTGTGATCTCTGATGCTTCTGCCTATAAGGTTGCAAATGCCAGTGCAGAGGCGAGTAGAACTGTAGAAGCATTGAGTATTATGCAATTACTACAAGCGGTGAGACTTGCTGGAAAATTTCAATTGAAAAAACAGTGAGCAAGGAGAGAAGCAATCTGTGTTATGAAGTTGAATCAGATCCTCTCGTAATAGAGCAAGTTAACCGACTATATGAAGGCCAATTTCTCATCTGGTCCGTGTTTTCTGAGAATAAATAGGTATAAAACCTTAAGTGCTCTCTTGTTTACATTCTTTTCTGTAGATTGTAAACTCTTGAGCTTCAGATCAAGCTTACTTTTAAATAGTAACTATTCTTTCTTGCTGGTTGAATGCCTATTCTCGTTTTTGCAATGAAAATATTAGAATTATTTATAGCTGCTTTTCAGGAAAGGATTCATTAAAGTGACCTCCTCACCAGTACAAGTAGGAAATTTTACTCCAAAAGGCCTTGGTTCCGTTGAGGAGTGATCTGTACTTTTTTTTTTCAAGTCAGAGAGATCTACACTTGTGTTTTCATTGTGAAGTTGTTCTTTAGCACTAAGGGAGTATATTTCTATTCACATATCCTAAACAAGATCTATCTTTGGTACTTGATGGATTGACGAACTTTTAGGGAAGTCATGAGAATTTGAAACATTGTGATTTTGGCAGCCTTGTAGTACACTTGCCTTGAAGAGCCAAAGAAAGTATGCAAATCAATGCAATCACATGAATTACAGATCCGTAATTTCTTTTCTTATGGGTTAGAGGGTGGGGGTATGTTACAAGCTTAGTGGTGACAAGGTCTTTCTCTTCATTGTTGGTTGGGTTTCAAGGCTCTTTATCACCTAAAGTGATTAAATATGTTGAAGGCGATAGTTTTATCATTCCAAAATTTGATTTTCCCGCTTAATATAGGCAACCCTAAAAGTCACTAAAGAAGTATTTAAAATTAGGGGAATGCTACAGTGACTCACTATGGACACTTTTATGAGCACGCACCTTGATTTTTTTTTTTTTTTTTTTTTAACAATTTTGTAATCGTAATAAGTGTCCGTTACCCAGTGTGTAACCTTAGCATTATCCTCAAACATAAAATTGTAAAAAAAAAAATAAAAAAAAATTAACAATCAAGGTGCGTGCTCTTAGGGAGTGTCAATAGTGGGTCACTTTAGTATTTTCCTTAAAATTATTACCAAGTCATCCTTTAGTATTCTATAGTAAAACTGAACCGAGTGGGGTTTGAGCAAACTATACACGGTGTGGAACCTGAATGTGTGCATATTCAAATATGGTTTAAACCTGGTTTCTTTTCTTTAAATAAAGGAGTTTTTTTTAGGATTGAATTGTTGTAGATTTTTCATGTATTATTATGTTCTTTTTTTTATGGATATGCATTTTGTGCTTACATTCCTTTATTATGTGTTCTCATGGTAAACTTGTTTCTATGAATGTTATTTTCTTATTAAATGCCTTTTATTTTTATTTAGAAGACCTGAACTGTAAGAGATTAAGTTTGCAAGCAATATGGTGAAAAACTCAAATTCAGGCTTAGTTTTTGATATCCTCCTAAGTTTAAAAACTCGTTACTACAGCTCTTTGTTGGTTTCTCTCTTATGTTTCCATCCAAAAGTTTTTTGCAATGTCAGTTCATATGTCGCCTTTTATCTTTCAAATGTCCAATGCATTGCCTAACAATGTGGAGGTTTGGCTACAACATTCATTTGGGACTATTGTAGGACATCGGTTGAAATTTCATCAGATTGATGGAAGAGTTTATTTTGTGGGGGATTGATTGTTTTAAATTTCGCCAGATTTGGTGGATGATTCTGTAGGGAACTTTTGGTACAAAAGATGGCATATTGTGGCTTTCCTCTTTTGGCATATCTTCTCCACTACTTGAATGAGTCATTTCATTACCCTCTTTCCGCACTTTAACTCGTCTCTTTTTCTCGTGATAGTTCTTAGTCTTTTAGCACAATTCATTCAAGAAATCTGAACTTCCAAGTATTTTAGCGGTGTGTGATATTGGACACACAAGGTTGGACCTGTCATCGCTCAAAAGTACTCATCACTGCATTTTAGAGAAGACTTAAGCTAGAGAAATTAGGCCTTTCCCTATAAAATTTCCATCATGCCCATTCATTTGGTCCTTCACTTATATTTATTTTCTTTCTTTTGATATATTTATTTGTTCACCAATTTTGTTGTAAGGAAAATGCATGATTTTATCTATTTGCTTGGCAGTGTAAATTTCAGCCTATTCTCAGGCAGAGCTCGGCTATATGAGCAGTTTGTGCAAATTTAGAGGTGAAGCATGATCAAAACGCGCAAAATCAATATTCCATCATGTGTTATTACACTGCTATGTACTTTTCTTCTGGGCTGGCCAACTTTATTTTATGCTGAGAAATCATTTATCTGCAATTATTGAAGGGTGTGAGCCTGCACGTAAAGAGGATCATGCTGGTAGTCTGGCAAATTAAAGTTTTTATGATTGGTGGAGTGGTAATGTGCAAGTATATATATATGTAGTACTTATGGAAAAAATCAATTTTTTCTTGCGTCCCCTGTGAATGGTTTCTCATTTCCATTTTAATGGTGGCATTGCTACTTTAGTACTCTTTTTTATTTTAGATGGTCCAAAGGGGCCGTGCTATTTGGAGATACAAACTGGACTTGTAGCTTTTCTATTTTGCCAACTGGTCTTGCCTCAAATTCCATTGCTTAGGTACTTCTTGCTTTTAAGTCATAGATCTTTAATTACTCTCTTTTCTTATATATATTCACCTTTTTGTACTACTCATCGGTTCTACGCCATTGTAACTTTGACTATATATTCATGAATTCCAAAATAATGAAATACTGTCATTTTGATTTGTCTTATTGCTTTTTCTTATCACACTTATTTTTTTTTTTTGGTTAAATATCACACTTATTCTGATATCAAAGCAGTAATTATTCTATTCATCAATGGAAACCAATAACTCCAATTCCATCACCATGCTTCTACAAACATAAAACCAGTTTCCTAGGCCTTGTTTGGTTGGAGGTGGAGATATCTCCCAGGAGATAACTTACAGGGAGTTGGAACTAATCTTTTTTGGTTGTCCAACTCCCCTGTAAGTTATTTTCTAACTTAACTTACAGGGAGGGTGTTAGATGTTTCCCCCTCCCTAGGGAGATAACTCCCGAGAGATGTATGGACATAATTGCTCCTCACAAATCTTCATTTACCCATTTTACTATTTTTTAAATCTAAACTTCTTTTTTATGTATGAAGGGTATTTTTGTCAATTCCCTCATTTTACTATTTTTTAAAATATGTAATTACCCTGTAAGTTCAAAGTTGAACCAAATATGAAATATGAACTTACACTGTGAGTTAAATTCATGAAGTTATTTCCACTCGCACTGTAAGTTGGTAAAAATGAACTAAACGAGACCTTAATCTTTAATGTTACTTGCGTCATTATTATAATTTGAAAATCTTATTGTTCACACAACAAAAATTTGGTGACAATTATTTTACATGGAGTCTGAGCTATATCTGTGGCATTGAAAGCAAAGAATACAACAAGAACAACAACGTAACTTCAATCCCAAACTTGTTGGGTCGGATACACTTCTATAGCGGTCGTTTTTTTTTTTTTTTTTTTTTTAAGTCAAATCTTCTATTGCAGTTGATTTAGTGCAATTGATGGTGTGCTTTTATATCATTTAAATAATTACTAATCAATTTGTCCCAAGTTAGCTTCGTTCTCCTTGTTCTTCATTGAATTTGTCTAGTTTATATTGTGTCAGTCTTCTAGTGAGGGCAAATAGTAAACTAGGATTTGTTAATGGCTCTATTAAAAAACCATTTGAAAAGCTTGTCTCTTTACTTATTGCTTGTTGAAATCGTTGCAACATGGGGACACGTAAAAAGGGTTGGTTTGGTACGCCCGGCCTTGCCCGGATACACTAGGTCTGCGAGGTTGACTTAATCAATCTAGGTATGCAACAAAATACTCAATCTGAAATATGACCTAGAAGGAGTGCTCCACTCCAAAAGAGAAGGAAAGGAAAAAGCAGGGCTACATGCTCTTCACGGATGTTTGCATTTGAATGACCGAAAAAGAGTCGAACCATGTTTGTTTAGGACTGGGTTACCGAGGATCATCCCTCCAACTCATCGTAAGGTAATAAGACAACGTTTGGAGCAGTTAGATATGTTGGTGAGGTTGTCTTTGTCAACCGGGTATGGATTAGAGTGAGGGGTATTTTGGTCATTTGACCAACATACCCAAATTTCATCACACCACCGTCACCACAATCCCATTTTCGATCAAAAAAAATTTGGAGAAGAGGAAAATCGACCAAGAGGAGAGATCGAGGAGAGGGAGCGGAGATTCGCAGAGAGCGTGGACGCGACGTCGAGACGAGATCCAAGTAAGAGGTTATTGATTTCGTTGTGGGTGTTGTCGTTGTGGTTATTTCCAAGATTTGTTGTCGAGGTTGTCATTGAGGGGATTGTGGATTTAAATGGTGAAAATGGTGGTGACGATGATGGTAAGGTGTGTGTTATTGTTGTTAATGTTGTAATGGAAGAAAAGAAAGAAGAAAGAAAAAAAAAGGGAAGGCTCTGTTGTTCGCTGGACGAACAAATGAAGAAGATGAAGAGAGAACCGGACCGGGTCAAGGTGACCCGACCCAGTTTGGGTTAGACCGGGTTTGACCTGGACAGACACGGTTGGACCGGGTTTGACCTGGACAGACCCGGTCAGGCCGATCCTGACCCAACCCAGTCGGGTCGGGTCAGACCCAACTCGCGACCCACCTATTATTATATTAATAAAAATATTTCAATTAAATATATTAAAATTAATTTTAATTGAAATAAATTCCAGAAAAATAGGAAAGATTCAGGAAAAATTTTAGAAAATCCCAAAAAATTATATTTTCATTAAATAAAGAGAAATTTGGGAATTTCTAAGAAAAGTGAAATATTCAGGATTTTTGCGAGACGTTTTGTGGGGGTTTTTGCTTTGAAAAATGTGAAATTGGCAAAAATAGCTAGAAATTTGGAAAAATCATAGGAAATTAAGGAAATTGATATAAATTACATTATCAGGATTATTGTACACACGGGGATCGTAAGGGGCGTGTCGGAGTCCGTGTTAGCACGAATTGGCTTGGATCGAGGTAAGTAAACCAGTGAGGAACAATACAGTTACTTCTTGAGCTTTTAATTATTTACTGATATTGTTTCGATACTATCTTGTCATTCCATTCCTTTTGAGTTTTCCTAAGGCAAGTGCATCAAGCTTGATCCTTGCAGAATTCTGGGCTCGCGATGTATTATACCGAAGTTTACGGCTGGGGATACGTAATTGGTTGTAATGATATGTACGGGGTGAATGTTCTCAACCAGATTGCTTAGGACTCTGTACTTGTGTAGGAGTCTTAGAGGAGATTCTGTCATCGACTCCTAGTCTTTGAGGAGATTTTGTCCTCAGCATAATGACTTTGATTGGTCGGGACCACTTGTGTCTTTCCTTTGTATTCCGGGACACTCAATTTCTACTGCTTATTTATTTGTTCACAGTCTTTATATATTCATGCGCTCCCTGTCTTTTTCTATCTGCATGAATTGAATGTTCATTTATTTAATTCGAAATGTTGTATTTATTGTTGTTCCTGCTTGGCGTTACTTACTTAGGCTCGTCATTCTTGTGTTTGACCGAATGCAGATCCGCAGTCCGGCAAAGGAAAGGTCGTGCAGTTAGGCGATATACTTTGAGCAGCCCTCCTCTGCTGACATAGGTGATTTTTTTGTTGTATTAGTTACTTATATTGTTTTTTTGTACATGGGGTTATGGGTTGAGAGATTCTTGAATTTTATGACTTCAATGGTACTCTCTTTGTTATACATGATATATATGATATACGGGGTTCTCACACCCTAGGTTTTTGTCCTAACTTAGAGCTTTCGAAGTTGATTGATTAGTTGAGATTAATTGCTTTCGCTTATTACTTTGATAACTCGCTAATTAATTGATTTCACTTTCAAATGATTAACTAATGATTGAATGGTAAGGATAGGCTCACTGACCCCACGCGACTCGTCGGGATTGGCTCGGGGGTTCACGTGGGTCCAGGCCGGGCAGCGCCCGATTCTAAGGTTGTGGAAACTTGGGCCGTCATCGTTGGTATCAGAGCATAAAGGTTGAATAAAATACTCTTGAATTTAATTCACAATCCACTAAGACATAGGAAAACGGAAGTTAGGATAGTTGTTGAACTTAGAGTGGAACCTTATGAACCTAACTTAAGTTTTAGTTGGGAAGTGATGAGATGTTGGGAAAACTAAAACTAGACTATATGAGCTATTTGATTGTAATGTATTATACTATTATCGATAGCTATATAGTGATTGAGAACTCGCGTTTGTTGTGGGTTGTGATCGACGATCAACTCGAGACCCACCTTGAAGGTTCGGGAGGTGTTTAAGTAAGGTGGATGCTTGGTAGCGTAACATGGGGTTACCAAATGCAAGTCCAAGGACTATACTGAGTTTAAAAAAAAGGTTCAATCATGAGTAATTCTCATTTTTAATTTTGAACATGAAGAGGTCAGAGTTCCAGTCAGGTTCAGAAACAGAGACATAGTCAAGGACAGAGTGTCGATAAGGCATAGTGACACGGACAGCTCGGTATGTCTGAATCAAGATCTTAGAGAAGAGCATGTTATGAGTGCGGACAGCTAAGCCACTTCATCAGTGCTTGCCCACAACTGGGCCGAGGACAGCCACAGAGCTGGGAGCAGGTTCATGCCATTGCTGCACCAGACACGACTGCCTCACGTAACCTGATTGAGGGTACAGTTTACATTTGCAGTCGATTTATGCATACCATGTTTGATTCCGGATCTACAGTTTCTTTTATTTTGGGTCGTATGGTTGACGAGTTAGGGTTGAGACCTATTCGATTAGAGAAACCCTTGATCCTTAGCACGATTGTTGGGGAAAAGATTTACCCGAATTTAGTGTGTATAGACTGTTCGGTAGAGATGGAGGGACACACCTTACCTGCAGACCTGAGAGTGTTGGAGTTCCTAGAGTTCGATGCACTACTAGGCATGGATTGGTTGGGTGCTTATCATGCACAGATCGACTACTACGGTAAGAGGGTCACGTTTCAGATTCTTGGACATCTGGAGTTTAGCTTCTAGGGGACTTCGACCAATTAACCAATTACCAGGGGTAGAGTCACCATTAGCGTAGATGTAGACATTCGCTGGCGTATTAAGTACGACAGGCAGAGTAGAGACTAGGTTAGAGGATATGCCAGTAGTATGCGAGTTCCCTGATATTTTTCTAGCGGAGTTACTAGGCTTACCACCACCTAGGGAGATTGATTTCATCGTTGACTTGGTCCAAGGGACCAAACCTATTTCTATTCCTCTGTATCGCATGGCTCCGAGTGAGTTAGATGAGCTGAGAGGACAACTTGACGAGTTGTTGGAGTTAGGCTTTATTCGGCCGAATATGTCGCCTTGGGGAGCGTCAGTATTGTTTGTGAAGAAGAAAGATGACAGCTTGAGATTATGCATCGACTACAGACAGTTGAACAAGGCGACGGTGAAGAACAAGTATCCACTTCCTCGCATCGACGATTTGTTCAACCAGTTGACAGGTTCGCAGTGTTTCTCGAAGATTGATTTGAGATCCGGGTACCATTAACTGAGGATAAGAGCAGCGGACATGGAAAAGACTGCATTTAACAATCGATATGGGCACTACCAGTTTACAATAATGCCCTTTGGGCTGACTAACGCCCCAGCGATGTTCATGGATGTGATGCATCGAGTGTTGAGACAGTACTTGGACAGATTTGCCATTGTGTTCATCGACGACATCTTGATATATTCCAAGACTCGCGACATGAGGAGCACCTTAGGTTGGTTTTACGGACACTGCGAGAGCACCGATTATTTGCTAAGTTCAGTAAGTGTGAGTTTTGGTTGATAGAGGTAGGATTCCTAGGTTACATTGTTGGGACCGGTGGAGTGTCAGTGGACCCCGATAAGGTCAGGGTAGTTAGCGATTGGCCTACACTAAGATCAGTGTCAGATATGCGTAGTTTTCTGGGCTTGGCAGGTTATTATCGGCGTTTTGTATAGGACTTTTCGAGGATCACGAAACCGATGATGCAATTGACAAAGAAGGATGTTAAATTTCAGTGGAATGATGACTGTGAGCAGGCGTTCAGGACATTGAAGGAACAACTGACTACCGCACCAGTTTTGATTTTGCCCGAGTCAGGGACGGGTTTTGCGATGAACACCGATGTTTCTAAGATCGGTTTGGGCTGTGTTCTAAAATAGGAGGGTAAAGTGATTGCCTACACGTCCTGACAGCTGAAGATTTATAAGAAGAATTACCTACTCACAACTTGGAGTTGGCGGCAGTGGTTTTTGCATTGAAGATTTGGTGCCACTATCTCTATGGGGAGAGATTCGTCCTATTTACTGACTACAAGAGTTTGAAGTATCTCTTCACGCAAAACAATTGAATATGCGACAGAGGCGATGGCTTGAGTTTCTAAAGGACTATGATTTCTCATTGCAGTACCACCCGAGGAAGGCTAATGTGGTTGCAGATGCATTGAGCCGCAGAGGGTCAGACTTAGATGTTGTTTCCTGCCACATGACGCACGATTATATTTTGCTCAAGGCGGTTGAGAGGATTTGTACTGATGACGTTCCGACCGATACTAAAGTAATGATGTGCGGGCAAATGAGGACTAAGACAGTGTCGATACAGAGAGTACTTGAGGGTCAACAGACATATGAACATTATCAAGAGTTTTTAGAGCTGGCGCAGAGTTCAGATCATCCAGATTAGAGTCAGTCGACAGACTCATGCTTGAGATTTAGAGGACGATTGTGGATTCCATCAATGGCTAAGTTACGTGATGAGATACTTCATGAGGCACACTGCTCACGATTTACGGTTCATTCGGGCATGACTAAGATGTATGTAGAGGTGCGTCATCTCTTCTGGTGGCCAGGGATGAAGACCGACGTTGCTGATTTTGTTAGAGGGTGTGATATTAGTCAGCGTGTTAAGGCTGAGCATCGCAGACCCGGTGGGTTATTGCAGCCACTTTCCATTCCTCAGTGGAAGTGGGAGCATATTGCCATGGACTTTGTCAGTGGACTACCTCGATCTCGGCAATAACATGATAGCGTCTGGGTGATTGTGGAGAGATTAACTAAATCTGCGCATTTTATACCGATCTCGACCACACATTAGGTAGACAGACTGGCAAAGCTTTATGAGAGAGATTGTTAGACTGCATGGGGTACCATTGTCGATTGTGTCTGACAGAGGGTCGTAGTTTACATCACAGATTTGGCAGAGCATGCATGCACAGTTTGACACGAAGTTGAATCTCAGTACCGCCTATCATCCACAGGCTGATGGACAGTCAGAGCGTTTGATCAAGATTCTCGAAAATATGCTGAGGATGTGTGTGTTATAGTACGTTGGATCTTGGGAGGAGTACCTTCATCTCTGTGAGTTTGTATATAATAACAGTTATCAGGCCAGTATCGACATGGCACCATTTGAGGCATTGTACGGGAGGTCGTGTAGATCTCCATCTTGTTGGGCAAAGCCCGAGGATGTGGCAGCGATTGGGCTGAGATTGTGGTAGATCACACAGAGAAGATACGCCAGATCCGTTTGAGATTGAAGGGTGCGCAGGAGAACAGAAAAAGTATTATGACTTGTATCACATGGAGTTAGAATACCAGGTCAGGGACTTTGTATATCTGAAAGTATCTCCATTGAAGGGGCACAAGAGGTTTGGGATCAATGGGAAACTTACGCCGAGGTTCATTGGTCCGTTTAGAGTGGTGAAGCGAGTAGGTAAGGTCGCGTACGAGCTAGAGTTACCACCTCCGATGTCAGGGATTCATCCTGTATTTCACATATCGAAGTTGCGACTAGATAGGTCTAGAGAGGGTAGATGACCGACAATAGATTTGAGCCAGATAGACTTGAGGGAGGATGTCACATACGACGAGCAGCCTATCCAGATCTTAGACCGCAAGGTCTAGATTCTGAGGAACAAGGAGATCCCATCAGTTCTCATCAAGTGGCAGCACCACGGGGACGAGGAGTTGACGTGGGAGCTAGGAGTAATATATGCGCGAGTGTTTCCTTTACATTTTCTGAGTTCGGTAAGTCTTTCCTTTAATTTTGTTTAAATTTCGAGGACGAAATTCTAGTTAGTTGAGGAAGACTGTAACGACCCTAAAAATTTAATCGTGCCACGTGTCAATACAGGTAATACGTGGGCCCACGCCGTGGTATAGTCATCAATTCTCGGATATCGATGCCGAGGTATGTTAGTTTTGTATCGTGTTTGTATTATATTATATTTCATTTGTGCAATTTCAAGTTTTTAATGTGCAAAGATGTTTACGTGCGAGTGTTGGTTATGTGACGCGATGGTTAGTGGTATAAGGGACAAACTTGATTAAAAACACTGATAAAATACAAATTCAAATTTATCGAAACAATTAGTATACAATTCGACTTAGTGCGCAAGACACGCGTAGTGCGGCGCGGTCGAGTCTGGATTGCACAAAAGATGTGGTGGAGAGGCTAGAGTGAAGGGTAAATCAACTAAGTCACCCAATTAAGTTATCAAAGTTGGTAGATGAAAATTGTGAAAAGACCAAAAGGGCAATAAAGTTGTAAAGGGTATGGATAAGGGTGAAGGGTATTTTGGTCATTTGACCAAAATACCCAAATTTCATCACACCACCGTCACCACAATCCCATTTTCGATAAAAAAAAAATTTGGAGAAGAGGGAAATCGACGAGAGGAGAGATCGAGGAGAGGGAGCGGAGATTCGCAGAGAGCGTGGATGCAACGTCGAGGCGAGATTCGAGTAAGAAGTTATTGATTTCGTTGTGGGTGTTGTCGTTGTGGTTGTTTCTTAGATTTGTTGTCGAGGTTTTCGTTGAGGGATTATGGATTTAAATGGTGAAAATGGTGACCCGACTCGGTTTGGGTCAGACCAGTTTGACCCGGGTGGACCGGGTCCTACCCGATCGGACACGGTTTGACCGGTCAGACCGGTCAGGCCGATCCTGACCCAACCCAGCCAGGTCGGGTCAGACCCAACCCGCGACCCACCCACCTATTATTATATTAATAAAAATTATTTATTTCAATTAAATATATTAAAATTGATTTTAATTGAAATAAATTCTAGAAAAATAGGAAAAATTCATGAAAAATTTTAGAAATTTCCAGAAAATTATATTTTCATCAAATAAAGAGAAATTTGGAAATTTCTACTAAAAGTGAAATATTTGAGATTTTTGCGAGACGTTTTGTCGGGGTTTTTGCTTTGAAAAACGTTAAATTGGCAAAAATAGCTAGAAATTTGGAAAAATCATAGAAAATTAAGGAAAGTAATATAAATTACATTATCAGGATTATTGTATACAAAGGGACCGTAACGGGCGTGTCGGAGTCCGCGTTAGCGCGAATTAGCTTGGATCGAGGTAAGTAAACCAGTGAGGAACACTACAGTTATTTCTTGAGCTTTTAATTATTTATTGATATTGTTTCGATACTATCTTGTCATTCCATTCCTTTTGAGTTTTCCTAAGACAAGTGCGTCAAGCGTGATCCTTGCAGAATTTCGGGTTCACGGTGTATTATACCGGAGTTTACGGCTGGAGATACGTAATTGCTTGTAATGACATGTACGGGGTGAGAGTTCTCCACCAGATTGCTGGGGACTCTGCACTAGCGTATGAGTCTTAGAGGAGATTCTGTCATCGACTCCTAGCCTTTGAGGAGATTTTGTCCTCGGCATAACGACTTTGATTGGTCGGGACCACTTGTGCCTTTCCTTTGTATTCCGGGACACTCAATTTCTATTGCTTATTTATTTGTTCATTAGTCTTTATATATTCATGCGCTCCCTGTCCTTTTCTTTCTATCTGCATGAATTGACTGTTCATTTATTTAATTCGAAATGCTGTATTTATTGTTATTCCTGCTTAGCGTTACTTACTTAGGCTCGTCATTCTTGTATTTGACCGAGTGTAGATCTACAATCCGGCAAAGGAAAGGCCGTGCAGTTAGGCGATATACTTTGAACGGCCCTCCTCTGCTGACATAGGTGATTTTTTTTGTTGTTTTATTTACTTATATTATTTTTTTTGTACATGGAGTTATGGGTTGAGAGATTCGTGAATTTTAAACCTTAGCCTTATAAGAAGACATCGCTAAGTTTGAGATGATCTCGCTTGGAAGATTCTCTCAAGAAATGCGTCACAGCTTTTTGAAATTCTTTGGACCATCGGACAAGCTCTCTACTTACAACAACTATCTTTTTCGATTGTGGTAGCATCCAAGAGATCAATAATCTTCAACAAAGAGGCCATTTGAGTTCGAGTCTTGGTATGGAGTCATGTTAAAACCTTTGAGGAGAGAACTTTGACTCTACCTAGTGGTTCTACCCTGTTCGAGCCCAAATTAGTTGGGCCCATTATTTTGGATACAAGGTGCTTTAGGACAAAAAGAAAAAGGCAATTTGATCAAAAATGTTAAAAGAAGCCTAGAAATCCAAATTTTTGACAAGATAAAGTTCTATATCACTTGAATGGCTGTGGACTTTGACAATGAAAAAGTCACCCAAAAACAAAGAATAAATGAGGAGAGTGAAAACGAAAGGCAGCCTAGACATTTCACCGCTCAGTGTGGACAATAAAACTAAACTTTCTTTTCTTAATGATGGCTTTTTGATCTATTACTGGTAGGGGTGCACATGGATTTGATTCAATCTAATTAGGGTCAGTTCATAATCCAATCTAATTATCTCAAATTGAGAAATCGCAATTAAGTCTAGTTTATTTGTTTTGCTAGTTCAACTTGATCCAATTTACTAAATGCAAACTAGATTGGATTAAATTTTATAGATTGATAATTATAAAATTAATATTTATAAAACTATAAAATTAATATTTTAAATTAAAACTTAGGTAATCCACATGAGTAACAAAAAAGTTATGATTAATAAAAAAAATGTTGAATATGAATTTTAATTCAAATATATTAGTTTTAACATTTTCTATATTTATTTGACTAGATAGCTTTAAAATGCATATTTGAATATGAAAAGAATTAACGTAAGTTGCGATAATTTAGATTTTTAAATATATATGAATAAATAATATAGAAAGGAAGATGCTAGGTATCCTATTTGGCACACCAACTAATGAATACAGTTTGATACACCTCGAATGTGTATCTTGAGGTGCATGATAGCATACTTTGGAAGATGTGCAAAATTAGATGTCAAAAAGTGGATACCTCAATTATTTTTTATAGATGAATTAGTGGCATAAAAATGTTAGGAAAATGATAAAATGACTTACTTCCAACGCACACTTTGGGTGTACACTCTTGTCTTTTAGTCATTTATAGTGTATTGTCAGATGTGGGGCCCACGTCTTGGAAGACAAAAAAGAGTTGTATATGATTAAAAGACAGGGATTTGCACCTAAAATTTGCGTTGAAAGTAAGTCATTTTATCATTTTCCTAACTTGTCCAATCCACACGAACTTCAACGCAACTTTTGCAATCCAATCCAGTTAAAGAATCTCAAATTATAAAGCAATTAGAGCTAATAAATCCGCGAAATTTCATGAACACCTAATTACTCACACATATTTGCTACAAGATGTTTGGGATCTTTTCAATCTACAATGAGATATGTAAATGCACACCTCGATCCATCGTGTGTCAAATGTACATGATTTTTTTTTGGCAAATGTGTCTAAATGTACATGATCAAAAGCATGTACTCGAACAATTTCCTTTTCGTCAAAAGATGGATACATTTCTCTGAAATTCAATAAATAGGGATGGTTAGTTTAAAATTACAAAAGTACAGCAGTTGCAGAGAAGAACAGTGCCAAAGGTACAATGTGGGTGGGTTTTTATTGAAGTGGGTAAAGGATAGGTGGTAACTGGTAAGGGGTCTTCAATTATTGAATCAGTATAATTCCCGTTATACCCTCAACCTCCCCAATTCATTGTTCACTATATAGTGTATATAATAGGTAACCTACCACTACTACTTCTTACTGGAAACTGGTGAGTGAGTTGTTGGAAAGGAAGAGGAAAGTTTTTTTTTTTTTTTTTTTTTTTTTTTTTTTTTTTTTTTGGAGGGAAGTTGTTCGAAAGTTTTAGCACATAACACCAAAAATCCCTCTCCTTCTCGGTCTCTCTTCGGATCTCCTTATCTCCCTGGTAACCATCTTCACACAACTCTATCCATTCTCTTTTTTTCACATTTGTTGTTGTTTTGTCTATTTTTATTGCTTTGGAACGCATTAATTCGCTGACTGGCAAATTACTTCACCTATGCACACCTGATATTCAGATTTTTGTGGTTTTTATTGTTACCGGGGTGAAAATACATTTTTTCCCCTTTAGTGTTCTTTTAGGGTATTTTTTGTAACACTTGTACATCCGTAAATGCCTCCCTTGATTGAAGTTTCTGTTGGAGAAATGGGCTCAATTGAACTTGCTTGAGGTGCGTATTTGCTGTCCTCAAGGATATTTCGTCGTAATCGACGTACCCCCAGGATCCAACAAGCCTTTCGTAATTAAACGGAAGCAGAAACAACAAAATTAACACGAATAAAAAGATCTCAGCAAAAATATAAAACAACGAACGAAAAGAGAATGATGAGAAACTTTTCGTTGAAAAAAAAACGTGAATAGAAAGTTATTTTTTTTTGATACATCACAAAGAGTTGGGGTTGAACCCTTTATATAGGAGTTTGTCAAAATGTAACTATCAACACCATTAACAACAATTAACGGTAACAAAAATGGTTAAGAAAAAATAATGGAAAATAACGGTAACAAAATGGTCAAGAAGAAATAATGGAAAATAACGGTAACAAAATCGTCGAGAAGAAATAATGGATTTTGAAATACCATTTCAAACCTTTTGAAATATTAATAATTTTCCAACAGTTTCTTAGTACACATTTACTACTCAAGATGATGTTTCAGATTTAAGGCACTTTAGCAGCCTACACTAACATTTGGCACCAATTTTCTGAACTCGTTTCAAGTATTTAATGAAATTGTTTTCTTGGTTACAATAGGCTCTCACGCACAAGGATTCTTTAGCTTTGGAACAATTTAACGTTCCCATTAAAAACTAGATATCCCTTTCGAGTACTTGGTGTAACAAAAACTAATTTATACCTTTATTTGGTAAATGAAACAAACAGAAATGAGGCAAGACAATTTAAGATATCATTCATGCATATGCCATAGGACCATATCCATAGCCTTACGCTTCATGTGATCTCCCACTATTTAAATTCATGTTTAATAATTTCATAAAAACATGATAATGCAACATCTTTTTGGTTGCTGCCTTAATCTCTAATTAATTAAGTTTTGGATTAGTTTTTATTTTTTATTTAGAAAGGGTTATATTTATGCATTCTTTGTGAAATTCCTCAAATTCTTGATGTCTTAGCTTTAGTTTTCTGATTTAAACATCTGGTTTTTAGAATGGTAATGAAAACAACGTTGTTTTCCTCTCAAGTTCAAAGGTGAGAGACAAGTGAGCGATGAAGCTGTCGAAATGGGTGATTTGGAGGCCAGGTGAGTGTACACTCATAGATGTATGAGTCGTTGATGATCGTTTTCTTTTCTTAACTGGTGTGATGATATTCTCTGAAGAGATGCTCGACTGATCGACTGATTTCATGCATAAGACACATTTAGTAGAGCTTTTTTAATCTTTGTCAATTCTACGTCTACTTCAGCAATCAAAACCACTTTTTTTAAAGTAATTTTTAATGTTGAGCTTCTATGGATTAATCAACTGATGCAATGAAATTACAAGATCTTTAAGCTAAGGTGAGTCATTTTTTCTTAAATCTTTCTACTTCCTCTCCCCCACTTAGCACCTCTATTTTTTTTTTTATTTTTTTTTTTAAATTTGGGATTTAAGCTATGTTGTTGTTCCTCCCTGATTTATTAGTACCTGATGAGTTTTGGTTTGTTATGTTGAAGTTGTTTGAGAGTTTATTATAGAAGAAACTTATTATAAGAGTCATCAAATTAAAATTGATACTACTAGTTACAATGTAATCATTTTCTTGTAAATTAATGTTAATCTCTGAACTTTCAAACAGTAAACGTAGAGTTTTGATATTTAACGATTATTCTATTTAAGTTACTTTTTTTATTTTTTATTTTCAACACTTATTTTTCTTTTTTTTTTGAAATATTGATGATTGTTGGACTAACAATAACAACTCCTACTTCCGATTCACAAATAATCTTGTAAATAATTATGATGAGTAGGGCCGAATCCTTAGAGATTAATTAAACAAATTTCTCTCTAAAAAAAGAGAGAGTTTTCAAAACTGAAATTGAAGAAAACTAAGAATAACAAACAAAATAGGAAGTTAAAAGAACAATGATGAGTTAATCCAAAAAAAAAAAAAAAAAAAAGAGCAATGATGAAAAATCTTCAAATCAAAGAAGAGTCTTTGGTATGCCGAGCTCATTAGTGCGAGCTTGTAACTCTTGCGAGGGCAATAAAGTTGTTTGTCATTGGGCTCGACACATGTTGGTAGTCCCATGTGGTAGTAGTTCATGTGGCAATTCCCAAAAAAAAGAAGAGTTTTACCATGGATTCTACCGAGTTGAGCATTGATTCAAAAATACCTAACGTTTCTTAATAAATTGGTTATAGTCACGACTCACTAACAAGACCTAGTGATCCCTCATTCCTACTCCCCTATATCCAAAACAAGCTCCTTGACTACTTCTATTAATAAATAACCCTAATGATGTGTTTGATTGGGATGACTAAAATGTTAATCCTAGGATTAACTTTAAGTCGGATGTTCGTTTGGGTAGACTAAGTTGTGAAACGGATTATATAAGGTAACGACTATTCGTACCCCTCATTTTGCTTCTTGTACCCCATTTAAAAATTTTTTACTTCGTTTACCCACTTTTTACTTAGTTTATCCATTTTTTTTTCAAAATTCTAAAAATACTCTTGCTCACCCCATCACCATCACCATCACCCTCACCCCAACATCCCCTCAATCCTCCCCATTTCTCAAGTTTAGTCATTGTAAAACACTTTTACTAGGTCATCAAGTGTCGTAGAAGTGCTTTTTTTGTTGAACAAGGTCGGATGTGGTCGCGCCGTGTCTTAGATTAGAAGAAGTGTCACCCGCGGGGTTCAGTCAGATAGGGCCGACATCTTTAAAGAGGTATCAATCGACTCTAACCGAGACCTCTAAAGAGATAGCGACTGACTCTAATCGAGATCTCTTTAGAGGTCTCGGCTGACTCTGACCAAAATTGTGAAGAAAACTTGATCACAGTGGGTGATGGAGGGATCTAGCCGAGACCTTTTTAAAGGTGTCGGCTGTGTGAGTTTGAAGCTTCTTTAGAGGGGTCAACCCTGTGTGTCCAACACCTTTTAAGGGTTGTCGACTCTGTGTGTTCGAACCCCGCGGGCAACAAGAACGAACAAAAAAATTTTAAAACTCCTAAAAAATATATGAAAATGACAAAAAAAACAGTAGGTTTTGCTCTTAATCGCATGATATTTTCGATTCCATCGAAACTTTGCCTAAAATGCAAGATTCAAACCTCAAATCGAAGCTCTAAACCCGAAAAAACAAAATCACAAACAATACTGACTTAAAAAAGAAATAAAACCCCTAAAAAACTTCAAAATTGACATTAAAAGAGACGAGGAATGCACCTACGATATTGAATCAATGTGGTATTTCTCAAATTTTGTTAGATTTGGATTGGTGGTGAGAATGCGATTGGAGAAAGGGGTGAGTGGGATATGGGTGAGTAAAAACCTTTTTATATGAAGGGGTAGTTGGGTCATTTCACAAAGGTAGGGTATGAGAAGCAAAAAAGTGGGTTTGAATAGCCGCTGCCTTGTATAATCTTGTATCCCTGAGACTAAATAAAGTGAACCTTAACCGACTCTTTAACTAATCCAACCTAAAGGAAATATATATTTTCTATTTAGCCCTCCCACTTGTTTAAAACAATCCAAACATGAAGTATCATCACTAACCAGCCATGCCTCCTCTCCACCACCACCACCACCACCACCACCACCACCAAAAAGGCCAGCCGCACTCTCTCGAATCATCAATAACTAACATTCCTCTCTTAAAACCTCCCTCTCCCCCTTCTTCATCCTCCTCTTTGAGACCACATTCCTCCAAACCCTCCGCCTCATCCGATCCCCATCCATAGCCCTCCACTTCTTCAATTGGGCTCACTCCAACTCCAACTCTCCCCTCGCCTACTCCACTGCACCTTCCTCCAGTTCCTCACCTGCTCTCGCAACCTCAACACGGCTCGAAACCACTAAAAATCATATAGGGAGGGGTTTGGGATCGCGAGTGAGGATTAATATGTTGTGTTGGGTTTTTATATGGGGAGGGGTAGAAAAGTCATTTTGGCAAACTTAAAATCCTATCCTATCAACTGAACAAGTCTCCAAATTCAGATAAACCATCCATAGCCAACTAATCTGATGCAACTTAGTCCGACCCTATCAAGACAACTCATCAACCCAATTGAAGAAACCATAACAAAGTCTCTTATGGGGTATTCGCTTGCCCTGCATGGCGAATTAATGTATAGATTGCATCAAATCTATTGCTTGGTTCATTCCGGACACAAATAACATGTTCCACACAAATTAACAAATTAGCCAATACAATGAGGGGTTTCCCCTCTTCCAATGACTTTAGTTCTACCATGGTTTCTTATTTTTGGTTCAATGTTGTTATGCTTAACCAATCTCTTTTCATGTTTTTTAAGGTTTTGTTTATGATTTTATCATTTTAATTTCGTTGTATTTATTTTTGTGAATCTGAAATGGATGACTATGGTTTGGGAATTGTTATACATTCTTTCTTTTTATGATAAAAGATCAATTTATTGAAATTTTATTTAGAAATGTGTAGCACACAAGTTTTTATTTATTTATTATTCTTATTTATTATTTTTTTATATAAAAAAAGAATGTCCCTAAAGGCAAAGGATCTATTTTGTATTGCAAAGGCAAAGATGTAGCTTACCATATAATACGGTTTTAACATCTCGCTAATCGAACACACGTTGGCCTAATCAATTGACTGCAGATGCCACTTGGACAAACATAATCGAGATTAGGACCAATTCACAACAGATGAACCGGACATGCCTTAAAATTAGAAATTACCAATTATAAATAACAAACACACAACCTTAGTTGACCTAAAAAAACACACACACTCACACATACGCACACAATCTTAGTTGTTTATCCCCAATTTTATTCCTACATTACTACATTAGAATTACCAAGTATTGGACCTAGATATTTAACCACTAAGCATTAGAACAATCAAGCAATTATGGGTCTGATAAAACATGAGAAATCTTTCGGGGGATTGTAGTCATGTTGATTTTCAAACAATCATACCCGTAACCGATATAGTTTAAAGAGTAAATGAGCGTTGCGTGTAGGCTGATATATAATGTTTCTCACATATACATTGGAAAAACAACATCTATACTCCTATGTCTTGCCTTTCCCAGAGTCTTGCGCACTGCGTGAGTAATTCTCATAGCACTGTTAGATCACTGGCTAAGTTTAATTCTGATACTTGTTCTGGTTTTCTCCAGTAATGTCTCAGCACCATGTGGGTAACTCCCACAACTATGCCACATGCCACATCGGTGGACCCAAAAAATAAAGCGGTTTCTCTTCCATTTGTTCCATCTAACTTAACATACTAAAAACTGCTTGGATTCCTAGAAAATGGGTCTTAGAGCATTTCCAACGTCAAAAAACTTTATCTTCCCCTCTATTATACAGTTTGTCATGTCAAACTCTATATCTTTCCAACCACAAACTCTATTTCAATACCAAAACACTATTTTTTATTTTTCTTAACGTTTTTATATTAATATGAATTTTTCAAAATTTTTGATCCAATAAAAATATATACGCTTATGTTTTAGAAATATAAATAAAACATATTTTTTTATTAAAAAAAGTTACAAAAAATATAAAAACACATGAGCTGCTTTAGCGTTCCACCCCAAATTTGGCATTCCACTGTTCATGGAACATCAAAATAGCGTGAAAATAGAGCTCTGTTGGATCAATACTGAGCGCTATTTTACCAATGGAATTCTATTATAACGTTCCATTAGAGTTGGTCTTACAATCTCAATTTGCCAGAATATGCATCATATCATCCCATTTATAACACTATCTCATGAAAACACTCTAAAACAAGGAATTAATGGAATTTCTCACCGAATTTGGGGTTAATTGTATGTATCTAACATTAATTTGACCCTAAAAACCTAGAAGTTTAGTGTTCTCATCCCTTCCTAACAAGAATCTCTAAAACTTAACTACAATTCAATAGAGAAGGGTAAAAACTTACTAAGAACACCAGTTCACTTATTTTTATCTTCTTCAAGCTCTCAATCACTCGAAAATAATGAATTCCACAATCCCTTAGCTTAACTTTGACCATTTTCCAGAGTTCCCCCTTTATTCTCCTCCCTCTTTTCTTTGATCAATCAATCAACACAACAACAATAGTCTTCTTATCAAAGACTTAGCTCATAAGCCATCCAAACCTATCTTAGAGATATCCAACATGTATCTCGAGACAATTTGATGTCTTAGAATGATATCTAATGCATATTTCGAGACAATCTGATGTCTTAGAATGAACCCACACGTCACTCTCTCCACTTGACAACTCAGGCTTTCCCATGCACCACATGACCTACCTAGTGATCTTTGATACGTATCTTGAGATTCATCCTACGCATGTGTCTAAAGTGACACATCCCTCATTGTGACAACAATTGTCACACAATCTCTCACTCGTACATGATACGAGGACTAGGACTATTAAAGGTGACAAGACGCACTTGAGGCGATGACTACTTAAATGGCCTTAGGCGCAAGGCGCTAGGTAAGGTGCACGCCTGAGTAAAGCCTAATTTATAATGATTTCTACATATATACGTACATATACAAACATAAATAGATATAACATGTATGTGTGTATGTGTGAAAATTATGTAAGTGTTATATGTGACATTGTTTGACCTAGTAAAGATTACAATCTATAACTAAACTTAACACAACACTTAGATGAAATGTATTAGCTGCGTAAAACATAAGAACAATTTAAAATTTTTAATGGTGAGGCACATGCCTCCATGTGCCTTAAAGCATCGCCAAGGCACGGAGAGACGTCCCTTGGGCTTATTTGAGGTGCATAGTGGGCGCCTTGCCTCAAGGTGTGCCTAAGGCGCACAAAGGCACACGCCTCAATAACACTGAAGAAAACTATCTAATGGTTTAAATAATAGTTTTGCCACTATAGAACTTAATTTAATAAATTCAATACAATACAATATACACACCACACACCAATCAAACAAATGTACACACTAATCAAATCAATATGCCAATCAAACCAAGTCGGATTTCCTCATCTTCGGTTAGTGCCAGTTGAGGTTTAGGATCATTAATCATCCGCATTCAGGCTAATCACCTAAATTAAGTAGGTAGGTCGTTACATGAGCTTTGCTATTTTTAGAAGTCCTACGGATGTTGGGTGAAGGTTTGTTGATATTGTGCTTCATGTATAGAAGATACAATAAATAAATTCTGATTGTAATTTTACCGCACAAAACAATGTGTACTATTACATGACCCAAAACAAATCTTCCAAATACTTTATCTTGAACTATGGTTCATGTAAATTTTGAGATATTTAGTTGTTTTCTTTGACATAATTGTGCTTTGGCACTGCTTAATATAATTCAAGGTTTTCTAGGCCTCATTATATTTTTGTCCTATTTTTCTAATGTTTAGAATTGTTTTTCTATGTACTTATATTCATCCCTTGTATTGAAGGAGAAAGCAAAGGGGAACTCGTTTTCTTAGTTGGCTTGGGAGGCATTGGAAATATTGGTAAGACTTTTTAACTCTATATTTGATGCCAAATCGTCAATTAGCTTTTTTTTTTTTTTTTTTTTTTTTTTTTTTTTTTTACAAGTCATAGAGTAGTAATTCAGGGATAAAATCATCTCATTAGTATATTTGGTTTGCTTTCATCATTATATTTGGTTATTTTATATTGATATTCACCATTTATGCTACTTGAGGTAATCGTATTTTATTAATTCTAGAAATCAATGATTACATCTAAAATGAGATGAGAATTTAATGAATCTTACGAAGTTATTAAAAAAGTAGGGTTGGTTTTCTTTTAAATTCATTAAATAGGGTAAATTTCTTTAAAATTTCAAAAATAATGTATATCTCCTTTACTAGAGGCGTTATTGACGATAACGTGGCGTGATGCGGCGTTGGATTGGTGAGGTGGCAATTCAATTTGTATGAATGACTCCTTTTGTAAAGGAGTCATTCATACAATTAGAATTGTGACGTGGCGGTGGGTGGTTCCAATTGTATGAATGACTCTTTTACAAAAGGAGTCATTCATACAATGTGACTTTGTATAAATGACTCATTTTGTAAAGGAGTCATTTATACAATTGGAATTGTCACCTCATCCACCGCCACGTCACAATTCCAATTTTATGAATGACTCATTTACAAAAGGAGTCATTTATACAATTGCAATTGCAACACACACCCACACACCCACCGCCATCCACTGCCATGTCACACTATATGCATTTCATATTTTGTATGAATGACTCATTTTAAAAAGGAGTCATTCATACAATTGCAATTGCAACACACACCCACACACCCACACACCACCCACTGCCATGTCACACACCCACTGCCATGTCACACTGTATGCATTTCATATTTGATATGAATGACTCCTTTTCAAAAGGAGTCATTCATACAACTTATATTTCCCCATATCCTTGCCTGCCTATATTAAAAATACTACACATACATCAATCCAAACCATACTAAAATATATATTGGGTGTGTTCCACACCAAATCGAGATGCATATAGATAATTCAAACACAAATGTGTGTATTGGTATGTTTGTGCAACATTCCTCAACATAATACCATTGCCATTGAATTCTTCTAACAATTACAGGTTAAAACGTATCACTCATAACCCATATCTAACATAAAACGATAAAATAAACAAACGTACCAGTAGGGAAGTGTACAGTTAAATCACAAGAAGTCCACGAATATCTACGATGGTGTTCATGTCTGCAATGATCTCATGAATAACGACAATTAAAAATTAGGTCGTTACAATACAATTAAGAGAAAAACAAATAGCAAAAAAAATCAAAAAAATATACAAATCCAAAAAATTACCATGACATGAAAGAAACTTATATAAATGTATGATGCAGTTCTATCGACGTCGACGTTGCTCTTTCGTGTGGCAAACCGGTCGTACTCTATTTCGACCTGGATTTTTTCGTGCTTGTACGTCCGGCTGAGTCTGTTGAGCTCGATGACTTGACTGAACTTCTTCCTCGTGTTGACTCGATTGACCTCTACTACCAGTGCTATCAAAGATAGGGGGTTGAACCATTCCAACATATTGACTTCCTGTAATTATAGAATCATTTAGATTGGAGATGTACTGGACATCGAGTTTTCTTTTCGTGGAGGTAAGTTGTGCAATGCGTTGTTACAAAATTTACAACGTTTCAAGCTTGCTCACTCCGCACAGCAGTTTGCTTACCAGCAACAACTTTTTGTACAACAGTTTTCTCAGCAACACCATTAATCACAATTATTTCAGCAGTATCCTTATCCGCCTTAAGCGCAGCACCCCCACCAGGCCCCTCTCCTTCAGCCATCGGGGCCATTTAATGTGCATTCATCGACGTACATGTCTTTGCCATCTTTATTTGGCCCCGATGATCCAACCACTCTGCAGGCTTACTCCTCTCTTTTGGCGTCGCAACTCCCTCCACCTATCGCTGGTCCCGTTACTTCTAAAGGATCTACCCACGCATCTCCCTCTCATCAGCAGGACTATCAGCATGTCCCGATCGCTTCCTTCGACTCTAGTATGCATGCCTCCCCATCGACGAGTCATGATCATGTCGAACATGCATCACATTCGCCCAATACTTCAAGCCACCCTTCGAGTGAGCCGTCTATTAGTGGTGCCTCACGTAGACCACAACGAGGCGATGAGTCAGCTAGGGCCCCGAGACATAGATGTAATGATGATCGAGGCACGAGGCGGGTGTTTTTGATCGTAAAAACTGTGAAAGAATTGTAAGTCAACGAAATATTATTACGTATATATACTTATGTTTAATGAACTTATTATAATATTGATCTAACTTTTTTTGTAAAAATGTAGTGGTACATTCTTGCATCCGTCATCCGAAGCGTCAAAACAAATAACGCGGGTATATAAATTCGATCTACATAAGGATGGCTATTGTTGGAAGACGGTTCCCAACCATATCAAGGAGCAATATTTTAACAAATGGGCGGTAAGAAATTTTTAAATAAAAAATTAAGTTTCTTTTACTTAGCATATGTTGAAGACTTGACTTTCTATTATTACAGACTCATTTCGATTGGAAACAATCGGACGATGCTATGGTTAGGCATTTGTACGACAGGCAAATTGTCACTCGTTACGTTGACTATGTTAGTAAGATGGTGAAGAAGCCGACAAAACCAGCACATGTATCTCTGGAGGTTTTTGAGCATTACAAGAAGATGCGGTCTACTCCAGAATATAAAGCAAAGTCAGCACAAGTGAGCCGAAATCAGAGATCAAAGGTGGGGGGACCTGGTTCGGGTCCGTCTGTGCACGGAGGTGGATCTATATCCATCTATGAGCATTCATTGAGACTGGTATGTTATGGGATATACATACATAGATACATACATACATATGTATACATTAGATTCATATAAGTTTCAAACTTAATTTTAAGTTAAACATATTTTATAGGAGAAGAAACTCAGTCGAAAGCTGACTGCTTTGGATTTATGTTTTTATCTCCATACAAAGGATCATGATGGTGTCACTTTCTTGGATCCGAGAGCAGAGGCGATTGCCGTAAGAAACTATTTTACCATAATTATTTTTTGTTAATTATAGGTATCAATAATTTATATGACTTGTCAATGTTTAAATTCTTAATACAGACAGCTATACACGAAAGGACTAGAGAGCTTTCACAACTGCAACCTGACACTTCAATTGATGAAACAAAATTATATTTGGAGATTGTGCAGCGAAATGACAAAGGGAGGAGATTGGTCTTGGCTGGACACCGTCAGGGTCTATGATGCGTAGACCGGATGAAGCTGGATCTTCTCGTCCTATATTTGCAGATGATGAGACATTTGACCAGTTCAAGAAGAAATTCAAGGAGATGCAAGCAATACTAAAGCTGGTTGATGACACGTCTGTAGATCACGGGCAATTGCTTGAAATGCAAAGACGGTTACGTCACAAGGAACAGGGTTTCATAGAGAGATCAGCTTGCACAAGAAAGGCAAGATGATGTTGATGATGATGATGATGATGATGATGATGATGATGATGATGATGATCTGCTGCTCACAATGACTCAACGATCGAGAATGATGAATGATAATTTCTTTTTCACAACATCCAAAAAGGTTAGATTTTTTTGGTTCATTTTTGACTTGATACTTATAAGTTTTTTTATTAGCTACTAATTAATGAGGAACAACTTTGATGTCTATTTGAAGGTGTAACTAAGTGAGAAGTTCCCATTTGTATGTTTATAAATTCTATATGAGTTTTAAATTTATATATACTAATTCTTATATTTTTGTGACTTCACTTAGTAATCATGTGCAAGAATAGGAATTGTTCTTTATTATATGTTGTTGTCCATAAAATAGATGACTTTTATACATGTGAATCTCAATTTTGTATACCTCAAAGCTTAACTTATTTTATTTTTCTTTTTTTGTAGGAAATCAATTGACTATGGTATATATGATGATGGATTGTATTCTTATGATGGTTTTCTTGAGAACTTATTTTGTGTTCTCCTATTTTGGTTTTTTTTTTAATTTTTTGTATTGATATGGAAATAAATAATTATTGATACACTGAGTTTATGTATTGAAATTTGATTAAATTTGATTGGAATGTATGAATTTATTGTTGCCCAAATTCATTTCTGCATTAATATTATAACTTGCAGGAATATATATATATATATTGCCCGTCGCCAATCAATTTTTGGCGACGGGTACCCCGTCACCAACCTCTTTCATTATTTCCCTGTGGACCAACACGAATGACGTCTTTTGTAAAGGCACCATTCGTGTTGGTCACATAACGTGATGCCACGTAACATGAATGACGCCTTTTGTAAAGGCACCATTCATGTTGGTTACATGACGTGGTGCCACATAACACGAATGGCGCATTTACAAAAGACGACATTCGTGTAACACCAACGTTTCAAGCTAATTACGCCTTTTCAAAAGGCGATATACTATAATTAAAGAATAATAAAAAAACTACGGTAATTTACACTACAAGAATTGGCTTGATCCGGGACTGAATTTAGGGACGGAATTTAGGCGGTTGGTAATCAGGGGCGGAATAGAGACGGAAAAATGATTTTGGAGGCAGTTGATCGGTTAGAGACGGAATAGGGATCGAAAATCAACGACGGAACCTAATCCGTACCTAACTAATTGGCACACAAAAATCTCGCCTAAATCTCCGTCTCTGATTCCGTTTTGGGGTATAAATCCGTCTTTGATTCCGTCCCTAAATATCAGGAACGAAAATACATGCCACGTGTCTAAGTAGTTTCGGTCTCTAAATCCGTCCCTAATCTTTAGGGACGGAATAAGGACGGAAAATTTATTTCCCTCAAAATTGTCCGCCATTACAAACACCACACCACATTAAGCACTGCTATCACGTCTTCTCCACCATCCCGTCCCCTCTTCCCGCTATCCCGTCTCCTCTTCCCCGCCATCCCGTCTCCTCTTCCCCGTCGTCGTCATCACCGTCGTCATCGCCCCATCGCTCCAGAAGAGAGATGGGGGGAAGAAGGAATTGAGAGAGATCGAGGCATTCGTGGAGGGACTGAAACCTGTGCGGGGGTAAAGTGTTAAGGACAGCTTTGAAGGGTGATTCGAGATCTGAAAACACTCCTGACTCAACTCTAAACAATCCCTATGACTCATTTCGGTACAAAGAAGAAAGCCCCTTCCCCTCCCTCATCTTCTATCCCTGCTCGCTGAACCCGCCCAACCCAACTAAGAACTGAACCTGACAGACACATCTTTTTGCTCTGTAAAATTTTCGCATTTCATCGCTCCATTGCTCTGTAACTCAGATTTGCAGGTACTCTCTCTCTCTCTCTCTCTCTCTCTCTCTTCTTCTCTCAAATTGTGCTTCTCAAGATTCATATTGTCGATTTAGCTTTGAAATGCTCTTCCTTGTATGGGGCTATTGTTGTGTGAACGGCGGCAACACTTTGTCAAAGGAATGATTACGCCCTAATATGTCTTAACATTTTGTAAATGCTTCATCGGCTTTCAACACTCCATCTTGTGAATGCTTCCGTTAAAGAATACATTCCCAATGCTCTTGGAAACCTGACTTGTCTATCACTGGAGTTACCGAGTTCCTAGATGAACTCTCTAAATGTCGAAACAGTAGCTTGGAGCGTCTAAATCTGATGGAAAATCAAATTACAGGGATTTTACCTAGTTCAATAGGGAATCTTAAGAATCTAAAAAGTCTCGTTCTTAACAATCACATTAATGGGACCATTCCAAGAGGTATCGGGGAGCTTTCGCAACTGATTTACTTGGATCTCTCTTCCAATTTCTTCGAAGGTGTTGTATCAGAATCTCATTTTGCTAATTTAGCAAAACTAGAGATTTTGGATCTATCTTCAACATCAAAAAAATCATTGATTCTCCAGGTTAGCTCTACTTGGATCCCTGCATTTACTAATCTCGGAATTTTAGATTTGAGTAATTGGCTGACAGCCCAATGTTAAAGAAGGCATTATAGAAGCAGAAAAATTATGGTGTTGAGTTATCTTTTGAATTTGATGATTTTGATTTGAAGGGGTTTCCTCGACTTTCTCGGTAAAGACTTAAAATGTTCTTTGTATATTGTACAATCTGAAATCGGCAAGTGGTTTTGAACAACACAAACAAAAAAGCTCACATACAAAGAAAATGTATAAAGATTTATTGGTATATCTTTTTTTCTTTATATGAATACACTTTTAGACCGATCGATAGGGACTTTTCCTGGGTTTGCACTTCCTAATGGTGACTTGTACAAGTGAATGAAGAAAGAAGTTTATGTAAAACAAGATCTTGTAAAATCGATTGAAGTATTTTAACTTTGGTTATGTGCTTTCACCATTGAAGGGAAGTATAGCTTAGTTGGTTAAGCTAATTAATGTCACAAACCTTAACACCAGAGCCTCAATACCAAATTAGTTGATTAGTTGAGGCCACTATATGGATCGAATTCTTTCATTGTGCTTGATTTAGAGCAATGGATTGTTTGCTTTCTAATTCTCCTAAATCATTTCTAATTAATGTGTCAGCTAAAGCCTTCTTCTTCTTCTTCTTCATCTACTTGGTTTGTTCGGATCTACTTTTTTTCATGATTCCTTTCTAATTGTAGAATCTTCAAGTGTTGTTGCAAATTGTATTGCTTTCAACCTTGATGCAATTTATCATATTCTCGCCTCTCATTGTTCCACATTTACCAGTTTATTACATCTAGTTTATCGGTGGAGTCATCAATTGCCTTGCACGTTTTGCTATTTCACTATATATTATGCCTAATGTGAGGTCTCTTAAATTCTTCATCCTTCAATGCTAAGTTTTTAAACTCACCTCTGATTCCCTTATATCACCCAATCTTTGACATAATTGATGAGTTCCAGTGCTTTTAATTTTTTTTTCTTGAAATAGTAGTGAATTTGAGGTTTTTTAGAGAGAAATTTTTTTGAGTGTTTTGATTTGGGTTTTGGAGGAAAATTATAAGATGGAAAACATACCTAGGTTTGGTTTCAGGTTCCATCCAACAGATGAAGAGCTCATAACTCACTACCTCTCAAAAAAGGTCTCAGATGGCAACTTCAATGCCAGGGCAATTGGTGAGGTAGATTTGAACAAGTCTGAGCGTTGGGACTTGCCTTGTACGTCTATCAAAATTTGCTCAGTCAATTCATTGAGAATTTGATTTTTCAGTTTGTGTATATTTTGCATTGTGTGTCTCATTCAAGGGATCCCCTTTAATTGGGGCTATGTTTTTTTTTCCTGCATTGTCATTAAATTGTGCTTTAATTCAATTAGGGTTTTATTTTATGCATTAACTGAATGTATCTAGACTAAAGTTGAGTCATATGCTGATTAGCTGATATAAATATTGACCAATACTTGTTTTTAGTATAACCAACTTTTGAATTGCCTTCATGTCGTATGTATTTGGCTTGGAATGTGGCATCAGTGTGATCCGACTATGGCTTCCTATTAAAGCTAAAGCTATAGATGTTTTGATAGATACAATGCAAATAAGTAAGTTCAACTCTTATGCTTGATTGGTTAATTTTCACAAATCTTCCACCTAGATTTGAAGCTGGAGATTGCATAATTGGATTGGAGCCCTACACCCTGCGATTTCGGAGACGCAAAGGTATTTTTTGTTTTGCTTTTATGCATGATAGAAGTACTTTAATTTATTTTAATCTTAAGATTTTTGTAAAACTATGCCTTTATATTCTTCTTATCTTTTTCTATTGGATTATTTGTAAATATGTAAGTGTGTTTTTTTGTCAATTAGCATATAGATTTACCTTTGAATGTAGAAACCTTTTATTTTGATGTTCGTTGAAACTTTCTTCATTATTGCAGCTGTCCCAATTGTAACTACTACACAATTAGATCTGAAGTTGTAATAGAAAGCTCGTTGAATGTAGAAACCTTCTATTTTGATGTCAATTGCAACATCCTTTCATTGTTGCAAGTTGCAACTATCTCGGTTTTAACTCTTTGATTTCTTCAGCTTCACATCCCTTCAATTGTGGTGGATTATTTTGTTACTTAGTTGTGCAAATATTGACAAGTAAATATTACACTAATAGTCTCTATGGAGCTACCAACTTCGCTTGTAATTTGTAGGAGTTACCAACCTTAATTACTTTATCAAGACAATTCGTATCCAAACTCTGACCCCAACATATGACATACATTCTATACCTTCTTTCTCCAGTGTCTCAATTCAAATACAAACATAGTCTGACTTATAAAACTCATATATATACAAACCATAAAAAATAAAATAAAGAGCAGCCAATCATGAAAAGAATGTGCATGAGCATTGCGAGAACACCTTGCTGCACCATCACTGCAAAGACACCAAAAGCCCTTCCCAGCTTCCCACATCACATGGGATTTGAATGCGGGGGCATTTTGATCACATTTTTGAATTCTCAAAACAACGACAACAACAATAACAAAGTGTCCCTCCGACAAATGACTGATCACACACTCCTCACTGTCCAAACCTTAACAAACAACACCCTCTCTTCTCCTCCTCTCCGATCTCTTCGACTTCCACAAACCACACTATTTATAACTCACCTCTCCCACTCTTTCATTCTCAATTTAAACTTTTAGTTTCTTCTTTGATTTCTATTGTTATTCTCTATTTGCTCTGGCTTTGCATAGGAAGATCTTTTTGTTTCTCTTTTCTCATTCTCCCAGTCTTTCATGCAATCATTTTCGTCATAATGATGAATGCTCTCTTTCTTTTCCTTTTTTTGTTTTCAGACTGTGGAGATTAAAGTGAAAATGGACTGTTATGCTATGTAGGTCCAATATCACTTGATTTCTATTAAATGGTAGCGTTCCAACATAGATAAATATGCTATTTTGGAATCTTAGGATTCTGAATTGTTCCGAGTCAATCTAGTTTCTCGCATTTCATTTATACTTGTGGAAAAAAAGGATTAAAAGTAAATCGGCACAGAGGTATCTTACAAGAAAACAATGTATTCCTAGCTAAGGCATTGCCTACCACATTATAAGAATGGGGAACTTGATTGAAACTTGGGTGTCGAATGAGTCTTGTCTACTTTCTAATATCCTTTGCCAAGAGCTCGTGATCACTTATAGTATAATCCTCTGCAATAAGAGCAATGGCATTTAGAGAGTCTGAGAAGATGTCCTTGTTAATAATACAATGTTATATAGGAGCAATGGCTAACTTTCTAACTCTTTAACTTGTTAACTTTCTAACTTTTTAACATGTTGATGGATAATATGTTGTGTTTGCAGAGCAAGAAGCTGGGGAGGGACTGTACGTCACTAGAGTTGTATCTTCATGTGCACACGAAGAAACACGATGGCCAGACCTTCATTGACGCACGGTTAGAAAGAGTAAATGTAAGTATTGTCTTTGTTTTATTGAAATGCCAAGTTTACAACTGACATTAAGAGATGCACTATTTCAGCATTATATTTAAAACATATCCATTAACTTACAATCTCTTCCCTATTACTTGTAATCTCTTCCCTATGAAATAAAGATCCTTTGACAAGTAGAAATATCTTGATCTGCTAGAACTAGCGAGACAAATTATCAATTAGAAAGAATATCTTGATCTGCTAGAACTAGCGAGAGGAAGAGAAATTCAATAATTTTCCTTTCAAAGAAATCAAATTAGGAATGTACAATCAAATATCTAGAGAAAACCTTAACTTTGTGAGGAACATGAGATTTCCATATGACGGATAAATGAAGAAAAGAATTAGAACTAGGAAGTGAACTAGAAAGAATATTGTGATGTGAATGCCTGTTCCTTTAATGTTATACATCTCTAATACCAAAAGAAAAACCCATAATTCCCGCTGAAGCTCATGTTCGCAGCTCTTACGCCTTCCAACATAGTCTTTTTACTTCTTGTTGCTAAACACATTTATTAAAGTGCAGAAAACACAAGTACATGGGATTTCAAACCAAAACCAACATTAATAACAAACTGTTGTGGTATAGAATACATAATATTACCATAGTCAACTGAGCGCTTCATTGAGATGAATCCTTCTTTAAGGTTGCCCATCATTAAAACAAAATTACCAGTGACTTCTTTTGTATATCAGAATTTTGTTACAAATTTATCATTGACGTTTTTTTCAATTTGTGAAATCTGAAAGTGCGAGAATATATGATTATTGACCAACACAAGGGGTGGAAAGAGATTAATTAATGAGTCATATCAAGCATTAGTTGAATGCATATCTACCATAAAACAAGGACTTAAAAATAATTACTAATTTAGCAACATTAATGGAAAAGCAAAATCATCCATTATCCCACCACAAGATATTAAGTAAATCAGTTCACTTACAATGTACTGATACACTACTATTTTCCTTGTATACAAACTTCTCACTCAGAAAAATTAACTCTTTTAATGAACTCAAGACCTCCCATGCTTTTATGCCCTTTGTAGAGGAATACTTAAAAGGTCTTGGTTATAAAATTGAGCAATAGAACACCTTCCATGTTAGCAGTTACCACTAAGACAACAATTTAAATCTACATCATAAAAGGCTCTGGAAGAGAACGTCCAACGTTAGTACTTAGACAACAATCTAGATATAAGGCAATGGTAGTCATTTATAACAAAGCTCATATGTTTATGAAGATGACATTTTATATCAATCTTTCTAGTGGTGCTTCCTTATTTCCTTCATTAGCAATAATTTCCCATAGCTTACAAAGTTCAAGAGGCATGCCATTTTCAACATTAAATAGAAGCCAACCACCTTCACTGTACAAAGAAAACATGTCAGATAGGGGTTTGTAGGAAAACCATGAATTGTAGGCATTCACTCAGCTAGTTTTTTCATAGAGGGTAAGAACCAAAAAGAACACAATAATTTAATGTCACATACATACATAGCAGTAAAGCAATGTAAATAGAATACCATCACATAAATATGAATTACTTCAAATTTGATTAGTTCGATAAGGATAAAGTGAGATGTAAATTTGATTAGTACTCTAATATGAAATAAATTAATGAAAGTGCAGACAAAATATGCAATTTCAATTGTGTAACCGTCCAAAAAAAGCAACAGACAAATGAAAGCATGGGCCTTCAATCGCAAAGTCTTTGCTAAAATTCAAATTCCATAACCGTATAAATCTTATAAAACATTAAACTATAAGAATATTCACCAAAGAAAACTTAAACTTAATTAAGCACCTTGTTGAAAAAGCTCTAACTTTTCGATTCCAAATTCTTTGTTCTTCAATCTCTCCTTTCAGATTGATTACATGTTGTCTTATTTATCAGCAATCCCCATTTCTTTATTCCTTCCCGGGGAGGATTCCCTAGCATTATAGTTTGGCAATGAAGCCATAAATATCATTTATTTTAATTGGGCAGATCCTGCTCCGTATTCCCAATTTTTAGATCGAAACGAACATTAGAAAATAGTTGATCTGTTGACTCCCCCTCCTTAAAACACCAATTTCAAAATTGAGGAGAGAACATCATGTGAGGCAATAATTTTTGGATTTATCTCAGTTTTTTTGTGAGCCATAAACCTGCATATACTTCAATATTGAAGAAATACATGCTTTTCAAATGATGTCTGATTTTGGAAAAGGAGGAACGGCTGCATTGGCAATTACTTTCTCAAAGAATGATTTACCTGACCCAAATATCCCAAGAATCGATCGAAACCGAGACCTTTGATATTAATTAAGCTATGGCTTAGTTGGAAGCAAGAGATTGATTAATAGCATTTGATATTATAACTTTATTATAAGTACCTGCAATAGTAGGTGCATGATTTATGACATAAGGCAAGTCAAAATTGACCCCCTTAATTGTAGGATATCTAGCAAGGATGCTTTTGATGGTAATGCCAGAACCTCCACAAGATCAACCACCACTTTAAGTTTCTCATCGTCAAATCCTTTGTACTTGTCGAGGATGTTCCTCATCAGGATTGTTGTGTGACTGAAAGTTATGTCAGTGAAAAGTTGGATGTACTTCTCATTAGTGCCCAAGTACTCAAATATTGTCATTCCATGTTTCTTCTCAAATGGGGTTCCGCCTTCAATTAACGCATCTTTCAAGCAGTACCTAACATTAATATATTAACAATTAATCAAGCAGAACATTAAAAGTTATTACTTTCTCAAATGCTTTGCACTCTACGTGCTAACCTTTATTGTTTTAATGCTTTTCATAGATCAATTCCATGGCACTCTGTCCTTTGGTTGAAAGTAATGTTCTGTTAATGTAGAAAGTTACATGCATGGTGCTTTTGAATTTCACTATGTGCTTAGTACTGTTATCTGTTGAAATCAATCTAAGAGTTAGTTAGCTAATTAATGCCTCTGTAGTTGCTATTGTTATCTATTAATATTATACTACGAGTGGTTGGACAATGTAAGTTCATTTTTTAGCTTCTCAGGTTAAGTTCATTTTCTTTATCTTCTCGTTGAACTTTTATATGATCATGTCAAAGACCACTTGTGAAATTTGCAGGTCTATTTTATTTTTTACTTGTATATGTTTGAATTACAATTATAGACTGAGATTCAGAGGATGCGCGAGGAGATGTCACAGTCAGCAGAAGAGGCAGGAGATGATCCATATGTGGACGAGATAGATTTATATTACAAAGTCGTCGGTGTTGATTACAAGGGACGAGTGTACGGGTTAGGGTTTACGGGAAGGAGGTACAATGATCCAGGAGCCAGCTCATCACAGGGCCCATCGAGTCAGGACTTTGCGAATCTTCAATCTAATGTCTCGCGTCTCACTTCTATCGTTGAGGATCAACAAAATCAAATACAGACGCAGCATGAACAGATAGCTTTACTACGGTCCATGTTGGTGCAGAGTATGAGAGGTGGACATCCTGGAGCGAGCTCATCTCATCCTCCACCTCCACCTCCACCTCCACGCCCATCTCACCAGGAGACTCTTACTCCACCGACGACGGTGTCTACTCCAGCTTTAGATGCTAACGATGTTTATCGCCCGAGAATGTACGAGCCTGAAGATGAAGAGGAAACGAACTTGCCATTACAGCAGGAGTGGATCGATGCATTGTCTGACACACATCCCCTACCACGACCTGACAGAGACAATTGATATGATACACTTGATATACATTTGATATGATACACTTGATATTTTGATATATTTTAATCTTTTGGTATTTTTTGATATTTTGATATATTTTGATATTTTGGTGGAAACTTTTACACACATGTATATATGATATCTATTTTGATAGTTTTTAGAACTGTTTTGGTTTCATTAGCATGTTATATGTGAAACTTCTATTGTACAATGAGTTCCCAATGAGTTATTTGGCATGTGTTGTATGATATGTTTTCCACACTTTAAATGTATAAACAAAATTGTTGCAGGTTATTTGTGTTTTTAGCAGGTTGTTGCAAGTTATTTGTTTTCAGCAGGTTATTACAGGTTATTTATTGCAGGTTATTTGTTTCCACAGGTTGTTGCAGGTTATTTGTTGCAAGATGTGTGCTGAAATGTGTTGCAGTTGCAGGATGTGTGCTGAAATGTGAAATGTGTTGCAGGATGTGTGCTGAAATGTATTGCAGGATGTGTGCTGAAATGTGAAATGTGTTGATGTGTGCTGAAATGTATTGCAGGATGTGTGCAGGATGTGAAATGTGTTGCAGGATGTGTGCTGAAATGTATTGCAGGATGTGTGCAGGATGTGTGCAAGATGTGAAATGTGTTGCAGGATGTGTGCTGAAATGTAAAAATGTTTTTGTGTACTGGAATGATGAATTCCGTCCTTGATTCAGTTTCTAATCAGGGACGGAATCAGGGACGGAATGCATAATAAACGCTAGTTGAAACTATGAGTTCGGTTTCTAAACCGTCTCAGTTTAGAGATGGAATTTAGGAACGAAATTTATAAATTCGGTCTCTAATCCGTTGTTAATTAGAGACCGTTTTAAGAACGAAATTTTCAGTTTCTAATTAACAACGAAATTTTCGGTTTCTAATTAACAACGGATTTCAAATTCCGTCCCTGATCAGTTAGCGACGACGATTTTGGCAATCGATTTATTCCGTTCCTAATTCGGTTTCTGACCATTTAGCAACCGAATATCAAGCTATTAGGAACGAATTTTCCGTCCCTATCTGGGCTGATTCTTGTAGTGTTATGAATTAAAAAAAAACTCGTATGAATTTACATCCATATGAAACTAATAGTATTTAATTTGCAAAATAAATTTTTTACTTTGAAATAAGTTAATTACGACAAAACTCCTTTTGAAAAAGAGATATCAAAGTGTGGTTATGTTGATGTTGTCGTGGCACTCATATACCACATTAAGAGAAGGCGATATATGTGTGCCACCAGTAACAAACATAATGCCTTAAGATTATTTTTGTTACTGGGTTTAAGGTCACTGGTGTGGCAATTCTTATACAACTATGGGCCTGTAATAGGTTTCTATTTATAGCACTAAGCGCGCTGCCTGTTCCTAGAGCCCGAGCTCAAACATGTGATGGAGTAAACATGCCCAATGAAGTTCCTTTGGGATATCGGTAATAAAAATGTTTCTCATATTATTTTTAATTATTCATTGGGTATTTTTAATTTAAGACTAATTTATTGTTTTGTATACAAATGTATAGTTGCATTTTCGGTTACTAGGACTTCCACACACGTTTTATCATCATATTGTGATGCACTTGACACGTAGGGGAGAATGCCGTGGAGTGGCAACCATACGCTGATGTCCTCGAGTCACTTCCACCATTCTGTACTCAAGGTCATGAGAGCTGGCGTTCGACGTGTCCTTTAATTTGTTTCTATATAATCGAGTGGCATCGACAGGAAAGGGTAATGAGATAGTTTAGACTGACACAGGTCGTGCCACCTAACTGTGATTTCGACACTTGACTGCACCAGGTCCAATTGAGAGGACACCCTTAAGAAAATTGGGCAATGTATAATAGAAGATTTATAGAGTTGTGAGAAAATCGTGGTAATACTATAACCACAATGGAACAAGAAGGGGAACATGATCAAGAAGAGTACATGAGGTGGTACAAATCTATAACCAGGTGATTCATTGGACATGACGGGGCTCTACGCGAATATGCGGTAAGCTTGAAACTATTATGTTATTATCCTCATGAGTCATATTTTAAATTGTTAACTAACACTTATTTTTTGTGTATCAGTCTACATTTGCACGTCAATTGGAGCGAATGTTCATTGATGACGGGATCGATCAAGATATTGTTGCTCTTCATAAAGGCATTAGAATCTTAGATGAGGATGAACGACAGAGGGCTACTATGTGAAATGATGAAAATATAGTTGAGCCAGAAATAAAAGATGAAGCTTCTCAAGAAGAAGAGGATTAAAGCCTAACAAATAGAGGGAGGAGAAGAAAAACAAGGACATAGACTGTGGATAAGAGCAGCAGATGTTCTCCACCACCACCTCCAACTCGTCTAACACCAAGAACGACAGAGGACTGTGGTGAGAGCAACAAACATTCTCCTCCACCACCTCCAACATGTTCTTTTTCTTATGGCACACTCCTTTGCCACCCTCAATGCAACCTGATGCTCATATGTTTTTACCTAGGGCATCGAGCATGAATGTTCATCTTTATCATTTCGATCCATATGCGCCTGGGCCATCATCTTCCTACATGGACCATAGAATGCATACACATTCAATGCATGGCTCATTGACTCAATACATGCCAAGTCCATTTACTTCGCCATATTATAATTACAATATTCCATATAGTGGAGATGACTCATTCATGCACTTATTAGGCATGCCACCTCATGTTCCTTTCACCCAACCACATACAGGAAGTCAGTATGTCGGAATGGTTCAACCACCTATCTTTAATAGCAGTGGCAGTAGAGGTGAATCGAGTCAACATGAGGACGAAGATCGGTCAACTCATCGAGCTCAACAGACTCAACTGGATGTAAAAGTACGGAGAAATATAGGTCCAAATAGAGTAAGTCCAGTTTGCCTCACAGAGGAGTAATGTCGACGTCGATAGAACTGCATCATACCTTTGTATGAGTTTCTTTGATGTCATGGTAATTTCTTGGATTTGTATATTTGTTCAAGTTTTTTTGCTATTTGTTTTTCTCTTGTATTGTAACGACCTAATTTTTAATTGTCGTTATTTATGATGTCATTGCAGACATGGACACCAGCATGGACATTCACGGATCCCACAGTTAGGTCGAAGCACGCTTGGATTAGGTATACAGTTCGTTTTGTTTGCTTTTGCTAAGTATTTGCGATATATATGTTCAATTTAGTTAAATTGCATCGTAATATGTGTGTTGTTATTGTTTATTGTCGAGTGGGGTAGTGTAACGGGTATTCGCCACGAGTAGCGCGTAGACACGGGTACCGATTAGGCGAATTACTAGTACATTAGGCCAGAGGACTAGATACACAATAAATGATAAAATTCATCAAATAATTCATATAAAATGACGTTGAGGTGGTTGGTAGCTTTGTTGTGCGCGAATAGAACGGGTTGCAGTGCGGAGCCGGGTACCTGAACTCCCGGAGTCCAATGGTTGTAGCTAGAAGAATTAGGTCAATGGGCCATGTGTGGTCAAGTGTGTCAATAATATGTAGACTTGTTGATCCTCCTATAATATCAAACCTTGTGATGTGTGTGTTTTGATGATGATTTTTATATAAATATCTCATTTCTCACACAATCACCAACTTTTCTCTCTTCTCTAAGTGTTTTGGATGAAAATTGGTGAAGTGTTGAGGGTTTGGTGAGCTTTGGGCGATCATTTAGAGCTCAAGAGTTCAAGGAAAATTGAAACCAAGGTTAGATCTTCGATCCCCATCTCATTCTCTACGTTTTGGATTAATTTTTAAGGGTTTTGACGGTGGTTTCGGGTTGGGTTTGTTCACATCAGCAAGATAAGGTGTTGCTATGGTTTTGAAGTTGGTTTTGAGGTTACAAATGCTGGATTTGGTGATGGTGTTGTTTTGAGTTTCAAATGATTTTTTTGGGTTTTTGACAAGAAAGCTCAAGGTTGCATTTTAGACGCGTTTAGTCGAGGGGTTTTGATTGTATAAGCTTGGTTAAGTGTTTAAGGAGTTGTTGGAGCGAGCGCGGATCATGGTGACAAGCCAAGTGGTCCAAAAAATTTGAGAAAATATCATTTGGTTCAGACGTCGTCAGCGGCACCATGAGGGCTAACGCCCACGATGCCCAAACCAGAAGGCAAACAGAGAGTGGCGTTTTAAGAGGCGCCGCAGAGGGATAGCCCGAAGTATGACGCTAGTTTGATTCAGATCATGCACGCGCTTTGTTGTTCTATGCTACTTATATTCATGTGATGATCTTCCACAATTGCCTGTAGTTCTTTTTTTTTCGCATGTTTATTTAATAGTATATTAATTTCAACATTTATATTTATATATTTACTCAGTGAAGTTTTCTTAGGATTACTCACTATGGGCTCGTCATCTGCCTTTTTGTGATGGCTTGAGTGCAGATCCTGTACGAGCAGAGGGAAGGAAAGCTTGAGGACTTCTTGTGATCTGACTGTGGACTTCCCTACTGGTAAGTTTGTTTACTTTTATCGTTTTATGCTGGGTATGGGTTATGAGTGATACGTTTTGACCTGTAAATGACTTTGAGGTTCATTTTGGTATTTTGATGGATCATACTTGACATTTATATATTGATGATATTTTGGTATGATTTCCACATTAGGAAAATGCTCTTAAATATGTTTTTCACACACAATTTGATAATTATAAGTCTTTCACTTAATATTTTGAGGTTTAACAGATGATAACGAGTCCATATTCTAACTTGAACCACTTATTAATTAAAATGATATAAAGTTAGTGATATATGATTTGTATTGAGATGTTGATACGCATGGGGCACAACTGTATGGTGTTGTGGCAAGGTTGTGGACCCGTGGCGCATGACGTGGCGACCAAAGGATTTTAGGGCCGCTATATGTACGCAAATTTTCATATATAATGCAGATGGAGATAGAGACAATCAAGTGCTAAAGTTACAATGAGACCACTTTTAAGTTCCCTTATCTATGAGGAAAAACCTGAATTAACAGTAAGATCTCCAAACTAAGTATCTCTTTCAAAACAATCAATAGAAATTTTGGGGTTTTTCAATTTGGCTTTGCTATTATGTCATTTGCATTTTCTTTGTTATGAATTACTTATGATGCATGTTTTTCTAACACTGTGCAAAGGTGAAGGTAAAATGTTAATTTCGTCGTGTTGTGTACTTGAAAAATTAATTATTGGAGGAATTAAATGAAAATGGTCTTAGGTTTGAGGAATGCTACACAGACATACCAAAACACATATTGGTGTGTGAGTTATTTATATGTGCCTCGATTTAGTGTGGAACACACTCAATATGTATTTTAGTGTGGTTTGGGTTGATGTATGTGTAGTATTTTCAATTTAGCGGGCGATAGTATGGTTGAGGTAGAAGTTATATGAATTACTCATTTAAAAAGGAGTTATCCATACACTTAATATTTTGTTCAAATGACTCATTTTTAAAATGAGTAATTCATGTAATCCAACTGCCACATCACACTCACCTGCCATGTCACACACACCTACTCACCAATGACACCTTTTGAAAACCCACAATACATTACTTTTGTGATTTTAATGAAATCAACCCTATTTGATGAATTTTAAAAAAACATTACTTTTTTAATAACACCTCAATTCCTGAGGTCGTCCCGTGACCCACGTTCTCCGTTCGTATGCCCAATAGCGCTTGACGCATCGTCGAACACGTCATCACCATTGCCACATCCGCAGCTCTATGAAGTGACGCTCCGTCTAACTAATCCTACTATACTGAATTGTTTATTTATCCTAAACATCTTGCAGGTTAGTTAATCATAGTGGAAGCCTTTAATGCATAATTTATGAGACTTTATTAAACCTAGATAGTGGAAAACCTAGAAATAAAATACCATGTATATAACTAAGACGAAATAAATAGTAATCCATATACATGTAGCAGTGTTCCATAGTCCCCAAAACCTAGCAAAATAATATATACATACTATGATGAACAAACACGAGCTGTAAGCAACAACGGCCTCAGAGATAGTTGCCTAGTACCTCTTTTCCCTTATTCTTGCTCGTACCAGGATCTGCGCTTAGTCACCCAACACATGCAACAACGAGCCCAGTCAGTAAATTCCCATGTGAAGTTTACACAATAGTCATGAAAACACTGATAACCTACGAGACATGTGAATATGACCCAAGCAACAAGAATCATATTCTCATGGCTAGCAATAAATAACTATCACAACAATCACATCAATCACACATAGTGAATATAAAGCATCCAAAATATCCTGTAATCTGTAAAACCAATAAATAAATGGTCTCGAATTATAATCAATAAATAAATTAATCACCACTCGATTAACCACGAGAAAACTGTAACGACCCAATTTCAAATTGCCGTTATTGATGGCGTGATTGCAGACATGTAGACGCCAGCAGGGGACGTTCGTGGGTCCCACAACAAGGCTGGAGCATGCCCGGATTAGGTATACAATCCGTTTTGTATGCTCTTGTTGTGAAGTTGCGATGTATATGTTTAAGTTAGTTAAATTGCATCGCAATATGTGTGTTTATATTGTTTATTAACGAGTGAAATGGTGTGACACGTTTTCACCGCGATTGGCACATAGCGCACTGTGAACGGGTGGCGAATAATTAGCATACTAGGACGGGAGACTAGATACACACAATAAATGATAAAATTAATTAAATAAGTAATATAAAATGATGTTAAGGCTATTGGTACCTTCGTTGTGCGCAACGGCACGGGTCGAGTTTCGGAGCCGGGTATTGGAACGCTCGATGTGCATATAATTGGTAACAAGAGGATAGGGACAACGAGAAATGTGGGTCAGTTTTGGCATGTTGTGGAGGACCTTTTGATCTCATTTAGGTCATCAACCAAGCCTAGAGATGTGGGTGTGAGTTGAGATGAAGATATATATATATGTGGTTTTTCCACCATTTTGACCAACTTTTCTCTCTCCTCTTGAGATAATCCAAAAATGGGAGAGAGAAGTGTGAGGGTTTGGAGTGATTTGGATGATTATTTGAGGAGCTTGTGGGTGTTGGATCAACAAACAAATGTTAGATCACTAATCTCCTCTCCTTTCTCTATGTTTTAGTACCACTTTTATTGATTTTAATGGTGTTATGAGTATGGGTGTATACCCACTGTTACGGGGTTGGATTTGGTGTTGTGTGTATGGTGGTTGATGATGTTGTTATGGTGTTTGAAGGCTAGAAACCAGCTCTGGACTGCTGGAACTTTGGGCATAAACTGCCCAACGTACTGGCAGTTCTGGGGATAAGGATGACTACCCAGCGCACTGAGTGTAGGACAGAGGCCAATTTTAAGGTCGTTTTGGGTATTTTGACCCTACTACATATCTAATTCAATAGTAATACACTAAACACAGTAAAAGGAATTAGATGAACATAATCAATTGTTTGGCGCGTGTTCCGAGGCAATAACGGGATCGGATCGGGACGGATACAGGGTAATTGGAGTGCAGTTTGAGGTGTAGTATCCCAATTAAAATTCACTTTAGTACTTACTTCTTGATATTTGAATTCTGTTCAATTTATTCAATACTCTTATTTCCTGATTGTTGCTTTACGATGGTTATGTTTGTTCCCACCTGGTGCTTATTCATTGTGGGGGCATAGGGTCCACTAGGCCATAGCATATGTTCTAGTTATGCACTGGTGAATATGCTACCCAGGTGTGCTAGGCATGTGTAGGTGTGTTGTGGGTCTACACCGACCACCTAGAGGGTTCAGGATTACCCTTTCGAGGTATCCTCACGGGCCGTGCCTGACAGATGGCCCGAAGTATGGCTCTAGTCTGACTTTGATTGTGCACACACTTTGATTTCTTTGCTATTCATATTCATGTGATGATCTTCTAAAGTTGCCTGTATTCTTTTGTTTCGCATGTTTATTTATAGTATTTTGATTTCGACAGTTTTACTTATGTATTTACTTGGTGAATTTCCTTGGGATTATTCACTTTGGACTCGTCAGCTGCCTTTTTGTGATGGACTGAGTGCAAATCCTGGTACGAGCTGAGGGAAGGGCAAGCTTGAGGAATATCTGTGACTGACTACGATTTGCCCTACTCGTATTGTCACGACATAATTTCCTAATCTTGATTTACTTGCTTAATCAGAATCACCAACCCGTGACGTGGGGCCCGCATGAGATGTGCACACTGACCAATGCACGTGACCGAGGTAAATGTTATATTTGTATTGGTGTATGCTTAGTGTTGTGTATGTGTGTAGACTAATTAAGTTAGTTTATTTGCAAACCATATACAATGAGTTGACGCGTGAGTGGGGACACGCCTTGGAGTGCGTGCAAGTACGGGTACATAGTGGAATTACCCGGGGTAGCGAGACTAGGCTAAGAAATAGTAATTAATTTCAAATGTACCTTATCATAAATTAAATTATATCATTAAGTTGAAAAATACAACGTTCGACGCACGGGGAAAGTGCGTCGAGTTGCGTGAGAGTCGGGTAGCCGAGGTAAGGGGCATTGGCTGCCAGGTAGTTGAGAGTTAGTAGGGCATAAAATGAATTAATTAAAAAGGTCTATACACTAACTATGGGTATTAATGTGATTAATGTATAGTTGAATTAAATTGATAAATCTAAGTTCTATAGTTGAAGGAAAAAATAAGAAAAGCCATAAGATAAACATGGAGATGGGTGTGTGAGATCTCAAGATAAATGGTGTCATGAAGTTGTGTCAATAAGGCAGCTGGACTTAGTGAACAGAGACCCTTAGATCGTCCTCAGGATGCGTGCACACATCAAATTAAATCAACCACCTATAAATATACACTTGATCGATGAATGCATGCAAAACTAAGCATTTCCAAACATTTTGAGAGCTCTGTGAGAGGAAATCTAGTGTTGGAGAAGTGAAATCAGTCACTGGAGAGTGAATTCGAGAAGGAACAACATAGATCCAAGGTAATCTATCCCTCCTAAACTTGAATTTTTGATAAAAACATGATTTTTGTGGGTTGAGGATAAAATGAATTTGATGATGAAATCATCACTGTTTTTACTAAATTTGATGTTCTTGAGGCTAAATTTGATGAAATACATCGTTTTGAATCAAATTTGTGGAAAAATTGAGGAGAATTTGGTAAATTTTTGGGTTTATATACATGCATGTTGATCCAAGAATTTATTGTTATTTATGTGGTTTTTGATGTAAAAATTTAGTCTCTTGAGGTGCTATTGGATCAGTGATAGAGAGAAGAAGGAAGAAGAAGAAGAAAAAAAAAAAATGAAAATTGATGAGACGATTTAGTCTCTGGAAAACTAGAGACGAAATTGTCTCTGGGTAGAGGACGCACACGAGCGCCCTCGCGTGGATGTGCGACCACTGGACTGGCCGGTCCGGTCCAACCACCTGAACCGGTCCCACTTCTAAAAAAAAATTTAACATTTAAAATTAAATTAATAAAAATTAATTAAAAAATATATTTTTATATATTAATTTAATTTCTGAAAAATAAGGAAAATAGTTGAAAAATTCCTGAAAAATTGGAAAAAAACATCGAAAATATAAGAAATTGAGAAAAAGGTAGAAAAGTGGTTTTGAGACTTTTCGAGTGTTTTTGATACCCTGATATAACTCGAAAAATGTGCCACAATTAAAGATTGACATAAAATTTTAATTTTTGGTTAAATATCATGAATCCACTTATTGTGGCTTTAAACCAGTTAAAATGATGTAAAATGAACCTCGGGAACTAAAGGGAATTCTTGAGAGTTTGGGTGCACGAGTCGGGGTGTCGGGAGGCTGGATAGCTAGGACTACTGCGTTGACTAATAAGTGAAATTGTGAGAACTCATTACTTTATTTCATTCCAGTCATTTATAATTTTTCAGTCTATTTGTAGACTAGCTGATTTATTTCCCACATCATGCTTTCCTTGTTTCAATTCATTATGAATATTGATATAGCATGATGCCTTGTTTGATATATCATTGACTCCATGCTTCCTTGTATGCTCAATGTTTGTCTTGAAATATGGCTAATGGATATTTAGAAGATGCATGCTATAGGGTTATCTGTTACATTAGACTTGTGTTCTATTCCCGTGGGGCTTTGTAGCCTAACTTGTGTTGGAATCATAGCAATTGTAGGATTTTAATTCTTGAAATCTAAAGTAGGGATTATCTAGTGTCCATTGCACACGAGATGCACGATTCACGGGGATTTTGGTCTTTCGGGGTCTCCGACACTCGCCACTGCATTTGGGCGACACACGTGGCATGGGCCACGAGGTTGTTGGCAAGTATGAATGATTTATATGTGCAGAGCACAACTCCGCCACTTGAGGTTAAAAAAAAGCGATTATTATTATATGTTGAGCACACCTCCATACAGTAGTGGAGTAGGCTTGGTGTAGTTCTCACCACCGACCGAACGTAGATTATCTCGACTTAGCCTGTGTCAGTTTATGTGTATCAGTTAACATTGGTATTTACTTGCATTATTATTCAGCATTTCTTCAGCTACATATGCTTTTAAATACATTTTGTTTAAATTAGAAATGTAGTTTTAGATTTCCCCAGTTATCACTTAAATATCACTATACTCTCCGTCTAGTTTGTGACGGTGGGTGTAGGTTTGTCGAGCAGCACCCAGGCCGGGCAATGAGAAGATCGACGACTACCTCTGAGCCCCGAGTGCGTAGCTGCTCGTACATGTAGGGTGCTTTTTGTATTATATTTACTTACATCTTTATCTTTTTGGAATGTTATTGGGATGAGTGTTAGATTACCCGATTTTTGGCTTTCACTTTGCTTATATATGTTCGTCGTTTACTTGCATATATATGGTGATCGTTATTTCCTAGATTCCACACCTAGGATTAAAAAAAAATTCTGCTAAAATATTTAAGACTTCTGCTATAAATTGTAAAGACTTCCGCTAACTAAATTAATTGTTTAAAATTGAGAACATAGGTAGTAAAGATTGAATAATACGTAATTGGATCCTACGTGTCGTGATTAGGGTTTGATTACGGGATTAGGCCGGGTGGTGTCCTAGATTAGTAGCGGGGATGTCACACCTACATTTGTTTATGTTGGGTATAGGTTGCGAGAGACATTTTGGTTTGTATATGACTATGAGGTATAATTTTTGATATTTTGAGGATTACACTTAGCATCTATATATATGGATTACATTTTTTGTATGGTTTCCACATTAGACTAATTGATGTTTAAGCTGCTATTTAGTATCATTTGATGATTTGAGACTTCCGTTGCATATTTTGAGGTTAAATGATAATAACGAGTCTTAAGATAACTTGAATCAATAATTATTCATGAAGAACATAAAGTTAGCAAGATTTTGATTGGTGTTAAGGTTTGAGTGCTCGTGGGACACAGCTGGGAGGTGAATTGGCTAGGTTGTGGGCCCGCGTTGCACGCTGTAGCGGTTGATGGATTTGGGGATTTGGGGCCGTTACAAAAATTGCGACCCACGATGGTTGTAAGCTAATAAACTAGGAATTCTTGACACATCTCGTGCGAGCACAATCCCCTGGTGCTGAAATAAACAGGTTACCATGACTACACCCCAACTCGGTAAACGACGCGTACCCCTTATCGACTTTTTACTTCCAAGGGTACCCCTAATCCCTCTCGTGGGTGGTAGATATATTCTACTCCCGTCAATACGGTCATGCATGAGCATGTAGTTACAACCCAGATGAAAAACCATGAGTGACCACCAACAGTCACCACATACGCGAAGAAGTTCGATAAATTACGCATGAATTATAGTGTAACTTTCTCAAGGTTTTACACACCTGAAATACGCTCTCCGACTTCTCGGACTCACCAATCCGACCTGTCTAGCTCCCCGATGCCCGAGCTATGGTCCCTAGCCCCTGAAGTTCATTTATGGTGTTTTTAAGGTTAATTACGTGGGTTTAGTATTTTAGTTTGTCCAAATATTTCGTTAAACACTTGTTAAAAATACTGTGTTTCGGTCCCTAGCGCGCTAGGGAGTTTGCCTAGTGCGTTGGACAATTCATCACATCACTGTTCATACGCAATGAATGGTTGTCTTCCTCAGTCGCCCAACGCGCTGGGTACGTCCCTGCCCAGAATTCCATTTCAAATTTTGGGATTTTGGGTTTACCCATTAATCCCAACACGCTCAAAACAAACCTAGACCTTCAATCGGATCGAATTCGAGTTCAAAACACCAATTTTTAACCTCAATTCACCATAAACAGAGGATCAACACATACATATATAAATCCAAAAATTCCAAAATTTGACACAAAATCCTCACAAATCTGAGTAAAACTGGTATATTTCATCACATCACACCTTTAAAACCTCAAAACATCAAAAACCAGTGTTTTAAAACTCAAAATCTGAATTTTTACTTCAAAACCTACAAAACTCCATATAAATAGAAAATTCGAGATGTTTGAGAGTGGGATTACCTTAATTTCGTGTATGAATCCTTAAATCTCCTCTCCAACACTATTTTCTCTCTTTCAGCTCCAAATTTCTCTTCTCTGATCTTTTAAAAATTGCTCAACAAGTTTGGGTTATGCATGTGAACACTAATCGGGTGGTATATATATAGTGTGTGTTCTAATCTAGTGTGTGCGCGCATCCCGAGGACGATCTAATGGCTCCTAGTTAACTGTTGTCACCCATTCTAAAGACACCCTATGACACAGCTCACCTTGTGTTACCCTGTTGTGTATCTCGAGAACAATCCTATGTGTACTAATTTTCCTAGCTACAACTTAGGACTTTAATTGATTTATTTACATTAAATCATAAAATCTAACTTAGGCCATCCCATAAATCCTCAACTACCCCAACTACCCCAACTACCCGGCACCCCGTGCTTCGGCTACCAGATACCTATACCGGTATCCAAACATCAACATGCAACTCTAGGTGCGTCATAACACTACCTTACCAACTTAATTACTTTCTCTAATTTAGGCTATGGTTCAACTACCCCAACTAGCCTTCCTAGCCTGGTCTAACAATCCCCCGGGTAACACTTACCCGATACCCGCGTCGACGTGCATTTCAAAACATATACCCGACTTGTAGCTCTGTCCGATATCAACGAATCATACATGCGATGTTTATATAATAAATAATACACTTCAACACCGCAATAATAAGCATTTCATCATGCTCAAATATCATATATATAACCTGGGTACCTACATACGAGTCACCTAGCTGTCCACGTAACACTCGAATTAACCCGTTAATCCTTGTGATTAACCCAAATCCTGATTAAATTAATTTGGGCCGCTACAGAGAGACAACAAGAAAATTGTCCAAGTAGGACTCAATCGCTCAATCCAAATTATTAATGAAACTTGTTGTCTTCTTGTAATTATATGGTGTCATTTGTTGACTTACTTACATTGATAATTTCAATGCATTGAGAAGTATTAGATCATGAACAATACATGGGTGTTTGTGTTTTAACTAGTATTAATGATACACTTACTTTTCAAATTGTTCTACTTATTTTCTTAGAGTCGCGCTAAGTGCACCCCGATATCCTCTCAGGGCACCCTGGTCATTTTGAATTAAAATCGACTTTATAGGAAATGTCTAATATACCATCCTAACCCTATCGATTCACCATATGCCATTTACCCTTCCAAAATCCTGCGCACCCCACCCTCAAACTCTCATTTTTTGCTCCAAGTGAAGTCCGTTCGTCGAAGGCTGAACATCGTGCTCAACGATCAGAGAGTGTACTTGGAGTGTGTAAGTATGACTTTTGATGTTTTTATGTGCTTTGATCCTCTCAATTAGAGGTTTTTAGGGTTAAAAAAGTTTGGGTTTTACGTTGTAGTGTTTGAAGGATTCGACATGCTAAAAGCAGTTTTAGGGTCTAATGGGCGAAGGAATCGAGTTGGAGGCCGATGTCGTTTACAGTCATGCTTGTTTTCGTGGTATTTGTGTTATTTTTATGCATTACCAAAAATTTTCTCAAGGACGCGATTGCCATGGTCACACAGTACCGAAATAAAACACATGTTCTCAGTTGAAGATAGCTGAAACATTAGGATAAGTCTCGTTACATAGTGTCCGAGCTCATGTGTAGCCCATTCATTATATGTTTCGGGCATAGGGTACCAAGATTTAGAAGATGGTCTCGGTTTGCGGGTACCGAGAATACCTCATGAATCTCAAACCTATACCCCTAAGATTCATTTTTCCAAGTATTATTTTGAATTTTCAAAATCAATTCTTACAAAAACCATTATCCTTTCAAGGAAAACACATCCACGTATGAATTTAAAGACTATACTAGTGTGTTTAGTCGGGAACAACTATTCTCTACTAGGAAGGAGGCTATTGATTGGTTACAAGAATTATGACTTGAAAGGAAGTTTGTATTAGTTACAAAGAAGTCGGACGCTAGAGGGATTGGCCATAGGGGTAGGGTTAAGCTTGCATTTGAGAGGTCAGATTCATATTGAGGTCTTTCACAAAGAGTAGGGATATCCGAAGCGAAAAAGTTGAAGAAAAACATAAGAAGACATGAGAGGAAAATGAGGATGCAGATAACTCAAGACCTTACACCGGTACCAAAAAAATGCGAGTGCCCTTTTTTGATTTACATCAAGGAAGAGTGAAGCTCTTTATGATATTTGACTGTGTTATGTGGGCAGAACAACCATGAGAGTGTTATGTTGGAAAATGTGCTCCAGGCCAATTCTGTAAATATTGTTTAACTATTATAAGAAGATGCTTGTTTCTTTTATAATAGTATCCATGAATGATTATTGTATTATTCTAAACGTCCCTAGTCAGTTATTATTATGGGAATAATAATAAATTAAGACTAGTATGAGTCTTGATTGATAGTTATGTGATGATTATGCGTTTACGGATACGAATCAAAACCATGAGTATTTGTTGGGAACAAATACTAGACAGACTCGCTATGAAAACGTTACATGGTCAATGTCATAAGTGATTCTCATGATAATTATATCATTTAGTTCTTCAACTTGAGATCACCAGAGACTCCAATATTAGGAGCATAATGATTTGACACAATTAAACATCGTCTTTAACCGGATGATTATAAAGATTGTGATTGGTCATTGTCCGACTAATGTGTGAAAGTTGTGTGATCAAGATGAGATTTATCCCTCTCTTTTAGATAGATATATCTATTAGGCTCCTCGATATGTTAGATTGATAAATGACCATGCCTAGTGAATTGATTGGATCAATGTCACTTGACAATTTTAGTTTACTCGGAGATCGAGACTAGTAGATTGAACTATAAGGGTGACATTCCATGTCTTAAGTTCAATCAAAAAATATCTCATGACAAAAGGATATGATATATACTATTTATTAGGTTGTATCGATTTATTGATCTTCATGCAACTTAGGTAGTCATAATGTCTTGCTAGAGGCCGCTTATGACTTGTGTGCTGAAAAGGGTTTTGGTTCACTGCCAATGTTATATGAACCTATTGGGTCGCACACAAAGAATGGAATTGTGCGATTTAATATTATCTAAGTTAATAAATTTTATTTGATAAAATTCATTTTGAAGATTCTCATTAAGTGTCATAGTTTGACTAGGATTCAAAACTCTCCTAAATTTCTAGTATGACTAGAAATTTAGTCTCTTAGTAAATCCTATTTTGAATAGGATTCTAATTGGAATTAAAGTATAACATTAATTCTTATTTGAGTTTTAGATAAATTACAACTCTTATTGGATCAATAATTGTAGATTACCTATAACTCTATCATTTATAGAGTTGGACTTTATCTAAGACTCTATTTAGAGTATGACTATGAGATGGAGTTCTTTTACAACTTGACCCATTGAACTATAAATAAGACATTAGGGTCACAGTTGTATGTGTGAGATTTTTCTTGTGAAACTTTTCTAGAGAAATTTTTCTAGAGATTTTTTGTGAGAATTTTCTTCCCTATAATTTTTGGCGCTAGCACTCCGAATCGTGATCATCCGTTCGTGTGTTGATTTCTGATAGAGGACGTTCGTCTCTGACAGTGTATTGAAGGAATCAATCAACATCAAACAAGGTAGGCATGGAGTTGTTCTTGTTAAGGTATGATTTTTCTCTCTTGATATATAAGTTTAATGGAATCGATAGGATCCTAGTTCAAGGATATTCGAAAAGGTTTTAAAAATATTCGTTGCGCTTGATCCCTGAAACCCAATAGTGGTATCAGAGCTATGTTGGTTTAATTCCGTTAAATTTATGACAACAATTTCTGTGCGGAAAGCATATGGGTTTTGATATCCGGGCTATGAAATAAATCGGACTCTCCATACATGGATTGTGCATATGTCATCTAATTAAATTTTCGAATTTAGTTAAATCGATTATGGGATAAATTTGATTTTATTGTTTGGGATACGTCTTTGTTGTATGCCACCATATTACGTCGAGTCGATTGGTTGAACCTGATTGCAACCCGATGTGTATGACACGTTTTGTGTAATCGGGTGAAGTATTGGATTAGTTAATTTATTTTCAAACTTATCTATATATGAAGTTTTTTTAAGATCTAATTAAGTGCTTTCATGAAACGTGCATATGAATTCAACTTAATATATGAAAGTAATGAGCTATAATTCCATGGATTGCACACATATATAATTTATTGGATTAACTAGTAACGCTAACGTGAATTAGATCCTATATAGTTCACCGTGACGTGTCACGTTCACCGTCAACTGACCCATGCATGTGCCATAATTATTTCAATACCAGTTGCACATTAGTTTTTAATTGAGTTATTTAATTAAAATGAATTTAGTTAGATAAATTTAATTGATATTATAAGTGCTATAGTTATACTTGTATAAAAGACTTGTGCGTGGGCGGCGTGCTATGCGATTAAATTAAGTCTAGACCCAAGTCCGTTGCGTCTTTGCCGCGACTCAACGACCTTTTGGTCGGGACTTTTGCTATTCAATTTTCGTATTCCAGACCCTCTATTTTCTATTGATTTATTTACAGTCTTGTGTTTTCATGTGTTCCTTGTACCTTTCTTTCTATCTGCATGAATTAGATTGTGTTATTTATTTCGAAATGTTGTATTTATGTCCTGCTTGGCGTTACTTACTTGGGCTTGTCATTCTTGCATTTGACGGAGTGCAGATCTACAGTCCAACAAATGGAAGGCTCCACAGCTAGGAGATATCTTTTGAGGATACCTAAGAAGTTCTTTCCTCTTGTCTGATATAGGTGATTCATTTTGTATTACTATTGTATATATTTGTTTTGAAACACTAGAGTTGGGTTTTTTGAGATCTTGGGCATGTATATCTTGTTGTTACTCTCATCTGATTATTATTGATGATGATATACATATGCGGGGTTTCCACACTCTAGGTTGTCTTAACTTGCATCTTTGAGGTTTTTCATTTAGTTTGAGGTTTAATTGCTTTCGCTATAACTATGATAACTCGACTAATTGATTAACTCAACTTTTAATTGCTTAATAAACGGTAAATTGTAAGGAAGGTTGACTAGGCTTGCGTGACTCAACGAGATTGGCTTAGGGGTCCACGTAAGTCTAGGCTGGGCAGGGCCCAGTTTAGTATTATGGAACTGGGGTCGTCACACGGAGCATATGAGGCCTTGTATTTCATCAGCTTCGTTGTTTAGAGAGGCTAATATATGGTGGCATAGCATGGTGGCTACGAAAGGGAAGCGCAAGGATTGAGTTGAGTTTAAGGAAAGGTTTAATAAGAAATACATTCCTCTTTCAGTCCGTAACTTGAAGAGGACTGGGTTCCAGAACATTAGACAAGTGACTTACGAGTCAATGATGTAGTACATGGGCCGGTACTTGCGACTGATGGAGTATGCCGGTGTGACGGCCCCAAATTCCCAATGCATTTAGGAATGCCCGAGCCTAGACTCGTGCAGGTCCCGAGTCGGTACTTAGTCAGCCTGACGAGGCTAGTCAGCCTCCGATTAATTAATTTAACAGTTTATGAAAGAGTTATTGCAATTATACGCAGCGAAAAACTAAACAAGTATTGGGAAATAACTCACTCAAACGAAAATCAAGAAGTCTATATATATGGAAACCACGAATATTCATGTACCTCAAATGGAAACCAAGTAAAGCTGTACATGATATCAAATAACCTATGATCTTAAGTTCAAACCAACATGATGTATATATATATATAAATAAAGAAACCAACATACAAGCATAAATCAATTATAACCTAGGCTAAGGTGTTCAAATCCAATTTGCAATCACTCACAAAAGCCCTAACGCTAAGCCCCGCTTCTAATCTAGGGGCACCGTTCGCCTAATCCCGTAATTAAGCCCTAATCACAACACATAGGACACTCACCGTCACAAACTAGACTGAGTATGATGATATTTAAGTGATAACTGGGGAAATCTATTACTACATTTCCAATTTAAACAAAAGGTATTTAAAAGCATATGTAGTCGAAGAAATGCTTGAACAAATAATGCAAGTAAATACCAACGTTAACGAGATACACATAAACCGACACAGTGCTAAGTCGAGATGATCTACGTCCGGTCGGCGGTGAGAACTATCACCTAGCCTTTTCCACTACGTATGGAGCCGTGCTCAACAACATATGATAATAATCTCTTTTTTTTTTTTTTTTTTTTTTTTTTTTTTTCCTAACCTCAAGTGGCGAGCCGTGCTCGCGTATATAAATCATTTATACTTGCCGACAACCCCGTGGCTCATGTCACGTGTGCCGCCCAAGTGTAGTGGCGAGTGCCGGAGACCCCGAAAGACCGAAATCCTCGTGAATCCGCGCATCTCATGTGCAATGGACACTAGATAATCCCTACTTTAGATTTCAAGAATATATATCCTACAATGCTATGATTTCAACACAAGTTAGGCTACAAAGCCCCAAAGGAAATAGAACACAAGTCCAACATAGCAGATAACCCTATAGCATGCATTTTCTAAATATTCATTAACCATATTTCAAGACAAACATTGAGCATATAAGGAAGCATGGAGTCAATGATATATCAAACAATGCATCATGCTATATCGATATTCAATATGAATAAAAACAAGGAAAGCATGATGTGGGAAATAAATTAGCTAGTCTACAAATAGACTGAAAATTTATAATGACTGGAATGAAATAAAGTAAAGAGTTCCCACAGTTTCACTTACAAGTCAACGCAGTAGTCCTAGCTATCCGACCTCCCGACACCCCGACTCGTGCACCCGAACTCCCAAGAATTCCTTTAGTTCCTGAGGTTCATTTTTATATCATTTTAATTGGTTTAAAGCCACTATAAGTGGATTCGTGATATTTAACCAAAATTTAGAATTTTATGTCCATCTTTAATTGTGGCACATTTTTCGAGTTATATCGGGGTACCAAAAACACTCGAAAAGTCCCGAAACTATTTTTTTCTACCCTTTTTTTTTCAATTTCTTATATTTTCTATAATTTTTTCCAATTTTTCAGGAATTTTCCAACTATTTTCCTTATTTTCCCGAAATTAAATTAATATATATAAATATATATAAATATATAAATATATATATTAATTTATTATTATTATTATTAATTAATTAATAATAATATATCTTATTTTATTTTATTATATATATATATATATATTTAATCAATAATATATGTATATATATTTATCTTTTATTATTATTATTATTATTTTTTATTATTATTATTTTTTTTTATTTGGTCGTCGGGGCGGGTCGGGTCACCTTGACCGACCCGACCTCGGCTTCGGGTCGGGCCGGGCGCGCCGGGCCGGCTCGCTCATGGGCCGAGCCCGACCCAGGCCCCCCCTGGCCAGGCCCAATTGGGGGAGATGCACACGTGCGGCCCGCACGTGTGCATCTCCTTCCCCAAACTTTTTTTTTTTTTTTTTCCAGAGACGCATAGCGTCTCTGGTTTTTCAATCGATCGATTTTTTTTTTTTTTTTTTTGTGATTTCTTTCTTTCTTTCTTCACTCCTTCAATTCATCAACAAAACAACTAAAACCACATCTAAAGTACCAATTTAATCGACAATTCGAAAATCACAATTAATACCCAAAACTAGAAATTTTAATCCAACTAAAACCCCACTGATTTTCGAAACCTCTTTTGGAATCCCATGTGTTTTTCAATGGAGAATCCAAATATGAACTTTGTTTTAAAAAACAACATCATTTAGTAGCTCGAAAATTCTCAAATCGAAATCATAAGAAAACTCCATTTTTTCAAGCTCCATTAATGGAAATAGAGAGGTGATGATGGTTACCTTACTTAGATCTTGTGGATCTTCACTCCTAACTCGAAAATCCCCTCTCAAATCTCTCAAGAACTCTCTCCTCTCCTTAGTTTCAGATTTTAATTTGCATGTAAATAGTGAAATCTCATGTATCAAGTTGTATATATAGTGTTGATGGGATCTAGTGTGTATTGCGCATCTCGAGGTAAATCGATGGCTACTAACCAGTGCAAATTCAGCTTCTCATGTGACACAACTTGGGTGACTCCCATCATGGGAGTGTGTGGCAAAGACGGATCTCGAGGCTCGTCCTAATGTTAGTTTAATTCACAACAAACTATAGGATATAAAAAATGTGATTTTTTGATAAATAAACTATAGGTTAAATGGATTAATGCACATTAACCCCATATGGACCATAATTAATTGGTCACACAAATTTATAAAATTTATCTAAGTGGTCACACCGACTCTCAACTACCCGGCACTCGGTGTCCCAACTCGCACGCAACGCGAGGCGCTTTCCCCGTGCGTCGAACGTCGTATTTTCCAACTAAATTAAATAACTTAATTTATGTTAAGGTAGATTTGAAATAAATTGTTATTTCCTAGCCTAGTCTAAGAGTAACGAAAGACAATTGAAAGTAATGTCAGAAGAATATAACAGTAATTCATGAATATCAAATAAAGCAGTCTAAATATCATGCAAAAATTGAAAGGCAAGTAATATAACAAGATTAAGGTGCATGATAAACAAACTATCAGATATCAATCGAAAACATGCGTGTTTTAAGAAAACAAACAAGGCAGTAAGCGGTCAAAATCACAACATATGGAAAGAGGACGCTGGCTCTTTTCGAGCAATGTCGCAACACTAGCGTAGCATCAGAGGGACACAAGCCTCGTAGCATGCGGAAAGAGGACGCTGGCTCTTCTCGCACAATGTCACGACACTAGTGCATGCTTGATAAAAGAGGGACACAGGTCTCAAAACCACGTCGACGCACTCACGCCAAGAACACACATACCAAGGAATAAACATGAGAGGAATGCCAACAACGGATATCAACAAGCAACAATGAACGATAATGAATCAAATGCAATGTTCTTACTGTCTTACTAACGTACACAAGTTTTAGGCAAGTGCACTTACCTAAACTATCACAACCTGTATACACTCTCACGTCTTATTACGTAATCCCGAGTTTCTCACTACCTGACAAGGTCGGAAGATTCTTATTAATCAATTAAGTCATTAATTAAACCTAAGTCAAAACCCCAGTGTTTTCCCAGTGTTTTAACGAGTCAATAACTCGATAAATCAATTGGTAAAAATGACCAGAAATCTAATGAAAACACAACTATTCTCTTGGGTTTTGAAATCACAACATGTATAAGCCTCATCACGAATCATAGGCTCAGCTCAGTCGTTAATAGGTCACGCCATAGTTTCGAGGACTGGGGGCATGACCATGACGTCACAACCATTTGAAAATGCTCGAACATATACATACACTAACGTAAAGTCAAAACAGAAAACGACCCTCACATACCGTGTCGTGAGATACATAACACTCCAACAAGGACTGACACACTATACAACAATACATACCCGACATCAGAACTACATATACCAATTTGCCACAACCGAACCACAACCATATTCGAACTTCCAATCAATTTGGCATGAACAAGGGATCATCACCATAACTCAATACCAACCAAAACCAAGACTGTCATGATGATCTATTGATGATATTCGACATCGAGAGGGTATTACGGCATAGGAAAGCCAGAGGCACACCCTACAGCTTGGAAACCTCACACAGTTTCGATAAAACACTTGACGACAACACATATGAAATAATGAATATTCGTATCACCATCGCTATTTTGGACGCTCCGAAGGACTGTGAGACACCCTCATGGATAAGGCAAGGTCTCCGGCGGTCCCCCAGGTCATGACGTCCGATGGCAGCGCGGCCCTAGCGGGTTGTTTCTGGCGAAAGTCACAAAATAACGACATAATCATGAACACATGAAATTATGACAACGCGACTCTACCATTACTGGTTCGGACACACCAGAGGTTGCGAGACGCCAGTAAGGACTTGACGAGGTCCCCGACAACCACCACACGTGGTGGTTTGGCCAGTAGCAGCAATGTTCGTTGGACAGTTCGGCAAACACCAAAACAAGGATAAAACAGGGCGAAATCGAGAATTCCTCAACATGTGACTAGAACTTCCATGTCCGCCATGGTGGGGGTGCTCCAAAACCATCAGGACTCCGGTGAGTCACCGTGCATAGTCCTCGACCGGTCCCAATTACGACATCCCACCACCCCAGCCATACAGTACAACAACAACAAAACAGTTTGTGAAAACCGTGAGAGAAAGAGAGAGAGAACCTCCAACCGACTAACACCTTCGGCGACGGCAGGTCCCTCCCCCCCCATCGACCGACGCGGGTGACAAAGTGGAACGAACAAGAGAGAGAGAGAGAGAGAGAGAGAGAGAGAGAGAGAGAGAGAGAGAGAGAGAGAGAGAGATAATACAAGAGAAGGAGAGGCCGTGACAGAGCTCCGGCGAGCAGGGGTCTCTTCGGCGTGAAGGTCACCCAAGAGGGGGTGAATTGGGTTACCGAGTAGTTATTGCCTTTTTAAAACTTTATGCGGAAATAACAATGATAAAGCATACACCAACAATGAATGTCTATGCTATATACGTGAATGGGATAGAAGAGATAGAAAGTGACACACGATTTATAGTGGTTCGATCCAATGATCTACATTCACTACCTAACCTCCCCGGTTAGGATTTTTAAACCCCCACTTATATTTCAAACAAGTGTTACAACCTAAGCATATAAGCTTAGAGTGCCTAATCACAATTAGGACTTCCTACCTAGTCGCAACTAGGGTATATGCCTAGCCTCAACTAGGTCTTCCCCTTTGACTTAGATTCCACTAAGTCTTACAATTATTCAATTACAACAAGTGGCTGAAAAAATGAGATACACTTTACAACATAAAGTGGTATCAAATTCAAACACTAGCAAGCCTCCTAGAGCCTAACAACTCTAATGCATGCAAGTATGTGTTGGGAAATGTGCCATAAGTCAATCCATTAATAGTCTTTATGAATACATTTTAGTTAATAAAATAGAGGATTTCATTTGTTGTTTATTATAATTGATTTGCATGTTTACATTATAATAAGATCAATGGATATTTACAGAAATATCCTAAATGTCCCTAGTCGATTATTATATTGGGAACTATAATGAATTAAGACTAGTGTGAGTCTTGATTGATGATCATACGATGATCATACGTATAAGAATACGAATCAAGATCATGAGTACTTGTTAGGGAATAAAGTACTGGACCGACCCGCTATGAGAACATCACATGGATTAAGTCATAGTTGTTTTCATGAAAGGTATACTTTTCAGTCCTCTAACTTGAGATTACCAGAGACTTCAACATTAGGAATATAGTGATTTGACGCAATCAAACATTGTCTTTAACCGGACAATTATAAAGGTTGTGATTGGTTACTATGTGAATAATGTGGTGAAGTTGTGTAATCGAGATAGAATTTGTTTCTCTTATATAAAGAGAGATATCCAGTGGATCCCTCGATGTGTTAGACTGTTAAAAGGTCTAGTCTAAGTGAATTGATATTGATCAATGTCACTTCGATGTTTTCAGTCTACCTAGAAATCGAGACTAGTACGATTGAACATATTTTATGACAATTCCATGCCTTATGTTTGATCAAAAGGATATCGTGTGACAAAAGGATGTTATATACACTATTGATTAGGTTGTATCGATTTAATATTCGTACAACTTGGGTAGTCATAATATCTTGCTAGAGGCCGCTTATAACTTGTATACCAAAATGTGTTTTGGTACACTACCAATGTTGTATGAGCCTATTGGGTCGCACACTTAGAATGGTTTTACGAGATTTTAAGATGGTTTAGAAAAACAAATTTTATATGATAAAATTCATGACAGAAACGTCCTTGTAGTGTATTACACTTATACTTCTTTAAGTAGGGGTATATGTGTAATTTACTTAACCGTCTATATACAAGGGTTATATAAATAGACGCTTTGAGTTAGAATACAAGTACGAAAGATTTAAAAAGGGCCAAAATCTCTATTTTCATTTTAAGAAATGACTTAGGGTTTTTTGGTATGCTCTGGATCGTTTTGGAGAGAAACAAAAAGGTTTGGTATTCTCTCGAGCTAGCACTTCAAATCTCGACCGCCATTCGTATGTGGACTGCTGATAGAGAGCGTTCATTGTTGGCAGCGCCTTTAGAGGTCGATTAACCTTCAGAAAGGTATATTGCAACTGAGGTATGATTAAGTTTTCATAGTTTAAACGTTTTTAATGGAATTAGGTTTGGATCCTGTTGGGGTTTTTGTCAAAATTGTTTTGTAATCTTCGCTGCGCATGAACCCCAAAACCCAACAGTGGTATCAGTGTTGGGAAATGTACCATAGGTCAATCCATTAATAGTCTTTATGAATACATTTTAGTTAATAAAATAGAGGATTTCATTTGATGTTTGTTATAATTGATTTGCATGTTTACATTATAATAAGATCCATAGGTATATACAAAAATATCCTAAATGTCCCTAGTCGATTATTATACTGGGAACTATAATGAATTAAGACTAGTGTGAGCCTTGATTGATGATCATACGATGATCATACGTATAGGAATACGAATCAAGATCATGAGTGCTTGTTAGGGAACAAAGTATTGGACCGACCCGCTATGAGAACATCACATGGATTAAGTCATAGTTATTTCTCATGATATGTATATTATTCAGTCCTCTGACTTGAGATTACCAGAGACTTCAATATTAGGAATACAGTGATTTGACGCAATCAAACATTGTCTTTAACCGGACGATTATAAAGGTTGTAATTGGTTACTGTGTGAGTAATGAGGTGAAGTTGTGTATTCGAGATAGAATTTGTCCCTCTCATATAAAGAGAGATATCCAGTGGATCCCTCGATGTATTAGACTATTAAAAGGCCTAGTCTAAGTGAATTGATATTGATCAATGTCACTTAGATGTTTTCAGTCTACCTAGAAATCGAGACTAGTATGATTGAACATGTTGGATGACAATTCCATGCCTTATGTTTGATCAAAAGGGTATCGTGTGACAAAAGGATGTTATATACACTATTGATTAGGTTGTATCGATTTGATATTCGTACAACTTGGGTAGTCATAATGTCTTGCTAGAGGCCGCTTATGACTTGTATACTAAAATGTGTTTTGGTACACTGCAAACGTTGTATGAGCCTATTGGGTCGCACACTGGGAATGGTTTTGCGAGATTTTAAGATGGTTCAGAAAAATGAATTTTATATGATAAAATTCATGACAGAAACGTCCTTGTAGTGTATTATACTTATACTTCTTTAAGTAGGGGTATATGTGTAATTTACTTGACCGTCTATATACAAGGGTTGTATAAATAGACGCTTTGAGTTAGAATACAAGTACAAAAGATTTAAAAAAAGGGTCGAAACTCTATTTACGTTTTAAGAAACGACTTAGGGTTTTTTGATATGCTCTGGATCGTTTTAGAGATAAACAAAAGGGTTTGGTATTCTCTAGAAGCTAGCACTTCAAATCTCGGCCGCCTTCGTGTGTGGACTACTGATCGAGGGCTTTCATCGTTGGCAGCGCCTTAGAGATTGATTAACCTTCAGAAAGGTACATTGCGACTGTGGTATGATTAAGTTTTCAAAGTTTAAACGTGTTTTAATGGAATCAGATTTGGATCCTGTTGGGGTTTTTCTCAAAATAGTTTTGAAATCTCCTCTGCGCATGAACCCCAAATCACCAACAATTTTAAGATGGTTCAAAAAAACGAATTTTATATGATAAAATTCATGACAGAAACGTCCTTGTAGTGTATTACATTTATACTTCTTTAAGTAGGGGTATATGTGTAATTTACTTAACCATCTATATACAAGGGTTGTATAAATAGACGCTTTAAGTTAGAATACAAGAAACAAGAAAGATTAAAAAGGGCCGAAACTCGATTTTCATTTTAAGAAATGAGTTAGGGTTTTTGGTATGCTCTGGATCGTTTTGGAGAGAAACAAAAAGGTTTGGTATTCTTTCAAAGCTAGTACTTCAAATATCAGCCGCCGTTCATGTGTGGACTGCTGATAGAGGGCGTTCGTTGTTTGCAGCGCCTTAGAGATCGATTAACCTTCAGAAAAGTACATTGCGACTGAGGTATGATTAAGTTTTCATAGTTTAAACGTTTTTAATGAAATCAGATTCGGATCCTGTTGGGGTTTTTCTCAAAATAGTTTTGTAATCTCCACTGCGCATGAACCCCAAATCACCAACAATCAGAGCCTTCGAGTTTGATTCCATTAAACTCATTGCATGTTTTCTTATGATGTATGATTAAAAGCATGTTAATAGTCGATGTATGTATGATATACATAAGTTTTCTGTGAGATTTATTATCATGTTTTGTGTATATGATACATATATTCGTGATTTAATTGAAATTAATTTCGTACATGCTAGTAACCATGTTAGGTTAATTTGAATAATTTTAATGAATTGAGTTTCGTGTTCTATGATCCATGACACCATTAGGTTCGATTGGGATAGTAGTTCATGATTCAATTACATGTTTGTGATTATTTGGATGAAGATCGAAATTGCAAATAATTAATTTTTGAAATTATTTATTTATCTTGTTATATCTATTTTGTTATGAAGTTTCTATTTGATAAAGATAGATAACAATTAGACTAGGAGACATGCAAAATCGGTTTCATTATCCCTATTGGATAGGAGATAAATATGGAGAAGTTTGTTATTGGTGATATGCTAGGATTCAAATATCTAAAGTCCTAATTGGATTAGGATAAGATGATTAGTTAGATGTGGACCCGGGTTAATTAAAAATGTTTTAATTGGCTTAATTTTGGATAAATTAAGGGGTAAATTTAGTATAGTAAAATCAACAAAAATATGATTTTCTATAGCGAATTTCAATTTTTGAAATTGAGATTCGTCTTCTAAAATATGAAATCGTTTTAAAAAATCTAACGTGTTAGTGCAAAACCGATTTCAATGCTAAGAACAAGAGTTTAATCAAAAATCAAGATTAAGTGCAAAACTTTTGTTCAAATCAATCTTAGGGTTTAATAAAATAACTTTAATTGCAAAACCCAAGATGAAGGTGTTCAAACACACAACAAAATAATTTTCAATTCAAACACACAAAACTATGTAGATTAAGCACAAGAAAAGATGTTAGAACAAGGACTTTCTTACAACCAAGAAGATGACAAAAAGATCAGTTTTGAATAGATTCTTGTTCTCATTTGAAAGCCTCAAAAGTGCTGGATTTTGGAGTTAGAGGACAGCCACAAGAATCTTCTTTTGCTTCTTCACAAAAATCAAAGTTCTTCTCTTTGTAAATTTTGAGCTTTTAAGTGTTTTTGTTCCTTGTTGTGACAAAACTATGTTCTTGGTGGTTTTATAGTGTTAGGTATCCCATCTTACCAGTATATGACCGTTCTAGGGATCCAAGGGTCCAGAATTCATCAAGAATTTAAATTAAAGTGTGTTTTCCAGCTTTTTAAAAAAGCTGTCAGGTATGCAGTTAGCGCGCTAATGCTGAGACATAGCACGCTAACTCTGCACTTAGCGCGCTAATGCAGTCTGCAAGGACCTCAAAATAATTATTTTGTCCCTTTGTGTTAGCGACCCTTAAACACGTCCGGGACCCAACTAACCTTCATATAACATGTCATACATGTTTGTTATGGGTCATTAAACCTATTTGGGTGGTCCGGATATTTTTACAAATCCCGAAAATGAAAAATCTCGATTTCATAATGTGCGAGGGACTTTTCTGCAAATTTGCAATTTTCTTTTCAAAAGCCTTTCAAAAACAAGTTTTTCTTTTTTGAAAACTTCCACAATGATCTTCAAAATGCCAGTGACCATGAACATATAGTTTCACATTTTTTAAACTCATAAACCAAGTCATGTGTTAAAGTTCCATTTTGAAACTTTGAGTAATCTCATGACATGTGAAAATTCGTTTAAAAAACTTTGTATGTATGAACTAATGCATTTGGCTTGCGTGAAAGAATTTGTATACCTTACATCGAAATTACAAATGTAGTATGATCTTTCGTCTTCATTCCTTCATGAATGCCGAGTCTTGAGCTTGTATGGCTTGAATACCCATGATATGATGTTTTGCATCATTTGACAAAAACTGAAATGCACTTGATATTTATTAGTATATTTTCACCTTGTTTGTTTCCATCAAAATCTCGGTTGGAGTTAGAGTGACTAACCACTTAGTCCAACAATCTCCCCCTTTTTGATGATAACAAATAATGTGAACTTGACATATGCAAAACATAATTTAAGTATATATCGCATTCATGGCATGGTTATTCATATCATCTATTTTCATTTATACAAGTTCAACCGCATCAACATTTTCAAGTTCAACCACATTTTCTCCCCCGTTTGATAACATCAAAAAGTGGGGCCAAGCTCCCCATAAATAAAACACAATAGAATTAGTACAAGAGAAATACGCTCCCCCTCACTTTATGCATATCAAGAAACAACAGAAGGAAACGGTACATGCATACACGATGAATCAGAATTAACAGAAATAGCCATATATAAACTCAGAGATACGCAAAATAATTCATGATATAGATAGCGTAAAGCAATGAGAGTATAGTTGTGGCTTAAACATGAACTTAAACAAAATTTTCTTGAACATCGAAGTCTAATATTTTGGAGCCTAATGCTCGCCTAACCATAATATCTCTAAACATTTAAGACTACCATATTGGAGCCTAATGCTCATTGAACAATAATAAGTCTAAACACTCCTCCTCGAGGACGATGGTGAACGTACAGAGCCAGAGGCACGATCATTACGCGCGGACCAAACTGGGAGCAACTGACCCTCGATGCGACGAAGCCGATCATTCTGATGCTGGATGCTCGTCTCGACGGCAGTGAAGGTCTGAGTCGTATATGTATGCAGGTAGCCCAGCTGTGCAGAGACGTATGCCGATGATGGAGACATATTCGGTGGAGGCATGAAGCCGCCGAACGTAGAAGGAGGTGGAAGGCTTGCCGACTCATATTGCTGTTGCTGGGGTGAAACTGTAAAGTCTTGATGAACTTCATCATCGCTATCATGTTCATCATTGCCAGAAAGGCCTTTGTCGTCAGCATTGTCATCATCGCCAAAACTATGGCTATATTCCAAGTAGTCGGGTGCATCAAAAGGAGCAACGGGAGGGTCCGTAGGTAGTGGAGACTCATAACCGCCGTAATACTGACTATCCGGGATGGCATTTTCCCGTGTCCACCTTTGCCTGTCACGTATGTAGCGATACTTCATGGCCTTCAGAGTGGCCATGTCAATAGTGTCATAGGCAGTGAGGGGACGACTACCTAATGCGAGATCCACTTGGGCAGACTTCAAGTAGGATGTGATAATATGTGCATAAGGAAGATGACGACCCGAGCTACACGTGCTCGTCATATATCCGATAATGATGTGGGGCAGACTAAGAGAAATTACTTGAAGTAGATGCCCAAAAACGAACATGTCAAGGAGAGTGACATAGTTCTTACTACCACCTCGAGGGAGAATGACTTTGTGAAGGACTTTATGAAGGAGATGAGGTATAAGTTTAAAGTCAGTATCTGTTATACCAGTCGGATATATAGTTAAAGTTCTTTTCGATCGAAGGAAGGAATTAAGTACTTCAAGACGATCAAACGACCAACTGAGAAATTTGCACACAACCGTAGTGGTAGGAGGGTGCAAAGGAAGGTGAAGCCGTTGAGCGAGATTTTCAGTGTAATCTCAATTGATCGGCTACCAACAGATGATCGGAGTACAAAATGGTTCGTTATTTCAAGATTGGAATAGAAAACGCGAACCGGGGGTTATAGTTGGCGTTATTTGCACAAAAAGTGGTCCATCCTGCCATATCGAAAATCTCCCTAATTGGGAGATAGCCTTATCAAAAAAGGCAAAATCGAGAATGGCAGGCCTTAGGATTTTGGCATCTATTAGCCATGGAGCCACTAACTCGAGAACAGATGTGGACTCATGTACAACTTGGCACGACCCTCACGTCGTGGGGCATTTGCTGGAGTGGGGACGAGGTGTGTGGATTCGGATTCACTACTCTAGGACGAAGATTGAACAACACGTCGGCTAGAGGGACGACGAGAGGACGTGGCTTGGGTAGGACGAGACGTGGTGGGGGCGGTTGGTCGGGAAGTGGTGGGGGCGACCGAACAGGTAGAGGGACGGTTGGAGGTTCGACGAGTCGACATTGGGGAATGGAAAGTGATGAAATTGATAAAGAGAAGTGAAGATTGTTACCTTGTGGGAGAAGAAATCACGGTGGAGACGTCGAGACAAGAGTGGAGACGTGCGGAATCGACGAGAGGAGAGGGGAGAGACGTTGTGTCGATGAGAGGAGAGAGGAGAAATTTGGGAGAAGCGTGAAATTTTTAGGGTAAAATGGAATTTATAGAGCCCTGGCTGAACGACATTAGCGCGCTAATGTCTGTTATTAGCATGCTAATTCCCCTCTGAAAATTTTTGGCCAGGACAGTATTAGCGCGCTAATTTCCCTTATTAGCGCGCTAATTTCTCTCTGGAAATTTTGGACATAAATTTTTGGATTTTTGAAATGCAACTCCGATTCACCTCAAACTTCATGGACACTTCACTAACACCATATAAAAAGGTTCGGAACAGCTAAAACATATGTAGAAGGTCCGATTCTCGAAACATGCCTAACTCACACCGAATCTTAGAAAATTGATCTCTAGGCAAAGGCTTAGTGAATATATCGGCTAGTTGATCCTCTGTGGGCACATGGATGAGTTTAACATCGCCCTTTTGAGCATGATCACGAAGAAAATGGTGCCTAATCTCAATATATTTTGTTCGAGAGTGTAACACCGGATTTTTCGATATGTTGATTGCATTTGTATTATCATAATAAATTTTGGCACAACCAACTAAGATTTGATAATCCTCAAGTTGTTTTTTTATGTATAGAATTTGAGCATAACAACTCCCGACAGCCACATATTCGGCTTCCACCGTAGATAAAGCAACGAAATTTTGCTTTTTGTTAAACCATGAGATAAGTGTTTCCTAGCAAATGACAAAATTCGGAAGTGCTTTTCCTATCAACTAGACTTCCCGCATAATCGGAATCAACAAAACTTCGGAGTTCGAAACTCTTAGTTTTGTTGAACCACAATCCTAAGTCTTGTGTTCCACTTAGATATCGAAATATGCGCTTTACACATTTTAAATGTGACTCATTGGGATCAGATTGAAATCTAGCACATAAGCACACACTAAATATAATGTCGGGTCTGCTGGCGGTCAAGTATAGAAGACTACTTATCATTCCACGGTAAAGTTTAGGATCTATGGATTTTCCTAGTAAGTCTTTATCCATTTTGATGGTGGAACTACTAGGAGTGTCACATGCTTTCAAATTTTTGAATTTGTATTTCTTTAACATGTCCCTCACATATTTTGCTTGATTTATAAAAATGCCATGTTTAAATTGCTTTATTTGCAAGCCTATAAAGTATGTTAGTTCACCCATCATGCTCATTTCAAATTCATTTGTCATCAATGATGAGAATTCATCATATAAACGTGTGTTGGATGACCCGAAGATGATATCATCAACATAGATTTGAACAAGTAGCATGTCACATTTTTTATCAAAATGAACAAAGTAAGATCTAGTGTTCCTTTCTTGAATCCTTTCTCAAGTAGAAATGCACTAAGTCTATCATACCAAGCTCTAGAGCTTGTCTTAGTCCATATAAGGCTTTTTGAAGATGATAGACATGACTCAGATGTTCATGATCATCAAAACCCGGTGGTTGTTCTACATATACCTCTTCATGGATGAACCCATTTAGGAATGCGCTTTTAACATCTATTTGATATAGTAAAAACCCATTGTAGCAAGCATAAGCAAACAACATTCGAATTGCTTCTAGTCTTGCTACGGGTGCAAAGGCTTCCTCATAATCAATTCCTTTTTCTTGATTGTAGCCTTGTGCAACCAACCTAGCCTTGTTTCTTACAATTTCACCTTTTTCATTTTTTTTTCTAAAGACCCATTTGGTGCCTATGGTAATGTGGTCCTTAGGTCTAGGTATTGATGTCTATACCTTGTTCCTAACAAAGTGGCTTAGCTCTTCTTGCATAGCCATTACCCAAAACTCATCTACGAAGGCATCATCTATCTTGGTGGGCTCAGTTTGTGACACAAAAGCTAAGTGTCATTCATCTCTATGTAATGTTGACCTAGTGATTATTCCTTTGTTTGGATCACCTATGATTTATTGAGATGAATGGCCAATAAGGAGTCTTGAATTCTTAGGCGCACTAGTTTCGATTCCTTGTTTACCTCGACCTCTTAACTATTTGAAGTTTGTCCTAAGGTGCCATCATCTTCATCATCAATCCTCAATTTTTCAAAGTTTTGCATTGTCTTAACTTTGGGATCTACTTCATCAAATTTCACATGGATATACTCTACTATGGTTTTGGTTGATCTATTAAATACCCTATATGCTTTGCTATGTATAGAGTAGCCTAGGAAAGTGCATACCTTTGACTTTAGGTCAAATTTGTCTAATTGATCCTTATCATTTAAAACATAGCAAGTACAACAAAACACCTTAAAATAACTTATGTTGGGTTTTCGGCCTTTCCATAATTCATAAGGAGTCTTTTTACTTGCTTTCAGACATTTACTCTATTTATAACATAGCATGTCGTGTTAATGCCTTCGGCCCAAAAATGCTTAGCTATGTTGTACTCATTTAGCATAGTCCTACACATCTCTTGGAGTGTCCTATTTTTTTTCAACAACTCCATTTTGTTGGGGTGTTCTAGGAGAGGATAATTGGTGTGTATAACCTTGTTTAGCACAAAAATTCTTCAAGTTCCTATTTATAAACTCACCACCTCTATCACTTCTAATGATGGTGATTTTGTATCCTTTTCATTCTCAACTAAAGCACAAAATTTTACAAACACATCAAACACTTCATGCTTATGAGATAGAAAATACACCCATGTATACCTAGTAAAATCATCAACAATGACAAAGCAATATGATTTACCTCCTAGACTTTGTGTTTGGGTAGGTCCGAACAAATCCATATGGATAAGTTCTAAGGCTCGAGTCACATCACTTGTTACTTTCTTCTTAAATGATGATTTCACTTGTTTACCAAGGATACAAGGTTCACATTCCTTATCTTTCTTAAACGTGCATTTGGGTAGACCCTTGACGAGATCATGCTTAGTCAATTTTGACAAGTTTTCCATGCTTGAATGTCCTAATCTTCGGTGCCACAACCATGCAACACATTCACTTTGTGCACTCAAACATGAAACATTTTACATATACATCTCATCAAAGTTAATGGCATAAACATTTTTATCTCTATATGCGATAAATAAATTTTCATGCTTCTCATTCCTAACAATGCATTTCGATGATTCAAACATAACATGAAATCCTTTGTCACACACTTGACTAACACTAAGCAAATTATATTTCAAACCATCAACAAGATAAATATTAGAAATAGAAAGTGAATTGTTAACGACGGTTCCAAGACCAATAACTTTTCCTTTGTTGTTGTATTCAAATGTAACCTTTCCACCATCATGCCGCTCTAGTTCAATGAATTGATGCGTATCTCCGGTCATGTGTCTTGAGCACCCACTATCCAAGTATCATGGGGTGCTCTTCCTCGCATCCTACATAATGGGAAACACACTAGATTTTGGTACTCAAAACCTTTGGGTCCGAGAAAGTTAGTGTCATAAACATTTTTAACTACCCATGCTAGTCTACCCACTTTGACCTTTTGTAAGATACATTTCCAACCACATGAGACCTATTGCACTTTGAGCATCTACGATCATCATTTAGCAATTTTTGTAACTCAACAAGTTTGCTCCATAACCTATGCCTCTTTTGTTGAGTGCACGTCGTTGTGCTCCCAACATCATGTCAAACATTTCTCTACCATTGGTGAACTTATGCACCGTGCTAGTCAAGTCCTCTACTTCCTTAACTAAAGCATCTCTCTCCTCTAGGATTTCATTCAAGTCAATTTGGAGATCATTAATGTCTCATTTTGTGACTCTATTTCATTAATTGCTATGGTCAAGCTCTTTTTGAGTTGTTTGGTCTTTTTGACCTCCTTTTCCAACTCTTTCCTAAGCTCATAAAGATTTGGAACATCATCCAAATCATCAACATCATCAAAGTTAAAAGAGTTAGAATTTACCTCATCTTGTGCCATGAGACAAAGTATTGCATTCTCACTCTCCGATTTAGATTCCGAACTTGATGATGATGAGTCATCCCAAGTTGCCTTGAAGCTCTTCTTCCTTTCTTCTTATCCACCACCTTCTTAGATTTGCATTCCGCCTTGATGTGACCCTGTTTGCCACATCTGAAGTATATAGTCTCACTTGAATTTCCTCCCTTGCTTCCATTTCTGAACTTCTTCTTGTACCTATCCCGCTTGTACATTGCTTTGTTTTAGCTTTCTTAAGAGCATAGCTATTTCCTCCTCAATATCATTTTCATCACTAGATTTTTCATCTTCAACAACATCCATTGGTGCAACCGAGGAGCTATTTGCCTTCAAAGCAATCTTTTTTCTTGAATTCTTTGCGCTTCCATTTAATGCTTCTAGTCTAGCTTGGTCTTTAAGTTCAAATTCATGGATCGTTAGTTCTCCACACAATGCATCAAATGTATAGTCTCCAAGGTTTTGTGCCGATTGAATAGCATACTTCTTGGCATCCCATTCCTTAGGCAACCCTCTAAGGAATTTATACACCGAGGTTTCTTGATCATAATTCTTTTCAAGATTCTTGATCTCATTCAATAGTTTAGTGAACCGTGTGATGGTGGTGGCTATATCTTCATCGGATCCAACTCGAAAAGTTTCATAGTGCTCCTCAAGAATCCTCAACTTTGTCTTTTTCACTTGCATGGTACCTTCATAGTGTACCTTAAGCTTTTCCCATACTTGGCCGTTTGACAAGCACTCACTCGGTTAAACTCATTTTCACTTAATGCGCAAAATAAGTGATTCATGGCTTGATCATTTGAAAGCTCACTCTTGATCTCCTCGGCCGTGTACTTTTTCAAAGGCTTGTCCGGTGGAGTGTAGCCACTTTCAATTGCATTCCATATGTGGCAGCCCCAAATTTTGGGGTCGCCCCGTGCAACAGGTACATCTCCAGCCCATACTCCAGAAGTACCTGCCACGTCACTTATCCGTCCACCTCATCCATCACTCTTAACTTTCCATGCTATTTAATTGATTAATTTGAAATTTTACAGTTTTATGGTTTTACAGCGGAAGCCTTAATACCACCAATTTAGCCTGACATGCAATTAATTTATTCAATATATAGTGGAAAACCTGAAAGTACTCAGTATACAGGCGACAACTGCTATCAGCGCATGTATATATATCCAAGACTATAAATGTATGGTCTCAAGTTCCCAATAATAACAATTTAAAACAACTTAATGCCAACAAACATACCAGTAGGTTCTCGACAGTGAACAGGTGAGATGTGTCGCCGTAACCTCCCTGCTCCTACTGATACCCAAGGTCTGCACTCAGTTATCACAAGAACCAGATAACGAGTCCAGTAAGTAAAATCCCAAGGAAAACCACCGTGCATCATATTTAAGAATTTAATATCATCCAATAAACAGTGTTAAACAATCATGCGAAAAGAAGGAAAATGCAGACAACTGCTCAACATGAATCGCATGAATACAAAACACTAAGATAACAAATGGTTGTGGCCTAGCCGAAAAAGAAGTGAAACTTAGAACAAGTCGCCCTGTCGGAATTACTGCCATCGACTCCGCCATTGTATCCTAGATTACACACCCTGAGCCATCTCCACAACCTCTAGATACATAGACTCAGATTTCCAAGAATGAACAGCTTAAATGATATAAACAATAAGTAAATGCAGTAGTGGTGTTCAATTGGGTTTTACATACCTCAATCCGCGCTCAAAAACTTCGAATACCCCCGGTCTGATCCTCCACTAATTTTCCCGACTCGATTTTACTGTCTTGTCTTAGATTCCTGGGATTCATTTGTGAGGGTTTAAGGTCAATTAATGAGTTTATAATGTTATTTAGGCTCATTTCTTTATTTTCCAATTTTTAAGTTCCAGTGGACAATTAATGCGCTAATGAGATCAATTAGAGCGCTAATTGATCTTCATCACTATTCATCATCATCTTCAATCAGCGTGATTAGCGCTCTAATGTCTACAATTAGCACGCTAAACCCTAAATTAGCGCGCTAATTGCTCGCTGTCCATAAAATTTTCAATTTAGAATTTTGAACTCCAAATAACTCACAACCCATAAATTTGATTATCATACTTTCATAAAACGTCAATGACCTCAAATACATCCTTTAACACAAATTAACCATGATTAAACTCCAAAATCCACAAATCATGAAAATCACGTTTTCAAAACTCACTTTCCAAAATTACCCAACTTTACTTAAATTGAATCCAATTATTCAAAATCATAAACTGCTAACCTCATGATCACTAAATCTCAACAAAATACAAGATTTAATTCCTCCAAATCCGAATTTCCACAAATTTCAAACCCACACCAACATTTCACAAATAACCCAAGTTTGATGAATCCATACCTTGGGATCTTGTTGTTGTTGTTGTTGGATGCCTTGATTCACTCTCCAAATCCAGCTTTCCTTCTCCTTCCTCTTCCTTCTCACCGATTCTCTCCTCTTCTCTCTCAATTTTTTCTTCTTCTTCATTTATTTGATCGGTCAACCATGTATATATATATTGATTTTGATCAAGTGTGTACACCCATCTCGAGGCAAATCTTGTGATCACTATTCACCCTGTGTCACTCCAACTCACTAACACCTTATCTTGACACTGGTGACCCTGTTGTACATCTCGAGAACAATCCAATGGGTGTTGATTATTCTAGCCACAACTATAGGACTTTACAATTCCAATTGATTTGACCTATATAAATTGTCAAATTCACTCAATAAATTTCCAAAATTTATAAATAAGGTCACACTAGTCTCCCGACCACTTGACACCCGGTGCCCCGCGTCCGGCATGCTTCCCAAGGTGGTCCCACACTTAGTGTAACTATCGATTTTTAGCTTAATGTATATTTAAATCTCATTTAATTTTATTCTTTAACCTTAATCACACTTAATTAATTTACATTTAACCAAACCCCAATGACCGGCCTACCAACTACCATACCTTCGCGTTGGCCTGTCTCATGCCACGAAACCCCAGCGCTCAACCTCGCCCGATCAACTTACAAACACACACACCTGTGATGATTAATACCGAAATAATACATAATATTAATACATCACAGAACCCATAAAAACACAAATACTCATTGAACACCTAGATGTGGTCATGTCCAGCCTATCCACGACTTCCACGTGTCGTCCCAGCTAGCGTCCTACTTGGAAAATAATTAAATAATGGCGTTATAAAATAACGGGCCGTTACACCATAAGAATCTATTTTGTGCTCTAATATAGAACTTCATTCTCACTTTCCAATGAGCATAGTTAGTTCCATCAAAATACGGAGGCCTACTCGAGGAGTTTCCTTCCCTAAGGTGAGCCGGATCTAGAGTTTGCATCCTTGCACAAAAAAACACTCAAAGATACGTTAGTAATACTTTGAGCAATAACCCGCTCTAATACCAATTGAAGGTCACCCAAGAGGGGGGTGAATTGGGTTATCGAGTAGTTATTGCCTTTTTAAAACTTTATGCGTAAATGACAATGATAAAGCATACACAACAATGAATGTCTATGTTATGCAAGTGAATGAGATAGAAGAGATGGAAAGTGCACACGATTTATAGTGGTTCGATCCAATGATCTACATCCACTACCTAACCTCTCCGATTAGGATTTTTAAACGCCCACTTACATTTCAAACATGTGTTACAACCTAAGCATACAAGCCTAGAGTGCCTAATCACAATTAGGACTTCCAACCTAGTCGCAACTAGGGTTTATGCCTAGCCTCAACTAGGTCTTCCCCTTTAACTTAGATTCCACTAAGTCTTACAATTATCCAATTACAACAAGTGGCTGAAAAAATGAGATACACTTTACAACATAAAGTGGTATCAAATTCAAACACTAGCAAGCCTCCTAGAGCCTAAAAACTTTAATGCATGCAAGTATGAGAATAAATGGAATATGCAAATATGTCACTGATTTTGTTGCAAATCACAAATATGAAATCGTTTTAAAAAATCTAATGTGTTAGTGAAAAACCGATTTCAATGCTAAGAACAAGAGTTTAATCAAAAATCAAGTTTAAGTGCAAAACTTTTGTTCAAATCAATCTTAGGGTTTAATAAAATAAGTTTAAGTGCAAAACCCAAGATGAAGGTATTCAAACACACAACAAAATGATTTTCAATTTAAACACACAAAACTATGTAGATTAAGCACAAGAAAAGATGCTAGAATAAAACTTTCTTACAACCAAGAAGATGACAAAAAGATCAGTTTTGAAGAGATTCTTGTACTCCTTTAAAAGCCTCAAAAGTGTTGGATTTTGGAGTTAGAGGACAGCCACAAGAATCTTCTTTTGCTTCTTCACAAAAATCAAAGTTCTCATTATAAATTTTGAGCTTTTGAGTGTGTTTGTTCCTTGTTATGACAAAACCATGTTCTTGGTGATTTTATAGTGTTAGGTATCCCATCTTACCAGTATATGACCGTTCTATGGATCCAAGGGGTCCAGAATTCATCAAAAATTTAAATTAAAGTGTGTTTTTCAGCTTTTTAAAAAAGTTGTCAGGTATGCAATTAGCACGCTAATGCTGAGACATAGCCGCTAACTGCAGGGACCTCAAAATAATTATTTTTTCCCTTTGTGTTAGTGACCCTTAAACACATTTGGGACCCAACCAACCGTCATATAACATGTTATACACGTTTGTTATGGGTTATTAAACCTATTTGAGAGGTCCGAATATTTTTACAAATCCCGAAAATGGAAAATCTCGATTTCATAATGTGCGAGGGACTTTTCTGCAAATTTTCAGTTTTCTTTTCAAAAGCCTTTCAAAAACAAGTTTTTCTTTTTCGAAAACTTCCATAATGATCTTGAAAATGCCAGTGACCATGAACACATAGCTTCACATTTTTTAAAGTCATAAACCTAGTCATGTGTTAAAGTTTCATTTTGAAACTTCGAGTAATCTCATGACATGTGAAAATTCTTTTAAAAAAACTTTGTATGTATGAACTAATGCATTTGGCTTGCGTGAAAGAATTTGTATACCTTACATCGAAATTACAAATGTAGTATGATCTTTCGTCTTCATTCCTTCATGAATGCCGAGTCTTGAACTTGTATGGCTTGAATACCCGTGATATGATGTTTTTGTCCTTTGATAAAAACTGAAATGCACTTGATATTTATTAGTACATTTTCACCTTGTTCGTTTCCATCAAAATTCCGGTCGGAGTTAGAGTGACTAACCACTTAGTCCAACACGGCGAGGGTCGATCATCTCCAGGGGAGGGAGAGAGGGACGGAGAGGAGAGCGATCGGTGGTGAGAGTGGGTGGTATAGGATATATATAAAAATGAGGGTGTGAATAGTAGGTGAATAGTGGAGTAGGTAGTGTGTCGTCACATGCATAGCCCTTCATCTTCACCTACACACGCATCTCGAGGCTGATCTAAGGGCTATCCACCATTGGGCTATGTCACTTTAACAATCCTATCCCATGGTTTATTTGTTATGTAATTATCCAACTCCCGTGTTCAAACGACGTTCCCCAATCCGTCTTGCCTCCTCGGTCCGTATTTCTCCGTTATGCGTATAGTCTTGCCTCGTCTCGCCAAATGATTATTTAAATTATACAAAATTTCATTTATTTGTATTTTAACATTGTTTTACTCCCCCGTTTAACTACGCGAAGCCTCACTCAGACTATTATTCACCCGAATTTCTCGAGACCCGTCATGGACTACAATACTAATACACACATCATAGAAACATAATATTACTTCGGTGTCTACTCCCAAAGTTTGAAATACTGTCTAGTATCATGTAGCCGGGTCACGGTCTTGACCAGTATAACACTAATCGAGTTAAAATTTAAGGTTGTTACAGCCGGAGGCATAGCTAATACCGATGCTGACTAGGCTTATTATTTTATACATGATCTGCTAGATTCTATTGAATCTATAGTAGTCACCACAACTCCAAATACTTTACTGTAGGCCTACGAGAGATGTATGACCAGTGAGACTTTTTTGAGCATACGTGCTGGAGCTCAAGGTGTACCATCAACACTATTACAGATTAGGGTTAGTTTGGGAGGTGACAGGAGGAGGAAAAGAGTTAGATAGTGAAATAGGAGAGACCGAGCACAAAGTGTAGCATCTGCATCGTCTCCATCTTCTACTACCGTTGTATCATCTGCTCCAGTACATAGTTATGTCAGTACACCACAACCAGTGTCATCGAGTCCTCAAATACAACAGTATCAGAGGACTGATGGCGAGTGGTGGTTAGGGGTCGAGATCTAGACAGAGTTCTATATATGACCAGGGTTAGATTTCGTGTCAGATATAGGGACAAAGTGTTCCATCTGGGTCAGGTTCTCAGGGAGCATATTTTTTAGTGTAGTCAGATAGGGCATTTTATAGGTGCTTGTTCACAATTGGGTCGAGGACAACTGCAACAGAGCTAGGAGGCGGTTCATACTGTTGCTACGCCCGACCAAATTGTTTTTTGCACTCGATATGGGTATTGCCATTTTACAATCATGCCTTTTGGACTAACTAATGCACCAACATGTTTTATGGATTTGATGCGTCAAGTGTTGAGACACTATTTAGATCACTTATTCATCGTATTTATTGATGACATCCTTATCTATTCTAAGACTCATGAGGATCACGAGGAGCTCCTCAGGACGATTTTGTAGCTACTAAGGGAACACATACTATTCACTAAGTTTAGTAAGTGCGAGTATTGGCTTGCGGAGGTCAAATTTCTTGGACATATCGTCAGAGTTAGCGGAGTGTCTGTGGACCCTACTAAGGTCAGAACTATTATTAATTGGCCTACATCGAGATCCGTGTTGATATTCGCAGTTTTTTTGGCTTAGCGGGATATTATCGGCATTTTGTAAAAGTCTTCTTGAAGATTGCAGCTTCTATGACGCAATTGACAAATAATGATATTTATTTCCAATAGAATGATAGTTGTGAGCAGACATTCTTGACATTGAGGGAATGTTTGACTAATGCACCAGTGCTAGTGTTACTTAAGTGAGGGAGGGACTTTTAGGTGAACATTGATGTTTCTAAGGTTGGTTTGGGTTATGTATTAATGCAGGACGGTAGAGTGATTACTTATCGTGTCCAGATAGCTGAAGGTTTACGAGAAGAATTACCCTACACATAATTTGGAGTTGGGGAGAGATTTGTGTTGTTTACTGATCACAAGAGTTTGAAATATCTGTTTACTTAGAAGGACCTGAAAATGAGATATAGACATTGACTTGAGTTTCTCAAGGATTATGATTTCTCCTTAGAGTATCACCCGGGGAAGGCTAATGTTGTTGCAAATGCATTGAGCCATAGAGAGGTTGACTCGGAGGTTGTTACTTGCCACATGACACACGAGTATGGTTTGCTCGAGGCAGTCGATGTGATGTATTCTATTGATATTCCGATCGATATCAGGGTGTTGATTTGTCGACAGATAAGGACTCAGACTATCTCTATTCAATGTGTACTTGATGGTCAGTAGAGGGATGAGTAGTATGTAAGATTTTTGGAGTTTGCTCAGAGTCCAGATCATCCAGATTGGAGTGAGTCGACAGACTCATGCCTGAGATTTAGAGGTCAACTGTGGATTCCAATAGTGGTTGATTTACGCGATGAGATACTTTTTGAGGCACACCGCTCACGTTTTATGGTTCATCCGGGTAGGACCAAGATGTATGTAGATGTGCGTCATTTTTCTAGTGGCTAGGTTTGAAGATCGATGTTTCAGATTACGTTAGAGGGTGTGATATTTGTTAGCAAGTTAAGGTTGAGCATCGCAGACCGGTGGGTTATTACAACAACTTCTCATTCCTAGGTGGAAATATGAGCATATTGTTATGGATTTCGTCACTGGGTTACCTCGATCTCGAGCGCGAACATGATAACATCTGGGTGATTGTGGATAGGCTAATGAAGTCTGCGCACTTTATTCCGATCTCGACCACACATCGGGTGGATAGGTTGGCAAATTTTTATGAGAAAGAGATAGTTCGATTACATGGTGTTCCACTGTTGATTGTACAGAGGGCCACAATTTATATCTCATATCTGCCAGAGCATGCAGAACGCGGTACGCGATTAGATTTCGATCGCCTATCTTCCACAGACTGATGGACAGTTAGAGCGACTGATCCAAAATCTTGCGGATATGTTGAGGATGCATGTTTTGGAGTATTGTAACAACCTCAAATTTAATTGGTGACACGTGTCGTGTTTTAGGACCGTGACTTACCCGTCATGACTTGTCATATTACTCAAGCCTCAGGAGTCGATACTGAGGTATATTTTATTTTTCTGTGATGTTTATATTATTATTAATACCCGAATGTGAACATTGTACTTCCTAGTGCGTGGTTTTTGTTTATTAATTTCCACAAATTTCTATGTGAGATTCGCCTAGGAAAAATGGTTAGGGTATAATATGGGTAATTAAACACTAGAAAATGGTAATTTGTGAATCATCAAAAAATAATAAATAATTAAATAAAATGTGGGAGCGAGGTTATGACCGGGAACGCACGCGGTGCGAGTCGTGAGGTGAAACGGGTATGAGAACGAGTGTTGTGAGTGAGAAATGGATTGGTTTTGAGCTTTAAGTCACCTATTGAAGTCATGGTTTTGTGTATGTTAGATGGAGTGAAGGTGGGATACATGATGTGCCTCGAGATTCGTGCGTGATGGATGATGACATGAGAGTATATACCAAATTTTCTCTCTCCTCAATCCATTTCCATTTTTTTCATCAAATGAGAGAATAAGAAAGAGACGGGGTTTCAGACTTCATGGACTCATTGCAACGTCGAGGATCGACCAATCATGTGTAAAAAGCTAGGATCCCTACTCCTCTCGTGTTTATCTATTGTTTGGCGTAAATTTTATGGGTTTTCGTCATGTCGATTTTAGACGAGATTTTGGGAAAATGTTGAAAATGAGTTTGAATGTTGTTTTTACTATCAAATGGTTGATTAATTGATGTTTTGCTGATTGGTTTGAGTATTTGAAGTTGATTAAAATTTTTGGGGATTTTTGAAGAATTTTTTGTGTAATTCACGAATCGGGGTATTTGTCGGGGTTTTGAAGCGAACCGAAGGTGTTTTATGGTAGTCACGGACATCCCTAAGAGTTTGGGATAGGCTCGAAACGAGGCGATGCGAGTTGGGGTTTCGAAAAGCCCCGAATAGTGCGTGCAGGACCCACGCCACGAGGGACACCGTGGGTAAATGCCCACGATGCCACCCACGACGGATGGGGCAGTGAGCTCTGAATCCACGCCGTGGGGACGCCGCCATGAGTTGAACACCACGGCGCCTCAGTCCTAAGGACTGGATAGAGTTTAAGACCCATTTCAACCTGAAATACTTTCCTCCTACACTTTTAAGGGCGAAGAGGAATGAGTTCTCCACCATTAGACTTACAAACGAGTCTGTCTTGGATTATATGGGACGATACCTACAATTGCTACTCTATGCTAGTGGTTCAACAGATAGAGAGACTGATAGAGTCTATTACTTCACGAAGGGGTTATTACCTGAGATTGGAGGTGTTGTAGTCTCCAATGAGTTAGAGACATTACAACAATCTTATGAGAGGAGCTTGGCTAGGGAGGGTTACCTACGCACACACCCGAAGAGATTAGACATGTTAGGCATGAGACACATTCAGAGGGCCGACAGGATAGGAATAGGAGGAAGAACAGGCAGGGTTTCAAGGATAGTAGAGCCTAAAGTAGTGGTTCAATTGCTCCACCACCACGACTAGCATAGACTACAGTTGTTGCACCTGTACCTACACAAAGTTTCACTGGTCGATCACCACAGGCTATTCGACCCTCACAACAGCAGAGGCAGTTTTTGAAAGTAAGGATATTAGTATAGAAGGTGGACAGACATAAACACATGCACAAACATAGAGATTTGGATAGTCATAGACTCAAAGGTTTGGTCAGACTTAGAGACCTCCACTGAGATGTGGGTAGGGTCAAACATAGGGGCAAGTATTATCTGGATCACGGGAGACACGTACTTGCTACAAGTGTGGCCAGATCGGAGAATTACAACTTTAGTGTCATTTGCTGACAAGAGCTCAACCACAACATCACCAGCAGTAGTGATAGAGAGTCTAGGTTGTTGTTGAGCTAGACCAGGGAGCTTCTCGTAATCTCGTTGAGGGTATGTCTTTGATTTGCGGTACTTAGATGCATACCATGTTTGATTCAGGTTCTACAGTTTCATTTATTTCTGGACGCATGGTAAATGCACTATGGTTGAGACCCATTTGGCTTAGTAAACCCTTGATCCTTAGCACAGCGTCTGGGGACAAGTTATACCCAAACTTGTTGTGTGTTGATTGTTCGGTAGTTATAGAGGGTCAAGATTTTCCTGTTGATTTGAGAGTATTAGAGTTCCTAGAGTTTGATGCGTTGTTAGGCATGGATTGGTTAGGAGCTTATCATGCCCATATTGATTATTACGAGAAGATTATCACGATTCCATTGGCAGATGGTATGGAGGTTAGATTTCAAGTTACAACGACTTCATTACAGATCACTAGGGCCGGAGAGGCTACTAGTGGTGAGATTGAGACATTTACGAGTGTCATGAGCATTGCTAAGAGAGACTGGAGGTTAGTATCGTTGATGTACCAATATTGTGCAAGTTCACCAATGTGTTTCCTTAGGATCTACCAAGATTACCACCGCCGAGGGAGATAGATTTCATCATAGATTTAGTACTTAAGACTAAACCCATTTCTATATCGCCGTATATGATGTCACCTCGAGAGTTAGAGTAGCTTAGGACTCAGTTGGATGAGTTGTTAGAGTTGGGATTTATTAATCCTAGTATGTCACCATGGGGTGCACCGGTGTTGTTTGTGAAGAAGAAAGATGACAACCTAAGGTTGTGCATTGACTACAAACAGCTGAACTAGGTAACAGTGAAGAATATGTATTCGCTTCCTCGTATAGATGATTTGTTTGATCAGTTGACAAGAGTGAAGTGGTTTTCGAAGATAGATTTGAGGTCAAGTTATCGCCAACTCAGGATTAGGGTTGAAGATAGGGAGAATACTACATTCAGTTCAAGATACGACCATTATTAGTTCACGATCATGCCATTTGGTTTGACTAATGCGCCAGTTATGTTTATGGATCTCATGCACAGTGTGAGGACTTATCTGGATAGATTTGTGATTGTATTCATTAATGATATCCTTATCTATTCCAAGACTCATGAGGAACACGAGAGACATCTTCGAATAGTTCTATAGACTTTGAGGGACCACCGGTTGTATGCCAAGTTGAGTTAGTATGAGTTTTGGCTACCAGAGGTCAAATTTTTGGGTCGTGTTGTTGGAGCTAGCGGTGTTTCTATGGGTTTTGCAAAGATTATAATAATAGTTGAATGACCTACTCCTACTATAGTGATAGAGATCCGTAGTTTTTTGGGATTAGCTAGGTATTATCATCGTTTTATGCAGGATTTTTCCAAGATTGCTACACTGATGACTAGACAGACTTAGAAGAATGTGAAGTTTGACTAGGATGAGAGTTGTAAGGCAGCATTCTCTACTCTGAAGGAGAAGCTGATGACTGCGCCAGTTCTTGCATTACTTGAGACAATAAATGACTTGGTGGTTTATACTGATGCATCAAAGGTTGGGCTTGGTTGTGTTTTGATGTAGGAGGGCAAGGTGATTGCGTATTCATCTCGATAGCTCAAGGTTCATGAGAAGAATTATCTGACGCGTGATTTGGAGTTAGTTGTTGTGGTATTTGCGTTGAAGATTTGGAGACATTACCTATTCGGTGTGAGTTTTGATCTTTTCACTGATCACAAAAGCTTAAAGTACTTATTCTCTCGGAAGGAGCTAAATATGAGATAGAGACGTTGGTTAGAATTCCTAAAAGATTATGGTTTTTCACTTGAGTATCTTCTTGGGAAGGCCAACGTAGTTGCAAATGCTTTGAGCAGGAGAGGAGCTGATAGTGAGGTAGTTGTGTACCACATGACACACGAGTATGCATTACTCGAGGCAGTTGAGATGATGAGTTTAATTGATGTGTCAGCTACTACCAGGACATAGATTTGTAGTCAGATGAGGATGCAAACTATTTCACTTCAGGTAGTTCATGAGGGACAACATACTGATGAGTTATATCGCAGGTTCAGTGAGAAGGCTGATAGTTTAAATTATCCAGACTGGAGTCGGTCGAAAGACGCATGTCTGAGGTATCGAGGGCGACGTGGATTCCATTAGTGGCTGATTTGTGCACTAAGATACTTCAGAGGCTCACCGTTTACGTTTTTTTGTTCATCCAGGTTGGACGAAGATGTATGCTTGATATGCGACGTCTTTTCTGGTAGCCGGGGATAAAAGTCAATGTTTTGGAGTTTATACGAGCGTGTGAGATATGCCTGCATATGAAGGCTAAGCATAGGCAACCTGGAGGATTGTTGCAGCCTCTTCCCATTCCATAGAGGAAGTGGGAGCATATTGCTATGGATTTTGTCAGTGATTTGCCTCGATCATCTCACGGACATGACAATATCTGAATAATTGTGGATAGACTTGTTGGACTAAGTGTTGTCATACTTACACTTCACCCGATATTTTGATGTCAACAAACAATGTGAAATGGCACTAACAAGTTTGTCAAGTATTTCAGCATAACAAACTTTGTTAAACTCACAAGTTCAAAGGAAGCTAAACTTCACAAGTTCAAACAAAGAGAAAGAAAAGACACCGGAAAGCTCAAGAAGTGATTAAGACAAGAAATGCATCGTAAAGCATGTATGGAGTTATGTACGTCATTTGTAAGCTATAAGAGTTCAATTCCATAAGCCAAATGCATTAGAATCATGCATTTCATCATTTTTGGAGTTTCAATTACTTAAAGTCTTGAATTTCAAGATTTTGAATTCCGCGAGTTTCAAAATATTTTAAATCATACAAATTTGTTTTATAACATGTATTTGAAGTGTATGAACTATTAGAATCGATTTTGAATGCACTGGTATGTGTTTATACGGCTTTTGGATTAACATTAAAAATATTGCAGAAAAGCCCCTATGTATGTCATGAAACTGGGATTTTTCGTTTTTGGGATTTGTAAAAATATCCGGACCACCCAAATAGGCTATATGACCCATAACAAACATGTATGACATGTTATATGAGGTTTAGTAGGGTCCCAAATGAGATAAAAGGTCGTTAACTCTATGGCCAAAAATATTTATTTTGAGGCCCTTGACAATTAGCCGCTAAGTGCAGAATTAGCACGCTAGGTCAGAAAATTAGCGCGTTAATTCATTTCCTGACAGCTTTTTTATAAAGTTGAAAATCTCACTTTAATTTGAATCTTTAACGAAATCTGAGCCCTTGGATCCCTAGAACGTTCATAAACACTTATAAATGAATGTAGAACATAACAAAACACTAAGAACACACATTAGACAACTCTTGCTAAAACCACACACACAAAGTGCTCAAAATCATGATTTTGCAAGAAAAGTGAAGATCTAATACATGCACTCACTTGGGGATTGTTGGGGTGAACCTATGCACATCAAGTGAGATCAAAGGAAGTGTTCTAAGGCTTACAACTCTTGCTCAAAACTGATTTTCGGATATCACACTTGGGGTTGTAAGATTTCTTGATTTCTTACCCTTTTTGGGCTTAATCTATACTTTTTGTTTGGAGTATTGTATGGAAATTATTTGTGGTATTCTTGAACATAGTTGTCTTTGGATTTTGAGCTTAATCTTGATGTCATAAATCCTAAGACTAATTTGCACTTGTTGGGCTTATACTTGATTTTCAAAGTACATGAAATTAGAGAAATTACATTGAGCTTAATCTATATGTATTGTTGTTGGTTTCATTGAAGTGTGTGTAAAACACAACTAATTTTAAAACACTTTTGCAAAACTTGATTTTCTATAAAGCCGAAATATTGAGTGCATTTGTTTGAACTTAATAGTGATTTTTCATAGTGCACCATATTGACTTGAAACCTACTTGTGCTTAATCTATGCTTGATTTTGTGGTTTTAAGCTTGTGTTGTTTTAACAACATATTTACAAGGGTCTTGTTCTTAATCTAAACTTATTTGTGATCCGAGGATTTAATTGCACAACTTGAGCTTAAAATTGCATCTTTTATTTGTACATCAATTAGCCATTTATTGGAACCAAGTTGAGCTTAATCTATGCTCTTTTTAATTGTTTTCAACATTGAAAGTTAGCCTATAAAAACTTAATTTTACAAGGCATCTCAATTGGCAAAGTCTCACTTGCATCGATTCATATTAGGATTATATTTGGCTTGTGAGAGGAGAACAATTTATACCGCTTTATCTTGTAAAGCACACTTTCATTGTATTCATCAAACTTTGATTGTAAGACTTAGTGAGGATCTAAGTCGAAAGGGAAGACCTAGTTGAGGCTAGGCATAAATCCTAGTTGCGGCTAGGTGGGAAAAATTCTAGGTGAGTCTAGGTGGGGAAAATCCTAGTTGCGGCTAGGTGGTTGTATAAGACCTTATTGCAATAAAGCATCTTGTAAAATACGTAGTGGAGGCTAGGCATTCACTAGGCTAGTAAGCTTATGGTGTAACACTTATTGGTAATATAAGTGGAGGGTTAAAAATCATAACCGTGGAGGTTAGGTAGTGGATGTAAATCGATTGGATCGAACCACTATATATTGTGTGTCTCATTTTCATCTCTTCTACCTCCTTCACTTAGTATAGATTACAATTTACTTGAATAATTCGGTGCATTGCTATTGTTCGTTACTACTACACTTTGTCATTTAGCTCAACTCGCCAAGCTAACTTAGTGAATTAGCAAAGAAAGTTTTAAAAAGTATCATTTGGCCATTGCACCCAATTTAACCTCTTAAGTGACCTTCAAGACTAACGAAATCTGCCCATTTCATTTAAGTATCCACTGCACAGGGTTGATAGATTGAGTATGCTCTATGAGTGTGAGCTAGTAAGATTGCACGGAGTTCCTTTGTTTATTGTGCCAGATAGAAGGACCGCAGTTCACATCATTGCTATGGCAAAGCATGCAGGCTCAGTTTGGCACCAGACTTAATTTCAGTACAACGTACCATCCATAAATAGATGAACAGTCCGAGAGACTGATTCAGGCGTTAGAGGATATGCTCAGGATGTGTGTACTGGAGTACGGGGGATCTTGAGAAGAGTACTTTCATTTGTACGAGTTTGCATACAACAATAGTTTTCAAGCTAGTATTGGCATGGCACTATTTGAGGCATTATATGGCAGACCTTGTAGATTACCATCTTGTTGGGTGGAACTTGAGGATGCAATGAAAGTTGGTCCTGAGATTGTTGTTGATCATACTGAGAAGGTACGACAGATTCGTCAAAGACTGAAAGGTGCTCAGGAGAGGCTGAAAAAGTATTATGACAAGTATCATGACGAGTTGCAGTACGATGAGGGAGCCTATGTTTATTTGAAGGTTTTGCCTCGAAGGTCACAAGAGGTTCGAAATCAAGGGAAAACTTGCGCTTCGATTTATTGTGATGGGAAATGTGCCCTATGTCAATCCATTAATAGTATTTACGAATACATTTTAGTTAGTAAAATAGAGGATTTCATTTGTTGTTTATTATAATTAATTTGCATGTTTACATTATAATAAGATCCATGGGCATTTACAAAAATATCCTAAATGTCCCTAGTCGATCATTATACTGGGAACTATAATGAATTAAGACTAGTTTGAGTCTTGATTGATGATCATATGATGATTATACGTATGGGGATACGAATCAAGATCACGAGTACTTGTTAGGGAATAAAGTACTGGACCGACTCGCTATGAGAACATTATATGGATTAAATCATAGTTATTTCTCATGATAGGCATATTTTTCAGCCCTCTGACTTGAGATTACCAGAGACTTCAACATTAGGAACATAGTGATTTGACACTATCAAACGTTGTCTTTAACTGGACGATTATAAAGGTTGTGATTGGTTATTATGTGAGCAGTGTGATGAAGTTGTGTGATCGAGATAGAATTTGTCCCTATCATATAAAGAAAGATATCTAGTGGATCCCTCGATGTGTTAGACTGTTAAAAGGCTTAGTCTAAGTGAATTGATATTGATCAATGTCACTTGGATGTTTTTAGTCTACTTAGAGATCGAGACTAGTACGATTGAACATGTTGGATGACAATTCCATGCCTTATGTTCGATCAAAAGGATATCGTGTGACAAAATGATGTTATATACACTATTGATTAGGTTGTATCGATTTGATATTCGTACAATTTGGGTAGTCATAATGTCTTGCTAGAGACTGCTTATGACTTGTATACCAAAATGTGTTTTGGTACACTACCAATGTTGTATGAGCCTATTGGGTCGCACACTAAGAATGGTTTTGCGAGATTTTAAGATAGTTCAGAAAAATGAATTTTATATGATAAAATTCATGACAAAAACGTCCTTGTAGTGCATTACACTTATACTTCTTTAAGTAGGGGTATATGTGTAATTTACTTAACCGTCTATATACAAGGGTTGTATGAATAGACGCTTTGAGTTAGAATACAAAAACGAAAGATTAAAAGGCCGAAACTCTATTTTTTTAGTTTTAGAAACGACTTAGGGTTTTCGGTATGCTCTGGATCATTTTGGAGAGAAACAAAAAGGTTTGGTATTCTTTCGAATCTAGGACTTCAAATCTCAGCCGCCGTTCGTGTGTGGACTGCTGATAGAGGGCGTTTGTCGTTGGCAGCGCCTTAGAGATCGATTAACCTTCAGAAAAGTACATTGCGACTGAGGTATGATTAAGTTTTCATAGTTTAAACATTTTTAATGAAATTAGATTCGGATCTTGTTGGGGTTTTTTTTGTCAAAATTGTTTTGTAATCTCCGCTGTGCATGAACCCCAAAACTCAATATATTGGTTCTTTCGATTGTGAAGAGAGTCGGCAAGGTTGTTTATGAGGTGGATTTGCCACCTTAGCTCGCTTGAGTTCATCCAGTTTTTCATATTTCTATGCTTCGACTAGACAAGTCAACAGAAGGGCGGCGACCGACAGTAAATCTAAGTCAGATTGATTTGTGCGATGATATTACTAATGAGGAGTAGTCGATTCAAATTGTGGATAGGAAGGTCAAGATATTGAAGAATAAGGAGATACCTTCAGTACTTGTCAGGTGGCAGTACCACGGAGATGAGGAGTTGACCTGAGAGTTCCTATATGCGCGAGTATTTTCCTCATTTATTTGATTTCGGTAAGTCATTATTTTTAAGTAATTAGTAGATAAATTTTGAGGACCAATTAATTGGTGACACGTTCGTGTTTCAGGACTGTGACTTACCCGTCGTGATTTGTCATATTACTCAAGCCTCAGGAGTCGACACTGAGGTATATTTTATTTTTCTGTGATGTTTGTATTATTATCTATACCCAAATGTGAACATTGTACATCCTAGTGCGTAGTTTTTGTTTTATTAATCGCTATGGATTTATGTGTGAGATTCGCCTAGGAAAAACGATTAGGGTATAATACGAGTAATTAAACACCAAAAAATGGTAATTTGTGAGTTATAAAAAATAATAAATAATTAAATAAAATGTGGGAGCGAGGTTATGACTGGAACGCACGCGGTGCGAGTCGTGCGGTGAAATGGGTACGAGAATGTGTGTTGTGAGCAAGAAATAGATTGGTTTTGAGCTTTAAGTCACCTATTGAAGTCATGGTTTCGTGTTATAGTTATTGGATGGAGTGAAGGTAGGACACATGATGCGCCTTAAGATTCGTGAGTGATAGATGATGAATGAGAGTATATATACCAACTTTTCTCTTTCCTCAATCCATTTCCATTTTTTTATCAAACGAGAGAACGAGAAAGAGTTTCGGACTTCATGAACTAGTTGTGGTGTCGGGGATCGACCAATCATGCGTAAAAAGTAGGATCCCTACTCTCGTGTTTATCTACGGTTTCGCGTAAATTTTGTGGGTTTTCGTCATGATGATTTCGGACGAGATTTTGGGAAAATGTTGGAAATGAGTTTGAATGATGTTTTAATAATCAAATGGTTGATTAATTAATGTTTTGGTGATTGGTTTAAGTATTTGAAGTTGATTGGAATTTTTGAAGAATTTTTGTGAAATTCACGAATCGGGGTCTTTGTCGGGATTTTGAAGTGAACCGAAGGTGTTTTGTGGTAGTTACGGACATCTCCCTAAGAGTTTGGGATAGGCTCAGAACGAGGCGACGTGAGCCGGGGTTTTAAAAAACCCCGGATAGTGCGTGCAGGACCTACGTCGCGAGGGAGTAGTGAGCCCTGAATCCACGCCGTGGGGACGCCACCATGACTTGAACACCACGACGCCTCGGCGGCGTGACATTGTTTACAAGGATAAAATTTCAAAAAAATTTGGGGATCTCTTGGGTATTCAAATGAGTCCGAATACAATCTAATACCCCAAAAATCAACCCAATTACACTAATAAAATAATTATGGAAAATTGGATAAATTATAAAGTTTTTAATAGGATTTGCCAATTTGGAATAATTTAATTGACAGACTTTGAGAATTCGAGTGAGACATCTTAGAGATTTCGCGAGAATCGGAATTTTGCGATATTGAGGTACGTTATTCGTACAATTGTAAGACAGTTAGAAAATACACATTAATTCATTTTCTTTTATTGCCATTTCTATTTAAATTGAGTTATTGTTGGAATTTTGTTCTATATTTCTTTGGTGGAGTGTCTTGACGTAAGTTTGTTATGAAGGTACTCCTAGGTCCATATTAGTGGGTAAGAGTGAGCATTGCCTGCAAGGGTGTTGTCCCACCCCCTAATAGTGAGTTACACCCCGAGTACTGGATTGTTGGCCACTATTGTGACTATAAATGTGGTACTAGTTGTACTGCATAGAAATTGACCACTTATGGGCGTCTCTTGACTCTTTAGACACTCAAACTTCATTGCTATGATTGCCAGTCTATTTATCATGAAATTTGTTATATTTTCTGTATATCAATACCACATGATATTTAGACTGTTTATTTAGTAAATCTTGAATTACTGTTTAGTTTCTTCTAGCATTACTTTCATATTTTTACGCACTCACCATCTAGTTTGTGACGATGGTGCAGATAGAGCTTAAACGAGCAAGGGAAAGGAGTTGATGCTAGGTGATATCCTATGAGGTCTCTCAGAGTGATCATTTCCTTTACTCACTGTAGGTTTTGTTCTTTTGAATGTGATTATTATATTGTATGTTTTGAAAATATTAGGACATGTATCGGGGATTGAGAGACTAGGGATATCATGTATGATCGTACTGTTTAACTTTGATCACGAGACATGCATGTGTTTATCCATTTCTCTAGGTTTCCACATGATAGGTTATCTATTTTTCCCAATTTCCATTTATTAGTTATAGTTGATTATAGTTATTTCCATTGCGAATTTCCTAATAACTTTATTATCCTATAACTCACACATCTAAATAATAAACTAATGACGTATATGAGGATTTGAGGCTGTCTAGGATGCATAGACTTCGCGTGTAAGGGCTCGGGGATCTACGTAGGTCTAGGTTGGGCGGGACCCAGTCCATAAAACTAGGTCCGTCACAAGTATGGTGGATCATGGGAAGATTATCTTCACTTGTGTGAGTTTACGTACAATAATAGTTACTACGCAAGTATTAGTATGACACCGTTTGAGGCATTATATGAGAGGCCGTATAGATTTCATAATGTTAGGTAGAGCCCAACAATGTGGCAGTGATTGAACTTGAGATTGTAGTGATCACATAGAAAAGAACGTTTGATCGATTGAGGTTGAAAGATGTACAGGACAGATAAAAGAAATATTACGACATGTATCACGGAGAGTTAGAATATCGAGAATATGTTTAGAATATGTTTATTTGAAAGATTAGAGGAAAGTTTGCGAGGTTTATTGGTTCATTTAGAGTTGGGAAACGAATAGGTAGAGTTGCTTATGAGTTGGAGTTACTACCTCAGTTATCAGGGATCACCAAGTATTTCATGTGTTAATGCTTCGACTAGATAAGCTGAAAAAGGGCAGACGTCCGGTGGTGGACTTGAGCCAAATAGATTTGAGGGAGGATGTCACTTATGACAAGCAGCCTATTCAAATTTTGGACTATAAGGTGAAGATTTTGAGAAACAAGGAGGTCCCATTAGTCCTTGTCAAATGACATCACCACGAGGATGCGTGGCTGACGTGGGAGCTCGAGTCGTATATGCACAAGTATTTTCCTACTTATTTTAAATTTGGTAAGTATTTCCTTTAGTTTCGTTTTAATTTCGAGGACGAAATTTCAATAAATTGGGAAGATTTTAATGACTTCTTAAAATCTAACTTGTGTCACGTGTCATTTTATGTCATATGTAGGCCCTTTTGTCGTGATACGTGTAAACAATTCTCGATCGTCGACACCAAGGTATGTTATTTTTGTTTGGTGTTTGTATTATTTATCTATTTACTAGAATTTAAATTCCATTGTCCAAAACGTGTGTGGACGTTTATGTGGGAGCATTAATGCGGAGAAACGAGTTCGGCTTTGAGAAATGTGTTTTATGGGCGCGAGGCAAATGGAGGTGGTCGGGTATTTAGCTGTTCGGGAGACAAATTTAATTAAAACACTGACAAAATACATTAATAAATAATAATTAAACGTTGGGTGACGTGTTCGATACTTGGTAGGTTCGTGAGCACACGGTGGTGCGAGTCGTGTTGCGAACCAAGTTCAAAAATGCTGAGAAATCCTGTATTGAGAAATGTGCATAGGAGGAAATGTGTAAGTGTGCCACCAAAGTGGTGTTAGTGGAGAGTGGTGGTTGGGCGGTTGAGTGGCTGGTGTGACCAAGAGCAAGCTGGATTTTATCTAGGATACGCGTATAAAGTTTGATGAAGAGGATATATATAAAAGTTTGTTTTCCTCTCTCTCTCTCATCGTATTTTTGTTTCTCCTCTTGTCTGAATAGAGAATGAAGCTTGAGGTTGGATTCCAATAGAATTTGAGGTCGAAAGACGCTAAGATGCGACCAAATGCGAGAACCAAGGTAATATTTCTATTCATCGCGAGGTTCTTGCCAATTTGATGGGTGTTTTGTAGGTTTTTGTCGTAGTATTTTTAGACACCAATTTAGAATTTTGTTTTCTGAATGTTTTGAAGATTTATATAGGTTGTTTGATTGGTATAAAGCACAACCATGCGGTTGTTTTGTCTGTTTGGATTGAATTAGTAATTTTGGTATTTTTGGTGATTTTTAAGTTAATTTCCATACCGGGGTTATAGGTGACGGTTTTGATTGATTTGAATGTTGGATTTGGTTGATAAGAGCGTACCTATGAGTTTGGGATAGCTCGAAACGCGGAGAAGCGAGCCGAGGTGTCGAAAACCTCGGATTCAAAAACAGTAGCTGACGTGCAAAGGACGCCGTGAAGCAGTTCACCCCACGACGTCAATCACGACATTTGAGGCAATGAGTATAAAATTTCATGTTTTAAGTGACGTTACTAGGAGTTTGGTCCCATGGCGCCACTCACGACATGACACTGTTAATCAGACCAATTTTTTGATTTTCTTTGGAAACTTTGGGGATCTCTCGGTATCCAAATGGGTTCGAATACGAGCCAATATCTAAGTAATTGACCCAAATATATAAATGAATAAAATGATAGAAAATGGGGTAATTTGGAGGATATTTAATGTATTTTTCAATAAATTGATCATCGGGGATTATATGACAGTGATAATCACATGTGGGATTCATAAGAGATGAATTAAGCTCGTGTGAGTGCGTAATAACGTTGGATATGGGTAAGTAAACTAGTGAGAAAATTTACAGTTATTTATTTGAGCTTTAATTTGTTAATGTTATTGATTTATTCCTGGTTTGGAACTCTATTTTGATTGAGTGGTCCAAGGGCAAGTGAGTCAAGGTGATCCTTAGAAGTACAAGATTTTTTGATGTAATATACTAGAGCCTGACGCTCGGGATGAATGATATTGTTTGAGGTTTTATATGGGGTGAGATTTCTTTACTAGATTGTTAGGAACTCTGCATTCGTGGGGACTTTAGGATGGTGTGAGTATACCATGTCCTAAACTCCAAGTCTTAGAAGTAATATTCTCATGACTCAATTACCTTTAGGTTGGGACAACTTGCGCCTTTTATTATTTTCGGGACACTCATATTCAATTGATCCAAATTTATTTACAATCTTTATTTATTCATGCATTCCTTGTACTTTTCTTTCTATCGACATGAATATAGATTACTTATTTTCTTTCAAAATGGTGTAAATATCATGCTTAGCATTACTTATCCTGGAACTTGTTATTCTTGTATTTTACTAAATGCAAATCCACAGTAGAGCAAGGAAAAGACTCTTCAAATTGATATCGGAGCAGTTCTCCTTGTTATCGATGTAGGTTTTGGTATTTTGTATTACTGTATATATTTGTTTCACATTGGGATTTGGGTTATAAGAGATCTTGGGCATGAATTCTATGATAAACTCTCATGTGACATGACATATGGTGATGGTATACATATGCAGGGTTTCCACATTCTAGGTCGTCCTACTCATGTCTTTGAGGCTGTTTTATTAGCTTGAGATGTTAAGTGTTTCCGCTTTATCTTTGAATAACTCTCTAATATTAATAACTCTTATTTAAATTGCTTAATAAAGGATGAAAGGTAAGGTAAGGCTGATTGGGTTTGCATTAACTACGCGAGGGTTGACTCCGGGTCTACACAAGTCTAGGCCGGGTGGGGTCTAGTTTTAGGGTTATGGAATTGGGGCTGTCATACATGGCATATAACTTTGGTTTCAAAAGAATTAAGCCAAACTTGCTAGTATAACTAATTATATTCATTAAAAATCAGCCAAATTTTGAAAGAGCATAACTCCCTCAATATTTATTGGATTGAGCTACTCTTTTAGTATGTTGTTTTTGGGTATGTTAGATGATTTGTGACAAAAATTCACAATTTTTAGAGCTATATATTGGGAGAAATAAATTTTCTAACTCCATTGGTCAAATTTGTTTCAAATTTGAGCTGTTTTAATAGAATTGCGATACCTTTTTCATTTTAAATCAAAATTTTGCAAACCAAAATTTTCAAAAAGCTAAGACATAGAACCAAAATTGAAAATTGAAAGTTTATTTGAAGTTTATGATGGTCTAACTTGCACTGCAACATAAGAATGAAATTGAAAATTGAAACTTTATTTAGTCTTTACAGGCTGATTTGGAAAAACTAATTTCAAACTTATTCAACCAATCTGAATACACTCTAAAACACTTGAAATGGTTCCCAGGGGACTTAGGGACTATGGTACGATAGTCGGAATTAGTCAAAGGTTGACGAGGTGTTTTTGAGGAGTGGAGCACGTTTTTAAGGTGCTTAAATCCCATAAAAAACACACCTAGATTATTTATAGTTTTTATCTGATTATTACCATGCTTCTTTACTGTATTCTATTCATTTCATACTCTATTATTCTTTTCAACGACTGGTTGATTCATTCATCCCTAGGTTATTATGTTGTGTGATACACAAAGATTGTACGATATACCATAACATGTGTCCTCCTAGAGCCTAACAACTCTAATGCATGCAAGTATGAGAATGAATGGAATATGCAAAATATGTCACTGATTTTGTTGCAAATCCCAAGTGTGAAATCGTTTCAAAAATCTAATGTGTTAGTGCAAAAACGATTTCAAAGCTAAGAATAAGAGTTTAACAAAAATCAAGTTTAAGTGCAAAACTTTTGGTCAAATCAATCTTAGGGTTTAATAAAATAAGTTTAAGTGCACAACCCAAGATAAAAGTGTTCAAACACACAACAAACTGATTTTCAATTCAGATACATAAAACTAGTAGATTAAGCACAAGAAAAGATGCTAGAACAAGGACTTTCTTACAACCATGAAGATGACAAAGGAAATCAGCTTTGAAGAGATTCTTGTACTCCTTTGGAAGCTTCAAAAGTGCTGAATTTTGGAGTTAGTGGACAGCCCCAAGAATCTCCTTTATCTCCTTCACAAAAATCAAAGTTCTTCTCTTTGTATATTTTGAGCTTTTGAGTGTGTTTGTTCCTTGTTGTGAGAAAACCATGTTCTTGGTGGTTTTATAGTGTTAGGTATCCCATATTACCAGTATATGACTGTTCTAGGGATCCAAGGGTCCAGAATTCATCAAGAATTCAAATTAAAGTTTGTTTTCCAGCTTTTTAAAAAAGTTGTCAGGTATGCAATTAGCGCGCTAATGCTGAGACATAGCGCGCTAACTACAGGGACCTCAAAATAAATATTTTATCCCTTTGTGTTAGCGACCCTTAAACACGTCCGGGACCCAACCAACCCTTAAATAACATATTATACACGTTTGTTATGGGTCATTAAGCCTAATTGGGTGGTCCGGATATTTTTACAAATCCCGAAAACGAAAAATCACGATTTCATAACGTGCGAGGGACTTTTCTGCAAATTTGTTGTTTTTCTTTTCAAAAACCTTTCAAAACAAGTTTTTCTTTTTTGAAAACTTCCACAATGATTTTGAAATGCCAATGACAATGAATCACATAGTTTCACATTGTTTAAACTCATAGACCTAGTCATGTGTTATAATTCCATTTTGAAATTACGAGTAATCTAATGACTTTTGAAAATTCGTTTAAGAACTCGATATGCATGAACTAATGCATTTGGCTTGCGTAAACGAACTTGTATACCTTACATCAAAATTACAAATTGTAGTTCGATCTTTCGTCTTCATTCCTTCATGACTGCCGAGTCTTGAACTTGTATGGCTTGAATACCCGTGATGTATTGTTTTGCATCCTTTAACAAAAACTGAAATGCACTTGATATTAATTAGTACATTTTCACCTTGTTTGTTTCCATCAAAATCCCGATCGGAGTCAGAGTGACTAACCACTTAGTCCAACAATCTCCCCTTTTTGATGATAACAAACAATGTGAACTTTAAAGGTGTAAAACATAATCTAAGACATTTCATTTATGTAAGTTTAAATACATCAACATTTTCAAGTTCAACCACATTTTCTCCCCCGTTTGATACCATCAAAAAGTGGGGCCAAGATCCCCCGTAGATATAACACAATAGAGAAGAATATAATCAATGTGAGTGAAATATACGCTCCCCCTTACTTTATGCATATCAAGAAACAATAGATGGAAGCGGTACATAGTCATATACGATGAATCATAATTAAGCATGAAAGAGCCATATATAAACTCAGAGATACGCAAACTTCATGATATAGACAGCATAAAGCAATGAGAGCATAGTTGTGGCTTACAACATGAGTTAATAGAAAAATGTTTTCTTAAAAAACTAAGACTAACAATAAGAGCCTAATGCTCACCTAACAATAAGAACTCTAAACACTTCGCCGAGATGACGATGGCCGACTCGCGGAGCCAGAGGCACAATCATTACATGCGGTCCAAACTGGGAGCAACTGACCCTCGATGCGACGAAGTCGATCATTCTGATTCTGGATACTCGTTTCGACAACAGTGAAGGTCTGAGTCATATAAGTATGCAGGTAGCCCAGCTGTGTAGAGATGTACGCCGATTATGGAGACATATTCGGTGGAGGCGTGAAGCCGCCAAACGTGGAAGGAGGTGGAGGCTGTGCTGACTCATATTGCTGCTGCTGGGGTGGAACTGTAAAGTCTTGATCAACTTCATCATCGCCATCATGTTCATCATTGCCAGCATTGTAGTCACCGACAACGTTGTCATCATCGCCAAAACTATAGCTGTATTCCAAGTAGTCCGTAGGTAGTGGAGACTCATAGCCACCGTAATACTGACTATCCGGGATGGCATCTTCCCGTGTCCACCTCTGTCGCTCACGTATGTAGCGATACTTCATGGCCTTCAGAGTGGCCATGTCAATGGTGTCATAGACAGTGAGGGGACGACCGCCTAATGCAAAATCTACCTGGGCAGACTCCAAGTAGGATGTGATAATGTGGGCATAAAGAAGATGGCGACCCGAGCTACACGTGCTCGTCATATAGCCAATAAGGATGTGGAGCAAGCTGAGAGGAATTTCTCAAATGAGATGCCCAAGAATGAACATGTCAAGGAGAGTGACATAATTCTTACTACCACCTCAAGGGAGAATGAACTTGTGAAGGACTTTATGAAGGAGGTGAGGTATAAGATTGAAGTTAGTATCCGTTATACCACTCGGATATACGGTTAAAGTTCTTTTCGGCCGAAAGAAGGAATTAAGCACTTCAAGACGATCAAAAGGCCAACTAAGAAATTTGCACACATCCGTAGTGGTAGGAGGGTGCAAAGGAAGTTGGAGCCGTTGAGCGAGATTTTTAGGCGTAATCTCAATGGAACGGTTGCCAACGGATGATCTTAGGACAAAATGGTTCGTTGTTCAAGATTTGAATAGAAGAATCGAACCAAGAGAGGGTTGTAGTTGGTGTTATAGGCACAAAAAGTGGTCCATCCCGCCCTAGTTAAAATTTCTCGAATTGGGAGATTAGCCTTATCGAAAAACGAGAAATCGACAATGGCGGGTCGTAGGATTTTAGCATCCGTTAGCCGTGTTGCCACCGATTCTAAGATGGACGGGGTCTCGTGAACGGATTTGGCACGACCTTCCATACGTGGGGCATTTGCCGGAATGGGGGCAGGGTGGCTATGGGTAAAGGGTGAGGACTCGAACTCGCTACCAGATGAGGATTGGACAACACGTCGGGCAAAGGGACGACGAGAGGTGGTTGGGGCAGTTGGACGGGAAGTGGTGGGGGCGGCCGGACGTGAAGATGGACGGGCAGATGTTCGGTGAGTCGACATTAGGGTGATGAATAGTGAAGAAACCGTGGTGGAGATGACAGCGAGATTAAAGAAATTGACAAAGAGAAGTGAGGTTTTTACATGAAAATGGCGAGACCGTGGTGGAGACGACGAGAGGAGAGGAGAGATTTGTGAGTTGTGGTGTTTTTAGGGTAAAAATGGGTTTTATACATGTCTGACCGAACGTCATTAGCGCGCTAATGACAGAATTAGCGCGCTAATGGGTCGATTTGTATTTTGGGCCAGTACACTATTAGCGCGCTAATGTCTGTTATTAGCGCGCTAATTTCCCTCTGGAAATTTTTGGGCAGGGCACTATTATCGTGCTAATTTCTCTCTGGAAATTTTGGACATGAAATTTTTGAATTTTTGACATACAACTCCGATTCACCTCAAACTTCTTGGACACTTCACTAACACCATATAGGTTTGGAATAGTTAAAACATGTGTAGAAGGTCCAATTCTCGAAACATGCCTAACTCACGCCGAATCTTAGAAAATTGATCTCTAGGCAAAGGCTTAGTGAATATATCGGCTAGTTGATCCTCTATGGGCACATGGATGAGTTTAACATCACCCTTTTGGACGTGATCATGAAGAAAATGGTGTCTAATCTCAATATGTTTTGTTCGAGAGTGTAAAACCAAATTTTTCGATAAGTTTATTGCACTTGTGTTATCACAATAAATTTCAGCACACCCAACCAGGATTTGATAATCCTCAAGTTGTTGTTTCATGTATAAAACTTGAGCACAACAACTCCCGGCAGCCACATATTTAGCTTCCGCCATAGATAAAGCTACAGAATTTTGCTTTTTGCTAAACCATTAGATAAGTGAATTTCCTAGCAAATGACAAAATCCGAAAGTGCTTTTCCTATCAACTAGACTTCCCACATAATCAGAGTCAACAAAACTTGGGAGTTCAAAAGTCTTGGTTTTGTTGAACCACAATCCTAAATCTTGTACTCCACTTAGATATCGAAATATGCGCTTTACACATTTTAAGTGTGACTCCTTATGATCGGATTGAAATCTAGCACATAAGCACACACTAAAGATAATGTCGAGTCTACTAGCGGTCAAGTATAGGAGACTACCTATCATTCCACGTTAAAGTTTAGGATCTATGGATTTTCCTAGTTGGTCTTTGTCCATTTTGATGGTGGAACTACTAGGAGTGTCACATGCTTTCAGATTTTCAAACTTGAACTTCTTTAACATGTCCCTCACATACTTTGCTTGATTTATAAAAATGCCATGTTTGGATTGCTTTATTTGCAAGCCTAGAAAGTATGTTAGTTCACCCATCATGCTCATTTCAAATTCATTTGTCATCAATGATGAGAATTCATCGCATAAACATGTATTGGATGACCCGAAGATGATATCATCAACATAGATTTGAACAAGTAGCATGTTATGTTTTTTGATCAAAATGAACAAAGTAGGATCTAGTGTTCCTTTCTTGAATCCTTTCTCAAGTAGAAATGCACTAAGTCTATCATACCAAGCTCTAGGAGCTTGTCTTAGTCCATACAAGGCTTTTTGAAGATGATAGACATGGCTTGGATGTTCATGATCTTCAAAGCCCGGTGGTTGTTCTACATATACTTCTTCATGGATGACCCCATTTAGAAATGCGCTTTTAACATCCATTTGGTATAGTAGAAACCCGTTGTAGCAAGCATAAGCAAGTAACATGTGAATTGCTTCTAGTCTTGCTACGGGTGCAAAGGCTTCCTCATAATCAATTCCTTCTTCTTGATTGTAGCCTTGGGCAACCAACCTAGCCTTATTTCTTACTATTTCACCTTTTTCATTCTTTTTGTTTCTAAAGACCCATTTGGTTCCTATGGTAGTGTGGTCCTTAGGTCTAGGTACTAATGTCCATACCTTGTTCCTAACAAAGTGGCTTATCTCTTCTTGTATAGCCATTACCCAAAATTCATCTCCTAAGGCATCATCTATCTTGGTAGGCTCGGTTCGTGACACAAAAGCTAAGTGTTCTTCATCTCTATGTAATGTTGACCCAGTGATTATTCCTTTGTTTGGATCACCTATGATTTATTGTGATGAATGGCCAATAAGGAGTCTTGAATTTTTAGGCTCACTTGATTCATATTCCTTACTTACCTCGACCTCTTGACTATTTGAGGTTTGTCCTAGGGTGCCATCTTCTTCATCATCAATCTTCAATTTTTCAAAGTTTTGCATTATCTTGACTTTGGGATCTACTTCATCGAATTTCACATGGATAGACTCTTCTATAGTTTTGGTTGATCTATTAAACACCCTATATGCTTTGCTATGTATAGAGTAGCCTAGGAAAGTGTATACCTTTGACTTTGGGTCAAATTTGTCTAATTGATCCTTATCATTTAGAACATAACAAGTGCAACCGAACACCTTAAAATAACTTATATTGGGTTTTTGGCCTTTCCATAGTTCATAAGGAGTTTTTTTCACTTGTTTTCGGACATTTACTCTATTTATAACATAGCATGCCGTGTTAATGGCTTCGACCCAAAAATGTTTAACTATGTTATACTCATTTAGCATAGTCCTACACATCTCTTGGAGTGTTCTATTTTTTCTTTCAACAACTCCATTTTGTTGGGGTGTTCTAGGAGAGGATAATTGGTGTGTATAACCTTGTTTAGCATAAAAATCCTCCAGGTTCCTATTTACAAACTCACCACCTCTATCACTTCTAATGATGGTGATTTTGTATCCCTTTTCATTCTCAACTAAAGGACAAAATTTTACAATCACATTAAACACTTCATGCTTATGAGAAAGAAAATACACCCATGTATACCTAGTAAAATCATCAATAATGACAAAGCAATATGATTTACCTCCTAGACTTTGTGTTTGGGTAGGTCCGAACAAATCCATATGGATAAGTTATAAGGCTCGAGTCACATCACTTGTTACTTTTGTCTTAAAAGACGATTTCACTTGTTTACCAAGGATATAAGGTTCACACTCCTTATCTTTCTTAAACGTGCATTTGGGTAGGCCCTTGACGAGATCATGCTTAGTCAATTTTGACTGGTTTTCCATGCTAGAATGTCCTAATCTACGGTGCCACAACCATGCATCACATTCACTTTGTGCATTCAAACATGAAACATTTTGCATATTCATCTCATTAAAGTTAATGGCGTAAACATTTTTATCTCTATATGCGATAAATAAAGTTTCGTGCTTCTCATTCCTAACATGCATTTCGATGATTCAAACATAACATGAAATCCTGTCACACAATTGACTAATGCTAAGCAAATTATGTTTCAAACCATCAACAAGATAAACATTAGAAATAGAAAGTGAATTGTTACCAACGGTTCCGAGACCAATAACTCTTCCTTTGTTGTCGTCTCCAAATGTAACCCTTCCACCGTCATGCCGCTTTAGCTCAATAAATTGATGTGCATCTCCGGTCATGTGTCTTGAACACCCGCTATCTAAGTACCATGGGGTGCTCTTCCTCGCATCCTACACAATGGAAAACACACTAGATTTTGGTACCCAAACACCTTTGGGTCCGAGAAAGTTAGTTTCATAAACATTTTTAACTACCTATGCTAGTCTACCCACTTTGGCCTTTTGTAAGGCACATTTCCCAACCACATGGGACCTATTGCACTTTGAACATCTACGATCATCGTTTAGCAATTTCTTGTAACTCAACAAGTTTGCTCCATAGCCTATGCCTCTTTTGTTGAGGGCACGTCGTTATGCTCCCAACATCATGTCAAACATTTCTCTATCATTAGTGAACTTATGTACCGTGCTAGTCAAGTCCTTTACCTCCTTGACTAAAGTATCTATCTCCTCTAGGACTTCATTCAAGTCACTTTGGAGATCATTGATGGTCTCATTTTGTGACTTTATTTCACTAATTGTTATAGTCAAGCTCTTTTTGAGTTGTTTGGTCTTTTTGACCTCCTTTTAAGCTTATCAAGATTTGGAACATCATTCAAATCATCAACATCATCAAAGTTAAGAGAGTTAGAATTTACCTCGGCTTGTGCCATGAGACAAAGTATTGCCTTCTCATTCTCCAATTCGGATTCCGAACTTGATGATGATGAGTCATCCCAAGTTGCCTTGAAGCTCTTTTTCCCTTTCTTCTTATCCACCACCTTCTTGGATTTGCATTCCGCCTTGATGTGACCCGGTTTGCCACATCCAAAACATATAGTCTTACTTGATTTTTCTCCCTTGCTTCCACTTCTAAACTTCTTCTTGTACCTATCCCGCTTGTACATTGCCTTATTTAGCTTTCTTGAAAGCATAGCTACTTCTTCCTCAAGATCATTTTCGTCACAAGATTTTTCATCTTCAACAACATCTATTGTTGCAACCGAGGAGCTATTTGCCTTCAAAGCAATCTTTTTTCTTGAACTCTTTGCGCTTCCATTTAATGCTTCTAGTCTAGCTCGGTCATTAAGTTCAAACTCATGGATCGTTAGCTCTCCACACAATGCATCAAATGTATAGTCTCCAAGGTTTTGTGCCGATTGAATAGCATACTTCTTGGCATCCCATTCCTTAGGCAACCCTATAAGGAATTTGTACACCGAGATCTCTTGATCATAATTCTTTCCAAGATTCTTGATCTCATTCAATAGTTTGGTGAACCGTGTGATAGCGGTGGCTATATTTTCATCGGATTCAAATTGGAAAGTTTCATAGTGCTCCTCAAGAATCCTCAACTTTGTCTTTTTCACTTGCATGGTACCTTTATAGTGTACCTCAAGCTTTTCCCATACTTCCTTAGCTGTTTGACAAGCACTTACTCGATTAAACTTATTTTTGCTTAATGCACAAAATAAGTGATTTATGGCTTGATCATTTGAGAGCTCACTATTGATCTCCTCGGCGGTGTACTCTTTCAAAGGCTTGTCCGGTGGAGTATAGTCACTTTCAATTGCATCTCACAAGAATCTATTTTGTACTCTTATGTAAAACTTCATCCTCACTTTCCAATGAGCATAGTTGGTTCCATCAAAATACGGAGGCCTACTCGAGGAGTTGCCTTCCCTAAGGCGAGCTGGATCTAAAGTTTGCATCTTTGCACAAAAACACTCAAGGATACGTTAGTAACGCTTTGAGCAATAATCCGCTCTGATACCAATTGAAGGTCACCCAAGAGGGGGGATGAATTGAGTTACCTAGTAGTTATTGCCCTTTTTAAAACTTTATGCGCAAATTACAATTATGATGCATATACTAACAATGAACATATATATGCTATGTTAGTGAATGAGATAGAGGAGATGGAAAGTGACACACGATTTATAGTGGTTCGATCCAATGATCTATATCCACTACCTAACCTCCCCGGTTAGGATTTTTAATCCCCCACTTATATTGCAAATAAGTGTTACAACCTAAGCACATAAGCCTAGAGTGTCTAATTACAATTAGGACTTCCTATCTAGTTGCAACTAGAGTTTATGCCTAGCCTCAACTAGGTCTTCCCCTTTGACTTAGATTTCACTAAGTTTTACAATCATACAATTACAACAAGTAGCTGAAAAAATGAGATAGACTTTACAACATAAAGTGATATCAAATTCAAACACTAGCAAGCCTCCTAGAGCCTAACAACTCTAATGCATGCAAGTATGAGAATGAATGGAATATGCAAAATATGTCACTGATTTTGTTGCAAATCTCAAGTGTGAAATCGTTTCAAAAATCTAATGTGTTAGTGCAAAAACGATTTCAAAGCTAAGAACAAGAGTTTAACAAAAATCAAGTTTAAGTGCAAAACTTTTGTTCAAATCAATCTTAGGATTTAATAAAATAAGTTTAAATACACAACCCAAGATAAAAGTGTTCAAACACACAACAAACTGATTTTCAATTCAAACACACAAAACTATGTAGATTAAGCACAAGAAAAGATGCTAGAATAAGGACTTTCTTACAACCATGAAGATGACAAAGGAAATCAGCTTTGAAGAGATTCTTGTACTCCTTTGGAAGCTTCAAAAGTGTTGGATTTTGGAGTTAGTGGACAGCCCCAAGAATTTCCTTTGTCTTCTTCACAAAAATCAAAGTTCTTCTCTTTGTATATTTTGAGCTTTTGAGTGTGTTTGTTCCTTGTGAGAAAATCATGTTCTTGGTGGTTTTATAGTGTTAGGTATCCCATATTACCAGTATATGGCCGTTCTAGGGATCCAAGGGTCCAGAATTCATCAAGAATTCAAATTAAAGTTTGTTTTCCAACTTTTTAAAAAAGCTGTCAGGTATGCAATTAGCGCGCTAATGCTGAGACATAGCACACTAACTCTGCACTTAGCGCGCTAATGACAGCATTAGCGCGCTAACTGCAGGGACCTCAAAATAAATATTTTATCCCTTTGTATTAGCGACCCTTAAACACGTCCGGGACTCAACCAACCCTTATATAACATGTTATACACATTTGTTATGGGTCATTAAGCCTAATTGGGTGGCTCGAATATTTTTACAAATCCTGAAAACGGAAAATCACGATTTCATAACGTGCGAGGAATTTTTCTGCAAATTTGCTATTTTTCTTTTCAAAAACCTTTCAAAACAAGTTTTTCTTTTTCGAAAACTTCCACAATGATTTTCGAAATTCCAATGACAATGAATCACATAGTTTCACATTGTTTAAACTCATAGACCTAGTCAAATGTTATAATTCCATTTTGAAATTACGAGTAATCTCATGACTTTTGAAAATTCGTTATCTAATGCATTTGGCTTGCGTGAACGAACTTGTATACCTTACATCGAAATTACAAATTGTAGTTCGATCTTTCGTCTTCATTCCTTCATGACTGCCGAGTCTTGAACTTGTATGGCTTGAATACCAGTGATGTATTGTTTTGCATCCTTTAACAAAAACTGAAATGCACTTGATATTAATTAGTACATTTTCACCTTATTTGTTTCCATCAAAATCCCGATCGGAGTTAGGGTGACTAACCACTTAGTCAAACATGTGCCACCTGTTCCCTTGGGGAATTGCAACCCAAGTTGTCATTATAGGTGCACATGTCGGTGGGTCATGGGTTTAGGGTGACCACCGCAAGAGATGTGGAGTGGGTCAGTGAAGCGCGATCATTGAGAACTATTGGTAGATCGAAGTATGGTCTTGTCAGTTTACGAGAGAAGACAAATACAAATTTATTTCTATTTCTGCTATTTATGCATGCGATGATCTTTTATAGAGTAGTAGCGCTGACGTGGTAACGAACGGCCGCAGCGAGCGGGACCTTGCGCCACACGCTGAGCATAATCATGTCTCTCCTTGCCTTTCCTACTTGCTCATTAACACAGCTTCCTCCACTCTCCTCCCAACCTCCACCGCACACTCATCATCTTCCCAAACGCCACCCAGCCCTCTCATGGACCTCCGCCATCGCCCGCCATTGCCGCGACGGAGCCTTGCCCAAGGCAGCTCTAGTCTTCTCTCGCATGAGGCTCGCCGGCGCCGAGCCTAACCGCGTCACATTTCTCACCCTTCTCTCCGCCTGTGCCGACTTCCCCTCATCATTGGCTCTTGATTTTGGGACCTCTATACATGGTTACATTTCTAAATTGGGTTTTCGTGAAACTGATAATGTCATGCTGTGGACGGCCCTTGTGGGCGTGTACTCGAAATGCGGACGCTTGCCCGTCGCGCGCAAAGTGTTTGATGAAATGCCTGTGAGGAATGCGTTGTCTTGGAACGCTATGATTGATGGGTGTATGAGGAGTGGTGATGTTGAGGCTGGTGTTCAATTGTTTGATCAAATGCCTGAGAGGGATAAGGTGTCTTGGACTGCGATGATTAGCGGGTTTGTGAAGAGAGGGCGTTTCGAGGAGGCGTTGGAGTACTTCCGCGATATGCAGTTGTCGGGGGTGGAGCCTGATTACGTCACGATGGTGGCGGTGCTTGCTGCTTGTGCCAACTTGGGCGCGCTTGGGTTGGGAATGTGGGTTCATTGCTATGTACAATGGAAGGGGTTCGTGGAGAATGTTCGAGTGTGCAATTCATTGATCGATATGTACTCGCGATGTGGGTGTGTTGTGTTTGCTCGTCAAATATTCGGTAACATGAATAAGCGAAGCTTGGTGTCTTGGAACTCGATGATTGTGGGTTTCGCGATCAATGGTTATGCAGAAGAGGCGTTGGAGGATTTCCATAGGATGGAAATGGAGGGGTTTAAGCCTGATGGAGTGAGTTTCACTGGTGCACTTACTGCTTGCAGCCATGCTGGATTCGTCGAAAAGGGGATTCATCTCTACAAGACTATGACAAGGACCTACAAAGTCTCTCCTAGAATTGAACACTATGGATGCATAGTTGATCTTCTTAGTCGTGCTGGGAAATTAGAAGACGCTTTTGGCGTAATAAAAAGCATGAAAATGAAGCCGAATGAAGTTGTTATTGGAGCATTTTTGGCTGCTTGTAGGACTTCTGGGGATGTCGAGTTGGCCGAGGTATTAACTAAATATCTAGGCGAGTTTGTTGCTGATTCTGATTCTAGTCGCGTGCTTTTGTCGAATATCTATGCAGCGGCCGGGAGATGGGATGATGTAGGCAGGATTAGGAGGGGAATGAAGAATCTTGGGGTGATGAAAAAACCAGGGTTCAGCTCTATTGAGATTGATTGCAAAGTTCACAAGTTCATATGTGGAGATAAATCTCATGTTGAGTCGGATCGTATATATGCTTTGCTGAATCAGTTGTCGATTGAATCAAGTCTATCCAAGTCTTATGACTCTTCTCCTCAATCCTAGTATTGGACACCATTATGTTGATAGTTGAAGAGTCAACCTGAGCCAATGTAAGTGGAATTCTGTTACCTCTTTAAGTGTTGGGTGAACTTGTACATTTCATGTTTTTCGCTTTTAACATAAAAGGTGCTAGATTTTAGGGGAAGAGTAGAAATATGAATATGAGGGAAATGAGAAAACAAGGTTTTGACGCTCAGTCAACTTGAGGCTTCATCTAGTCCAGTTCAGTATTCTCATATCTGCAAAATGCAGCATGTGTTGTAACTTTTTGTTTGACAACTCATAGTTCTACTGCATAGCAGATTTTTGATTGTCTCTTTCTTTAGTTTCATTAGTCAGCAAATATTATCATCAAATGACGAATATAATGGAGCCTGCTTCTTTATATCTATTTGCTGCTCCGCATGCCCTTTTTTAGTAATCTATATATAACTTCTACCCCCTTTTGTATTCTATATATATATATATTTATAAAAGGCTCGAGTAAGAAATTGTCAAATGCATTTAGTTCTTCATCTCCAAAGCATAATTTCACATCATTCTTTTCCATGACGAACAACCTGCCAAGTGAACGTATAAAGAACTTTCTTCGATCATTGAATCTGTCAATAATAATTGTAGCTGTTCAGTATTCAATTCTTAATCCTTCCAAAAGTATCATTTATGAAGCTGGATTAATAGTGCCATTAATCAATTATGTTTGGAGTAATCTGCATTTCAGTACAAAAAAAAAAAAAAAAAAAGAAAAAACAACATTTTTAACAGATACGAGAATTATTTAGGATTGGAGGGCAAACAACCATATGTCCCTGATTTCCTTTCAAGAGAAGCACAGAACTTCATCCTCAAGTATTTACAAGTTAACTCGGATGGCCGGTGCACTGCTGCTCAGCTGTTGGATCATCCATTTGTTAGGTAGGAGACCTTTAATAACTCCCTCCGAATTCACTTCTCCTTATCTAAAAGATTACTGGAAAGGTTTTAAGTTCACCATCCAAGAGTGTTGGGGTGCTATGATAATTGTGGTAAATATATTTCAAATTATTTTTCTCACAATGAAAATTAACATACATCTTCACTTGACTGACTCATTTTCTTCAAGATATAATTAGAAAGGTCCTATATCTACTTTCTGCTAGGTTTTGATTCTAATTATCTTATCTTGTTCATATGTTTCCAACTGATTTTGTGTATCCTAAAGCTGTAGTGTTTACTGATCTGAAATTATTTGCTCTTTATATTATTTCATGGTGGCAGAAAACTTGTTCAATATCATTGTTCCTTTTGTTTATTCATTTTTGGTTAAGATGTTCTGATTCTTGCATTTTCCCTATAAGAAATAATTTGACTAAAAGAAGAATAAAATATAATTTCTAAAAGAATCAAAAACTAACTTTCTATTTAAAAAAATGGATGTAAAATGAAAGGCATGAAATATTATAGGCTTTTTATGATCAGTCGTATATGTTTTATGTAGATGTTAGAAATTAGAATTCAAAAGTTATTTTGTTGCTTCGAGAAATGATAACGATGGCCAAGTTAATATCATAATTGGTGTTTGTCAACAAAGGAATGTGGCAAGATGTGTTTGGCGTAAATATAGATTGTCAATACTACAAATTAGGAATTGTAGGACGTCATTAATTCTCTCGCTTTTCCAGTTTAGTATTTTTTTCGTCCTTAAGAACATTTTCTACTGGTTTCAAAATAAGAAGAATTTCCACTCATTCAAAAGATGTAAATGTTATGATATGGATGAACAATTGATCAAGACTTTGTATGACTAATCATTGTCAAGCATGGCTCTTACATTGAGTGGTAATATCAAGCATGGTTCTTACTTGTATCCATATCCAATGTACTCATTATTTCATGTGTTGTCAACATTGCTTGTAAAGAGTTGTATGACATTTGATGTATGTGTAACTTGTAAAAATTGTCATAGTACATTTATCATCATCACCAAAGGGCCTATATAAAGGGTATCAACCTCATTGTAAAAACACACCAAGTTGTATACAACTTCTCATTTCAACTCTCTCATTTCTCCTCTTCTACTTTGTAGTTGTAGTTCTTTGTAGTTCTTCGTAGTAGTAGAAGTTCTTAGTTCTTCTACTTTCCTTCTCTAGTTCTAGCAAGTCTCAATTCAATTCACAACACGTTATCAGAACGAGTTTGCTCTAGCATTAAGGAGATCTTAAAGTTCAAGAAGGCTTGTTAAGAAGACAAAGCTAGGAAGGTATAACTTCTATGAGTTCGGTTTATTTCTATATTATCTTGGTTGCTTCACTTTTATATGCATGCTTTATTCATATATTATGCATTATAACGTCACCGATTGCGAAAGTATGCTCTGTAGTTGCGTCTTGTACGATCTTCTACATTAGAAATCATAAGTTAATATGTGACATAACTAGTTTTCTCGCTACACTACAAACAATTAATTATGCTCCATTCTTGATTTTTTATATTGCAAATAGTGTTATGAGTTTGGGTTGATAGTGGGTAAGCCTTGTCCCCGGTAAAGTTAAACATTGAAAGGGAGACGGGTTATCCCGTTCGAGGAGGCATGGTTTTAAGTAGACTTCGTCTCGCCACCCAACCTGGAGGTTGTCCCACCAACTCATACAAGTATTACATTTTGAGTATTTATAATCAAGTTGTGTATATATATTTAATGGTATATTATCTATTTTGTATAAAAAGAAAACTATTTACTTTATCCCGATTTTCATAAAGATTTTATTTAATTATAATTGAATTAATTACCTTAACAATATTGACAACACTAATTACTTGTCAAGGCAACGGGATGCTCAAATTATATATAAAGTATCTATGCAAGGCTATGCGTATAAATATTTATTCGTCAAATTTCTCTTTAGACTCTTTAGAGATTTGAAAAGTGAATATTTCACTTTATATTATCATTTCACCTCATGGAGCTATTTATATCAAGGCCAAAATTGGTGATGCTCCAAAAGGCTCAAAATGAGTAGCTGGTCTCACGCTACAAAATTTATATCAGTCAAATATCATTTATTATTCTGCAATTTCAATTACCTCTATATTAAGGCTATGCAGAAATATGACTGATGAGACAAATAAAAGCCACGTGGCTTGCCTCGATGTATTACTGCAACAAATTATCGAGCGCGCGTCAATCCATTAAATATTAATTTTGATTGAATCCTTGTCTCGTGGTAGCTGAGTAAAATAATAAGATATTATAAATATAATATCACTCATGTCCAATTGGTTTAGCTTCAAATTAAGAAGCATATGTTGCATATAATGACCATGGTCGCAATTACAAATTTATGGACGTGGAAAAGGTGAAAAGATATGGTAAAAGTCATATTGACAATTCCATTGATAGTCAAAATAAAAAGTGGTGCACCACTAAAAAGGGTAAATTAGTATTGACAAGGAGCCCTCATAATTGTGACATTTTTTTGTCACGTATGAAAGGCTATGCTGCCTAAATATTTGTTGGGTTTTGGGGTTCATGCGCAGCGGAGATTACAAAACAATTTTGAGAAAAACCCCAACAGGATCCGAATCTGATTCCATTAAAACATGTTTAAACTATGAAAACTTAATCATACCTCAGTCGCAATACCTCTCTGCAGGTTAATCGATCTCTAAGGCACTGCCAATGACGAACGCCTTCTACTAGCTGTCCACACACGAACGGCGGTCGAGATTCAAAGTGCTAGCTTCGAGAGAATACCAAACTTTTTGTTTCTCTCCAAAACGATCCAGAGGATACCAAAAACTCTAAGTTGTTTCTTAAAACGAAAATAGAGTTTCGGCCCTTTTAAAATCTTTCGTACTTGTATTCTAACTCAAAGCGTCTATTTATACAACCCTTGTATATAGACGGTTAAGTAAATTACACATATACCCCTACTTAAAGAAGTATAAGTGTTATACACTACAAGGACGTTTCTGTCATGAATTTTATCATATAAAACTTATTTTTCTGAACCATCTTAAAATCTCGCAAAATCATTCTCAGTGTGCGACCTAATAGGCTCATACAACGTTGGCAGTGTACCAAAACACATTTTGGTATACAAGTCATAAGCGGCCTCTAGCAAGACATTATGACTACCTAAGTTGTACGAATATCAAATCGATATAACCTAATCAATAGTGTATATAACATCCTTTTGTCACACGATATCCTTTTGATCAAACATAAGGCATGGAATTGTCATCCAACATGTTCAATCGTACTAGTCTCGATTTCTAGGTAGACTGAAAACATCTAAGTGACATTGATCAATATCAATTTACTTAGACTAGGCCTTTTAACAGTCTAACATATCAAGGGACAAATTCTATCTCGATTACACAACTTCACCACATTATTCACACAGTAACCAATCACAACCTTTATAATCGTCCGGTTAAAGACAACGTTTGATTGCGTCAAATCATTGTATTCCTAATGTTGAAGTCTCTGGTAATCTCAAGTCAGAGGACTGAAAATTATACCTATCATGAGAAACAACTATGACTTAATCCATGTGATGTTCTCATAGCGGGTGGTCCTGGTCCAAGACTTTGTTCCCTAACAAGTACTCATGATCTTGATTCGTATTCTTATACGTATGATCATCGTATGATCATCAATAAAGACTCACACTAGTCTTAATTCATTATAGTTCCCAGTATAATAATCGACTAGGGACATTTAGGATATTTCTATAAATACCCATGGATCTTATTATAATGTAAACATGCAAATTAATTATAATAAACAACAAATGAAATCCTCTATTTTATTAACTAAAATATATTCATAAAGACTGTTAATGGATTGGCCTAGGGCACATTTCCCAACAATATTGTCATATATACAATACCCAAATATTTTTGTGATATTTTACCATGCTTTTGTTGACTAATGATCCAAAAAGTTTGAGATATTCGTATTTTATTACGAAAAGGGTATTTCTTTAATACCATATTATTTTTCAATGTAGAAATGAATCATCAAGTTATTTGTTCAGATTATGGCGATATATGTCTTGTTGATTGTGCTACAACGCACACTATCCTCAAAAGAAGAGAATATTTCTCCAATTTGAACTTAGTTGAGGCTAATGTTCAAACAATATCCGCATCTCCAATTTGATTAATGGCTCGGAAGAGCAAATATTATGTTGCCTAGGGGAACAATAATTCATGTTGACAATGCCTTATACTCGAAAATCCAAAGAAATTTACTCGGCTTTAAAGATATTCGACAAAATGGATATCACATTGAAACCATGAACGAAAATAATAGAGAATTTCTCTATGTCACATTGGTTTCAAATGGGAAAAAAGAAGTGTTAGAAAAATTCTCAGCTTTATCCTCTGGATTATATTTTACTCATATAAGGCATATCGAAACAAATGTCGTCTTAAATAAGAAAATTAATGATCCAAAGACATTCATTTTATGGCATGACCGGCTTGGTCATCCAGGATCATCAATGATGCGAAGAATAATTAATAATTCGCATGGACATCCTTTAAGGGGTCACAAAATATTTTTAGCTGGTGATTATAATTGTGCTAGTTGTTCTCAAGGTAAATTGATAGTTAAATCATCCCCAAGTAAAATTGTTGTGGAATCCCCAGTTTTCTTAAAACGCATTCAGGGAGACATATGTGGACCTATTCATCCTCACTGTGGACCATTTAGATATTTCATGGTTTTGATAGATGCATCAACTAGGTGGTCACATGTTTGTTTGCTTTCGACTCGCAATGTTGCATTTGCTAGACTTTTAGCGCAAATCATTAAGTTAAGAGCACAATTCCCTGACAACCCAATCAAGACCATCCGTCTTGATAATGCCGGGAATTTCAATCTCAAGCATTTAAAAATTATTGCATGTCTATAGGAATTACCATTGAACATTCTGTTCCACATGTGCATACCCAAAATGGTTTGGCAGAATCTCTAATCAAACGCATTCAATTAATTGCCAGACCTTTAATCATGAGAACTAAGTTATCAACTTTAGTTTGGGAACATGCAGTCCTTCATGCATCATATATCATTCGTTATAGGCCTACTGCATACCATGAACATTCCCCCATGCAACTTATTGTAGGTCAACAACCAAATATTTCACACTTAAGAATTTTTGGTTGTGTAGTGTATGTTTCTATACCACCTCCCAATAGAACTAAGATGGGTCCACAACGAAAACTTGAGATTTATGTTGGATTTAACTCATCGTCCATTATAAGATACCTTGAGCCCTTAACATGGGATTTATTTACTGCACGTTTTGCTGATTGTCACTTTGATGAAGCAATTTTCCCACCATTAAGGGAGATAAGAAGTCAATTCAAAAGGAATGACGCGAAATTGCTTGGAATGCATCAACTTTATCACATTATGATCCACGAACAAATCAGTATGAACTTGAAGTTCAAAAGATCATTCATTTGCAACAAATTGCAAATCAATTACCAGATGCATTTAATGATGCAAAACAAGTGACAAAATCACATATTCTAGCTGTAAATGCTCCTGCAAGAATTGATGTCTCTGTGCAACAAAATGCATAAAAACCAATGAAACGCTTAAAGCGTGGAAGACCGGTTGGTTCAAAGGATACAATTCCTCGAAAAAGGAAAACGGGAGTAAAAATAAATACAAATCAAAATACTCATGAGAAAGCACAAGAATCCTTTTATAAGGGTTTGTCGGAACAAGTTGATTTTGATGTGGAACAACTTCCTCTAGAAAAAGATGAAAAAGATGAAAGTAATGAGATCTCAATAAATTACTTAAACTCTGGTAAGATTTGGGATCGAAATAAAATTGTTCCTGATGATATATTTGCTTTCAATGTGTCCTTTGAAATATGTGAAAATAATGATGATCCAGAACCACGATCAATGGACGAATGTCAAAAAAGACCTGATTGGCAAAAATGGCAAGATGCTATCCAAGCAGAGCTAAACTCGTTAAGGAAACGAGAGGTTTTTGAATCAATTGTCCAAACGCCAGATGGCGTAAAGCCTGTTGGATATAAATGGGTATTTGTACAAAAGAGAAAAGAAAAAAATGAAGTTACAAAGTACAAAACAAGACTTGTAGCTCAAGGTTTCTCACAAAGACCTAGCATCGATTATGAGGAAACATATTCTCCTGTTATAGATGTAATCACATTTCGGTTCTTGATAAACCTTGCAGTCTCTGAAGGGCTTAATATGCATTTAATGGATGTCGTTACAACATATTTGTACGGATCTCTAGACAGTGGGATATATATGAAAATCCCTGATGGATTTGTAATATCCGATGAAATAAAATCAAAACCTCATAACATGCATTCTATAAAATTACAAAGGTCTTTATATGGGTTGAAACAATCCGGACGAATGTGGTACAAACGTCTTAGTGATTATTTACTGAAAGAAGGATATGTAAATAATCCGCTTTACCCATGTGTCTTCATTAAAAGATCATCAATAGGATTTGTGATTATTGTTGTATATGTTGATGATTTAAATATAGTGGGAAACCACGACGACATCGTTAAAACATCCAAATACTTGAAAAAGGAATTCGAGATGAAAGAACTTGGAAAAACAAGACTTTGTCTTGGTTTGCAAATTGAACATTTTTCAAGTGGAGTACTTGTTCATCAATCAAATTATATTGAAAAATTATTAAAAAGATTTTATATGGACAAGGCACATCCATTGAGCTCTCCAATAGTTGTCAGATCACTTGAAGTGGATAAGGATCCATTTCGACCTCATAAAAGTGATAAAGAGCTAATTGGTCCAGAGGTATCATATTTAAGTGCAATTGGTGCACTTATGTATCTTACAAATTGTACAAGACCCGATATTGTTTTTACTGTCAACCTACTTGCAAGATATAACTCTTCACCAACTCGAAGACATTGGAATGATGTTAAATACATTTTTCGATATCTTCGAGGAACAAGTGACATGAGTTTATTTTACTTGAGAGGGGTAAAATTGAATCTCCAAGGTTATGCTGATGCTGGATTTTTATCAGATCCCCATAAGGCTCATTCTCAAACGGGATATGTATTCACCTGTGGTAATTCTGTTGTATCATGGAAGTTAGTAAAACAAACTATAGTTGCTACTTCTTCCAATCATTCTGAAGTACTTGCAATTCATGAAGCAAGTCGTGAATGTGTTTGGTTGAGAAACATGATTGAACATATTCAAGAATCATGTGGATTGCCTTCAATAAAAGATTCTCCAACCATATTATATGAAGATAATGCAGCATGTATTGCACAATTAAGTGAAGGATTCATAAAAGGGGACAAAACAAAACATATTTCACCAAAATTCTTTTATGCACATGAGCTTCAGAAGAATGGTAAAATTGATGTCAAACAAATCCGATCGAGCGATAATCTTGCTGATTTATTCACAAAAGCCTTACCAACTACGACATTTAAAAGGCTTACATATGGTATTGGCTTGCGTAAACTTAAAGACATTGCAAGTAAAGAAACTGAACAAGTTTCACCCATGTTCACATGAGGGGGAGTTATTGATTAGTGTATTGCACTCTTTTTCCCTTATCTATGGTTTTATCCCATTGGGTTTTCCTAGCAAGGTTTTTTTAATGAGGCAATCCTAACAATAATATACTCATCTTAAGATTAATAAGAAATGTGTACTCTTTTTCTTTTGCTAGATTTTTTCCCATCGGATTTTTTCTAGTAGAAGTTTTAACGAGGCACATTCTCTCAACAATTGTCATCCAAGGGGGAGTGTTATGATATGGATGAACAATTGATCAAGAGTTTGTATGACTAATCATTGTCAATCATGGCTCTTACATTGAGTGGTAATATCAAGCATGGCTCTTACTTGCATCCATATCCAATGTACTCATTATTTCATGTGTTGTCAACATTGCTTGTAAAGAGTTGTATGACATGTGATGTATGTGTAACTTGTAAACATTGTCTTAGTACATTTATCATCATCACTAAAGGGCCTACATAAAGGGTATCAACCTCATTGTAAAAACACACCAAATTGTATACAACTTCTCGTTTCAACTCTCTCATTTCTCCTCTTCTACTTTGTAGTTGTAGTTCTTTCTAGTTCTTTGTAGTAGTAGAAGTTCTTAATTCTTCTACTTTCCTTCTCTAGTTCTAGTAAGTCTCAATTCAATTCATAACAGTAAACACATTATTCTCTCATTTTTTGAGTTGGTTTAGAGGAATTCCTCAAAACTTGTACGGAACATCTTCCATTATTTTGTCCCCAGCTTGTTCGTCACGTCTGAGTAACAGTTGAAGTCACTTCAACTCTTGCTGCTACTACCTTTGAAAAGACATTTGAGAGCCATTCTCCCCATTTCGTGAAATTACCTCCCTTCCTCCTAGCTGTAAATTTTTCATTCACAATACATTATCCACAAGCGGCTTGCCACGACACTTTTCCGTGTGCCTGTAGATCTCCACCATTACCAATAGTTTCCCCAACTTAACCCTCTTGAACTCACTAGTGTGGAGTTTTAACACAGAAGGCCTTGGTACTAATTGAGGAGAGATCCACACTTATATACCTTAATCGACGGGGAACTATATTTTAGTTCACACATCCCCAACAATCTCCACCTTGGACCGAAATCCCACTAAGGGCATGACCTTTAGAATCAGTTAGTGTCTCTCGACCTTGGGGAGAGACAATGTAACATTACTAGGTTTCTAGTATTATGACTATTTTTATTGATGAATATATGAAAGACATGCTTAACTAATCCTATGCCTAATTCCAAGTTAAATGGAGTTACCTTTAGTTTATATCGCCACTAAATCAACTACCTTTTCAATGAAGCCTGGAGTTATGATTTGTTTAGCGTTGGAGTCCGGATATTTATAGAAATCCACTTTTTAGAAACTAGATCCCGCCTTAACCAAGACCATCAACTACTCAAAGGTTTTCTAGATCAATTCACGAAAGTGCACAAGAATGATATGTTCATGATAGCGCATCAACGCTTTTAAGTGTACCATAGGCGAGAAATGCAACCATACTCTCCACTAGTGTGGATCTAACACCAATGAGGGTCAATAAGACTTTCATGGGTTGTGGCTTGGCCGGGGTGGGGTACAAAGGAAAAGATATAAGGGAATTCGAAGCATTGGAAAGCTGAAAACTTAGACTCTTAAAAGATAAGTTATAAGAGAACATGAAGGATTACAAATGCACTTAACTGATTTTTCTTTGAATTATGTGCAATCCTCACCTTTTTCCAACCACCCGACTCCCTGCTCCATTTCCTGCGAATACCATTTTAGGTGGGACTCTGTATTCATGACTTAATTTTTTTATCATGAATAATTTTCCCTTATTTTAGGTATATAAACAACGCTTCAATCTCATTTTTTTGTTCATGTCTCTTTTTAAAGATTTCAAGTCTAAGCCAAGCTTCCAATTGGGTAAGGATAGTATAAGGCTAAGAGTGGGTTTTATGTTAGGTTGAAAGAAGTTAAAGTTTGGTTTGCTCGAGGGGGTTAACTAGAGTAATCACATTAGGTAGGCTAGAGACTAAGGGTTATATCAAAGACGACCTAAATCACTCCCTCAATGGTGGTTCGATCATAAGAAATACGCCTCAAGTAGGTGTCACCCTCGTTCTAGTTCCCTTGAAATCAAACTTAGCAAAAGTTTGACCATCTACCTTCTTTGTATATAGTACGAGGCCTAAACAAAGGTCTAGCTTCCTATTATGTGATCTCAACAACACCGGACACCGTACCAAAGTGAAGATGTCTCCAAAACCTAAAAAAAATCAAGTCTCGAAAGCGGCTTATGCAACTCATCCATAACCAAAGGCATTTAACAAGATTTTACGCAGCTCTAAATGTCCTAAGCTAAATGATCTTAAATGCATCTAACATATGCAACATAAACAACATTTAACAGCATGATCCTAGATAACATACTATATGAGATGTCACGAAATGCATGAAGATGGAAAAAAAATAGAATGTGACAAGAAAAAGAGAAACACAACCATACATACCATCCCATAAAATACGTAATACTCGAAAAAAATATAACTATTACACCTGATGTCTTGCGCAAATTCCATACCAACCAACTGAAAGTAGTCCACAATCCCTAAAATCACCCCCAAACTTATTCCAAACCTTGTCCTCAAGGTTTTTAAAATAAGCGGGAAGGTGACAATCCACAAAGAAATAGAATGACATGATACAAATGCCAAATGTTTAAGTCTCCAATCAAAAGAACCTGATACTCTGAGCGTCCACTCATGAAAGAACAACACTGTGATGACTCAAACCTGCAAGAAAAGCGACAAGTAAAGGGGAAAACAAAGGGACTCGAATAAAGAGAGCTAAGAAACAACTCAATAAAGCAAAAGAAATGAGAATTTGGGCTGCCTCCCAATAGTGCCTTTGTTAACGTCGTTGGCTCGACTTAATCCGACTTCACCTCAGCGTTGGCTGAGTTGGTCTGCAACAAGGTTCTCTGCACCACTTTTATCTTTAATGGTGATGTCAAACTCCTGAGCAGGAATATCCATCTGATGAGACGAGGCTTCGCATCCTTCTTCGCCATAAGATATTTCAATGTTGCGTGATCTGAATAAACAGTCACTTTTGTGGCAAGTAGGTACGACCGAAATTTCTCGAGTGTGAAAATAATGGCTAAAAGCTCTTTCTCGGTCATAGAGTAGTTATCTTGTGTGTCATCCAGAGTTTGGGAAACATAGTAGATGACATGAGAAGCTTTCCCAACGCGTTGCCCAAGCACAACACCAACAACATGGTTGCTGGCATCGCACATAATCTCGAAAGGAAGCTTCCAATTGGGAGCCTGAATTACCAGAGTAGAGGTGAGGGAAAACTTGAGTGCTTCAAAAGCACTCATGCATGCTTTATCAAATGCAAAAGGCACGTCTTTATTGGTGGGGTACGGTAGCTTATGAATGACGTCGACCTTAGCTGGATCGACTTCCACCCCCTTAGAAGAAACAATGTGTCCTAGAATCAAGCCCTGATCGACCATGAAGTGATATTTCTCGTAATTCAGGATGAGATTTTTCTCGACACATCTGCTGAGTACCTTTATCAGATTGCTTAGACATTCATCGAATGAATCACCATAAACAGTGAAATCGTCCATGAATACCTTAATGAAATGCTCGACAAAATCTAAGAAGATATTGATCATGCTCCTTTGAAAAGTGGCCGGTGCATTGCATAACCCGAATGGCATACGTCGGTAGGCAAAAGTGCCAAATGGACATGTGAATGTTGTCTTTTCCTGGTCCTCGGGAGCCATAGGTACCTGGTGGAACCCTAAGTAACCATCAAGACAACAGTAGTGTGATCCGCTAGCCAATCTCTCAAGCATTTGATTAATAAAGGGCAGAGGGAAGTGGTCCTTACGTGTAGAAGCGTTAAGCTTCCTGTAATCAATGCATACCCGCCATCCATTTTGGATACGGGTTAGGACTAGCTCTCCCTGAGAGTTGGTGACAACAGTGACACCTGTTTTCTTAGGTACTACTTGCACCGGGCTTACCCATTTACTGTCAGAGATAGGGTATGTCATGTCGGCGTCAAGGAGTTTTAGGATCTCCTTTTTCATGACGTCCATCATTGGCGGATTGAGCCTCCTCTGGCTTCTCTCGAAGGTTTGGCCCCTTCCTCCATATGTATGTGATGCATGCATGTGGAGGGGCTTAGACCCTTGATATCCGCGATGGTCCACCCAATTGCTTCCATAAATTCCCGGAGAATTCGGATGAATTTCTCTTCCTCTAATGAAGATAACTTGGCCGAGATAATTACTGGGAGTGTGTCGTTCTCGCCCAAGAACATATGCTTAAAGTGCTCAGGAAGTGGTTTAAGCTCTAATGTAGGTGCTTTAATCAAAGAGGGTAGAATAGTAGAGTTAGTGTGGTGCAACTCCATATAGGAAGCAGTGGGGGACGTGAGTTGGACGGAATCCAACTCATGAAAAATCTTTGTATTGAGGATAAAGATACCCTCATCTAAAGAAGTGGTGTTAAGATGATGCTTTAACACCACGCGCAACTCATCGGACTCCTTCGTAACAGATGCAGCATCAACGAGTGAGTCCACATAATCCAGACAACAAACAACTGAGGAGACATCACTAGGGAATTGAATGGCGTCATATATGTTAAATTTGATTACCTCGCCATCGAATTCCATAGTCAAAGAGCCATCATAAACGTCAATTTTTGCTCTCGTCGTTTTAAGAAATGGCCTCCCCAACAACACCGAAAATGAATGCGGGAACGATTCCTTTCTCATGTCTACGACATAGAAGTCAGCAAGAAACACAAGCTCGTTTACACGGACCAAGACATCCTTAAGAACACCCTCTGGTCTCACTACCAAACAGTTAGCCAATTGTATGATGATGCCTGTCTCATGGAGTGGGCCTGCCTTTAGATTCTCGTAGATAGACAAAGGCATAACATTAATTGAAGCGCCCAAGTCACACATGGCCTTCTCTATGCTTACGTTTCCAATTATGCAAGGCACCGAGAACATTCCGAGGTCTTTACATTTGGGAGGCAACTTTTTCTGGAGGATAGCAGTGACAAATTCCCCCATTTGGACTTTCTTATTGCCTTTAAGCTTTCTTTTATTAGTGCACAGTTCTTTAAGGAATTTCTCATAACGTGGTACTTGCTTCAAAACATCCAAAAACGGAATATTGATTTCCACTTTTCGGAAGGTTTCTAAGATTTCCATCTCTTCCTCATTTTTCATATTCAAGATTAAGCGTTGAGGGAAAGGAGGTCTCTCAGTGAAGGAATGTGGTACTTCTTTTTCAAGCTTTTCCATTTGCTTAGAATGAAACGAAAGTACTTCAAGCTCATGTTCTTCCTTATTGGCTTTTGAGGTCTGACTTCTGGGTTGAGGCTCTTTTAACTCTCTTCCATTCCTAAAAGTGATCGCACTAATGTTAGCATTTGGGTTGGGATGCGGTTGCGAGGGCAACCGTCCAGGGTCGTTCTGTCTTGCCAATTGTTGTGCCATTTGACTCAATTGAGTCTCAAGATGTTTAATCTAGCGATCAGTGTCCTGTTTTTGACGATCTATCTCTTGTTTATGCTGAGCAAAGAGATTTTTCATCAAATCCTCGAGAGAAGAGGTGTTAGAAGATTCTGGCAATGGATGCCCCCTCGGCACAAAACTCTAGTAATTTTTGTTGTGTGGGCTGTAGCTGAGGTTTGGGTAGTTCCATGTGTCCTAATTGTACGTGTTACCGTATAGACCCCTAGTGTTTCCATGGAACTGATTACTCAAAGCATTAACCTGTGGCGAGTTCTCGAAGAGTGTAGGACACACATCCGTAGTATGCGCAGTAGCTGAGCAAATGCCGCAAGCCTTAACATGTTGCGGCAATTGGTGAGTAATAAGACGTTCCACCAAGTTCGTCAGTTTCTCAATGGCAAAGTTAGAACTTCCTCCATCAGAACTACTCTGACTGGACTTGGCCCGCTTTGCCCCGTAATGTCGAGATTGATTGGCCATAATCTCGTAAAGCTCCATCATCTGATAAGTTGTTCTATTCATGATGTGACCCCCACACACATTATCAACATTTCTTCGTTCCTCGTAAGTCAAACCAACATAGTAGTAACGGGAAATGCTAATGTCGGTCTGGTTATGTTGGGGGCAACTAGTGAGTAATCGCTGGTAGCGCTCCCAATACTGTGTAGAGGGGCTCATCATCATCCATAGAAATGCCAACAATCTGCCGAATAATTTGTGAAGCTCGTGATCTGGAGAAGTAGTGATCTGTGAAGATAGACACCATATCAGCCTAAGTGTGGATAGATCTGGGAGGGAGATAGTAAAGCCAATCCTTGGCTTTATCCTTGAGAACAAAAGGAAATGCTCTAAGCATGACAGTTTCCCTGTTGGCATTCGAAGGTTTCAACGAATCGCAGTTCTGTTGAAACTCCTTTATGAAGGATATGGGGTCTTCACCAGGTTTTCCATAGAAGGTCGGCAAAATGTTAATGAAGCTAGACCGCAACTCGAAGGCCCCCGTATCAAGAGGATAGGTAATGCACAACGGATGTTGCGCAAGAAGGTGTTGCACATTCAGAGAGGCTTCCCCAAGTGTGAGGGGACGATCTGCTCGTGCATCAGGAACTGCAGCAGGTGCATGAGCAAGACGATAGGCACCTCGAGGTGGGTCATTTAAAGGTGGATTATTGCCATTAGGGTGATCAGCAAGTGGACGATCATCACGAAGACGATCATTAGGGGGTGGATCTCTATTACCCATTACTGGAAAAGGATTAGACGAGCTCAAGGCTTGTTGACTTCTAGACTCTCATTCAAGGTGCTTGCGAGTTTGCTCGATCTCCGGATCGAAAGGAAGAAGTGGTCCTGCGGGGTTAGACCGAGTCGAACTTCAGTGCATAAAAAAATAAAAATAAATAAATAAATAAAATCCTAAAGGAAAGGGACTTCGTCCCCGGCAACGGCGCCAAAATTTGGTCACGCGTCGAACGTGCTAAATATATATCCCGTTGATATATACTGGATCCTACAATGGATTTGTAGTAGCGGTAAAGACGGGGTCAAACCATAAGAACCAAGTTATTCCTTTAAGAGGTGCGAAAAGGGAAAATCGGGAGTTTTAAGAGTGAACTAGATTAAGAGAAAACAAGAAAGTTAGCAAGCAAGAATAATCAAGTAAAAAAGTAGAGAATTCAGTAAGAAAAGTGATCCAAACCATCAACTTCACACAACTATCCTTTAACAAATACACTGATCATTGACCTAAACAAAGATAGATTGAATGTCGCGATCTAGTGTAGCTATAGAATCACGTAAGATTGAATGTCGCGATCTAGAATTCACGTAAGACGAACTTCTCTCCTATTACCGATTGTTAGGGTAAGACCTCTAACTATTACACTAGTCAATTCACATAACCCTAGGCACATACGTTGGGTTCAACATGATTATTGCTCTAATTCATGATTCATGAGAACACTACACCTAGATAACCGGTACAACAAGCGTGTCCGATTCAACCTATGTTTCTAAGATACATGGTCTAAAACTCTGTGAGGGGATTAACGCAACCAGAGCGACCACTTGCCACAACTACAAGTCTTTTGCATGATTACGTATGCATTCGACTCGATGGTGATAGGTCTCAAACTACAACTAATGCGAGGGCCCTTCACATCAATCAAGTAATCGACCATAATAGTAAGAACAATACCAAAGAAACTAAAAAACAACAATCAATCAGTGAAATTGAAGAATAAATATATCTTACAGAGATTAGAAAGTCATAGAATAGCTGTGATCGGTCTCTGGCTTAAATCCCCGAAGTATTAGCCGGACATAATTGAAGTAATACACCATTTTCTTTTTATTGAAGAAAGACAAAAAATACAAAAACCCTAAAATAATATGTTTGTCGCCTCCATATGTTCTTCTCCGAACAAAGGATGCTTCTACCAATCTCTCAACCCCAATTTATAGATGTATCTTTGTAACGGTTAGAGTGATTTATGCCCATTTGAATGTTTTTATGATTAATGTCATGATTTGTGCATCGGGATTGATTTGGGCATTTTGTGCAGGTTCAAGACACTTGTCATGCTCTGATTGGTCAAAAATTGTGCTCTGTTGACGTGTCAGAAGTTCATTGGTTGAGGAAGGTGTTGGTGACGTGCTGGCGTGACACGTGGTGCGTGATTGGTGGAAACGGATGATTGGCATGATTTTGTGGTGCATGATTGGTGGAAACGGCTGATTGGCATGATTTGTGGCACATGATTAGTGGAAACAGTGATTGGCGTGATTTGCAGTGCGTGATTGGTGGAAAAGGCCCGTGAGACGCAGCTTGACCAATAAAATCATAACACGTGGCATAATTAAATACTCAATTACGAGAAACCCCAGCATCCAATTACTGCAAGTAAATACTATATTTTGAATATTTTTTTGCCCCGAATTCAACCGTGACCTCAGATTCACCTAAAAGTGAGAAATGAGTGTAAATTTAGTGGTATTTTGGAGACTTTGACATAAAAACACACATAAACAAATGGTAAATAATGCATATTAAACGACTTATCACCAGGTACTTAGGATAAACGCCATTTTCCTTCACATAAATGAAATGTACCTTTCCATGGGTGCAATCCACATCGTGCATTGGAGATGAGCTGCATCCTGCATCATTGTAAATTCATCTTCTGACTATTTGTTTTGGAAAGATCATTATTATTCTGTGTGATGCCATTACTGTTGGTTTTATTATTTTTGCGGTTACCAGCCAGTTTTTGGAAACAAATCACAAACGGATTCTCATTCAATTGATATTAATTAATATACATCCAAACTAGACATAATCCATTGCACTGCCTATAAGTATAAGAAGCTAACAAGATGGGGTGGAATGAGAAGTGGTTCAAAAAAGTTGTACCATCATATATCATCATTTCTTTATGGCTTCCTACTTTGGTAGGCTTTTGGTGATGGCTTTGGTGTTAGTAACAGGTTGTAATTGCGGGAGCTTTGTCGATGCCGCTTATGAAGTTGACAACTTATTTCAGGTGCATGCAACCGTCCGTGTGAGGAGTGAGATCAATGGAAATCATGTGCTGACTGTTCACTGCAAATCTAAAGATGATGACTTAAACGCTCGCTATCTCTCTTACAAGCAACAATTTGACTGGACCTTCAAAACAATTCTTTTCGGAAACACCTTGTTTTGGTGCTATATGTCTTGGAGGGACTCCAACGGTAAACTGTACGAAGGCCACTTTGATGTCTACGACAACGAAGAAATACCATGTGGTCTTCTGAATCACTGTGTTCTTGAGTATGTTGCAGATAATCATCATGTAATTCTGAATAACGACTCTGAATTAGGGAAGAAAGGAGAAGTTTGGGTTTGGAAGTAAAGATTTAGAGATCTAAAGAGATATATGGAGAGATCTTACTAATATGAATAATTAAGTTGATTTTTTTTTCAGATAAGTTGTATCACATGTATATATATGCCCGATCACGTTAATGAATAAAATTTCTCTCTTTAGACATTCTATAATTTATGGGAGGTCTTGCAGAATTAGTTAATGTGACACTAGTTATTGTAGAAGTTGTATTTGATATTGCATGATATTTGCTACACGCTTCTCAAATAATATAGGAAAATACTTTTGTAACCCATAATAGACATGCATGGAATGACACGCCCTCATTTTGATGTGTATTGATGGTAGTCATTTTTGCGTGTCTTTTCCGGGTTACTTATCAATAACAGAGAAAACTACTCTAGAAAGAAATTAAGAATTTGTTAGAAAAAAAAAAAAAAAATGGTGTTACAAGTTTTTCTCCTATGGCACAAGTCATCAGACTCATAAACAAGGGACAGGCACATAGAACCAAATGAAAACACAGTCAACATGAACGCAGGCAGGCTCCCGTTGTTCAAGGAGTTCTTTTCATCATCATATTCTAAAAACAATGGCACATACGGCAATTAATACATATGTTCTTTTGATGAAACAAAAAAAAAGCCTCTGAAATAATTTAGCATCACAATTAATACATATGTTAATTTTTGGGCAAAACCCATCTTTTAGTCCCTGAACTTTCAGATATTTCTGCTTTTGGTCCCTCATTTTTGAAAACAATACATTTGGTCCCTCAAGTTTTAAATTGGTGAACATTTGGTCCTTCCGTTAGTTGGTCCATTTTAATTGATGACGTGGCGAACCAAACTTGCCATGTGAGCAAGTGGACCGGCCACGTGGCGCTACGTGGCCAGTTGTGACAAAAACCGGCGGTTCATTGAACCAGAACCGGTTTTTCTAAACCAACAGCCCTAAAATCCCCATTTGCCACTCTCTCCCTCACCTTTCATCTCTTCTTCATCGATCAAACACACATTTCAGCCCTAAAAGCCCCATCTGCCACTCTCTTGTTCGGTGATCGACCCTCTCCCTCCCGAAACTGTCGATCGTCATCTCCTCACTCTCGTCGTCGCTCATCTCTGCTCTCCCTCCTGAAGCTATCGTCCCTCATCTCCTCAACTCGAAGCCGTGTGTTCGCTGATCGACCCTCTCCCTCCCGAAACTGTCGATCGTCATCTCCTCACTCTCGTCGTCGCTCATCTCTGCTCTCCCTCCTGAAGCTATCGTGCCTCATCTCCTCAACTCGAAGCCGTGTGTTCGCTGATCGACCCTCTCCCTCCCGAAACTGTCGATCGTCATCTCCTCACTCTCGTCGTCGCTCATCTCTGCTATCCTTCGTCGTCCTCAGCTCGCCTCTCTGCAACTCGAAGCTCACCTCGTCGTCGTCCTTAGCTCTCCTTTGTCGAAGCTCTGTCCACTCAAAAACCCTCACAGAGAAGACGTCGTCCTCTACATACCACTGTCCATCGAGTTCGCAGGGCTGCTCAAGTCGTCCAAGGTGAGATTTTTTGGCTAGCCTGTTGTTAATTTTGGATTTCGTAGTTTCATGAGAAAGAGCAAAGCTTCAAATTTCAAAAATTGAACATTCAAACATAACCCCAGGCTTTCTTTTTGATTAGAAACATCCTTAAAAACACTTTGAAAGTGATTTCACTCAAAGCCACATGATACAAGACTTAGACTCATGAATTAAGAGCATGAAAGCATATGATTGTACATACTTTTTGATTCCTCTACACCAAAGTTCAAGCACTTCCCTTTTATAGCTTAGATATCCTATTTGCACCCTTGAATCTTCAAAAATCCTGCAAGTAACCCACCAATCCTGATCAACTCTTGTTCATGTTGCATGTTTTGAATTTTTGAAGAAACGAGGCTATGTGTTGTATATATGGTGCTTTATTCGTCAAGTGTGATATCCCATAACCCTACCAATGTTGGTCATGAATTAATTCATTAGTGAGAAAGTTCCAGCTGGGCAAGTATTTTTCTCCGTCCCTTTGCTTATTCATATTTCTTGACTATTACTTGCTTCATTCTATATTGGAAATTTGTAAATTACAACCATTCTAGAGACTGCAAATTACTTGCTTCGTCGAAGCTCTGTTCACTCCTCAGGTTTCGTTCCATCTCTTTTTCTTTATGAAGTGGTGTAAAAGACGACTGCCCTTTAAATTTGTAAGATTCCAAATGGATGTACTTGTTTTCCGAGTTTAAAGTAATTTATGTTTTCCTTATTGTTGGAGCTCAAATGTACGTGCCGGTGATTTCAAATTGTTGTAAGATAGCCGCATTATTGAATCAAAATATGTTTTGATTTGAGATTTTTATTGTTTGTGGTCCCCAATTTTGAGTACATGTATTATGGTTTTTTAATAATTGTTTTGGTGTGATTCAATGAGGTTGCTTTCACACTGTTCAAGACTTTATTGTGTCAATTTGCTTGCTTGCTTGTTCAGTGTGGATATGCATTGTCTTTTTTATGATTATGATAATGATCATATTCCTTTGTGATGGTCCCTATTGGCTGACAAATGACGTGTACTTTTAAAGACTAACTGTGTTTTTACTTTTTTGGTCATTCCAATGTGGGCAGGTAAGGAATGGTTGAGAGATTGAGGTTGGTTATATCTTATGGGGGCGAGTTTAAAGGCGGTCGATATATTAATGGGAAAAAGAAAGTCATCAGTCCCCATTTTGATGCTGACCTTTTGTCTTATCCAAATGTTATGTCTTACGTAAAAGAGTTGGGCTACACTACCATCAGGTCATTGTACTATTTTCATTGTGCTAAGAAAGACTTTGTTGCAGTGAAAGATGACGTTGGTGTTTTCAATGCTTGTGAGGGGAAAAGCAATGGGGATTTACTAGAATTTTTTATTGAACATGTAAGGGGCACAACTGTTGTTAGTGGTGAAGAGCAAAATCAACCTTTTGTTAGAGCTGTAGGGGAAGGAAGTGGGGTTGAGCGACACAAAGGAAAGGCGATTCTTACGACACAAGAGGACCCATATGAAGATACTAATGTTTATGAAAGCAATCATTTTATGCTTGAGGATTATGAATATTAGGATACTACTTTTGATGACATACTTTTTGACGTGCCGGTGTTGACAGATGATGATGAAGAGTTGCAGGAAGCTCAAAAAAAAGTTAGGGAGTCACAAAACAAATGGGGGAAGAACAAGACGAGAGAAAATGATAATGGACAAGATAGGAGACATTTTTTAGGAGATGAAGAAGAGTTGCAAGGCCAAGGGGAAGAATGTTGGGCTGAAGGGAGAGAGTTGCAGGTTTGTGAGGGAGAACTAGTAAGTGATTATGAAGTTGTTGGTGCAGTAAATGATTTTTCGATTGGAGAATATAGCGATGGTAATGAGAGTGAGTACTTTGAAAGTGATGATATAGGGTCATATTGCAGTGAGGTTAATTCTGATGATGAGAGTGAGTTTGTAAGGAGGAAGAATCCTAGGGTGCGGTTCGACACTAAAGCCGAGCTTCCGGTTTTCTGCATCGGGATGATTTTCAGCTCTATGGATGAGGCACGACAAGCTGTAAAGAAATATGCCATAAAGAGGGGGCTTGGCATTAAACTAGTGAAGAATGATAAAACGAGGTTGAGAGCAAAGTGCAAGGAAGGGTGCCCATGAAAAATCTTAATCTCTATGGAAAGAAATGATGAGACTCTAACTGTGAAGACCTATGAACACAAACACGAGTGTCAAAGAGTGGAGAAAGTGAGGTTTGCCAATTATAAGTATTTGGCTGTCCAACTTAAGGATCATGTGTACAATCAACCCGGCATTACATTGAAAGCGTTGACAACCATATGCCAAAAAGAGATAAAGTTGCATGTCAGTTTATCCGTTGTGGCCAAAGCAAGACAAATTATTCTCACAGAATTGATTGGTGACTACCAACGTAAGTACGCTTTGTTGCATGATTATGTAAGAACCATCGTTACTTCAAACCCCGGGTCAACATGTATAGTTAAGTCCAGTATGGATGAGGGGGGTGATAGACCGACTTTTACCAAATTTTATGTATGCTTCGAAGCATGTAAGAAAGGTTGGCTCGAGGGATGTCGCAAGATTGTGGGACTTGATGGTTGTTTCATGAAAGGTCTATGCAAGGGTCAACTTTTATGTGCAATTGGGAGAGATGGAAATAACCAAATGTTTCCAATAGCATGGGCTGTTGTACAAGTTGAAAATACGACAACTTGGACTTGGTTCACTAGGTGCATACAACTTGATATTCAACTCGGTGATGGCGAAGGCATTACTATTATGTCTGACATGCAGAAGGTAACATATAGCTCTAGTTTACTTGATTTTCAAATTAATGTTATAGGCTTATTATTATTTCTCACGTGCAAGTTATAAATTTTTGTAGGGTTTAGAAAGTGCAATAAAATCAATTGTGCCGATGGCAGAGCGTAGGAGGTGTGCGAGACACGTCTATGCCAATTGGGCGAAGAAATGGCGAGGTGAAGAGAGAAAGCTTGCGTTTTGGAATTGTGCTCGAGCTACAACTATTTCGGAACTAAAGGTTCTCTTTATGTCTTAGCTCACTTAATTATCTTGTTTTGGAACTAAAGGTTCTTTTTATGTGTTATCATGATGACAGATAAAATGAGTAGATTGGCAGAGTTAGGTGTTGGTTGCGAGAAAGATGCAATGGGGTACGAAGTTGAGAAATGGTCAAAGGCATATTTCAATGAAAAGGTGATGTAATGCATGTATTACTTATTTATGGCAAGCATTATATTTATAAATACCTATTTGTTTGAATACTTTGTATTTATGTAAACACAGGTTAATTGTGATGTCGTTGATAATAACTTGGCCGAGACTTTCAATGGATGGATTCTAGAGGCAAGGAGCAAGTCCATAATATCAATGTTGGAGGATATAAGGCGCAAGGTGATGAAAAGATTAGTGAAGAAGAAACAAGAGGCTAACAAGTGGCATTTTGATATCTCTCCTCGAGTGGTGTCTAAATTGGAGAAAAATAAGGAAAAATCTTTTGAATGGAGGGCAGAATGGAATGGAGACAATGAATATGAAGTGTCGAGTATGTACGAGGGAGTTGACAACCACAAGGTGGATATGAAGGCAAGAACATGTTTATGTAGAGAGTGGAACTTGACTGGAATTCCCTGTCCTCATAGTATATGTACTATTTACCATCAATCTAAGGCACCCGAGGATTTTGTGGCTCATTGGTATCATAAAGAAACATACTTAAAGGCATACAAGCACATAATGGGAGTAGTTGAAGGGAAAAACTTTTGGCCTCAGACAAATAGTGTTAGAATTGAGCCACCTCTATTTAAGAAAATGCCCGGGAGACCAAAAAAAAATCGACGCAAAGACAAAGACGAACCCCTGAAGGTTAAGGACAACAAATTGTTGAGGGAAGGGAGGATCATAACATGCCGAATCTGTAAATCAAAGGGCCACAATAAACGTGCATGCCCTTCTAGAGCTGATGAAGTTGAGGTGAATTAATGTCGATTCTTGTTATCTTATTTCTATTTGACTTGTATTATTTCATGTTTAATGGCATTCAAATTATCTGTTACAGAGTGTACCTAATGAGAATGAAGAACATACAACCAATGGCGAAAAAGGAAATGAACAAGACAAGAACAATGGTAAGAAAAAATTCAGCGAAAACAATGGCAAGAAAGAAAGTCAACAAAAGAACAATTGTGAGAGTTCTCAAGGAAATACGGAGTCAACAAAACAAACACAGAATGAACATGTGCAAGTGCCAAAGAAAAAAAGGACAAGACTAGAAGCATCAAACAGTGACAATTTAAGGCGTGCTTTAAAGACAATTGGAAAGAATCCAAAAGAATCAGCTGCACACTCTGGCTGTAAAGGATTTGGAGTATGCTACTCCAAGAATGGAGTTGTTACGTGCCAGGTAAATGAGAACTCAAATTTAGTGGAAGCATATTTTTATTATCTATATTTCCTTTTTTTTTGACAAAATAGTGATATTGTTCCATACATTTGCCTATTTTTTTGCTTTCATATATGCTGAGAGGTTTTTTTTTTTCTAATTTGCAGACCTTAGGCATGAAACCAAGATATTTATATGGAGGAGTACGGAAGCAAGCCAAAGTTGTGCCCTCAACTGAAACTTCTACATCTACCGAAGCACTGACGCAAAGTCTTCCATCTCGTCGTATTGATTGTGGCACACAACCTAGAGTTTTGAAACTCACTCCAAAACCAAAATGGAATCCTTAAGTGTCATCTTGTCGTGTTGATTGTTCACAAACTTCTATATGGCATGTTCATGTTGAAATATTTTGAAATCAACATAAATACATTCCTGGAGGGCATAAGTTAAAAAGAGGAGAAATGTTTTAGGCATTTACTTGATTTCTTCTCTAGCTTTTAATTGTTGTCAACTTCTTTGATGCCTCTTTATATTTGATTGAATAATTCTAGTTGTTAAAATTTATATTTTCCATCACTCTTAATTTGCGTATCCCATCACTCTTAATTTGCGTATATATAACTCGATTAATCTCATATCCAATCACTACGACATTATTTGTTGTAAGATATATATAACTCGATTAATCTCATATCCAATGAGACTTATATATTAAAGTAGTACATACAAAGTTTTCAAAGAAAAAGTAGTATATATGAGGGTTAAAAAAATAGTAAATACAAGTACTGCATGATATTAAACTAGTATAACTTAAGTCAAGACAATGCTCAAACTCTCATATCCAATGAGACTTATATATTAAAGTAGTACATACAAGGTTTTCAAAAAAAAAGTAGTACATATGAGGGTTAAAAAAAATAGTAAATACAAGTACTGCATGATATTAAATTAGTAGAACTTAAGTCAAGACAGTGCTCAAACTCTTACATTCAACTAAACTAGTGTAATTACTTTTGGAATAATATCCAAATACACCATCCAATTGCACCTAGTACAATCAATTTTAATACAAAACATCGCCTATTCGATGCCTCAACTTCTTGATACAGCTTCACAACTTTTGACCTTAATAAATTATTCTTTGCTCGTAACTTAACGACCTCATCCACGTCAACATGGCTAGTTCTTTCCTCCAATAAATTTGAAATGGTACCGACGAGATCATTTAAAATGCAAGCCACATAATTTGTGAATTTATCGTCCATCGACAAGAAGTAGTCACAACCCTACAAAATATATGGAACAAACAAAATTAAACTTCATGACCATACTAAAATTTCATATTACAAAGAAATTAATGCACAAGTTCATTGCAACAACACAATAATACTAAAACTTCATGACCATACTAAAATCAAGTTGTACCTAGCTTTATTCTTTCAATTTTTTGCAGGGGTAACTTTATGAGAAGATCATAAACATACAATTGCGCAATCCAATTTCTTCGAGTGAGGGGAAAAACATAATGACTTATTACCAATGCAACATGAAGATAATAGCATATTGAACCTTTAAAGCAATTCAAAGATATATAAATTTCTAGCAACTCTGCATAGAAATCTAATATCAAGACAATAACAGAAAATCTGCATTGCAATAGGAATCTAGTTTCAGCAACTCGAAGCACCAAGTTGATCATAACATAGAAATTTGGATGGATGGGAGGATGGTTCTTCCTAAAACCTGAATGAAATTTTAGCCTGGTGATTTCCCACTGCAGATTAACATGCTTGAAATTACATCTTTCGATTATAGCAACTTAAACTCACTTATGTCATCAAGCAATTCATAAGAGTTCATCTCAACCATGTCACAACTCATCTAAATATGAAGGCAAACTCAACTAAGTAGCTAAACAATGCAAAACCACCAAAACTCAAGAAACTCGTCCTTCCAGTGAACATTAATTGATGGGCCGAATTACTAATCAATGCACAAATGAACAAACAAAAAACAGAGATTTGCGTAAAAGAGATTTGTTTAATTAAACTAAAATTTATCAACCTACTTGAATGACTAAGGAGAAGAAGGGAAGGTCTAGCTAACAGAAATTGAATCACGGTAAAAGTTAAATGCGAAACTCAATCCAACAAAAATAATCTACATAGTGAGTTCAAACCATGTCTTCAAACTTCAGTTTCTTTCACAATCAGATTTAAGGAGAAAATCATAGTTTTTATGCTAAATTAGTGTTTGAATGGAAGTTCCAATATAAAGAGGGCCCCAAAAATCTCAATCATATGGTAATATGGATTAAGCGGTAAATTGCAATTGTATCCGATGCAATGCAACGATTAAACCATTCGGCAAAAACTAATTAATGATTTCTTTTAAAGCAATTCAAAGATATATAAATTTCTTACAAGTTCTTAGTAATCATTGAAAAATCTCTCACAGAGCCAAATCAAACGCCCAATTGAAAAAATAAAACCCTCACTCACACAACCACCAAATCGATCAAAACACATAACAAACCCTAATTTGATTTTATCGATCTTACCCCACGACGATGACCACGAGCACAAGCATAGAACCTCCTACCAGGATGAGCATATGTCCAAGAAATTTTCACCACACATGGCCTAGAACAGTGGCACATCACCTCCCTTTCTAGCGTTATATACTTCTTGTCTATGCGTGTGGCATGTGAAAGTTTGTGACGGAGTTCCGCATGTGAAGAAAATGATTCTCCAATACCATACGAACTAGAGTTGCACGATGTTGACGATATGGTTGGCATTTTATATATAGTAAATGCTGCACGGAGAGGATTTTGACAGTGAGAAATATAGAATGAAGCAAGTAATAGTCAAGAAATATGAATAAGCAAAGGGACGGAGAAAAATACTTGCCCAGCTGGAACTTTCTCACTAATGAATTAATTCATGACCAACATTGGTAGGGCTATGGGATATCACACTTGACGAATAAAGCACCATATATACAACACATAGCCTCGTTTCTTCAAAAATTCAAAACATGCAACATGAACAAGAGTTGATCAGGATTGGTGGGTTACTTGCAGGATTTTTGAAGATTCAAGGGTGCAAATAGGATATCTAAGCTATAAAAGGGAAGTGCTTGAACTTTGGTGTAGAGGAATCAAAAAGTATGTACAATCATATGCTTTCATGCTCTTAATTCATGAGTCTAAGTCTTGTATCATGTGGCTTTGAGTGAAATCACTTTCAAAGTGTTTTTAAGGATGTTTCTAATCAAAAAGAAAGCCTGGGGTTATGTTTGAATGTTCAATTTTTGAAATTTGAAGCTTTGCTCTTTCTCATGAAACTACGAAATCCAAAATTAACAACAAAGAAAAAAATCTCACCTTGGACGACTTGAGCAGCCCCCGCAGAACTCGATGGACGGTGGTATGTAGAGGACGACGTCTTCTCTGTGAGGGTTTTGAGTGGACGAGCTTCGAAAAGGAGAGAGCTAAGGACGACGACGAGGTGAGCTTCGAGTTGCGAGAGGGCGAGCGAGGACGACGACGAAGGATAGCGAGAGATGAGCGACGACGAGAGTGAGGAGATGAAGATCGACGGTTTCGGGAGGGAGAGGGTCGATCGGCGAACACACGGCTTCGAGTTGAGGAGATGAGGCACGATAGCTTCGGGAGGGAGAGCGAGAGATGAGCGACGACGAGTGAGGAGATGACGATCGACGGTTTCGGGAGGGAGAGGGTCGATCGCGAACACACGGCTTCGAGTTGAGGAGATGAGGGACGATAGCTTCAGGAGGGAGAGCAAAGATGAGCGACGACGAGAGTGAGGAGATGACGATCGACAGTTTCGGGAGGGAGAGGGTCGATCACCGAACAAGAGAGTGGCAGATGGGGCTTTTAGGGCTGAAATGTGTGTTTGATCTATGAAGAAGAGATGAAAGGTGAGGGAGAGAGTGGCAAATGGGGATTTTAGGGCTGTTGGTTTAGAAAAACCGGTTCTGATTCAATGAACCGCCGGTTTTTGTCACAACAGGCCACGTGGCGCCACGTGGCCGGTCCACTTGCCCACATGGCAAGTTTGGTTCGCCACGTCATTAATTAAAACGGACCAACTAACGGAAGGACCAAATGTTCACCAATTTAAAACTCGAGGGACCAAATGTGTTGTTTTCAAAGTTGAGGGGCCAAAAGCAGAAATATCTGAAAGTTCAGGGACTAAAAGATGGGTTTTGCCTTAATTTTTTCCAAACATAATATAATTAGCTATGAGGGTAAGAAGATCACAGTTTGCACATTAATCATAACTGTCAAGCGAATATAATTGACCGCATCTTTGAATTCTTATCAAACCGTGGTGGGTGTAAGTTGTTTCTATCTTATTAAAAAAAAAAAACCTCATCTTTGACTTGGTCAGTTACCTAAACTTATAGATTTTGAAACGTCTCGTTTTCACTGATGGTCAATTCAGATTCGAAAATATAGTTAAATTTTGAAAAAACGGTGGAAACATAGATACACAACATAGATACAACTCCTCGAAACTCGTATGAAACATCTTCCATTTTTTTGTCCCAAACTTAATCGTCACTTCTGAGTCACAGTTGAAGTCACAACTCCTGCTGCTACTACCCTTAAAAAGACATTTGAGACCCATTCTCCCCCTTTTGTTGAAATTACCTCCCTTCCTCTAAGCAATGATGATTAACCTTTTCTTCTTTCTATTTTTTTTTTTAATCAAAAGATGATCGATTAACTTTGTCAGTCTTATATATATTGTAGGAAACGGAGAATTATAGGTCTATATTATTGGGAACAAGAAGGCTCTTGCAAGTTGCAATAGATGAGAAATTATTTGCCACTTGGGATGCTAAAAGATTTTATTATAGTTTTGTTTTAAAAAAAAAAGATTTTATTTTAATAACATGGCTGGTCAATTCAATGGATTAAGACATCATCCCCCTCATTGTGAGGATGGAGGTTCTACTACAATTACTGATGCTTCTGATGATAAGGCTAGCAGAGGACTAGTGCAGGGGTGAGTAGAAGCCTTGATATTAGTGATCTACAATCAAGGAGTCACAAGGGTCACAAAAATCCTTGCTTATATGAAAGTTCAAAGATAGGAAATTCAACTACAGTAATTGACAATCAATTAGCCTTTGAGTTCATGCCAAGAATATAGTTTTATGAATATTTTCCTTATATATTTAATTTTTTTTTAAACCTTATATATTTAGTTTTTGTTTCCTAAAAGTTGTGTAACGGTTATATAAGGCCATATAACGGCTATATTAGGGATGCAGGTGGGGCGGGTTCGAGGCGGAGAATGCAATCCCCACCCCCATCTTCACTTTTAGCAGGGTAGAGGTTCCCCGCTTAAAATTCTTCACCGGCAAATTTTTCACTCCCATTCCCCGTGAGGATTCCCCACCCATTATTTTTTGATATAATATCTAAAAAAAAATTAAATGAATTATAGATATAAAATTTAATCATTAAAATCTCTTTCTTCACATACAATAAATACTTTAAATAAAATACTTAAATACTTTAAATAATATACTTACATTATTTCAAGTTATATTAGTTTTTTCTTGATAAACTTAGTTGTATTTATTTAAAGTTGATAAACTTAGTTACATATTCACATGGGAAACCCCATATTAAGATGGGGCGAGAAATCCCCACGAGTGACGAGTAATACCACCCCCGTCCTGCCCTGCATGGTGGGGATGAAATCCCCCGTCCCCGCCTCCGTGGGGATAGTTGGCCCATCGAGGTAGATCCCCAAAGGGAATGGAGATTCCTCGCACCACCTGCATCCCTAGGCTATATGCATGATCAATAGCCTAAATAATGCATGATCGGACATAAAACTTATTCTTCTTCTCCACATCTTTGTTTCTTAATTGAGACGGTACAATTACTGCAAGCTGTCAAACCATATTTTTTTGATGGGAAAATGATTCAAATTCTTCCTGAGGAATAAATGAGGAAAAACATTTTCCCATGAAAATTCTCCATTCCAATGAGAAAAAATAAAAAAATAATTTTATGTTGGGGTTTTACTCAACCCCTTCTAATAATGAAACAGAGATGAATAATAAATTCCGCCAAACTACGATCAATGCATAAAATAAACACACCACAAGACACAAAAGATTTAACGTGGAAAACCCTCCAAATCAGAGGTAAAAACCACGGCCCAAACTCCGAACAATCCACTATGTCAATAAAGAGTACAAGATATCTCAATTTAATGAGATTCACCAACAATGGAGTAATACATAAATACCTCTTCCAAGAACTTAGATGATCACACTAAGAACAAAGAATACTACCCCAATTGTATCAAACCCTTGCACCTCTTTTCCTGAACACCAAGAAATCACCAAAGCCTTCACCGCGAGTCTTTGGATTCAAGATCTTGTTGTTCTTCAATGTAGAGAGAAAACCTTAGAGAGATAATGCACATACACCCCTATGCGCACACCAAGCCGAACTACTCGTCGACTTCTCTAGAACACCTCTTATTTTTCGGTCTCCTAGTCGCACAACAATATCGACTCATATATATTTCTTCACTTCCTATTTTCTCTCTCTGTCAGATTCCTATTCAAACTCCAACTTGTTGCTTTATGTGTTGGACTTTTCTATTTTGTGTGGGGCCCACACAAAACTAACAATCTCCCCCTCCAACACATGGGGAGATCTCAATCATATTTGATGCTCAATAACAACTCAGCCCCACCAACTTGGTGCAGGACTGATGCTTCTCACGAGTCACCACCTTCGTCAACATATCAACTTGGATTCTTATCAGTGTGAATCTTCTTCAGACTCATCTCATGATCATTCACAACTTCTCGAATCCAATGGTATCGGATATCAATATGCTTAGTGCGGCAATGATAAGTAGCATTCTTGCTCAAATCTAGAGCACTCTGACTATCACAGTTCACTGCATACCCATCTTCTTGCTTCAACCCCAACTCTTGAAGGAATCTCTTCAACCAAAGCATTTCTTTGCTTGCTTCAGTTATAGCAATATATTCTGCCTCTGTCGTGGACAAAGCAACACACTTTTGCAATTTTGATTTGCCAAGATACAACTCCCCTGCAAAAGTGAACACATACCACAAGTAGATTTTACGCCATCAAAGTCACCTGCCATATCTGAATCTGTATATCCCTCCAAAATAGGTTTCGAGCCCCCAAAACATAAAGACATCTTCGAAGTACCTCTCAAATATCTCAAAATCCATTTCACTGCTTCCCAATGAACTTTTCGGGATTTGAGAGAAATCTGTGACCACACCATCTGCGTGAGCAATATCAGTCGGGTGCAAACCATCGCATACATCAAACTTCCAAGCTGAGAGGAGTAAGGAATAACGACATCTCCGCTATATCTATAGAAGTAGAGGGACATGATTTCTTGCTAAGTGTGAAGTGATTAGCAAGAGGTGTGCTATCTGCGGCTTAGCATTGTTCATATTGAATCTGCTCAGAGACACTGATCAACATACTTTTCTGTGACACCCATTTATTCTTCAAGGTTTTCTACCTTTTGGAAGTTCCACCAGCTCATAAGTATTGTTCTTCTTCAAAAAACTCATCTCCTCCTGCATTGCTTTCATCCATTGAGCTTTGTCTTTGTGAATCGAACTCCCTGGAAGCTCTTTGGCTCCCCCCTTACTTAATTGTAACATAATTCGAGCCAGGGTACCTAGTAGAAGGAAGCAACCCTCTCTCAGATCTTCTAAGTGAAGGTTCAACTAAAGCTGTTGGTGGAGGAGTTTGCTCCCCCTGCTCATCATCATCAACTGGTTCTGGCACATCAACCCCATGTTCTTCAAATGAGTCTCCCTCATGTGTGGCATCAGTAATGGAAGGAGACTCCAATCCAGAAACATCATCATCATCAACTATGATTTTCTTTGATGTCTTCAAATCTGCTATGGTCTCATATTCATGAAAGACCACATCCCTGGACTTGACAATCTTTTTCTTCTCTGGATCCCATAACCTATAACCAAACTCTGCATCTCCAAATCCCAAGAGGATACACGAAACAGTTCTATCATCAAGTTTCTGTCTCTGCTCCTTAGGCACATGCATAAATGCCTTGCATCCAAACACCTTCAAGTGAGAGTAAGTAACATCTTTCCCAGACCAAACTCTCTCTGGAACATCAAACTCCAATGGTGCTGAAGGAGAGCGATTCATCAAGTAGCAAGCAGTACTGAGAGCCTCACCCCAAAACGACTTGGGCAACTTAGCCATTTTTAACATACATCTGACTTTATCAAGGATGGTTCTGTTTGTTCTTTCAGCAACACCATTATGTTGAGGAGTACCCGGAACAGTCTTCTCATGTCTGATTCCATGTTCTGAGCAATAATTCTCGAACTCCTTTGAAGTGTATTCTCCCCCGTTATCACTACGAAGGCACTTCAAAGATACGCCTTTTCTCGTTCCACCATCATATGAAACTTCTTGAGGTACTCAAGAACCTACATTTTGTTCTCAACACAAACACCCAAACCTTCCGTGAAGCATCATCAATAAAAGTAACAAAGTATCTGCCACCTCCCATAGTTTCCACATCAATGGGACCACAAACATCAGAGTATACTAACTCAAGTAAATTTCTTTTTCTTTCAGATGATGAAGAAAAAGAAACTCTATGTTGCTTACCGAATAAACAATCATCAAAGGGTTCAAATATTTACCTTTGGCAAAGGGAATGTGAGACTTCTTTGCCAACACACTGCAACCCTTTCTCACTCAGTGACCTAGCCGCCTATGCCACGAGATCTGGTGAAGAATCATCTTCAATTGCGTTCGGTCACCTCTGACGGTCTTCAATTGAGTCTTGTAAAGTGTATAGCTCAATTTTCCTCTAGCAACAACCATTGAGCCTTTGGTGAGTTTCCACTCCTTGCCCCCAAAGATGTTGTAGTAACCATCTAGGTCCAAAGCATGAGTAGAAAACAAATTCGACGCAATCCGGAACATGTCGCACATCTTTCGAAATTACCGTGCAACCCATATTTGTCTGCACAAAGACATCTCTAATGCCAACTATATCTGCAAAAGCTGTTGTTCCCCATCTTTGCCTTACCAAAATTCCCTGCTCGATAAACGAGAAGAAATCCTTCCTCGGAGTAGCATGGAAGGATCTTTGCGAATCAACAACCCATTCACTATTTGTTTAGTGTGACATGACCTTGATCTTCAACTAAAGAAAGCACAACCAAGTCTTCAATTGCATCGATATAGCGTAGTAGTATTCGATCATTCGCTTTATTTTGATTTTTCTCATCATTACTGTTCTTTTTCCACACTCTACAATTTTTCTTTATGTGTCCTTCCTTGCCACAATGATAATAAGAGAATTTACCTTTTCCTTGAGACATGCCTCTAGATTTACTCCGCCCCCTCGGACCTCTAGGCGACTTACGCCTCATGTTTCTGCGGTAGTAACAAGAGCTTGTGAAGTTTCAATGCCTTTATCCTTTCTCCTAGTCTCCTCGTCAAAGAGACTATCTCGCACTATGGATGAAGACAAGACACCACCTGGAGCGAGAATTACTTAGAGACACCACCAAGGTTTCCCGAACTTTACGGCAACGAGCTCAAGAGTAAAAGTGCTTGTAACTCATCCTCAAGCACAATCTTCATAGCACTTAATTGATTGATCAATGCTTTGAAATCATTCAAGTGCTCTATCATTGATCGCCCATCTTTGTACTTCATATTAACAAGCCTTCTAATTAGAGAAGCCTTGTTCTGAGCCTCCTTCCTCTCATACATATTCTGCAATTTTCTCCACAACTCCTGTGCATCAACCTCTTTGCTGACATGGTGATAAATACTTGAGATCGATCCACTTTCGAATAGTCCCGAGCGTTTTTGTGCAACTTCCTCCAATTAACATCGATATTTTCTCGGCTTGTTTTGTCCAAATTCAATTGGATCAAATAAATCCTTGCAATAAAGATGATCTTCCATCATCGGTTGCCAAATTGAATAATTCGTAGCCGTCAACTTGACCATATTGCTTGATTTATCATCATCATCCACCATCTTGATTCCCACAAAGATTCCCGAACACGAACTAACCGAACTTCGAACTCACGATACCACTTGTTGGGGTTTTTACTCAACCCTTCTAATAATGAAACAGAGATGAATAATAAATTTCGCCAAACTACGATCAATGCATAAAATAAACACACCACAAGGCACAAAAGATTTAACGTGGAAAACCCTCCAAATCAGAGTTAAAAACTACGGGCCAAACTCCAAACAATCTACTATGTCAACAAAGAGTACAAGATATCTCAATTTAATGAGATTCACCAACAATGGAGTAATACATAAATACCTCTTCCAAGAACTTAGATGATCACACTAAGAACAAAGAATACTACCCCAATTATATCAAACCCTTGCACCTCTTTTCCTGAACACCAAGAAATCACCAAAGCCTTCACCGCGAGTCTTCGGATTCAAGATCTTGTTGTTCTTCAATGTAGAGAGAAAACCTTAGAGAGATAATGCACATACACCCCTATGCGCACACCAAGCCGAACTACTCGTCGACTTCTCTAGAACACCTCTTCTTTTTCGGTCTCCTAGTCGCACAACAATATCGACTCATATATATTTCTTCACTTCCTATTTTCTCTCTCTGTCAGATTCCTATTCAAACTCCAACTTGTTGCTTTATGTGTTGGACTTTTCTATTTTGTGTGGAGCCCACACAAAACTAACATTTTAAACAACCTCTACGTAATACCTGTATTAGTAATTAAAACACGACACACTAAATACGTTTCTCACGTGACATTTAATAACACACATCTTTAATAGGGGTTTTGAAATCTCTATTAAAGGCTAAAATTTTTCTAGTGGCCCTGATTCTGAGTGCATCCCAAATTTAAATTTCAATTTATGAGGGCATTCCACATTTTTATCAAACTACCTCTTCATCCCAACTAAAGCATTAAACCCAAAACCTTGGTCGATACATCTATTTTAGGGTTGACGTGATATGATCGAGACTTCTAGGCTCGATGTTGTCCAAATGAACCTCTATGGTAAAATTTTATTTACAACTGCCGACCTAAAGGTTCGGTAGGTTCCGACCAAGTCTCCAATTAAATGCTCGACAGGCTTTAACTGACTCTCCAACTAGAGGTTCGTTAGGCTCTGACCAACTCTCTAACTAGAGATTCGGACATGCGAGACCAAGCTACTCGATGATGCCCTACAAATTACAAGAAGAAAGTGTGTGGAGGGATGATGGTGGGGTGCATAAAATGATAGGAAAGAGTAGTGGGGTGCACTAATCGCAATGAGGGGTATAAGAGTCATTTTATAGTAGAATTGACTTTTTTTAATTTTGACTTTTCTGATGGGTGCCTTAAGTAAACAGTGGGGTGTGTGCATTCTTAGTTGGGGATGGAGATGTGGATCCCATGCCCGTCCGACCCGCATGCAGCCATCTCACTATATACGTTTCCACGTTAGGTATAATCAGATTTTGTGCCATGTACTCTAGAATAAACGAAACTCCTCCACATAAATGAAATTAATAGATCTTTTCCTGGGTGCCATGCACATTGTGCAATGAAGATTAGATCATTTATATAGAAACATTATAAATTCATCTGCTGACTATTTTGTGTTTTTGCAAAGATCATTAATTATTATTCTGTGTGATGTCATTACTACTAATTTTATTAATTTTGTAGTTTTTTTTGTCAAATTTTATTAATTTTGCTATTTTTGTATTCCTCCTTGAGGGTCCAGATCTTTTGAGTCAAAGTAGATTTTTTATTTAATTAGTATTCATCGAAACTAGACATAATCCATTGCACTGCCTAATCGGTATAAGAAGCTAAAAAGATGGGGGTGGAATGAGAAGTGGTTCAAAACATTATAACCAGGGTTGGACCCAGGGTTTTATGTCGCCCTAGGCTGAACTACATACAAGTGTAATAAAGATATTAACTGGTTAATTATAATTAGGCTAGCAAAGTTAGCTTCACAATCAGGCCATTCTCAAAGTACAAAAAAAAACAAGTAGAGCCTCATCAATGCATGCTTTACACCAACAAAATCGCTACAAAATCAATCATTCTATTAATTTTTCTACAACTCAAAAATTATTTAAAAAGGACAAAATATTCATATAACTTATTTAGCAAAGTATTTTTTTATTCAAGTTTTATATTATACAATTACTTAAAAACACATAAAAATATATATTGTGAAGTATAAAATAATTAAGTTGAAAATATATTTGTAAGAAAAGAGAAATCAATTTTTTTTTTTTTTTGGTAGGAGAGACATCAATTTATTTATCTCTTAAAAAGACTTGTCCTACCAAAATAAAAGGACTTGCTATTTATGAAGATAAACAATACATTAACAACAGTTTTTTTTTTTTAAAAAAAAAAAAAACATTTGCTACACTCTATTGAATGTACATCATCCCATAATAATTAATACTTGCTACACAATTGCTCTATTATAGTACATGGTGTTATGTGCACATACAACACAAAAGTATTGTATGGAGTAGTCCAACTTTGTAGCAAATGTATGAACCCACAAATGTCATGCAATTACTTTTCTTTAATTTCTTATTTAACATTGGTCAGCTTTTTGGATAAAACTTTAAACTTTTTTTATTGATTGGATGGGCTATTATTTTTTTGGTTGGGGTGAAAACACAAATACACAAAGTTTGTCATGGGCTCTTATAAGCATTTTTTAATTTTTCTTGTGGGTTGCACATGAACACATAGGAGGTTCATGTAAACTTGCCTTTGGCTTGGGTCCGCCAGTGATTGTGACATCATCGGTCATAATTTCTTCATGGCCTCCTACTGTGGTAGGCTTTTGGTGATGGCTTTAGTGTTAATAGCATGTTGTAATTGCGGGAGCTTTGTCGATGTCCGCGTGAAGAGCGAGATCACTGGAAATCATGTGCTGTCTGTTCACTGCAAATCCAAAGACGATGACTTAAGCGCTCGCTCTCTCTCTTACCAGCAACAATTCGACTGGACCTTCAAAACAACTACTCGGAAGCACCTTGTTTTGGTGCTATATGTCCTGGAGGGACTCCAACGGCAAACTGTACGAAGGTAGCTTTAATGTTTTCGATGACAAAGAAGGACCATGTGGTCCTCTGAATCACTGTATTCTTGAGTATGTTGCAGATAATCATCATGTAATGCGACTCCGAATTAGGTAAAAAAGGAGAAGTTTGGGTTTGGAAGTAGACATCTAGAGAGAGTTTTGGAGAAATCTTAACAATTAATATTCATAATTAAGTTGTATTACATGTCTTATTTTTTTATCCATGTATTACATATATCTTATTAAAAAAGTTGTATTACATATTTATCTAATTTCTCTCCTCAATTGTTAAGTCTCTCATATCAATAGATCTAGGTCTATTATCCCTTTGAGTAAGCAATCTGGTACTCTCTTTTTAACACTATTTTATGTCTTCCCTTGATGAGGCCTTTCGAGAAATCAACTATCTATATTTCTTTAATTTATTTTTTATGTGATGATTATGGGGTTTTTTTTTTTTTATTTGGGTGCATCTGCGAATTCTAGGTTCTCGCATAAATCGCATAAATGAAGGAGATACAAGATCAGGGCTCCTTGCGACGAGATCTTCGGTTGCTGGCATTTCGACAATGAAGCAAAAGTGTGTATTTCTTTCAGATTTTTATTGATCTATTTGCTCTTCTTGTTTTTGTTTATGAATTATTGGATTTAAATTAAAATTGAAGTTCTTTTTTTTATTTTAATTTTCTAAAAGGCTTTGATATCATCTATGCATTAAGTAAATTGTTGTTATTGCATATCAATTAGAGAAGGAGATACAAGATCAGGGCTCCTTCCTCCTTTAACTGAGTTAGGATACATAAAAGTTTCACTGCTTGTTGGGTATTACTAATACAACCTGTAGGCTTCCGGTACTAATTTATGTGCAATAGTTTACCTTTTGGTGCTATGTGTTGTCACCCCCATTTTATTCGTCCCTGAAGGAAACGAGAAAGATAGCATGCACTGTACTTTTTAACGCATCAGCTATATTATATCTTTTCAATATGCATTGAATTATTCTACTCTCCCATTCAAATTTTTTATGCACTTGTTTTTTTTTTTATCAGAATTATGCACCTATTTTTATTTTTTTTTTATTTGGGAGATACACATATTGTTTCCCTTTATTGTTAATGATAAAAAAGAAATAAAAAAGTAACTTCTAATTAAACCAGAAAACTAAACATTTACAGTACATAATATGGTGAGATTGTTTTTGTTTTTTCTCCAATAAAGGACGCCTACATTGCTAACAGTTGCACAACAAATGTTTAAAGATTTTTTTGTCTACATTTGGTTTGGTGTTGTCAATTCTGTGATTTTGATTAGCTGAAGACATGGTCAAAATAATTAGAGGTCGGCTATGTACACCCCAGTCAACACTCAGGGCACCTCATTTTTTTTAATTGTATGTGTAATGACTCATATGCCCTCCAACCTAAATCTACAACAAAAACCCAAAAAATCAGAATTACCAAGGCACCCCACCCCATTTTTGAGCTTGGTTAATCCCGTTCAATCCCTATACCTCAGTCCCATCGACGATCGGTCACGACGTTATTAGCTGAAAGAGTTTATACAAGGTCGGTATCCTAATCCATTGTTCAGTTTTTGAGTGTTTGAATCTTGCGTTTGGTGTGTTTTGGTGTTGACAATGGTGGTGTTTGATGATTCTCGTTTACTTAGGGTTTGGAGCAAATCGTTTGGTGTTTCAGTGTACAATGGATGAACAAAACCCAAGTGAGGATGAATTGAGGCAGTTGGAGGTGAGTTTTAAAGTTTTTTTTAGGTCTAGGGTTTCCCAATATGCAAATGTACCACATACACGATTGTTTCGGCCATTCAGGATCGAGATATCTGTATATATATCGGTGACACACAACCGATACTTAAACATAATTCTCGGTAGTAGATAACCGAACATTTTATGTAAAGGCTTACTAGTGGACTCGGTGGTCATGTGCCGAGATATCTTGAATTGTTTGCAACTATATTTATATTATTATATGTACATGCTTTTTTTTGTAGTAGGAGGGAAAAAGTATACATCATCATCAACAACATTTTCCTGTGCGGAAAATGATACAAATTTCTTATGGGGGGAATAAATGGATGAGGATGAAAACCCATCCTCACATGGGGATAGGAATGTGGATGAAGACCTCATGTCCCTCCCGCCCGCATGCATCCATCTCACTAGAAATGTTTTGGCGTTGGATATATTGAGATTAATTTTGTACCAGGTGGTCACGCGTCGAATATGCCAAATATATATCCCGTTGATATATATTGGATCCTACAATGGATTTGTAGTAGCAGTAAAGACGGGGTCGAACCACAAGAACCAAGTTATTCCTTTAGAAGGTGCGGAAAGGGAAAATCGGGAGTTTTAAGAGTGAACTAGATTAAGTGAAAACAATAAAGTTAGCAAGCAAGAATAATCAAGTAGAGAAGTAGAGAATTCAGTAAGAAAAGTGATCCAAACCATCAACTTCACACAACTATCCTATGACAAATACACTGATCATTGACCTAAACAAAGATAGATTGAATGTCGCGATCTAGTGTAGCTATAGAATCCTATAAGATGTGAATTCCTCGTTCTCCTATTACCGATAGTTAGAGTAAGACCTTTAACTATTACCTAGTCAATTCACATAACCCTAGGCACGTACATTGGGTTCAACATGATAACCGCTCTAATTCATGATTCATGAGAACACTACACCTAGATAACCGGTACAACAAGCGTGTCCGATTCAACCTATGTTTCTAAGATACATGGTCTAAAACTCTGTGAGGGGATTAACGCAACCAGAGCGACCACTTGCCACAAATACGAGTCTTTTGCACGATTACGTATGCATTCGACTCGATGGCGATAGGTCTCAAACTACAACTAATGCGAGGGCCCTTCACATCAATCAAGTAATCGACCATAATAGTAAGAAAAATACAAAAGAAACTAGAAAAACAACAATCAATCAGTGAAATTAAAGAATAAATATATCTTACAGCGATTAGAAAGTCATAGAATAGCTGCAATCGGTCTCCGGCTTGAATCCTCGAAGGATTAGCTGGACATAATTGAAGTAATACACCATATTCTTTTTTATTGAAGAAAGACAAAAAACACGAAAACCCTAAAATAATATGTTTATCGCCTCCGTATGTTCTTCTCCGAACAAAGGATGCCTCTACCAATCTCTCAACCCCAATTTATAGATGTATCTTTGTAACGGTTGGAGTGATTTATGCCCATTTGAATGTTTTTTATGATTAATGGCATGATTTGTGCATCAGGATTGATTTGGGCATTTTGTGCAGGTTCAAGCCACTTGTCATACTCTGATTGGTCAAAAATTGTGCTCTGCTAATGTGTCGGAAGCTCATTGGTTGAGGAAGGTGTTGGTGACGTGCTGGTGCGACACATGGTGCGTGATTAGTGGAAACGGCTGATTGGCATGATTTGTGGTGCATGATTGGCGGAAACGGCTGATTGGCGTGATTTGTGGCACATGATTGGTGGAAACGGCCGATTGGTGTGATTTGTAGCGCATGATTGTTGGAAAAGGCCTGTAAGACGCAGCTTGATCAATAAAATCATAACACGTGGCATAATTAAATACTCTATTATGAGAAAACCCCGACTTCCAATTACTGCAAGTAAATACTCTATTTTGAGTATTTTTCTGCCTCGAATTCAACCGTGACCTCATATTCACATAAAAGTGAGAGATGAGTATAAATTTAGTGGTATTTTGGAGACTTTGACATAAAAACATAAATAAACAAATGGTAAATAATGCATATTAAACGACTTATCAAATACCCCCAAACTTAGGACTTTGCACGTCTCGAGTAAATAAGTAGATGATACACAATCCTAAAATGCAAACTAAGACTCCTAATATTACAATGACTCAATACTAACCTAGCATGATGAAAGACATGCTTAACTAATCCTATGCCCAATTCCAAGTTAAATGGAGTTATCTTTAGTTTATATCGCCACTAAATCAACTACCTTTTCAATGAAGCCTGGAGTTATGATTTGTTCAGAATTGGAGTCCGGATATTTATAGAAATCACACTTTTTAGAAACTAGATCCCGCCTTAACCAAGACCATCAACTACTCAAAGGTTTTCTAGATCAATTCACGAAAGTGCACAAGAATGATCTCTTCATGATAGCGCATCAACGCTTTTAAGTGTACCATAGGTGAAAAATGCAACCATACTCTCCACTAGTGTGGATCTAACACCAATGAGGGTCAATAAGACTTTCATGGGTTGTGGCTTGGCCGGGGTGGGGTACAAAGGAAAAGATATAAGGAAATTCGAAGCATTGGAAAGCTGAAAACTTAGACTCTCAAAAGATAAGTTATAAGAGAACATGAAGGATTACAAATGAACTTAACTGATTTTTCTTTGAATTATGTGCAATCCTCACCTTTTTCCAACCACCCGACTCCCTGCTCCATTTCCTGCGAATACCATTTTAGGTGGGACTCTGTATTCATGACTTAATTTTTTTTTTATCATGAATAATTTTCCCTTATTTTGGGTATATAAAAAACGCTTCAATCTCATTTTTTGTTCATGTATCTTTTTAAAGATTTCAAGTCTAAGCCAAGCTTGCAATTGGGTAAGGATAGTATAAGGCTAAGGGTGTGGGTTTTATGTTAGGTTGAAAGAAGTTAAAGTTTGGTTTGCTCGAGGGGGTTAACTAGAGTAATCACATTAGGTAGGCTAGAGGCTAAGGGTTATATCAAAGACGGCAATCACTCCCTCAATGGTGGTTCGATCATAAGAAATATGCCTCAAGTAGGTGTCACCCTCGTTCTAGTACCCTTGAAATCAAACTTGGCAAAAGTTTGACCATCTACCTTCTTTGGTATATAGTACAAGGCCCAAACAAAGGTCTAGCTTTCTATTATGTGATCTCAACAACACCGGACACCGTACCAAAGGGAAGATGTCTCCAAAACCTAAAAAAATCAAGTCTCGAAAGCGGCTTATGCAACTCATCCATAACCAAAGGCATTTAACAAGATTTTACGCAGCTCTAAATGTCCTAAGCTAAATGATCCTAAATGCATCTAACATATGCAACATAAACAACATTTAACAGCATGATCCTAGATAACATACTATATGAGATGTCACGTAATGCATGAAGATGCAAAAATAATAAGAATGTGACAAGAAAAAGAGAAACACAACCGTACATACCATCCCATGGAATACGCAATACTAGAAAAAAATATAACTATTACACCTGATGTCTTGCGCAAATTCCATACCAACCAACTAAAAGTAGTCCACAATCCCTAAAATCACCCCCAAACTTATTCCAAACCTTGTCCTCAAGGTTTTTAAAATAAGCGGGAAGGTGACAATCCATAAAGAAATAGAATGACATGATACAAATGCAAAATGTTTAAGTCTCCAATCAAAAGAACCTGATACTCTGAGCGTCCACTCATGAAAGAACAACACTGTGACGACTCAAACCTGCAAGAGAAGCGACAAGTCAGGGGAAAACAAAGGGACTCGAATAAAGAGAGCTAAGAAACAACTCAATAAGCAAAAGAAATGAGAATTCGGGCTGCCTCCCAATAGCGCCTTTGGTTAACGTCGTTGGCTCGACTTAATCCGACTTCACCTCAACGTTGGCTGAGTTGGTCTGCAACAAGGTTCTCTGCACCACTTTTATCTTTAATGGTGATGCCAAACTCCTGGAGCAGGAATATCCATCTGATGAGACGAGGCTTCACATCCTTCTTCGCCATAAGATATTTCAATGTTGCGGATCTGAATAAACAATCACTTTTGTGGCAAGTAGGTACGACCGAAATTTCTCGAGTGTGAAAATAATGGCTAAAAGCTCCTTCTCGGTCGTAGTGTAGTTATCCTGTGCGTCATCCAGAGTTTGGGAAACATAGTAGATGACATGAGAAGCTTTCCCAACGCGCTGCCCAAACACAACACCAACAGCATGGTTGCTGGCATCGCACATAATCTCGAAAGGAAGCTTCCAATTGGGAGCCTGAATTACTGGAGTAGAGGTGAGGGAAGACTTGAGTGCTTCAAAAGCACTCATGCATGCTTTTATCAAATGCAAAACGCACGTCTTTATTGGTGGGGTACGGTAGCTTACGAATGATGTCGACCTTAGCTGGATCGACTTCCACCCCCTTAGAAGAAACAATGTGTCCTAGAATCAAGCCCTGATCGACCATGAAGTGATATTTCTCGTAATTCAGGACGAGATTCGTCTCGACATATCTACTGAGTACCTTTATCAGATTGCTTAGACATTCATCGAATGAATCACCATAAACAGTGAAATTGTCCATGAATACCTTAATGAAATGCTCAAAAAAATCTAAGAAGATACTGATCATGCACCTTTGAAAAGTGGTCTGTGCATTGCATAACCCGAAGGGCATGCGTCGGTAGGCAAAAGTGCCAAATGGACATGTGAATGTTGTCTTTTCCTGGTCCTCGGGAGCCACAGGCACCTGGTGGAACCCTGAGTAACCATCAAGACAACAGTAGTGTGATCTGCTAGCCAATATCTCAAGCATTTGATCAATAAAGGGCAGAGGGAAGTGGTCCGTACGTGTAGAAGCATTAAGCTTCCTGTAATCAATGCATACCTTTGGATACGGGTTAGGACTAGCTCTCCCTGAGAGTTGGTGACAACAGTGACGCCTGTTTTCTTAGGTACTACTTGCACCGGGCCTAACCATTTACTGTCAGAGATAGGGTATGTCATGCCGGCATCAAGGAGTTTTAGGATCTCCTTTTTCATGACGTCCATCATTGGCGGATTGAGTCTCCTCTGGGCTTCTCTCGAAGGTTTGGCCCCTTCCTCCATATGAATATGATGCATGCATGTGGAGGGGCTTAGACCCTTGATATCCGCGATGGTCCACCCAATTGCTTCCTTAAATTCCTGGAGAATTCGGATGAGTTTCTCTTCCTCTAATGAAGATATCTTGGCCGAGATAATTACTGGGAGTGTGTCGTTAATTACTGGGAGTGTGTCGTTCTCGCCCAAGAACATATACTTAAAGTGCTCAGGAAGTGGTTTAAGCTCTAATGTAGGTGCTTTAACCAAAGAGGGTAGAATAGTAGAGTTAGTGTGGTGCAACTCCATATAGGAAGCAGTGCGGGACGTGAGTTGGACGGAATCCAACTCATGAAAAATCTCTGTATTGAGGATGGAGATACCCTCATCTAAAGAAGTGGTGTTAAGATGATGTTTTAACACCACGCGCAACTCATCGGACTCCTTCGTAATAGATGCAGCATCAACGAGTGAGTCCACAGAATCCAGATAACAAACAACTGAGGAGACATCACTAGGGAATCAAATGGCATCATAAATGTTAAATTTGATTACCTCACCATCGAATTCCATTGTCAAAGAGCCATCATGAATGTCAATTTTTGCTCTCGTCGTTTTAAGAAATGGCCTCCCCAACAACACCGAAAATGAATGCGAGAACGATTCCTCTCTCATGTCTATGACATAGAAGTTAGCAAGAAACACAAGCTCATTTACACGGACCAAGACATCCTTAAGAACACCCTCTGGTCTCACTACTGAACGATCAGCCAATTGTATGATGATACCAGTCTCGTGGAGTGGGCCTGCCTTTATATTCTCGTAGATAGACAAAGGCATAACATTAATTGAAGCGCCCAGGTCACACATGGCCTTCTCTATGCTCACGTTCCCAATTATGCAAGGCACCAAGAACATCCCGAGGTCTTTACATTTGGGAGGCAACTTTTTCTGGAGGATAGCAGTGACAAATTCCCCCATTTGGACTTTCTTATTGCCTTTAAGCTTTCTTTTGTTAGTGCACAGTTCTTTAAGGAATTTCGCATAACTTGGTACTTGCTTTAGAACATCCAAAAGCGGAATATTGATTTCCACTTTTCGGAAGGTTTTTAAGATTTCCTTCTCTTCCTCATTTTTCTTATTCAAGATTAAGCGTTGAGGGAAAGAAGGTCTCACAGTGAAGGAATGTGGTACTTCTTTTTCAGGCTTTTCTGTTTGCTTAGAACGAAACGGAAGTACTTCAAGCTCATGTTCTTCCTTATTAGCTTTTGAGGTCTGACTCCTGTGTTGAGGCTCTTCTAACTCTCTTCCATTCCTAAAAGTAATCGCACTAACGTTAGCATTTGGGTTGGGATGCAGTTGCGAGGGCAACCGTCTAGGGTCGTTCTGTCTTGCCAATTGTTGTGCCATTTGACTCAATTAAGTCTCAAGATGTTTAATCTGGCGATCAGTGTCCTGCTTTTGACGATCTATCTCTTGTTTATGCTGAGCAAAGAGATTTTTCATCAAATCCTCGAGAGAAGAGGTGTTAGAAGATTCTGGCAATGGATGCCCCCTCGGCACGAAACTCTGGTAATTTTTGTTGTGTGGGTTGTAGCTGAGGTTTGGGTAGTTCCGTGTGTCCTAATTGTACGTGTTAAAATATGGACCCCTAGTGTTTCCATGGAATTGATTACTCAAAGCATTAACCTGTGGCAAGTTCTCGAAGAGTGGAGGACACACATCCGTAGTATGCTCAGTAGCTGAGCAAACGCCGCAAGCCTTAACATGCTGCGACGACTGGTGGGTAATAAGACGTTCCACCAAGTTCGTCAGTTTCTCAATGGAAAAGTTAGAACTTCCTCCATTAGAATTACTCTGATTGGACTTGCCCCTCTTTGCCCCGTAATGTCGAGATTGATTGGCCATAATCTCGTAAAGCTCCATCATCTGATAAGCTGTTCTATTCATGATGTGACCCCCATACACATTATCAACATTTCTTCGTTCCTCGTAAGTCAAACCATCATAGTAGTAACGGGAAATGCTAATGTCGGTCTGGTTATGTTGGGGGCAACTAGCGAGTAATCGCTGGTAGCGCTCCCAATACTGGTAGAGGGGCTCATCATCATCCATAGAAATGCTAACAATCTGCCAAATAATTTGTGAAGCTCGTGAACTGGAGAAGTAGTGATCTGTGAAGATAGACACCATATCAGTCCAAGTGTGGATAGATCCGAGAGGGAGATAGTAAAGCCAATCCTTGGCTTTATCCTTAAGAACAAAAGGAAAAGCTCTAAGTATGACAGTTTCCCTGTTGGCATTAGAAGGTTTCAACGAATCGCAGTTCTGTTGAAACTCCTTTATGAAGGATATGGGGTCTTCACCAGGTTTTCCATAGAAGGTCGGCAAAATGTTAATGAAACTAGACCGCAACTCGAAGGCCCCCGTATCCAGAGGATAGGTAATGCACAACGGATGTTGCGCAAGAAGGTGTTGCTAATTCAGAGAGGCTTCCCTAAATGTGAGGGGACGATCTGCTCGTGCATCAGGAACTGCGGAAGGTGTATGAGCAAGACGATAGGCACCTCAAGGTGGGTCGGGTAAAGGTGGATTATTGCCATGAGGGTGATCAGCAAGTGGACGATCATCGCGAAGATGATCATTAGGGGGTGGATCTCTATTATCCATTACTGGAAAAGGATTAGACGAGCTCAAGGCTTGTTGACTTCTAGACTCTCATTCAAGGTGCTTGCGAGTTTGCTCGATCTCCGGATCGAAAGGAAGAAATGGTCTTGCGGGGTTAGACCGAGTCGAACTTCGGTGCATAAAAAAATAAAAAAATAAATAAAATCCTAAAGGAAAGGGACTTGGTCCCCGGCAACGGCGCCAAAATTTGGTTACGCGTCGAACGTGCCAAATATATATCTCGTTGATATATACTGGATCCTACAATGGATTTGTAGTAGCGGTAAAGGCGGGGTCGAACCACAAGAACCAAGTTATTCCTTTAGGAGGTGCGGAAAGGGAAAATCGGGAGTTTTAAGAGTGCACTAGATTAAGAGAAAACAATAAAGTTAGCAAGCAAGAATAATCAAGTAGAGAAGTAGAGAATTCAGTAAGAAAAGTGATCCAAACCATCAACTTCACACAACTATCATATGACAAATACACTGATCATTGACCTAAACAAAGATAGATTGAATGTCGCGATCTAGTGTAGCTATAGAATTCCGTAATAGATTGACTGTCGCGATCTAGTGTAGCTATGGAATCCCATAAGACGTGAATTCCTCGTTCTCCTATTACCGATAGTTAAGGTAAGACCTCTAACTATTACACTAGTCAATTCACATAACCCTAGGCACGTACCTTGGGTTCAACATGATTACTGCTCTAATTCATGATTCATGAGAATACTACACCTAGATAACCAGTACAACAAGCGTGTCCGATTCAACCTATGTTTCTAAGATACATGGTCTAAAACTCTGTGAGGGGATTAATGCAATCAGAGCGACCACTTGCCACAAATATGAGTCTTTTGCACGATTATGTATGCATTCGACTCGATGGCGATAGGTCTCAAACTACAACTAATGCGAGGGCCCTTCACATCAATCAAGTAATCGACCATAATAGTAAGAACAATACCAAAGAAACTAGAAAAACAACAATCAATCAGTGAAATTAAAGAATAAATATATCTTACAGCGATTAGAAAGTCATAGAATAGCTGCAATCGGTCTCCGGCTTGAATCCTCGAAGGATTAGCTGGACATAATTGAAGTAATACACCATATTCTTTTTTATTGAAGAAAGACAAAAAACACAAAAACCCTAAAATAATATGTTTGTCGCCTCCGTATATTCTTCTCCGAACAAAGGATGCTTCTACCAATCTCTCAACCCCAATTTATAGATGCATCTTTGTAATGGTTGGAGTGATTTATGCCATTTTGAATGTTTTTATGATTAATGTCATGATTTGTGCATCGGGATTAATTTGGGCATTTTGTGTAGGTTCAAGACACTTGTCATGCTCTGATTGGTCAAAAATTGTGCTCTGCTGATGTGTCGGAAGCTCATTGGTTGAGGAAGTTGTTGGTGACGTGTTGGCGCGACACGTGGTACGTGATTGTTGGAAACGGCTGATTGGCATGATTTCGTGGTGCATGATTGGTGGAAACGGCTGATTGGCGTGATTTGTGGCACATGATTAGTGGAAACGGCTGATTGGCATGATTTGTAGTGCGTGATTGGTGGAAAAGGCCCGTGAGACGCAGCTTGACCAATAAAATCATAACACATGGCAGAATTAAATACTCAATTACGAGAAAACCCCGGCATCCAATTACTGCAAGTAAATACTCTATTTTGAGTATTTTTCTGCCCTGAATTCAACCGTGACCTCAGATTCACCTAAAAGTGAGAAATGAGTATAAATTTAGTGGTATTTTGGAGACTTTGACATAAAAACACACATAAATAAATGGTAAATAATGCATATTAAACGACTTATCACCAGGTACTTAGGATAAACGCCATTTTCCTTCACATAAATGAAATGTACCTTTCCATGGGTGCAATCCACATCGTGCATTGGAGATGAGTTGCATCCTGCATCATTGTAAATTCATCTTGTGACTATTTGTTTTGGAAAGATCATTATTATTCTGTGTGATGCCATTACTGTTGGTTTTATTATTTTTGTGGTTACCAGCCAGTTTTTGGAAACAAATCACAAACGGATTCTCATTCAATTGATATTAATTAATATTCATCCAAACTAGACATAATCCATTGCACTGCCTATAAGTATAAGAAGCTAACAAGATGGGGTGGAATGAGAAGTGGTTCAAAAAAGTTGTACCATCATATATCATCATTTCTTTATGGCTTCCTACTTTGGTAGGCTTTTGGTGATGGCTTTAGTGTTAGTAACAGGTTGTAATTGCGGGAGCTTTGTCGACGCCGCTTATGAAGTTGACAACTTATTTCAGGTGAATGCAACCGTCCGTGTGAGGAGTGAGATCAATGGAAATCATGTACTGATTGTTCACTGCAAATCTAAAGATGATGACTTAAGCGCTCGGTATCTCTCTTACAAGCAACAATTTGACTGGACCTTCAAAACAATTCTTTTCGGAAACACCTTGTTTTGGTGCTATATGTCTTGGAGGGACTCCAACGGTAAACTGTACGAAGGCAGCTTTGATGTCTACGACAATGAAGAAATACCATGTGGTCCTCTGAATCACTGTATTCTTGAGTACGTTGCAGATAATCATCATGTAATTCTGAATAACGACTCTAAATTAGGGAAGAAAGGAGAAGTTTGGGTTTGGAAGTAAAGATTTAGAGATCTAGAGAGATATATGGAGAGATCTTACTAATATGAATAATTAAGTTGATTTTTTTTTTCAGATAAGTTGTATTACATGTATACATATGCCCGATCACGTTAGTGAATAAAATTTCTCTCTTTAGACATTCTATAATTTATGGGAGGTCTTGCAGAATTAGTTAATGTGACACTAGTAATTGTAGAAGTTGTATTTGATATTGCATGATATTTGCTACACGCTTCTCAAATAATATAGGAAAATAATTTGTTAACCCATAATAGACATGCATGGAATGACACGCCCTCATTTTGATGTGTATTGATGGGAGTCGTTTTTACGTGTCTTTTCCGGGTTACTTACCAATAACAGAGAAAACTACTCTAGAAAGAAATTAAGAATTTGTTAGAAAAAAAAATGGTGTTACATATTCTAAAAACAATGGCTCATAAGGCACATAGAACCAAATGAAAACACAGTCAACATGAACACAGGCAGGCTCCCGTTGTTCAAGGAGTTCTTTTCATCATCATATTCTAAAAACAATGGCTCATAAGGCGGTGGTAATTATTTAATTGATCTTCTGTTCTTTTGATGAAACAAAAAAAAAGCCTCTGATCATTGTCATGTGGATAAGTAGAGTGTGCATGCAGGGAAATTAAGATCATTGTACAGTGTATAAGGTGGCCAGTTAACCCGGTCGGGTAGCCAATGAACGTTCGAACCCTGCTTCTTGCAATTTCAATTAGGCCACTGGGGTTCGCAACGGCCGACTGCGCCAGGGCCCTGACGGACTAGTTGTGAAAGACAGACTGCAGACACACGATCACAAAAAGAAAAAAGAAAAAAAGGTTGCCAGTTCATACACGTCGTCATCCTTGGGTACTGTTTTGGAGTAGTTATAATAAGTCAGTTTTGGAAACAAATCACAAATTGATTCTAGTAATTACTTATAATTAATGATCTTTTCTTCAGCCATTTGTTGTAATGATTTTTTGTTTCAAGGGGAGTCGAATTCACATCTCCAAATCTTGCCTTTTGACAAGTAATGTCTCGCTTTAACTATTATTAATGATTATATATTCATTTGATTGACAATATAAGTATCAATATGCGATGAACAGAAACTGATTCGGTTGGACAAGAACTAAACCAGACTCTGTTCTAGTGTCTAGTGAGGTCAAGTTGGACTTGAATATAAGATACGGAAAATGTTCATGTGACAAACTTTTTTTTATTTTTATTTTTTATTTTTTTATTGAGGGCCAAACAGGCAAATTATATTTCATCAACTGAGATCTTTCAATACACTAGTAGAAAGACCCAAAGGAATGAAGTGACACCAATATAAATTAACATTCTTTAGTATAGCTGCAACAACATAGCCTCTATCCCAAATTAATTGAGGTCGATTACATGGATCAAACTCTTCCATTGTGCTCGATTTAGTGCAATTGATGGTGAGCATTCCAAACCATTCAAGTTCCTTCTAACTAATACATCTCAAGTTAACTTTGGTCAACTACCTCTACCTCATACAATTTCTTCAGCTTTTATTGAGTTAGTTTCCCAAGATTATTCTCATCTTTAGGGAAAAAAGCGAAAAGATCTCTAGCTATATGTATATTAGAGAGTGCTCTGTGACATCAACAATCTCAACTTGTTACAATTGTTCATGTGATCCCTCAATTTATGGATGATTTGTGCAGGCGCAAATCTATGTAAATCCAAAGAGCATCAACAACATTTAGCAAATATACGTATCAAAAGTATGCCACCCTTGCATTCTTCATAAGAAATTAATAAGATGGGTGGAAAAAATCATCATCATTTCTTTAAGTTTCTCGTTTGCTGATTACAATATGAATGTTACTACAGAGATGTGCGGCTGGCATTGATGGTGATTGCAATATATATAAGAAAAAATGAGTTGTATTGATCTTTCCTTTGATGTTTTTCAAAACTTAAACTACATGTCATACAGGCTACTCATCATGCATATAGCTGTTATATGTTTGTTATATAGCCGTTACACAACTTTTAGGAAACAATAACTAAATAAGGAAAAGATTCATAAAATTATATTCTTAGCATTGACTCAACGACTAATTGATTGTCAATTAACCGAGTTTCCTTATTTGTTGAACTTCCATGTAAGCAAGGATCTTGGTGACCCTTGTCGCTCCTTGATTGTAGATAATTAATATCCTCTCACAAATTGATCTGGGATTAAAGGCACATTTTGGTAAGAAAAGATGAAAGAGCAGACTTGGGCACAAATTTAGTAAATATATTTGCAATTTGAGTGGTAATGGACACATGTTTGGTAACAAGTGATCCAAGGGAATATGTTCTTTGCAATATGGGCCATAGAACGATATTGTGCTTCTGTGCTTGAACATGAAATGGTCGGTTGGTTTTTATTTTTTTGGCACACCGTGGTATAAGATTGCAACCAAAAGTAATAAAGTCTCAATATGTTGTCCATTCCTTTATGTGATTAGCCCTAGATGATTGGCGACTTTGAGATTCGTAAAAATGTTGAGTAGCAATTTGTGCTGATTGATATCTCAAGCGACTTTGTGTTTGGTATAACTGAGGTAAATATATTTCAAATTATTTTCTTCACAATGAAGTTTAACGTGCATCTTCACTTGCCTAGCTCATTTTCTTCAAGATATAATTAGAAAAGTCCTACATCTACTTTCTGCTCGGTTTTGAGTGTTAACTGATTTTGTGTAGCCTAAAGCTGTAAGCATTTACTGATCTGAAATTGTTTGCTCTTTATCCTGTTTCATTGTGGCAAAAAACTTGTGCAATTTCATTTTTCCTTGTGTCCGTTCATTTTTGGTTAAAATGCTCTGATTCTTGCATTTTCCCAATAAGAAATAAATCGACTTAAAGAAGAACAAAGTATAACATGAAATGAAAGACATGAAATATTATATTCTTTGTATGATCAGTTCATACATGTTTTATGTAGATGTTAAAAATTATAAGTCAAAATTAGTGTTTTTGTTGCTTACAGAAGTGATAATGATAACCAAATTATATAACATCATATAATAGGTGTTTGTCAACAAAGAAATGTGGCAAGATGTTTTTTATTTCTTGAGGCCCGGCAAGATGTGTTTTGCATAAATGTAGATTGTCAATACTACAAATTAGGAACTGTAGAACGTCATCAATTCTGTCCCTTTTTCAGTGTAGTATTTCTTTCATCTTTAAGAGCATGCTAATTCTACTCATTCAAAAGATATAAACACATTACACATTATTCTCGCATTTTTTGAGTTGGTATTATTAGAGCGCGCAATTCCTCGAAACTTGTATGAAACATCTTCCATTTTTTTGTCCCAAACTTGTTCGTCACTTCTGAGTCACAGTTGAAGTCACAACTCCTGCTGCTACTACCCTTAAAAACATTTCCATTTTTTTGTCCCTTCCTCTAAGCAATGATGATTAACCTTTTCTTCTTCTATTTTTTTTTTAATCAAAACGATGATCGATTAACTTTGTCAGTCTTATATATATTGTAGGTGATGACAGTTGACATTTTTGTTGTATCTGAAAATATAATTATGTATCTTTTGTTATGTATTTCTTAGTTTAACTTGTATGTTTAAGCAAGACATGGTCAAGTATGGACTTGTCATTGTTTAGGTGAAAAGGACTTCACAAGTATGGTGAAGTAGATCAGTAGTTTGGATTTTTGGTAATGTGCAGAAGTAAAATCTGCAGCTTTTGTAACAAACAATATGAAGCTGTAATTTCTGAAATGTATGAATGTGATGAGAAACTGATACAGAGCAGAGTGTGTTAAGCTCTTTTCTCTCCACTTCTTTGTGCTCAAAATCCTACATGTGGTATCAGAGCTTTTGCTGATCTTTGTGGGCTGTGAGTTTTGAGAGAAAACAAGTCAAGATCCTCATCAAACAAAGACCAACTTCAACGAAATGGCTTCAAACAATGCTTTGGAGTCTTTGCCACCTCCAATCTTCAATGGTGAGAACTATCAAATGTGGGTCATGAGAATGAAGGCTTTGTTGAAGGGGCTGGACTTGTGGGAGGCAGTGGATACAGGAGTCGATCCTCCTCCTTTGAGAGCAAATCCAACCATTGCACAAATTAAGCACTATGCTGAAGAGACATCAAAAAAATTCAAAGCTCTTTCCTATATACACTCAGCTGTGACTGAGTCTATATTCACACGCATCATGGTATGTGAAACAGGAAAAGAAGCCTGGGATAGGCTTAAGGAAGAGTTCCAAGGAAGTGAAAAAACAAGACAGATGCAAGTCTTGAACTTGCGAAGGGAGTTTGAAGCCTTGAAGATGAAGGAAACAGAGAATGTGAAAGAGTTCTCTGATAGAGTTCTTAAAGTTGTGAACCAAATAAGAATTCTTGGTGAAGATTTGGCTGATAAAAGGGTGGTTGAGAAGGTTCTTGTGAGTCTACCTGAGAGGTTTGAAGCCAAAATTTCCTCTCTTGAAGATTCAAAGGATCTTACAAAAATCTCTCTTGCTGAGTTGGTGAATGCCTTGCAAAACACCGAGCAAAGAAAAATGTTGAGGTTGGAAGAGCATACAGAGAATGCTCTTGTAATGAAAAACAAAGAAAAGTTTCAGTCCAACTTCAAAGGTAGAAGAAATGAAAGAAAAAACAAGAAAGAAGGCGAAAACAACAAACTCGAAGAAAGAAGAGGCAAATTTCCTCCATGTCCAAATTGTAAAAAAACAAATCATTTAGAAAAATTCTGCTGGTACAAACCTGGAGTTCAATGTAGGTCTTGAAAAAAGTTTGGACATGTTGAGAAAGTTTGCAAATCAAGAGCCCAAGAAAGCCAATTTGATGCGTGTCGAGCGCGTCAAAATAAATATATATCCCGATGAGATTACCAATAACCACAAGAACTGCAGTAGTGGCAAGCACGGGACCAAGTTTTCAACTTAGGTTACTAACCTAAAACTAACCTAGAGTGTTCAAGAAAATATCTCTAATTTTACTAAAAATAATAATTAAAATACAATGTAAATAAATCAATTAAAATGGAAAAGAACAATCCAAACCATCAGTTTCACAAATCTTTTCAATTTGGCATAATTTTAAATACAGTCCTCAATCTAATTAAAGCATGCAAATCACAGTAATTTAGTGTAGTTATAGACCCGGTAATGTACGCGGGTCTTCGCGCTTCCTGATGTCGGTAGCCAAGGTACGACTGTTGACTACTTCCCTGACCAATTACGCAACTTGATCGCTAGTGCTCCAGATTTAACGCATTGGTCGCATTACATCGATTAGTGAAGGCACTACACCTAGACAACCGGATCGCTAGTGCTCCCGATTTAGCCTAGATCCCTAAGGTATTTAACCGGTCCCAAAAGGGTCTAATCAATTGGTATGGTCAATTGCCACTAGTGTGGTCTTATTGTACAAGCATGGGTGCTTACGACTCACTGGCATATGAATTAAAGTTTAAACTAGTGTTTAACTTCAATTGTTAAAATAATACCAAAGAAAATAAATTACTATGAAAAACAAATTAAATAAATAATAAAATAGATCTCACATATGTTTTATGCCAAAAAGAATGATTTGATCCACTTCCGGTTCAGACTGATGAGTTTAGCCGGCCATCGACGTCATAAACTCCATTAAAATCTAAACACAAAGTGTAGAAAAAGAGGAGAGAAAAAAATAGAAAACACAGAGAAAAAAAGAAAAAACAATCCCTCTGGTGTCCGATTTCTTCAAGTAAATACTCTATTTTGAGTATTTTTTCGCCCCGATCCAACCGTGCACCCAAAAAGTCCTGAAAATGACAAATAGAGATAATTAGGCCCATAATTCTGAGAATCAACACTAAATTCTATAAATAAACTATATATATTATGCATAAATAACAACTTATCAAATACCCCCAAACTTAGGACTTTGCATGTCCCGAGCAAAGGTGTAAATGACACACAAACAAACAAACTAGACTCCTACTATAACTATGCACTGACTCAACTAAACTATACCTGATTCGAAAGTTCATGGAGTTCCTTTGGTTTACATAGTTGCCAAGTTAACAAGCACTCAGAAAATTTCGGAGTTATGATATGTCAAGAATTGCAACTCAAACACAATTAAGATCACACTTTCAAGACAAAGATGCAATCAAGACAAATGCCATCAACTACTCATAGGTTTTCTTGGTCTATACGTTAAAGCACGCAAGTTTAAAATTTCACTTAATTTAGTGAAAGCACTCGAGCTAAATCTTTTTTATTTGAGGAGTTTTCATAGACTTTCGCCTTTATTCTTTTTTTTCTCTATTCCTTTCTCCATTTTTTTTAACACGGTCCCTGCTCCATTTCCTATGGACCGATTTTCTCACTTTTTCCCTCCACAAGTTTTCCTGCTCCATTTCCTATGGAAACTTGTGGGACTCTCAATGTTAAGAAAACTCCTGTTAGCCCTTCTCACTGTCACTATAATCAAGCAAATTCCCCAATGTGGGTTAAAATACTATCACTTGCACAATTTTGACCGTCTACCCATTTTGGTATCTAGCACAAGCTCAACCAACATACTAAGTCTCTAATCATGAATTCCTAAGAATGCTGGGCTATGACCTGATTGAGTGTTTCTCCTAATTTCTCCTAAGTTTCAAGTCAACAGGCAACCATAAAATACTCATCCATAACCAAAGGCATGAAACAAAATCTCGGGTGACTCTAGACCATAAAGACTACACTGAAAACATGCATGAATGTGTATTAACTCCTAATGGAATGAGAAAGTGTGTTATGGAGTGAAAAGAAATGGAAGAAATGAATGAGCAATATATATCAAACACCACCAATACCATCCTACAACCGCATGTAACCGCATATATATAAAAAAAAATTTTAAACGATCTCACCTGCGGTCTTTTGCATATAACACCATCCAACTCAATCCACAAGTCCTAAAGTACCCCCAAACTTATTTCGAACCTTGTCCTCAAGGTTCAAAATAGGTTACGAGGCATACATGAACATACAAGATGGTAAAAAGAACATAGTAGATATAAAAGGAAATGATACAAAATCATGCATAAGACTGACACTAATCCTAAATCTAGAAACGAAAAGAAGATGGGTAACCTTACCAGATCTCAATGTAACTAACCATACGTACAGGCGTGTGAGGAGCCATCAGAGCAATACCAGGCTCTCAAAATCCAGTGTGCAAGGTAGAAGTCGCAACACCTGTAAAAAGTCACAAGGAGATAATAGTAAGAATACCACAGAAAAGACTAAAAGAAAATCAACGGGATAGAAGCTTGGGGTGCCTCCCAAGAGCGCCTTTTTTTTAACGTCGTTGGCTCGACTCAGTCTGACTCTCTCTCAGTCAAGGTACTCTACAACTGCTAGAGTCTCGCTCTCGATCTCGTGCTGTGGGAAGTTCTCATAGAACGGCTTCACTCAATGTCCATTCACCTTGAAAACTTTCCCTATATCCTGGCTCCTGATCTCAACTGCACCATGTCCAAACACATCAGTACCAACAAAAGGTCCGAGCCATCGTGACCTCAACTTCCCTGGATGGAGAGTTAATTTGGAATTATAAAGCAAGACCTTTTGACCAACTACGAAAGTCTTACGAGATAAGTTGCGATCGTGGAACGCCTTAGTTTTATCTTTATAAATTCGAGCGAACTCGTAGGCATCGTTCCGAATCTCCTCCAATTCTTGGAGGTCCAACTTTCTCTCTTTGCCGGCTGCGTCGAGTTCCATATTGAGCTGTTTGACAGCCCATAGAGATTTATGCTCTAACTCGACCGGCAAGTGGCACGATTTGCCAAAAATTAAGCGATACGGAGACATTCCGATTGGCGTTTTAAACGCCGTTCGATAAGCCCATACTGCGTCATCAAGGCACGTGCTCCAGTCCTTCCATGACGGGTTTACGGTCTTCTCCAAAATGGCTTTAATCTCCCTGTTTGACACCTCCGCTTGGCCACTGGTCTGAGGATGATAGGCCGTAGACGTACGGTGTGTAACATTATACTTACGCAGGAGATTTTCAACCATGCGGTTGCAGAAATGGGTACCTCGATCACTGATCAAAGCCCGTGGAGCACCAAACGTTGAAAAAATTCGTGATTTCAGGAAATTGCATACAACTGACGAATCATTGGTGCGAGTGGCTTTGACTTCCACCCATTTGGACATGTAGTCCACCGCCAGTAAGATATAAAGAAAACCATGTGACGGTGGAAATGGCCCCATGAAGTCGATCCCCCAAACATCGAAAATATCACAGAATAGGATCGAGGTCAGTGGCATTTGATTCCTGTGACTCAGGGTACCAGTCGACTGACATCTAGCATAGGTCTTGGAGTATATATATGAATCATGAAAAATGGTGGGCCAGTATAGCCCACTCTCCAAGACCTTCATAGCAGTCCTACGTGGACCGAAATGGCCGCCGCAAGCGTATGAATGACAGAATGCCAATATAGATTGCGTCTCCGTCTGGGAAACACATCGACGAATAACCTGGTCTGAGCAAAACCTCTACAAGTATGGGTCATCCCATACATAGTATTTGGAATCACTCCGAATTTTATCCTTTTGGGCTCGCGTAAGATGAGGTGGAAACTCTCATGTAACAAGGTAGTTTACCAGATCTGCAAACCAAGGGAGTTCCTCAGCAATTGCTAAGAGATGTTCATCAGGAAAATCATCTCGTAGCGGGACAAGTACTTCACCATTCTCGATACGACTGAGATGGTCGGCAACAAGATTTTCGGCACCACTTTTATCTTTAATCTCGATGTAAAACTCTTGTAACAAGAGTATCCATCGAATGAGACGAGGCTTAGCTTCCTTTTTGGCCATAAGGTGTTTTAATGCAGCATGATCAGAGTAGACGACCACCTTAGTTCCTAAGAGATAAAACCGAAATTTCTCCAAGGCGAAGACGACAGCTAGAAGCTCCTTCTCTGTAGTGGTGTAATTCAGTTGGGCAGGATCAAGTGTTCGGGAAGCGTAGTATATGACATGAGAAGCGCGCCAGACTCGTTGCCCAAGCACAGCACCCACAGCGTGGTTGCTGGCATCGCACATAATCTCAAAAGGTAGCTCCCAGTTGGGAGCTCGAATCACTGGAGTAGCGATGAGAGAGTCTTTGAGCGCATCGAATGCACTCTTACATGCCTTATCAAGATCGAAAGGCACGTCCTTCTGAAGAAGGCGACAGAGGGGTTGTGCAATTTTGGAGAAATCCTTAATGAATCGCCGATAGAAATCGGCATGGCCAAGAAATGATCGAATTTCTCGCACAGTCGTGGGGTAAGGCAACTTTTGAATTGCTTCAATTTTTGCCGGGTCTACCTCCACACCCCTAGCAGATACGATGTGACCCAAGATAAGACCCTGATCCACCATGAAGTGACATTTCTCATAATTGAGGATCAAGTTCTTCTGGATACATAGGTGAAGAACCTTAGTCAAGTGACTAAGGCAAAGATCGAATGAATCACCGTAAACGGTGAAGTCATCCATGAATACTTCGATGAAGTGCTTAACGAAGTCAGAGAAGATGCTCATCATACACCTCTGAAATGTAGCAGGTGCATTGCACAGCCCAAATGGCATGCGCCGGTAAGCATAAGTACCAAAAGGACAAGTGAAGGTGGTCTTTTCTTGGTCCTCAGGTGCTACGGGAATCTGGTGAAAACCAGAATACCCATCCAAGCGGCAATAGTGAGACCTGCCTGCTAAACACTCTAACATCTTATCAATGAAAGGCAATGGGAAGTGGTCTTTCCTAGTGGAAGCATTGAGCTTCCTGTAATCAATGCAAACTCGCCATCCGTTTTAGATGCGAGTTGGGACTAACTTACCTTGTGAGTTTGTGACCACTGTGATCCCCGTTTTCTTGGGAACCACCTGAATGGGACTGACCCACTTGCTGTCGGAGATCGGGTAGATCATCCCAGCGTCAAGGAGCTTCGAGATCTCCTTTTTAACCACATCCATCATTGGTGGGTTCGATCTCCGTTGTGCTTCTCGTGAAGGTTTAGACCCTTCTTCCATATGTATCTGATGCATTCATGTGGAAGGGCTAAGACCTTTGATGTCAGCAATCGTCCACCCTAGGGCTTCTTTGAACTCTTGAAGCACATGAATCAACTTCTCTTCCTCTAGTAATGTGAGTTTGGTGGAGATGACCACTGGTAATGTATCATTCGCACCTAAAAACACATATTTGAGGTGGGTAGGCAATGGTTTGAGCTCCAGTGTGGGTGCTCACACCATAGAGGGGAGAAGTGTTGAGTTCGAAGTAGGTAAGTCGAGATAAGCTAGGGTGGGAAAATAGAGTGGAGCAGAGTCCAACTCAGAGATCAGCTCCTCAATTTCAGTATCGAGGATGAAACATTGCTTTCGCAAGGAATTGGTGTCAAGATGATTCTCTAACACCACTTTCACATCATCACCTTTCATGAGAAAGGTATCCTGGACAAGTGAGTCTACACTGTCCAAGGCAAGCACCATAGAAGAGGCATCGCAGGGAATGGCGCATCGCATCATAGATGTTGAACTTAATAAGTTCACCATCAAACTCCATGGTCAGAGCACCACTGTGAACATCAATCTTGGTCTTGGCGGTCTTAAGGAAAGGCCTGCCAAGTAAGACTGAGGAGAAATGGGGGCATGGCTGAGTCTTCATATCGATGATATAGAAGTCAGCAGGAAAGATGAGCTCACTAACCTTCACCAGGATGTCTTCCAAGACACCCACAGGACGAACGACAGATCGGTCAGCCAAATGTATGACAATCCCAGTATCCTTTAGAGGGCCAGCCTTCAATGTCTCATATATAGATAGTGACATGACATTGATAGAGGCGCCGAGGTCGCACATAACTTTCTGGATCTCAACTTCACCAATTGTGCAAGGGACAGTGAACATGCCCGGTCCTCACACTTGGTGGGCAACTTTTTGCGTAGGATAGGCGAGATGTTCTCACCTACGAAGTGATTTTCTCCTGTTGCCTTTGAGGCGACCTTTGTTGGTGCATAGGTCCTTGAGCGACTTAGCATAGTGGGGCATATGTGCTAAGGCATCAAGAAGTGGGATGTTTATTGCCACTTTCCTCAAGATTTCACTTTCCTTCTCTTCTCCCCGCCTTTTTATGTTGATTGAGGCGTTGAGGGAACGGGGTAGAATCTTAAGAGAAGGTTGTGCTTCTTTATCCAAGTCTACCGTTTCGGTGTGAGACGGTTGAACCTCGAGCTCCTGCTCGACTTCCTTGGATTTAGGGGAGGCCTCTTTAGGCTTAGGGTCTTTAGGGGCCTCCTCCAACTCTTTGCCGCTACGAAGTATGATAGCATTGACATTTGCATTTGGATTCGGGTGCGGTTGAGAAGGAAGCTTGCCTTTCTCATCCGTCCGCCCAACTTGTAGGGCCAATTGCCCTAATTGCACCTCGAGACTTTTAATGCTAGAAGCATGACTTGTGATGGTTTCATTAATGAGTGTCCTTATCATTTCCTCTAAAGACCCCGAATTTTGAGCGGGTTGGGGTTGTGGAGGGAGGGGTTGTCCCCTTGGAACATACTGTGAGAAGTTCTGATTTTGTGGCCCATAACTTAAATAGGGGCTTTTAACGGCATGATTGTAAGTGTTATTAAAATTGTTGCCGTATTGATTCCTCGGTGGTCCTTGGAATCCGCCACCTAAAGCGTTCGCTTGCTCATTCTCGAACAAGGTATGACACGAGTCAGTAGAGTGGTCCTTGGGCGTACGTGAGCCGCAAGCTTTAACTTGAGCTTTTCCCGAGTGAGGAATCGCTCCATGAGATCGGTGAGTTTATCAAGCTTGCTATTGGCAGAATTTGACCCTACTCCATCAGAAAGATTTCGTGAAGGTCCATCATCCTCGTCATCAATGTAATGACGTGACTGACTTGCTATAGAGTTGAACAGATCAAACATTTCCTCGGTGGTCTTACATCTGTAATCGCCTCCACAGGCATTGTCAATCATCCGTTTCTCCAGGGGTGTGAGTCCCATATAGAAGAAACGAATAATGGAGAGGTTGCTTTGGCCATGTTGGGGGCATTGCACAAGTAAGCACTTATAACGACCCCAATAATCGCCAAAAGATTCGCCCCGTTTCATTTTGATACTACATATCTCTCTAGTAAGTTGGGAAGCTCTAGATTCAGGGAAGAACTCTTTGAGGAATGCAGAAATCATATCGTTCCAATTTGTAATGGAACCTGGGGGAAGATAGAAAAGCCAGTCTTGAGCTTTATCCTTTAGATAGAAAGGAAAAGCTGAGAGTTTGACTTCGTCTTCATCGACTCGAGGGGGAATCATGGTCCTACATTTAGAATGGAAGTCCTTGATGAAGGTGACTGGATCCTCACGATCCAGTCCATGAAAGACGGGGAGCAGGTTAATGAAACCTGATCTGAGGTCAAAATTGCCCATGTGGGCTGGATATGCGATGCAGTGTGGATGATGGGCTAGGAGATCCTGTATCCCATCATTCGCCATCCCAATGGTAATGCGATGGTCGGCCTGAGGTTGTGCCCAAGGATTTGCTTGTGGCCTTTGTGGATGAGGATCAACCACTCTTTGGTCGAATGGTTGATAGCGATGTGCCGCAGGCCTTTGCTGTTCCACTGGTGGACGTGGTTCAGCTGGTGCGTCAAACTGTTGGGGAGGAATAACTAGGCGTTCCTCCCGTCCCTCACGTGGTGCAACGTGTGCATGTGGGTTCCCAATGTGGTCAGCCATCGGAGGGGTTTGCTCGTCGTTCAGTTGAACTCTAGAGGATTGGTTCCTCTGCCTAGTTTCTTTTGAGTTCCGACGGCAAGTCTTCTCGGTCTCTGGATCAAAAGGGAGTAAAGATCCAGTGGACAACGATCGACGAAGACTGTGGGACATAAAAGTGAACACAAAAGAAATAAGAGAAAAGAAAAAAAAAACCTAAGTAAAAAAAAAAAAAAAAAACTTGGTCCCCGAATTGAACGGCGCCAAAATTTGATGCGTGTCGAGCGCGTCAAAATAAATATATATCCCGATGAGATTACCAATAACCACAAGAAGCTCGCAGATAGTGGCAAGCACGGGGTCGAACCACAAAGACCAAGTTTTCAACTTAGGTTACTAACCTAAAACTAACCTAGAGTGTTCAAGAAAATATCTCTAATTTTACTAAAAAAAATAATTAAAATACAATGTAAATAAATCAATTAAAATGGAAAAGAACAATCCAAACCATCAGTTTCACAAATCTTTTTCAATTTGGCATAATTTTAAATACAGTCCTCAATCTAATTAAAGCATGCAAATCACAGTAATTTAGTGTAGTTATAGACCCGGTAATGTACGCGGGTCTTCGCGCTTCCTGATGTCGGTAGCCAACGTACGACCGTTGACTACTTCCCTGACCAATTATGCAACCTGATCGCTAGTGCTCCAGATTTAACGCATTGGTCGCATTACATCGATTAGTGAAGGCACTACACCTAGACAACCGGATCGCTAGTGCTCCCGATTTAGCCTAGATCCCTAAGGTATTTGACCGGTCCCAAAAGGGTCTAATCAATTGGTATGGTCAATTGCCACTAGTGTGGTCTTATTGCACAAGCATGGGTGCTTACGACTCACTGGCATATGAATTAAAGTTTAAACTAGTGTTTAACTTCAATTGTTAAAATAATACCAAAGAAAATAAATTACTATGAAAAACAAATTAAATAAATAATAAGATAGATCTCACATATGTTTTATGCCAAAAAGAATGATTTGATCCACTTCCGGTTCAGACTGATGAGTTTAACCTAGGCCATCGACGTCATAAACTCCATTAAAATCTAAACACAAAGTGTAGAAAAAGAGGAGAGAAAAAATAGAAAATACAGAGAAAAGAAGAAAAAACAATCCCTCTGGTGTCCGATTTCTTCAAGTAAATACTCTATTTTGAGTATTTTTCGCCCCAGATCCAACCGTGCACCCAAAAAGTCCTGAAAATGACAAATAGAGATAATTAGGCCCATAATTCGGAGAATCAACACTAAATTCTATAAATAAACTATATATATTATGCATAAATAACAACTTATCACCAACAAGCACAAGTTGCAGAAAATCAAGAACAAGAGGTTAACTTGTTCATGGCAATTTGTTGTGCAGCCAAAACCAGCACTGATTCATGGCTGATTGATAGTGGATGCACTCATCACATGACCTCGGAAGCAAGCATGTTTCAAAAGCTTGACAAATCATATACCTCCAAAGTTAAAATTAGAAGTGGAGAATTTCTAGAAGTCAAAGGCAAAGGAGAAATTACCGTTAGAACTCCTACAGGTATCAAATTCATTTATGAAGTGCTATATATGCCTGAAATAGATCAAAACTTACTTAGTGTTGGTCAAATGCTTGAGAAGAATTATTCATTGTCTTTTAAAGATATGGCCTGCACAATTATTAATCCTACTGGAAATGATTTGATGATTGTAAAAATGAAAGATAGAAGCTTTTCTTTGAAGCTGAATATGTGGAGTGCTCATGCCTTTTCTGGTTCTATTGATTATTTCTCACTTTGGCATAGAAGATTTGGTCATTCAAATTTTCAGATCACTTAAACAAATACATGAAAAATCTTTAGTTGAAAATATGCCTCCTATGCATGATCAAGATGGTGTTTGTGAAGTGTGTCAACTTGGCAAGCAAGCTAGAATCCCCTTTCCAAGAATCGGTCATGGAGAGCTATGAAAAAAGCGCAACCGATTCATAGTGATGTTTGTGGTCCTATGAGTATTTCCTCACTCAATGGCAAAGAAATACTTTGTTCTCTTCATTGATGATTTCTCAAGATTTTGTTGGGTGTATTTTCTACAACAAAAATCGAAGTCTTGAGTACATTTCGAAATTCAAAGTCATGGTGGAGAATCAAAGTAATTTCAAGATCAAAGCTCTCGGATCGATAATGGCACCGAGTACACTAACAAAAACTTCAAGAAGCTATGTGAAGAATCGAGAATTCAACATCAATTTACATTAGCTACACCCCACAAAAAATGGGGTGAGCGAGAGGAAAAAAGAACTGTCATGGAGATGTCTAGATGTCTAATGTTTGAAAAAATACTTCCAAAGAAGTTTTGGGCGTAAAGTTTGTAAACACTTCGTTTATCTTCGAATAGACTTCCTACAAAAGCACTACACGAAATGACTCCTTTTGAAGCTTGGTTCGATATTAAACCATCTATTGAGCATCTCAAAGTTTTTGGCAGCATTTGTTATGCTCACATTCTACTGATAAAAAGAGATAAGCTTGATCGCAAATCGAAGTTGGAGTTTTTCTTGGCTACATCGAATGCAAAAGGGTACGAGTCTTCAACTTGCAAACTGAAAATGTGATGATTTGTAGGGATTTGAAGGTTGATGAAGAAGCATTTTGGGATTGGGAGAAGTCACAAGTGCAACAAATGGACAAATTCAGTTATGTCCAATTCTCAAAGTCAAAATGTGATTGTTGAAGAAAATGATTCAAGTAGTGACTCGATTCGAATTTGCGATTAGAGGTACCAGATCCTTGGAGGACATTTATGCAAGATGTAATGTGGTACTTCTTGAGCCAACAACACTTGAAGAAGCAATGACATCATCGATTGGAAGCATGCAATGCAGGGAGGAGCTGAAAATGATTGAGAAGAATGAAACTTGGAATTTGGTTGACAAGCCGGTAAACAAAAAAGTAATTGATGTGAAATGGGTTTTCGAACTAAATTAAATCCCATGGTTCACAACAAGCACAAGGCAGTTAGTTGTGAAGGGGTACTCACAACAATTTGGAGTTGATTATACGATACTTTTGCACCTGTGGCAAGGTATGATACAATTAGGCTTCTCATTGCCTTAGCGGCTCAAAGATGTTGGAAGATTTACCAACTTGATGTAAAATCAGCCTTCTTGAATGGTTATCTTCAAGAAGAAATCTTTGTGGAGCGACCTCTGGGATTCATTAAGAAGGGGGAAGAAGATAAGGTTTTCTTCTTTGAAGAAAGCTTTATATGGTTTAAAACAAGCCCCAAGGGCTTGGTACAGCAGAATTGATGATTATCTCCTGCAGTTGGGATTCAAGAGAAGCCTAAGTGAAGCTACATTATATGTGAAGACACAAAATGCTGATTTGTTATTGGTGTCCTTGTATGTAGATGATCTTCTTATCACTGGAAGTAGCATTGAGCTTGTGAAGCTCTTCAAAAGGAAATGGAATCAGATTTGAGATGACTGACTTGGGTAACATGACATTCTTTCTTGGTTTGGAGGTTCATCAAACAAATCAAGGAACCTTTATATGTCAAGAAAAATACGCCAAAGAGGTTTTGAAGAAGTTTGGAATGGAGAATTGCAAAGAAAGTTGATACTCCCTTAGCTCAAAATGAAAAATTGAGCAAGGAAGATGGCTTCGACAAAGTTGATGTTGGAGTTTACGAAGTCTTATTGGTTGTTTGTTGTATCTTACTTCATCCAGACTGATATCATGTATGTTACAAGCTTGTTGTCAAGATTTATGCAAGAACCAAGTCAAAATCATTTCAAGGTCGCAAAAGGGTGCTCGATATGTCAAGGGAACCATTGATTTTGGAATCTGGTTTAAAAATGACTTAGATGTGAAGTTGATTGGCTATGCGAGACAATGATTGGAGAGGCTCAATTGATGACATGAAAAGCACCTCGGGCTATGCATTCTCTCTCGGGTTCAGATTTTATCACTGGAGTTCAAAGAAACAACAAGTGGTAGCTCAATCCACCGCCAAGCAGAGTATATTTCAGCTACTCGCAGCTGTGAATCAAGCCATTTGGTTGAGAAAGATGATGAAAGACTTAAAGCAAGATCAAGAAGAAGCTACTATCATAATTTGTGACAATCAATCTGCAGTGGTTATGGCTAAGAATCCTATTTTTCATGGTAGGACAAAGCACATCAAAATCAAATATCACTTCATCGAGAAAGTTTGAGAAGGATAATGAAATTAAGCTTGTTCATTGTAATTCATAGTCACAAGTTGCAGACATTTTGACAAAAGGGCTGCCTAAAATCAGATTTGAAACATTAAGGAGGAGCCTAGGTGTTTCCAGCAAAAATGCCGAGGAGTGATGACAGTTGACATTTTTGTTGTATCTGAAAATATAATTATGTATCTTTTGTTATGTATTTCTTAGTTTAACTTGTATGTTTAAGCAAGACATGGTCAAGTATGGACTTGTCATTGTTTAGGTGAAAAGGACTTCACAAGTATGGTGAAGTAGATCATTAGTTTGGGTTTTTGGTAATGTGCAGAAGTAAAATCTGCAGCTTTTGTAACAAACAATATGAAGCTGTAATTTCTGAAATGTATGAATGTGATGAGAAACTAATACAGAGCAGAGTGTGTTAAGCTCTTTTCTCTCCACTTCTTTGTGTTCAAAATCCTACAGTAGGAAACGGAGAATTATAGGTCTATATTATTGGGAACAAGAAGGCACAATAGATGAGAAATTATTTGCCACTTGGGATGCTAAAAGATTTTATTATAGTTTTTTTTTTAAAAAAAGTTTTTATTTTAATAACACGGCTGGTCAATTCAATGGATTAAGATATCAATTCTCACTTTATGTGAGCTACAAAGAATTGAGGGATAATGTGATCAATATACACTTTGACCTGAGTAATCGATCTAATGTTTCTTGAGGTGACTCTGTAATTTGAGGATGCAAGCTAGGCAAGGAGATGACTGACTCCATTACATAATACTTGAATTTTGTGAAGATCTTGAGATCCAATTCTTCAACTCGTTCGAGTAAAGGTGCGCACTGAAATCATCATAAAAAGATCTTGGAAAGCAGCAGAACTTACAAGGTTCTTGCAAGGCTCCAACGTTGGGTTCAATGAAGTGTGAGGATGGAGGTTCTACTACAATTACTGATGCTTCTGATGATAAGGCTATTGCTTCTGATGATAAGGCTATCAGAGGACTAGTGCAGGGGTGAGTAGAAGCCTTGATATTAGTGATCTACAATCAAGGAGTCACGAGGGTCACAAAAATCTTTGCTTACATGAAAGTTCAAAGATAGAAAATTCAACTACAGTAATTGACAATCAATTAGCCTTTGAGTTCATGCGAAGAATATAGTTTTATGAATATTTTCCTTATATATTTAGTTTTTTTTAAAACATTATATTTTTAGTTATTGTTTCCTAAAAGTTGTGTAACGGTTATATAAGGCCATATAACGGCTATATTAGGGATGCAAGTGGGGCGGGTTCGAGGCGGAGAATGCAATCCTCACCCCCATCTCCACTTTTAGCAGGGCAGGGATTCCCCGCTTAAAATTCTCCACGGCAAATTTTTCACTCCCATTCCCCGTGTGGATTCCCCACCCATTATTTTTGATATAATATCTAAAAAAATTAAATAAATTATAGATATAAAATTTAATCATTAAAATCTCTTTCTTCACATACAATAAATACTTTAAATAAAATACTTGAATACTTTAAATGATATACTTACATTATTTATAGTTATATTAGTTTTTTCTTGATAAACTTAGTTGTATTTATTTAAAGTTGATAAACTTAGTTACATATCCCCATGGAGAATTCCCATATTAAGACGGGCGAGAAATCCCCACGAGTGACGAGTAATACCACCCCCATCCTGCCCTGCATGGTGGGGGTGAAATCCCCCACCCCCCGCCCCGTGGGGATAGTTGGCCCATCGAGGTGATCCCCGAAGGGAATGGAGATTTTCCGCCCCACCTGCATCCCTATGCTATATGCATGATCAATAGCCTAAATAATGCATGATCGGACATAAAACTTATTCTTCTTCTCCACATCTTTGTTTCTTAATTGAGACGGTACAATTACTGCAAGCTGTCAAACCATATTTTTTTGATGGGAAAATGATTCAAATTCCTCCTTAGGAATAAATGAGGAAAAACATTTTCCAAAATTCTCCATTCTAGCAGAAAAAATAAAAAAAAAATTCCTCCTGGGGAATTAATTGGGAAAAATATTTTCCCAGGAAGATTCATGGACGAGGATGAAAACCATCCTCGCATGGGGATTCAAATGGGGATGTAGGGTGAATTCTTAGGAGTTTGGCTACACGCACCCCAACATTTACTTAGGGCACCCATTAAAATAATTTTGGTCTTTAATATAGGTTTCAAACCCTATTAAAGATATGGGTGTTATTTTTTTTTTTTTTTGATAAAAATTATGGGTGTTATTAAATGTCATAGGAGAAACATGTTCGATAGGTCATGTTATAATTCACTAGAAGAGTTTTGACATTTAATAACACCTAATTAATAGGAATTTTAAACAACCTCCATGTAATACCTGTATTAGCAATTAAAACACGACCCGTTAAATACGTTTCTCATGTGACATTTAATAACACACATCTTTAATAGGAGTTTTGAAACCTCTATTAAATACTAAAATTTTTCTAGTGGCCCTGATTCTGAGTGCATCCAAAATTTAAATTTCAATTTATGAGGGCACTCCACATTTTTATCAAACTACCTCTTCATCCCAACTGAAGCATTAAACCCAAAACCTTGGTCGATACATCTATTTTAGGGTTGACGAGATATGATCAAGACTTCTAGGCTCGATATTGTTCAAATGAACCTCTATGGTGAAATTTAATTTACAACTGCCGACTTAAAGGTTCGGTGGGTTCCGACCAAGTCTCCAATTAAATGCTCGACAGGCTTTAACTGACTCTCCAACTAGAGGTTCGTTAGGCTCTGACCAACTCTCTAACTAGAGTTTCGGACATGTGAGACCGAGCTACTCGATGATGCCCTACAAATTACAAGAAGAAAGTGTGTGGAGAGATGATGGTGGGGTGCACAAAATGACAGGAAAGGGTGATGGCGTACACTAATCGCAATGAGGGGCATAAGAGTCATTTTATAGTAGAATTAACTTTTTTTAATTTTGATTTTTCTTCTGGGTGCCTTAAGTAAACAGTGGGGTGTGTACATTCTTAGTTGGGGATGGAGATGTGGATCCCATGCCCGTCCGACCCGCATGCAGCCATCTCACTATATACGTTTCGACGTTAGGTATAATGAGATTTTGTGCCATGTACTCTAGAATAAACGAAATTTCCTCCACATAAATGAAATTAATAGATCTTTTCCTGGGTGCAATGCACATTGTGAATTGAAGATTAGATCATTTATATAGAAACATTATAAATTCATCTGCTGACCTTTTTGAGTTTTTGGAAAGATCATTAATTATTATTCTGTGTAATGTCATTACTGCTAGTTTTATTAATTTTGCAGTTTTTTTTTGTCAAATTTTATTAATTTTGCAGTTTTTGTATTCTTCCTTGAGGGTCCGGACCTTTTGAGTCCAAGTAGATTTTTTTATTTAATTAGTATTCATCAAAACTAGACATAATCCATTGCACTGCCTAATCAGTATAAGAAGCTAAAAAGATGGGGGTGGAATGAGAAGTGGTTCAAAACATTATAACCAGGGTCGGACCCAGGATTTTATGTCGCCTTAGGCTGAACTACATACAAGTGTAATAAAGATATTAACTGGTTAATTATAATTAGGCTAGCAAAGTTAGCTTCACAATTGGGCCATTGTCAAAGTAAAAAAAAAACAAGTAGAGACTCATGACAAATGCATGCTCTACACCAACAAAATCACTACAAAATCGACCATTCTATTAATTTTTCTACAACTCAAAAATTATTTAAAAAGGACAAAATATTCATATAACTTATTTAGCAAAGTATTTTTTTTATTCAAGTTTTATATTATACAATTACTTAAAAACACATAAAAATATATATTGTGAAGTATAAAATAATTAAGTTGAAAATATATTTGTAAGAAAAGAGACATCAATTTTTTTTTTTTTTTTGGTAGGAGAGACATCAATTTATTTATCTCTTAAAAAAGACTTGTCCTACCAAAATAAAAGGACTTGCTATTTATGAAGATATACAATACATTAACAACAGTTTTTTTTTTTTTTTTAAAAAAAAAAAATTTGCTACACTCTATTGAATGTACATCATCCCATAATAATTAATACTTGCTACACAATTGCTCTATTATAGTACATGGTGTTATGTGCACATACAACACAAAAGTATTGTATGGAGTAGTCCAACTTTGTAGCAAATGTTGTTGGAACTTGAAAAATGTTTCAAGTAAATTTTGAATAGAAAACATGTTTAGTCCCACATTGCTCACTTCAAAGAGTACAAACTCTTTATATACAAACATCTACTCTAAAGATTTGCTTTAGAGAAACCCAATGGATAGAGTCCAAATTGGCACCCATTGGGTAATAGGTGTAAATATATATATATATATATATAAATAAATATATATATATATAATAATATTTAAAATCAAAGATAGGGCCTTGGGCCTTGGGGCCTTTGGGCTTTGGGCTTAGATTTGTTAAGCCTTGTAAAATCAAATAAAGTTTTATTTTATTTTTTTATTTTCGAAATTAATTATTGGTAGTTAATTTTTGTTGTGATTGTTGTGAACAGTGTTTTATTTTATTTTTTATTTTCGAAATTAATTATTGGTAATTATTTTTTGTAAACAGGTGTGACTGTTGTGAACAGGTGTGACTGTTAAATATGTTATTTTGAACAGTCACATTGGTTTGAACCAGTGCCTCAAGTTCTATTTAAGTAGAACTAAAACACTGAAAAACATAGAATTTTCGGATTTCGTTTTTTACTGAGAGAGAAGGAAAATCACAGTTTGGCAGACTTTTGAACTTGGTGATTTTTGGTTCGAAAGGGCATCCGGTTGTATCCTGGGGGCAGATCTTTGAAGAAAATTCAATCACCGAATTCAAGGAAATTTCTGTCTTAGGACATTGCTTCGTGCAAGCCTCCTAAGTTAGAAATTTATTTTGATTGATTCTGTTATTAAATATTTGTAGAATTTCTTTATTCATATATATAAGTATCATTATTTATTGTTCCGGACAACAATCTAAGACAGAAAATTTTCAGAAATTTCTGAGATTTTGTGTTGTTTTGTGAATTTCAGAAATTCTGAAAATGGTGGGACAATCGAGTTTGAACAACTCTAAGAAATCAGAAGACAAGACTGAGAAATCCAAGGGAGTGGATTTCAAGAGGCATGAAGAAAAGCCTGAAAAATTCACGAGTGGATTTTAAAAGGTGGCAACAAAAAGCTATTGTTCTACTTGACAACCCTCAATCTTGCACATATTGTAAGAGAGGATGAACCTAAGACAGATGAGGATCCTATATCAAAGGAGATGTTTACTTATATTCGTAATTACATCCTTAATTGTTTGGATGATAATTTATATGACATATATTCGTCATATGACACCGCAAAGGAAGTATGGAATAATCTATATGAAGAAATATAAAATTGAGAACTGGAGAAATTCGACTTTCTTTGTCGCAATTACATCCTTAATTGTTTGGAGAATAATTTATCATATATTCGTTGTCGCAATTACATCCTTAATTCTGACTTTCTTTGTCGCAATTACATCCTTAATTGTTTGAAGAAATATAAAATTGAGAACTGGAGAAATTCTGACTTTCTTTGTCGCAATTACATCCTTAATTCTTTGTCGCAATTACATCCTTAATTGTTTGGAGAATAATTTCTCCAGTTCATTGAGAACTGGAGAAATTCTGACTTTCTTTGTCGCAATTACATCCTTAATTGTTTGGATGATAATTTATATGACATATATTCGTCATATGACACTGCAAAGGAAGTATGGAATAATCTTGAGAAGAAATATAAAATTGAAGATGCCGGTGCGAAGAAATTCGTAATTGGTAAATTTCAAGTATCTCATGGTGGATTCCAAAACTGTCATTAAGCAAGTAGAGGAAATCCAAGTCCTAATTCATGAATTGCATGCAAAAGGATGTTCTATCAATGAACACTTTCAAGTTGGTGCAATTATTGAGAAGTTACCTCCTTCATGGAAAGATTTTAAGATCTATTTAAAGCACAAAAGGAGGGAGATGACTATAGAGGACTTGATTCTGAGGCTTAGAGTTGAAGAAGATCATCGCAAGGGAGACAAAGTTGAAGTACCTACCTTTATTGCAAAAGCAAATGTGGTTGAAGGAGAGGCTTCAAAATCCAGATTTCATAAGAACAAAGCAAAGAAGTTTTCAGAAACACTCTAACAATTTTGCACCTAAAGGCAAGCCCTTTAAGAAAGTTAAAGGTAATTGTTGGGTATGTGGAAAACCTGGCCATAAGGCTCAAGAATGTCGTCACCGGAAAGATCAACTCTGCGCAAATTCTTCTCAAAAGAATCAGGCCAATGTCACAACTATTGAAGAAGATTTGGTTGTTTGTTATTTCAAAGTCAATATGATTGACAATGTTAAAGGTTGGTGGATTGACACAGGGGCAACTAGGCATATTTGTGGCGACAAGGCGCTTGTTTTCAACCTTTGAAGAAATTACTAATGATGAAAAACTCTACATGGGGAATTCATCTACTTCAACTGTCAAAGGAAAAGGAAAAGTCTTTGCTGAAATTTACTTACGGAAAAACTCTTACTTTGATTGATGTACTTTATGTTCCCGAATACGAAAGAACCTAGTCTCTGGTACTCTTCTTACTAAAAGGGGATTCAAACTAGTGTTCGAATCGATAAGTTTGTGCTATGTAAGGCTACGAGACTATATAGGACGAGGGTACTTAGTAGATGGTATGTTCAAACCGAATGTAATGGTTACTAATGCTATGAATAAAGTGAATGCTTCTATTTATATCGTGGATTCTTATGATATTTGGCATGCTAGATTAGGCCATGTAAACAAGTAGGTCTATCGGTAGAATGATTAATCTCGCTTTATTACCTAAATTTAATTTTGATGTGAAGCACAAATGCCAAACTTGCACTTTGAATCTAAGTTTGCTAGGAAATCTTTTAAAACTGTCCTAGGAAGGTCAAATGAATTGTTAGGATTAATACATAGTGACCTTTGTGACTATAAATCAACCCCTACAAGAGGAGGAAAAAATTACTACATCACTTTTATAGATGATTGTAGTAAATATTGCTATGTCTATTTGATTAAAACTAAAGATGAAGCTTTTGATATGTTTAAGACATATAGAGTGAAGTTGAAAATCAATTAGATAAAAGAATTAAAGCAATAAGAACGGATAGAGGTGGAGAATATGAATCCTCCGAATTTGCTGAATTTTGTAGTAGTCATGGAATTATACATCAAACTACGGCACCATACACACCTCAACGTAATGGTGTAGCGGAGAGGAAAAACAGAACTTTTAAAGACATGATAAATTCTATGCTAAATAGTTCTCGACTTCCACATAACATGTGGGGTGAGGCACTACTTACACAAATTATATCCTAAATAGAATCCCAATTAAGAAGACAAATAAGTCTCCTTATGAATTGTGGAAAGGACTAATTCCTACTTTTAAAATTTTAAAAGTGTGGGGTTGTTTAGCAAAGGTACAAGTTCCTATCACCAAGAGAACAAAATTGGGGCCTAAAACTATAGATTGTGTATTTATTGGGTTTGCTAACAATAGTGCTTTGCATATAGATTTTTGGTAATAAATTCGAGATTAATGATATCCATGTTAATACAATTATAGAATCTGCATGGATGTGCAATTCTTTGAAGGAATTTTTCCTTATAAAGAACAAAAATCAAGTTCATCAAACAAGAGAATTCGAGATGAACCATCCACTTCTAATGTTCCAACATTAGATGAAGAACCAAGAAGGGGGAAAAGATCTAGAGTTCAAAAGAGTTTTGGGCAGATTTTATAAGTTTCTTGACCGAAACCGAACCACAAACATATAAAGAAGCTATGACTTCTACTTGAGGCTATTTTATGGAAAGAAGCCATAAATAGTGAAATAGAATCCATTTTAATTAACCACACATGGGAATTGGTTGATTTACCTCCCGGGATTAAACCGATAGGTTATAAATGGATTTTTAAACGAAAATTGAAAGCCGATGGATCAATTGATAAATATAAAGCTCGTTTAGTAGCTAAAGGTTTTCGACAAAAGAAGGGTTGGATTATTTTGATACATATTCTCCAGTTTCTAGAATTACATCTATTCGGATGTTAATTTCAATTGCTGCAATTTATAATATGGAAATACATCAAATGGATGTAAAAACAGCATTTTTAAATGGAGAATTAGATGAAGAGATATATATGGAACAACCCGAAGGATTTGTGGTCCAATGTCAAGAAAATAAAGTCTGCAAATTGGTTAGGTCTTTATATGGACTTAAACAAGCACCAAAACAATGGCATGAGAAATTTGACCATACTATGCTTGCAAATGGATTTAAAATTAATGAATGTGACAAATGTGTCTACATCAAAGAATTGAAAAATTCTTGTGTCATAGTATGTCTCTATGTTGATGATATGTTGACAATTGGGACTAATAAGGATATAATCATTTCAACTAAGAAGATGTTGAATTCTAATTTTGACATGAAAGACTTAGGTCTAGCAGATGTCATTTTGGGTATTCAAATCAAACGAAATGATAATGGATATATCCTTACTCAATCACATTATGTAGAAAAAATATTGAAGAGGTTTAATCAATTTAATTGTAAACTGTTCCTACCCCATTTGAGCCAAATTGCAAACTTAAGAAAAATACCGATAGTGCAATTTCTCAATTAGAGTATTCCCAAATAATTGGAAGTTTGATGTATTTGATGAACTCTACAAGACCTGGACATTGCTTATGCAAGGAATGAGACTTAGTAGATATACAAGCAATCCAAATAATGATCATTGGGAAGCATTGATACGAATACTAAGGTATTTAAAACATACTTTAGAATATGGATTGCATTATACAAAATATCCACCTACTTGAAGGGTATAGTGATGCCAATTGGATTTACGATAATACTTGAAACAAAGTCAACCAAAGGATATATTTTTACATTGGGAGGAGCTGCGATTTCCTCGAAATCAACTAAGCAAACGTGTATAGCACGTTCGACAATGGAATCGAATTTGTAGCCTTAGATAAAGTCTGCTGAGGAAGCGAAATGGCTAAGAAACTTTCTAGAAGATATTCCATTCGCCAAAACCGAAGTGCAAGAATATGTATACATTGTGATTGTATGGCAAAAGACAAGCTAATGCTAAGAATAATGTATACAATGGTAAGTCAAGACATATAAGGCGCCGACATAATACTATAAGACAATTACTTTCAAGTGGAGTAATTAGTATAGATTATGTAAAGTCAAAGGAGAATATTGCGAGATCCTATGACAAAGGGCTTACCAAGAAATCAAGTTGTATTGTTATCGAGGGGAATGGGTTTAAAGCCTATAAATGAGTTAAGTCTGGTGGAAACCTAACCTAGGTGATTGGAGATCCCATGTACTAGGTTCAATAGGCAAACTGGTTAGATGAAACTCGCGAGAAGAACACATATTCGTTCATTCCTAAGATAAAAAGTGTTCAGAAGAAGTTCAAGGATATGTTAAACATTTAATGACAAATAAAATTGTCACCTATATGATAGTAAATGTGGGTCGCATTTATGAGAACGAGACAGGCTAAATTCTCTAAATCTATCATGAAACCAGGATATGTCCAGGACCAAAATGGACAAAAACGTATAAACTGAATTTTGATAATCGTGTCATGCGTAATACATATTGTCTTGGTTTACTACAAAACGTGAACAGTTCAAGATCCTCCATATCCACTTTAATCACTAAGTAAATCCAATATGTTTTACTATGGTAAGTTCAAGTCTTTCAGATACTTTTCCTGACAACATGACATGAGACTTCTCTCTCTTTTGTGCATTATAATTTTGTTATAATTTTTTTAGAAACCAAATTTGAACAAAATGTGGGGTACTACGATATTTTCTATTCAAATGTGGGGTATTGTTGGAACTTGAAAAATGTTTCAAGTAAATTTTGAATAGAAAACATGTTTAGTCCCACATTGCTCACTTCAAAGAGTACAAACTCTTTATATACAAACATCTACTCTAAAGATTTGCTTTAGAGAAACCCAATGGATAGAGTCCAAATTGGCACCCATTGGGTAATAGGTGTAAATATATATATATATATATATAAATAAATATATATATATATATAATAATATTTAAAATCAAAGATAGGGCCTTGGGCCTTGGGGCCTTTGGGCTTTGGGCTTAGATTTGTTAAGCCTTGTAAAATCAAATAAAGTTTTATTTTATTTTTTTATTTTCGAAATTAATTATTGGTAGTTAATTTTTGTGAATGTATGTGATTGTTGTGAACAGTGTTTTATTTTATTTTTTATTTTCGAAATTAATTATTGGTAATTATTTTTTGTAAACAGTGTATCATGTTGTGAGCAGTGTGACTGTTAAATATGTTATTTTGAACAAATCACATTGGTTTGAACCAAAGGTGCCTCAAGTTCTATTTAAGTAGAACTAAAACACTGGAAAAACATAGAATTTTCGGATTTCGTTTTTTTCGAGAGAGAAGGAAAATCACGGTTTGCGACTTTTGAACTTGGTGATTTTTGGTTCGAAAGGGCATCCGGTTGTATCCTGGGGGCAGATCTTTGAAGAAAATTCAATCACCGAATTCAAGGAAATTTCTGTCTTAGGACATTGCTTCATGTACAAGCCTCCTAGGTTAGAAATTTATTTTGATTGATTCTCGTTATTAAATATTTGTAGAATTTCTTTATTCATATATATAAGTATCATTATTTATTGTTCGGACAACAATCTAAGACAGAAAATTTTCGAAATTTCGAGATTTTGTGTTGTTTTGTGAATTTCGAAATTAAAAATGGTGGGACAATCGAGTTTGAACAACTCTAAGAAATCGAAGACAAGACCGAGAAATCCAAGGGAGTGGATTTCAAGAGGCATGAAGAAAAGCTGAAAAATTCACAGAGTGGATTTTAAAAGGTGGCAACAAAAACTGCTGTTCTACTTGACAACCCTCAATCTTGCACATATTGTAAGAGAGGATGAACCTAAGACAGATGAGGATCCTATATCAAAGGAGACTGTTTACTTATATTCGTAATTACATCCTTAATTGTTTGGATGATAATTTATATGACATATATTCGTCATATGACACTGCAAAGGAAGTATGGAATAATCTATATGAAGAAATATAAAATTGAGAACTGGAGAAATTCTGACTTTCTTTGTCGCAATTACATCCTTAATTGTTTGGAGAATAATTTATCATATATTCGTTGTCGCAATTACATCCTTAATTCTGACTTTCTTTGTCGCAATTACATCCTTAATTGTTTGAAGAAATATAAAATTGAGAACTGGAGAAATTCTGACTTTCTTTGTCGCAATTACATCCTTAATTCTTTGTCGCAATTACATCCTTAATTGTTTGGAGAATAATTTCTCCAGTTCATTGAGAACTGGAGAAATTCTGACTTTCTTTGTCGCAATTACATCCTTAATTGTTTGGATGATAATTTATATGACATATATTCGTCATATGACACTGCAAAGGAAGTATGGAATAATCTTGAGAAGAAATATAAAATTGAAGATGCCGGTGCGAAGAAATTCGTAATTGGTAAATTTCTGAAGTATCTCATGGTGGATTCCAAAACTGTCATTAAGCAAGTAGAGGAAATCCAAGTCCTAATTCATGAATTGCATGCAGAAGGATGTTCTATCAATGAACACTTTCAAGTTGGTGCAATTATTGAGAAGTTACCTCCTTCATGGAAAGATTTTAAGATCTATTTAAAGCACAAAAGGAGGGAGATGACTATAGAGGACTTGATTCTGAGGCTTAGAGTTGAAGAAGATCATCGCAAGGGAGACAAAGTTGAAGTACCTACCTTTACTTGCAAAAAGCAAATGTGGTTGAAGGAGAGGCTTCAAAATCCAGATTTCATAAGAACAAAGCAAAGAAGTTTTCTGTGAAACACTCTAACAATTTTGCACCTAAAGGCAAGCCCTTTAAGAAAGTTAAAGGTAATTGTTGGGTATGTGGAAAACCTGGCCATAAGGCTCAAGAATGTCGTCACCGGAAAGATCAACTGTCGCAAATTCTTCTCAAAAGAATCGGGCCAATGTCACAACTATTGAAGAAGATTTGGTTGTCTTTGTTATTTCAAAGTCAATATGATTGACAATGTTAAAGGTTGGTGGATTGACACAGGGGCAACTAGGCATATTTGTGGCGACAAGGCGCTGTTTTCAACCTTTGAAGAAATTACTAATGATGAAAAACTCTACATGGGGAATTCATCTACTTCAACTGTCAAAGGAAAAGGAAAAGTGCTGCTGAAATTTACTTCTGGAAAAACTCTTACTTTGATTGATGTACTTTATGTTCCTGAAATACGAAAGAACCTAGTCTCTGGTACTCTTCTTACTAAAAGGGGATTCAAACTAGTGTTCGAATCTGATAAGTTTGTGCTATGTAAGGCTACAGACTATATAGGACGAGGGTACTTAGTAGATGGTATGTTCAAACTGAATGTAATGGTTACTAATGCTATGAATAAAGTGAATGCTTCTATTTATATCGTGGATTCTTATGATATTTGGCATGCTAGATTAGGCCATGTAAACAAGTAGGTCTATCGGTAGAATGATTAATCTCGGTTATTACCTAAATTTAATTTTGATGTGAAGCACAAATGCCAAACTTGCACTTTGAATCTAAGTTTGCTAGGAAATCTTTTAAAACTGTCCTAGGAAGGTCAAATGAATTGTTAGGATTAATACATAGTGACCTTTGTGACTATAAATCAACCCCTACAAGAGGAGGAAAAATTACTACATCACTTTTATAGATGATTGTAGTAAATATTGCTATGTCTATTTGATTAAAACTAAAGATGAAGCTTTTGATATGTTTAAGACATATAGAGTCAAGTTGAAAATCAATTAGATAAAAGAATTAAAGCAATAAGAACGGATAGAGGTGGAGAATATGAATCCTCTCCGAATTTGCTGAATTTTGTAGTAGTCATGGAATTATACATCAAACTACGGCACCATACACACCTCAACGTAATGGTGTAGCGGAGAGGAAAAACAGAACTTTTAAAGACATGATAAATTCTATGCTAAATAGTTCGGACTTCCACATAACATGTGGGGTGAGGCACTACTTACAAAGAAATTATATCCTAAATAGAATCCCAATTAAGAAGACAAATAAGTCTCCTTATGAATTGTGGAAAGGACTAATTCCTACTTTTAAAATTTTAAAAGTGTGGGGTTGTTTAGCAAAGGTACAAGTTCCTATCACCAAGAGAACAAAATTGGGGCCTAAAACTATAGATTGTGTATTTATTGGGTTTGCTAACAATAGTGCGCATATAGATTTTTGGTAATAAATTCGAGATTAATGATATCCATGTTAATACAATTATAGAATCATGGATGTGCAATTCTTTGAAGGAATTTTTCCTTATAAAGAACAAAAATCAAGTTCATCAAACAAGAGAATTCGAGATGAACCATCCACTTCTAATGTTCCAACATTAGATGAAGAACCAAGAAGGGGGAAAAGATCTAGAGTTCAAAAGAGTTTTGGGCCGATTTTATAAGTTTCTTGACCGAAACCGAACCACAAACATATAAAGAAGCTATGACTTCTACCGAGGCTATTTTATGGAAAGAAGCCATAAATAGTGAAATAGAATCCATTTTAATTAACCACACATGGGAATTGGTTGATTTACCTCCTGGATTAAACCGATAGGTTATAAATGGATTTTTAAACGAAAATTGAAAGCCGATGGATCAATTGATAAATATAAAGCTCGTTTAGTAGCTAAAGGTTTTCGACAAAAAGAAGGGTTGGATTATTTTGATACATATTCTCCAGCTTTCTAGAATTACATCTATTCGGATGTTAATTTCAATTGCTGCAATTTATAATATGGAAATACATCAAATGGATGTAAAAACAAGCATTTTTAAATGGAGAATTAGATGAAGAGATATATATGGAACAACCCGAAGGATTTGTGGTCCAATGTCAAGAAAATAAAGTCTCAAATTGGTTAGGTCTTTATATGGACTTAAACAAGCACCAAAACAATGGCATGAGAAATTTGACCATACTATGCTTGCAAATGGATTTAAAATTAATGAATGTGACAAATGTGTCTACATCAAAGAATTGAAAAATTCTTGTGTCATAGTATGTCTCTATGTTGATGATATGTTGACAATTGGGACTAATAAGGATATAATCATTTCAACTAAGAAGATGTTGAATTCTAATTTTGACATGAAAGACTTAGGTCTAGCAGATGTCATTTTGGGTATTCAAATCAAACGAAATGATAATGGATATATCCTTACTCAATCACATTATGTAGAAAAAATATTGAAGAGGTTTAATCAATTTAATTGTAAACCTGTTCCTACCCCATTTGAGCCAAATTGCAAACTTAAGAAAAATACTGATAGTGCAATTTCTCAATTAGAGTATTCCCAAATAATTGGAAGTTTGATGTATTTGATGAACTCTACAAGACCTGGACATTGCTTATGCAAAGGTGAATGACTTAGTAGATATACAAGCAATCCAAATAATGATCATTGGGAAGCATTGATACGAATACTAAGGTATTTAAAACATACTTTAGAATATGGATTGCATTATACAAAATATCCACCGGTACTTGAAGGGTATAGTGATGCCAATTGGATTTCGATAATATCGAAACAAAGTCAACCAAAGTGGATATATTTTTACATTGGGAGGAGCTCGCGATTTCCTGAAATCAACTAAGCAAACGTGTATAGCACGTTCGACAATGGAATCGAATTTGTAGCCTTAGATAAAGTCATTGAGGAAGCGAATGGCTAAGAAACTTTCTAGAAGATATTCCATTCGCCAAAACCAAGCCAAGAATATGTATACATTGTGATTGTATGGCAAAGACAAGCTAATGCTAAGAATAATGTATACAATGGTAAGTCAAGACATATAAAGCGCCACATAATACTATAAGACAATTACTTTCAAGTGGAGTAATTAGTATAGATTATGTAAAGTCAAAGGAGAATATTGCAGATCCTATGACAAAGGGCTTACCAAGAAATCAAGTTGTATTGTTATCGAGGGAATGGGTTTAAAGCCTATAAATGAGTTAAGTCTGGGTGGAAACCTAACCTAGGTGATTGGAGATCCCATGTACTAGGTTCAATAGGCAAACTGGTTAGATGAAACTCGTGAGAAGAACACATATTCGTTCATTCCTAAGATAAAAACTGTGTTCAGAAGAAGTTCAAGGATATGTTAAACATTTAATGACAAATAAAATTGTCACCTATATGATAGTAAATGTGGGTCGCATTTATGAGAACGAGACAAAGCTAAATTCTCTAAATCTATCATGAAACCAGGATATGTCCAGGACCAAAATGGACAAAAACGTATAAACCGAATTTTGATAATCGTGTCATGCGTAATACATATTGTCTTGGTTTACTACAAAACGTGAACAGCTCAAGATCCTCCATATCCACTCGCGTCACTAAGTAAATCCAATATGTTTTACTATGGTAAGTTCAAGTCTTTCGATACTTTTCCCGACAACATGACATGAGACTTCTCTCTTTTTGTGCATTATAATTTTGTTATAATTTTTTTAGAAACCAAATTTGAACAAATGTAAATGGGTACTATGATATTTTCTATTCAAATGTGGGGTATTGTTGGAACTTGAAAAATGTTTCAAGTAAATTTTGAATAGAAAACATGTTTAGTCCCACATTGCTCACTTCAAAGAGTACAAACTCTTTATATACAAACATCTACTCTAAAGATTTGCTTTAGAGAAACCCAATGGATAGAGTCCAAATTGGCACCCATTGGGTAATAGGTGTAAATATATATATATATATATATATAAATAAATATATATATATATATAATAATATTTAAAATCAAAGATAGGGCCTTGGGCCTTGGGGCCTTTGGGCTTTGGGCTTAGATTTGTTAAGCCTTGTAAAATCAAATAAAGTTTTATTTTATTTTTTTATTTTCGAAATTAATTATTGGTAGTTAATTTTTGTGAATGATGTGATTGTTGTGAACAGTGTTTTATTTTATTTTTTATTTTCGAAATTAATTATTGGTAATTATTTTTTGTAAACAGTGTGATCTTGTTGTGAGAACAGTGTGATCGTTAAATATGTTATTTTGAACAGTCACATTGGTTTGAACCAAAGGTGCCTCAAGTTCTATTTAAGTAGAACTAAAACACTGGAAAAACATAGAATTTTCTGGATTTCGTTTTTTATCGAGAGAGAAGGAAAATCACGGTTTGCGAGACTTTTGAACTTGGTGATTTTTGGTTCGAAAGGGCATCCGGTTGTATCCTCGGGGGCGAGATCTTTGAAGAAAATTCAATCACCGAATTCAAGGAAATTTCTGCCTTAGGACATTGCTTCGTGCAAGCCTCCCGGTTAGAAATTTATTTTGATTGATTCTGTTATTAAATATTTGTAGAATTTCTTTATTCATATATATAAGTATCATTATTTATTGTTCCGGACAACAAATGTATGAACCCACAAATGTCATGCAATTACTTTTCTTTAATTTCTTATTTAACATTGGTCAGCTTTTTGGATAAGACTTTAAACTTTTTTTATTGATTGGATGGGCTATTATTTTTTTGGTTGGGGTGAAAACACAAATACACAAAGTTTGTCATGGGCTCTTATAAGCATTTTTTAATTTTTCTTGTGGGTGGCACATGGGCACATAGGAGGTTCATGTAAACTTGCCTTGGGCTTGGGTCCGCCAGTGATTGTAACATCATGGATCATAATTTCTTCCTGGCTTCCTACTGTGGTAGGCTTTTGGTGATGGCTTTAGTGTTGATAGCATGTTGTAATTGCGGGAAATCATGTGCTGTCTGTTCACTGCAAATCCAAAGAAGATGACTTAATCGCTCGCTCTCTCTCTTACAAGCAACAATTCGACTGGACCTTCAAAACAACTGTTTTCGGAAGCACCTTGTTTAGGTGCTATATGTCCTGGAGGGACTCCAACGGCAAACTGTACGAAGGTAGCTTTAATGTTTTCGATGACAAAGAAGGACCATGTGGTCCTCTGAATCACTGTATTCTTGAGTATGCTGCAGATAATCATTATGTAATGCGACTCCGAATTAGGTAAAAAAGGAGAAGTTTGGGTTTGGAAGTAGACATCTAGAGAGAGTTTTGGAGAAATCTTAACAATTAATATTCATAATTAAGTTGTATTACATGTCTTATTTTTTTATCCATGTATTACATATATCTTATTAAAAAAGTTGTATTGCATATTTATCTAATTTCTCTCCTCAATTGTTAAGTCTCTCATATCAATAGATCTAGGTCTATTATCCCTTTGAGTAAGCAATCTGGTACTCTCTTTTTAACACTATTTTATGTCTTCCCTTGATGAGGCCTTTCCAGAAATCAACTATCTATATTTCTTTAATTTATTTTTTGTGTGATGATTATGGGTTTTTTTTTTTATTTGGGGGCATCTGCGAATTCTATGTTCTCGCATAAATCGCATAAATGAAGGAGATACAAGATCAGGGCTCCTTGCGACGAGATCTTCGGTTGCTGGCATTTCGACAATGACGCAAAAGTGTGTATTTCTTTCAGATTTTTATTGATCTATTTGCTCTTCTTGTTTTTGTTTATGAATTATTGGATTTAAATTAAAATTGAAGTTCTTTTTTTTATTTTAATTTTCTAAAAGGCTTTGATATCATCTATGCATTAAGTAAATTGTTGTTATTGCATATCAATTAGAGAAGGAGATACAAGATCAGGGCTCCTTCCTCCTTTAACTGAGTTAGGATACATAAAAGTTTCACTGCTTGTTGGGTATTACTAATACAACCTGTAGGCTTCCGGTACTAATTTATGTGCAATAGTTTACCTTTTGGTGCTATGTGTTGTCACCCCCATTTTATTCGTCCCTGAAGGAAACGAGAAAGATAGCATGCACTGTACTTTTTAACGCATCAGCTATATTATATCTTTTCAATATGCATTGAATTATTCTACTCTCCCATTCAAATTTTTTATGCACTTGTTTTTTTTTTTTTTTTATCAGAATTATGCACCTATTTTTTTTTTTTTTTATTTGGGAGATACACATATTGTTTCCCTTTATTGTTAATGATAAAAAAGAAATAAAAAAGTAACTTCTAATTAAACCAGAAAACTAAACATTTACAGTACATAATATGGTGAGATTGTTTTTGTTTTTTCTCCAATAAAGGACGCCTACATTGCTAACAGTTGCACAACAAATGTTTAAAGATTTTTTTGTCTACATTTGGTTTGGTGTTGTCAATTCTGTGATTTTGATTAGCTGAAGACATGGTCAAAATAATTAGAGGCAGGCTATGTACACCCCAGTCAACACTCAGGGCACCTCATTTTTTTTAATTATATGTGTAATGACTCATATGCCCTCCAACCTAAATCTACAACAAAAACCCAAAAAAATCAGAATTACCAAGGCACCCCACCCCATTTTTGAGCTTGGTTAATCCCGTTCAATCCCTATACCTCAGTCCCATCGACGATCGGTCACGACGTTATTAGCCGAAAGAGTTTATACAAGGTCGGTATCCTCATCCATTGTTCGCTTTTGAGTGTTTGAATCTTGCGTTTGGTGTGTTTTGGTGTTGACAATGGTGGTGTTTGATGATTCTCGTTTACTTAGGGTTTGGAGCAAATCGTTTGGTGTTTCAGTGTACAATGGATGAACAAAACCCAAGTGAGGATGAATCGAGGCAGTTGGAGGTGAGTTTTAAAGTTTTTTTTAGGTCTAGGGTTTCCCAATATGCAAATGTACCACATACACGATTGTTTCGGCCATACAGGATCGAGATATCTGTATATATATCGGTGACACACAACCGATACTTAAACATAATTCTCGGTAGTAGATAACCGAACATTTTATGTAAAGGGTTACTGGTGGACTCGGTGGTCATGTGCCGAGATATCTTGAATTGTTTGCAACTATATTTATATTATTATATGTACATGCTTTTTTTGTAGTAGGAGGGAAAAAGTATACATCATCATCAACAACATTTTCCTGTGGGGAAAATGATACAAATTTCTTGTGGGGGGAATAAATGGATGAGGATGAAAACCCATCCTCACATGGGGATAGGAATGTGGATGAAGACCTCATGTCCCTCCCGCCCGCATGCATCCATCACACTAGAAATGTTTTGGCGTTGGATATATTGAGATTAATTTTGTACCAGGTGGTCACGCGTCGAATATGCCAAATATATATCCCGTTGATATATATTGGATCCTACAATGGATTTGTAGTAGCAGTAAAGACGGGGTCGAACCACAAGAACCAAATTATTCCTTTAGAAGGTGCGAAAAGGGAAAATCGGGAGTTTTAAGAGTGAACTAGATTAAGTGAAAACAATAAAGTTAGCAAGCAAGAATAATCAAGTAGAGAAGTAGAGAATTCAGTAAGAAAAGTGATCCAAACCATCAACTTCACACAACTATCCTATGACAAATACACTGATCATTGACCTAAACAAAGATAGATTGAATGTCGCGATCTAGTGTAGCTATAGAATCCTATAAGATGTGAATTCCTCGTTCTCCTATTACCGATAGAGTAAGACCTCTAACTATTACCTAGTCAATTCACATAACCCTAGGCACGTACCTTGGGTTCAACATGATAACCGCTCTAATTCATGATTCATGAGAACACTACACCTAGATAACCGGTACAACAAGCGTGTCCGATTTAACCTATGTTTCTAAGATACATGGTCTAAAACTCTGTGAGGGGATTAACGCAACCAGAGCGACCACTTGCCACAAATACGAGTCTTTTGCACGATTACGTGTGCATTCGACTCGATGGCGATAGGTCTCAAACTACAACTAATGCAAGGGCCCTTCACATTAATCAAGTAATCGACCATAATAGTAAGAACAATACCAAAGAAACTAGAAAACAACAATCAATCAGTGGAATTGAAGAATAAATAGATCTTACAGAGATTAGAAAGTCATAGAATAGCCGCGATCGATCTTCGGCTTGAATCTCCGAAGGATTAGCCGGACATAATTGAAGTAATACACCACGTTCTTTTTATTGAAGAAAGACAAAAAACACGAAAACCCTAAAATAATATGTTTGTCGCCTCCGTATGTTCTTCTCCGAACAAAGGATGCCTCTACCAATCTCTCAACCCCAATTTATAGATGTATCTTTGTAACGGTTGGAGTGATTTATGCCCATTTGAATGTTTTTATGATTAATGGCATGATTTGTGCATCGGGATTGATTTGGGCATTTTGTGCAGGTTCAAGCCACTTGTCATACTCTGATTGGTCAAAAATTGTGCTCTGCTAATGTGTCGGAAGCTCATTGGTTGAGGAAGGTGTTGGTGACGTGCTGGTGCGACACATGGTGCATGATTAGTGGAAACGGCTGATTGGCATGATTTGTGGTGCATGATTGGCAGAAACGGCTGATTGGCGTGATTTGTGGCACATGATTGGTGGAAACGGCCGATTGGTGTGATTTGTAGCGCATGATTGTTGGAAAAGGCCTGTAAGACGCAGCTTGATCAATAAAATCATAATACGTGGCAGAATTAAATACTCTATTACGAGAAAACCCCGGCATCCAATTACTGCAAGTAAATACTCTATTTTGAGTATTTTTCTGCCTCGAATTCAACCGTGACCTCATATCCACCTAAAAGTGAGAGATGAGTATAAATTTAGTGGTATTTTGGAGACTTTAACATAAAAACATAAATAAACAAATGGTAAATAATGCATATTAAACGACTTATCAAATACCCCCAAACTTAGAACTTTGCACATCTCGAGTAAATAAGTAGATGATACACAATCCTAAAATGCAAACTAAGACTCCTAATATTACAATGACTCAATACTAACCTAGCATGATGAAAGACATGCTTAACTAATCCTATGCCCGATTCCAAGTTAAATGGAGTTATCTTTAGTTTATATCGCCACTAAATCAACTACCTTTTCAATGAAACCTGGAGTTATGATTTGTTTAGCATTGGAGTCCGGATATTTATAGAAATCACACGTTTTAGAAACTAGATCCCGCCTTAACCAAGACCATCAACTACTCAAAGGTTTTCTAGATCAATTCACGAAAGTGCACAAGAATGATCTCTTCATGATAGCGCATCAACGCTTTTAAGTGTACCATAGGTGAAAAATGCAACCAAACTCTCCACTAGTGTGGATCTAACACCAATGAGGGTCAATAAGACTTTCATGGGTTGTGGCTTGGCCGGGGTGGGGTACAAAGGAAAAGATATAAGGGAATTCGAAGCATTGGAAAACTGAAAACTTAGACTCTCAAAAGATAAGTTATAAGAGAACATGAAGGATTACAAATGAACTTAACTGATTTTTCTTTGAATTATGTGCAATCCTCACCTTTTTCCAACCACCCGACTCCCTGCTCCATTTCCTGCGAATACCATTTTAGGTGGGACTGCGTATTCATGACTTAATTTTTTTTTTATCATGAATAATTTTCCCTTATTTTGGGAATATAAAAAACGCTTCAATCTCATTTTTTAGTTCACGTATCTTTTTAAAGATTTCAAGTCTAAGCCAAGCTTCCAATTGGGTAAGGATAGTATAAGGCTAAGGGTGTGGGTTTTATGTTAGGTTGAAAGAAGTTAAAGTTTGGTTTGCTCGAGGGGGTTAACTAGAGTAATCACATTAGGTAGGCTAGAGGCTAAGGGTTATATCAAAGATGGCAATCACTCCCTCAATGGTGGTTCGATCATAAGAAATACGCCTCAAGTAGGTGTCACCCTCGTTCTAGTACCCTTGAAATCAAACTTGGCAAAAGTTTGACCATCTACCTTCTTTGGTATATAGTACAAGGCCCAAACAAAGGACTAGCTTCCTATTATGTGATCTCAACAACACCGGACATCGTACCAAAGGGAAGATGTCTCCAAAACCTAAAAAAATCAAGTCTCGAAAGTGGCTTATGCAACTCATCCATAACCAAAGGCATTTAACAAGATTTTACGCAGCTCTAAATGTCCTAAGCTAAATGATCCTAAATGCATCTAACATATGCAACATAAACAACATTTAACAGCATGATCCTAGATAACATACTATATGAGATGTCACGAAATGCATGAAGATAAAAAATAATAAGAATGTGACAAGAAAAAGAGAAACACAACCGTACATACCATCCCATGGAATACGCAATACTAGAAAAAAAATATAACTATTACACCTGATGACTTGCGCAAATTCCATACCAACCAACTGAAAGTAGTCCACAATCCCTAAAATCACCCCCAAACTTATTCCAAACCTTGTCCTCAAGGTTTTTAAAATAAGCGGGAAGGTGACAATCTATAAAGAAATAGAATGACATGATACAAATGCAAAATGTTTAAGTCTCCAATCAAAAGAACCTGATACTCTGAGCGTCCACTCATGAAAGAACAACACTGTGACGACTCAAACCTGCAAGAGAAGCGACAAGTCAGGGGAAAACAAAGGGACTCGAATAAAGAGAGCTAAGAAACAACTCAATAAAGCAAAAGAAATGAGAATTTGGGCTGCCTCCCAATAGCGCCTTTGGTTAACGTCGTTGGCTCGACTTAATCCGACTTCACCTCAACGTTGGCTGAGTTGGTCTGCAACAAGGTTCTCTGCACCACTTTTATCTTTAATGGTGATGTCAAACTCCTGGAGCAGGAATATCCATCTGATGAGACGAGGCTTCGCATCCTTCTTCGCCATAAGATATTTCAATGTTGCGTGATCTGAATAAACAATCACTTTTGTGGCAAGTAGGTACGACCGAAATTTCTCGAGTGTGAAAATAATGGCTAAAAGCTCTTTCTTGGTCGTAGTGTAGTTATCCTGTGCGTCATCCAGAGTTTGGGAAACATAGTAGATGACATGAGAAGCTTTCCCAACGCGCTGCCCAAACACAACACCAACAACATGGTTGCTGGCATCGCACATAATCTCGAAAGGAAGCTTCCAATTGGGAGCCTGAATTACCGGAGTAGAGGTGAGGGAAGACTTGAGTGCTTCAAAAGCACTCATGCATGCTTTTATCAAATGCAAAACGCACGTCTTTATTGGTGGGGTACGGTAGCTTACGAATGACGTCGACCTTAGCTGGATCGACTTCCACCCCCTTAGAAGAAACAATGTGTCCTAGAATCAAGCCCTAATCGACCATGAAGTGATATTTCTCGTAATTCAGGACGAGATTCTTCTCGACACATCTACTGAGTACCTTTATCAGATTGCTTAGACATTCATCGAATGAATCACCATAAACAGTGAAATCGTCCATGAATACCTTAATGAAATGCTCGAAAAAATCTAAGAAGATACTGATCATGCACCTTTGAAAAGTGGCTGGTGCATTGCATAACCCGAAGGGCATGCGTCGGTAGGCAAAAGTGCCAAATGGACATGTGAATGTTGTCTTTTCCTGGTCCTCGGGAGCCACAGGCACCTGGTGGAATCCTGAGTAACCATCAAGACAACAGTAGTGTGACTGCTAGCCAATCTCTCAAGCATTTGATCAATAAAGGGCAGAGGGAAGTGGTTCGTACGTGTAGAAGCGTTAAGCTTCCTGTAATCAATGCATACCCGCCATCCATTTTGGATACGGGTTAGGACTAGCTCTCCCTGAGAGTTGGTGACAACAGTGACGCCTGTTTTCTTAGGTACTACTTGCACCGGGCTTAACCATTTACTGTCAGAGATAGGGTATGTCATGCCGACGTCAAGGAGTTTTAGGATCTCCTTTTTCATGACGTCCATCATTGGCGGATTGAGCCTCCTCTGGGCTTCTCTCGAAGGTTTGGCCCCTTCCTCCATATGTATATGATGCATGCATGTGGAGGGGCTTAGACCCTTGATATCTGCGATGGTCCACCCAATTGCTTCCTTAAATTCCCAGAGAATTCGGATGAGTTTCTCTTCCTCTAATGAAGATAACTTGGCCGAGATAATTACTGGGAGTGTGTCGTTAATTATTGGGAGTGTGTCGTTCTCGCCCAAGAACATATACTTAAAGTGCTCAGGAAGTGGTTTAAGCTCTAATGTAGGTGCTTTAACCAAAGAGGGTAGAATAGTAGAGTTAGTGTGTTGCAACTCCATACAGGAAGAAGTGCGGGACGTGAGTTGGACGGAATCCAACTCATGAAAAATCTCTGTATTGAGGATGGAGATACCCTCATCTAAAGAAGTGGTGTTAAGATGATGTTTTAACACCACGCGCAACTCATCGGACTCCTTCGTAACAGATGCAACATCAACGAGTGAGTCCACAGAATCCAGATAACAAACAATTGAGGAGACATCACTAGGGAATCAAATGGCGTCATATATGTTAAATTTGATTACCTCACCATCAAATTCCATAGTCAAAGAGCCATCATGAATGTCAATTTTTGCTCTCGTCGTTTTAAGAAATGGCCTCCACAACAACACCGAAAATGAATGCGGGAACGATTCCTCTCTCATGTCTATGACATAGAAGTTAGCAAGAAACACAAGCTCGTTTACATGGACCAAGACATCCTTAAGAACACCCTCTGGTCTCACTACCGAACGGTCAGCCAATTGTATGATGATACCAGTCTCGTGGAGTGGGCCTGCCTTTATATTCTCGTAGATAGACAAAGGAATAACATTAATTGAAGCGCCCAGGTCACACATGGCCTTCTCTATGCTCACGTTCCCAATTATGCAAGGCACCAAGAACATCCCGAGGTCTTTACATTTGGGAGGCAACTTTTTCTGGTGGATAGCAATGACAAATTCCCCCATTTGGACTTTCTCATTGCCTTTAAGCTTTCTTTTGTTAGTGCACGAGTACTTTAAGGAATTTCGCATAACTTGGTACTTGCTTGAAAACATCCAAAAACGGAATATTGATTTCCACTTTTCGGAAGGTTTTAAGATTTCCTTCTCTTCCTCATTTTTCTTATTCAAGATTAAGCGTTGAGGAAAGGAGGTCTCACAAAGAAGGAATGTGGTACTTCTTTTTCAAGCTTTTCCATTTGCTTAGAACGAAACAGAAGTACTTCAAGCTCATGTTCTTCCTTATTAGCTTTTGAGGTCTGACTCCTGGGTTGAGGCTCTTCTAACTCTCTTTCATTCCTAAAAGTAATCGCACTAACGTTAGCATTTGGGTTGGGATGCGGTTGCGAGGGCAACCGTCTAGGGTCGTTCTGTCTTGCCAATTGTTGTGCCATTTGACTCAATTAAGTCTCAAGATGTTTAATCTGGCGATCAGTGTCCTGCTTTTGACGATCTATCTCTTCTTTATGCTGAGCAAAGAGATTTTTCATCAAATCCTCGAGAGAAGAGGTGTTAGAAGATTCTGGCAATGGATGCCCCCTCGGCACGAAACTCTGGTAATTTTTGTTGTGTGGGTTGTAGCTGAGGTTTGGGTAGTTCTATGTGTCCTAATTGTACGTGTTACCATATGGACCCCTAGTGTTTCCATGGAACTGATTACTCAAAGCATTAACCTGTGGCAAGTTCTCGAAGAGTGGAGGACACACATCCGTAGTATGCTCGATGTAGCGAAATGCCGCAAGCCTTAACATGCTGCGACGACTGGTGGGTAATAAGACGTTCCACCAAGTTCATCAGTTTCTCAATGGAAAAGTTAGAACTTCCTCCATTAGAACTACTCTGATTGGACTTGCCCCGCTTTGCCCCGTAATGTCGAGATTGATTGGCCATAATCTCGTAAAGCTCCATCATCTGATAAGCTGTTCTATTCATGATGTGACCCCCACACACATTATCAACATTTCTTCGTTCCTCATAAGTCAAACCATCATAGTAGTAACGGGAAATGCTAATGTCGGTCTGGTTATGTTGGGGGCAACTAGCGAGTAATCGCTGGTAGCGCTCCCAATACTGGTAGAGGGGCTCATCATCATCCATAGAAATGCTAACAATCTGCCAAATAATTTGTGAAGCTCATGAACTGGAGAAGTTGTGATCTGTGAAGATAGACACCATATCAGTCCAAGTGTGGATAGATCCGGGAGGGAGATAGTAAAGCCAATCCTTGGCTTTATCCTTAAGAATAAAAGGAAAAGCTCTAAGTATGACAGTTTCCTTGTTGGCATTCGAAGGTTTCAACGAATCGCAGTTCTGTTGAAACTCCTTTATGAAGGATATGGGGTCTTCACCAGGTTTTCCATAGAAGGTCGACAAAATGTTAATGAAACTAGACCGCAACTCGAAGGCCCCCGTATCCAGAGGATAGGTAATGCACAACGGATGTTGCGCAAGAAGGTGTTGCACATTTAGAGAGGCTTCCCCAAATGTGAGGGGACGATCTGCTCGTGCATCAGGAACTACGGCAGGTGTATGAGCAAGACGATAGGCACCTCAAGGTGGGTCGGGTAAAGGTGGATTATTGCCATGAGGGTGATCAGCAAGTGGACGATCATCGCGAAGATAATCATTAGGGGGTGGATCTCTATTATCCATTACTGGAAAAGGATTAGACGAGCTCAAGGCTTGTTGACTTCTAGACTCTCATTCAAGGTGCTTGCGAGTTTGCTTGATCTCCGGATCGAAAGGAAGAAATGGTCCTGCGAGATTAGACCGAGTCGAACTTCGGTGCATAAAAAAAATAAATAAATAAAATCCTAAAGGAAAGGGACTTGGTCCCCGGCAACGGTGCCAAAATTTGGTCACGCGTCGAACGTGCCAAATATATATCTCGTTGATATATACTGGATCCTACAATGGATTTGTAGTAGCGGTAAAGACGGGGTCGAACCACAAGAACCAAGTTATTCCTTTAGGAGGTGCGAAAAGGGAAAATCGGGAGTTTTAAGAGTGAACTAGATTAAGAGAAAACAATAAAGTTAGCAAGCAAGAATAATCAAGTAGAGAAGTAGAGAATTCAGTAAGAAAAGTGATCCAAACCATCAACTTCACACAACTATCATATGACAAATACACTGATCATTGACCTAAACAAAGATAGATTGAATGTCGCGATCTAGTGTAGCTATAGAATTCCGTAATAGATTGAATGTCGCGATCTATTGTAGCTATGGAATCCCGTAAGACGTGAATTCCTCGTTCTCCAATTATCGATAGTTAGGGTAAGACCTCTAACTATTACACTAGTCAATTCACATAACCCTAGGCACGTACCTTGGGTTCAACATGATTACTGCTCTAATTCATAATTCATGAGAATACTACACCTAGATAACCAGTACAACAAGCGTGTCCGATTCAACCTATGTTTCTAAGATACATGGTCTAAAACTCAGTGAGGGGATTAACGCAATCAGAGCGACCACTTGCCACAAATATGAGTCTTTTGCACGATTACGTATGCATTCGACTCGATGGCGATAGGTCTCAAACTACAACTAATGCGAGGGCCCTTCACATCAATCAAGTAATCGACCATAATAGTAAGAACAATACCAAAGAAACTAGAAAAACAACAATCAATCAGTGAAATTAAAGAATAAATATATCTTACAGCGATTAGAAAGTCATAAAATAGCTGCAATCGGTCTCCGGCTTGAATCCTCGAAGGATTAGCTGGACATAATTGAAGTAATACACCATATTCTTTTTTATTGAAGAAAGACAAAAAACACAAAAACCCTAAAATAATATGTTTGTCGCCTCCGTATATTCTTCTCCGAACAAAGGATGCTTCTACCAATCTCTCAACCCCAATTTATAGATGTATCTTTGTAATGGTTGGAGTGATTTATGCCATTTTGAATGTTTTTATGATTAATGTCATGATTTGTGCATCGGGATTAATTTGGGCATTTTGTGTAGGTTCAAGACACTTGTCATGCTCTGATTGGTCAAAAATTGTGCTCTGCTGATGTGTCGGAAGCTCATTGGTTGAGGAAGGTGTTGGTGACGTGCTGGCGCGACACGTGGTGCGTGATTGTTGGAAACGGCTGATTGGCATGATTTTGTGGTGCATGATTGGTGGAAACGGCTGATTGGCGTGATTTGTGGCACATGATTAGTGGAAACGGCTGATTGGCGTGATTTGTGGCACATGATTAGTGGAAACGGCTGATTGGCATGATTTGTAGTGCGTGATTGGTGGAAAAGGCCCGTGAGACGCAGCTTGACCAATAAAATCATAACACGTGGCATAATTAAATACTCAATTACGAGAAAACCCCGGCATCCAATTACTGCAAGTAAATACTCTATTTTGAGTATTTTTCTGCCCCGAATTCAACCGTGACCTCAGATTCACCTAAAAGTGAAAAATGAGTATAAATTTAGTGGTATTTTGGAGACTTTGACATAAAAACACACATAAATAAATGGTAAATAATGCATATTAAACGACTTATCACCAGGTACTTAGGATAAACGCCATTTTCCTTCACATAAATGAAATGTACCTTTCCATGGGTGCAATCCACATCGTGCATTGGAGATGAGTTGCATCCTGCATCATTGTAAATTCATCTTCTGACTATTTGTTTTGGAAAGATCATTATTATTCTGTGTGATGCCATTACTGTTGGTTTTATTATTTTTGTGGTTACCAGCCAGTTTTTGGAAACAAATCACAAACGGATTCTCATTCAATTGATATTAATTAATATTCATCCAAACTAGACATAATCCATTGCACTGCCTATAAGTATAAGAAGCTAACAAGATGGGGTGGAATGAGAAGTGGCTCAAAAAAGTTGTACCATCATATATCATCATTTCTTCATGGCTTCCTACTTTGGTAGGCTTTTGGTGATGGCTTTAGTGTTAGTAACAGGTTGTAATTGCGGGAGCTTTGTCGACGCCGCTTATGAAGTTGACAACTTATTTCAGGTGAATGCAACCGTCCGTGTGAGGAGTGAGATCAATGGAAATCATGTACTGATTGTTCACTGCAAATCTAAAGATGATGACTTAAGCGCTCGGTATCTCTCTTACAAGCAACAATTTGACTGGACCTTCAAAACAATTCTTTTTGGAAACACCTTGTTTTGGTGCTATATGTCTTGGAGGGACTCCAACGGTAAACTGTACGAAGGCAGCTTTGATGTCTACGACAACGAAGAAATACCATGTGGTCCTCTGAATCACTGTGTTCTTGAGTATGTTGCAGATAATCATCATGTAATTCTGAATAACGACTCTGAATTAGGGAAGAAAGGAGAAGTTTGGGTTTGGAAGTAAAGATTTAGAGATCTAGAGAGATATATGGAGAGATCTTACTAATATGAATAATTAAGTTGATTTTTTTTCAGATAAGTTGTATCACATGTATATATATGCCCGATCACGTTAATGAATAAAATTTCTCTCTTTAGACATTCTATAATTTATGGGAGGTCTTGCAGAATTAGTTAATGTGACACTAGTTATCGTAGAAGTTGTATTTGATATTGCATGATATTTGCTACACACTTCTCAAATAATATAGGAAAATACTTTTGTAACCCATAATAGACATGCATGGAATGACACGCCCTCATTTTGATGTGTATTGATGGTAGTCATTTTTGCGTGTCTTTTCCGGGTTACTTATCAATAACAGAGAAAACTACTCTAGAAAGAAATTAAGAATTTGTTAGAAAAAAAAAAAAAAAAAAAATGGTGCATGTTACAAGTTTTTCTCCTATGGCACAAGTCATCAGACTCATAAACAAGGGACAGGCACATAGAACCAAATGAAAACACAGTCAACATGAACGCAGGCAGGCTCCCGTTGTTCAAGGAGTTCTTTTCATCATCATATTCTAAAAACAATGGCACATACGGCAGTGGTAATTATTTAATTTCTCTGTTGATCTTCTGTTCTTTTGATGAAACAAAAAAAAAAGCCTCTGAAATAATTTAGCATCACAATTAATACATATGTTAATTTTTGGGCAAAACCCATCTTTTAGTCCCTGAACTTTCAGATATTTCTGCTTTTGGTCCCTCAACTTTGAAAACAACACATTTGGTCCCTCAAGTTTTAAATTGGTGAACATTTGGTCCTTCCGTTAGTTGGTCCGTTTTAATTGATGACGTGGCGAACCAAACTTGCCATGTGGGCAAGTGGACCGGCCACGTGGCGCTACGTGGCCAGTTGTGACAAAAACCGGCGGTTCATTGAACCGGAACCGGTTTTTCTAAACCAACAGCCCTAAAATCCCCATTTGCCACTCTCTCCCTCACCTTTCATCTCTTCTTCATCGATCAAACACACATTTCAGCCCTAAAAGCCCCATCTGCCACTCTCTTGTTCGGTGATCGACCCTCTCCCTCCCGAAACTGTCGATCGTCATCTCCTCACTCTCGTCGTCGCTCATCTCTCGCTCTCCTCCCGGGCTATCGTCCCTCATCTCCTCAACTCGGCCGTGTGTTCGTGATCGACCCTCTCCGTCCCGAAACCGTCGATCGTCATCTCCTCACTCTCGTCGTCGCTCATCTCTCGCTCTCCCTCCCGAAGCTATCGTGCCTCATCTCCTCAACTCGGCCGTGTGTTCGCTGATCGACCCTCTCCCTCCCGAAACTATCGATCGTCATCTCCTCACTCTTGTCGTTGCTCATCTCTGCTATCCTTCGTCGTCCTCAGCTTGCCTCTCTGCAACTCGAAGCTCACCTCGTCGTCGTCCTTAGCTCTCCTTTGTCGAAGCTCTGTCCACTCAAAAACCCTCACAGAGAAGACGTCGTCCTCTACATACCACTGTCCATCGAGTTCTGCAGGGGCTGCTCAAGTCGTCCAAGGTGAGATTTTTTGGCTAGCCTGTTGTTAATTTTGGATTTCGTAGTTTCATGAGAAAGAGCAAAGCTTCAAATTTCAAAAATTGAACATTCAAACATAACCCCAGGCTTTCTTTTTGATTAGAAACATCCTTAAAAACACTTTGAAAGTGATTTCACTCAAAGCCACATGATACAAGACTTAGACTCATGAATTAAGAGCATGAAAGCATATGATTGTACATACTTTTTGATTCCTCTACACCAAAGTTCAAGCACTTCCTTTTTATAGCTTAGATATCCTATTTGCACCCTTGAATCTTCAAAAATCCTGCAAGTAACCCACCAATCCTGATCAACTCTTGTTCATGTTGCATGTTTTGAATTTTTGAAGAAACGAGGCTATGTGTTGTATATATGGTGCTTTATTCGTCAAGTGTGATATCCCATAACCCTACCAATGTTGGTCATGAATTAATTCATTAGTGAGAAAGTTCCAGCTGGGCAAGTATTTTTCTCCGTCCTTTTGCTTATTCATATTTCTTGACTATTACTTGCTTCATTCTATATTGGAAATTTGTAAATTACAACCATTCTAGAGACTGCAAATTACTTGCTTCGTCGAAGCTCTGTTCACTCCTCAGGTTTCATTCCATCTCTTTTTCTTTTCGAAGTGGTGTAAAAGACAACTGCCCTTTAAATTTGTAAGATTCAAAATGGATGTACTTGTTTTCCGAGTTTAAAGTAATTTATGTTTTCCTTATTGTTGGAGCTCAAATGTACGTGCCAGTGATTTCAAATTGTTGTAAGATAGCCGCATTATTGAATCAAAATATGTTTTGATTTGAGATTTTTATTGTTTGTGGTCCCCAATTTTGAGTACATGTATTATGGTTTTTTAATAATTGTTTTGGTGTGATTCAATGAGGTTGCTTTCACACTGTTCAAGACTTTATTGTGTCAATTTGCTTGCTTGCTTGTTCAGTGTGGATATGCATTGTCTTTTTTATGATTATGATAATGATCATATTCCTTTGTGATGGTCCCTATTGGCTGACAAATGACGTGTACTTTTAAAGACTAACTGTGCTTTTACTTTTTTGGTCATTCCAATGTGGGCAGGTAAGGAATGGTTGAGAGATTGAGGTTGGTTATATCTTATGGGGGCGAGTTTAAAGGCGGTCGATATATTAATGGGAAAAAGAAAGTCATCAGTCCCCATTTTGATGCTGACCTTTTGTCTTATCCAAATGTTATGTCTTACGTAAAAGAGTTGGGCTACACTACCATCAGGTCATTGTACTATTTTCATTGTGCTAAGAAAGACTTTGTTGCAGTGAAAGATGACGTTGGTGTTTTCAATGCTTGTGAGGGGAAAAGCAATGGGGATTTGCTAGAATTTTTTATTGAACATGTAAGGGGCACAACTTGTTGTTAGTGGTGAAGAGCAAAATCAACCTTTTGTTAGAGTTTGTAGGGGAAGGAAGTGGGGTTGAGCGACACAAAGGAAAGGCGATTCTTACGACACAAGAGGACCCATATGAAGATACTAATGTTTATGAAAGCAATCATTTTATGCTTGAGGATTATGAATATGAGGATACTACTTTTGATGACAACTTTTTGACGTGCCGGTGTTGACAGATGATGATGAAGAGTTGCAGGAAGCTCGAAAAAAAGTTAGGGAGTCACAAAACAAACGGGGGAAGAACAAGACGAGAGAAAATGATAATGGACAAGATAGGCGACATTTTTTAGGAGATGAAGAAGAGTTTCAAGGCCAAGGGGAAGAATGTTGGGCTGAAGGGAGAGAGTTGCAGGTTTGTGAGGGAGAACTAGTAAGTGATTATGAAGTTGTTGGTGCAGTAAATGATTTTTTGATTGGAGAATATAGCGATGGTAATGAGAGTGAGTACTTTGAAAGTGATGATATAGGGTCGTATTGCAGTGAGGTTAATTCTGATGATGAGAGTGAGTTTGTAAGGAGGAAGAATCCTACGGTGCGGTTCGACACTAAAGCCGAGCTTCCGGTTTTCTGCATCGGGATGATTTTTAGCTCTATGGATGAGGCACGACAAGCTATAAAGAAATATGCCATAAAGAGGGGGCTTGGCATTAAACTAGTGAAGAATGATAAAACGAGGTTGAGAGCAAAGTGCAAGGAAGGGTGCCCATGGAAAATCTTAATCTCTATGGAAAGAAATGATGAGACTCTGACTGTGAAGACCTATGAACACAAACACGAGTGTCAAAGAGTGGAGAAAGTGAGGTTTGCCAATTATAAGTATTTGGCTGTCCAACTTAAGGATCATGTGTACAATCAACCCGGCATTACATTGAAAGCGTTGACAACCATATGCCAAAAAGAGATAAAGTTGCATGTCAGTTTATCCGTTGTGGCCAAAGCAAGACAAATTATTCTCACAGAATTGATTGGTGACTACCAACGTGAGTACGCTTTGTTGCATGATTATGTAAGAACCATCGTTACTTCAAACCCCGGGTCAACATGTATAGTTAAGTCCAGTATGGATGAGGGGGGTGATAAATCGACTTTTACCAAATTTTATGTATGCTTCGAAGCATGTAAGAAAGGTTGGCTCGAGGGATGTCGCAAGATTGTGGGACTTGATGGTTGTTTCATGAAAGGTCTATGCAAGGGTCAACTTTTATGTGCAATTGGGAGAGATCGAAATAACCAAATGTTTCCAATAGCATGGGCTGTTGTACAAGTTGAAAATACGACAACTTGGACTTGGTTCATTAGGTGCATACAACGTGATATTCAACTCGGTGATGGCGAAGGCATTACTATTATGTCTGACATGCAGAAGGTAACATATAGCTCTAGTTTACTTGATTTTCAAATTAATGTTATGGGCTTATTATTATTTCTCACGTGCAAGTTATAAATTTTTGTAGGGTTTAGAAAGTGCAATAAAATCAATTGTGCCGATGGTAGAGCGTAGGAGGTGTGCGAGACACGTCTATGCCAATTGGGCGAAGAAATGGCGAGGTGAAGAGAGAAAGCTTGCATTTTGGAATTGTGCTCGAGCTACAACTATTTCGGAACTAAAGGTTCTCTTTATGTCTTAGCTCACTTAATTATCTTGTTTTGGAACTAAAGGTTCTTTTTATGTGTTATCATGATGACAGGATAAAATGAGTAGATTGGCAGAGTTAGGTGTTGGTTGCGAGAAAGATGCAATGGGGTACGAAGTTGAGAAATGGTCAAAGGCATATTTCAATGAAAAGGTGATGTAATGCATGTATTACTTATTTATGGCAAGCATTATATTTATAAATACCTATTTGTTTGAATACTTTATATTTATGTAAACATAGGTTAATTGTGATGTCGTTGATAATAACTTGGCCGAGACTTTCAATGGATGGATTCTAGAGGCAAGGAGCAAGTCCATAATATCAATGTTGGAGGATATAAGGCGCAAGGTGATGAAAAGATTAGTGAAGAAGAAACAAGAGGCTAACAAGTGGCATTTTGATACCTCTCCTCGAGTGGTGTCTAAATTGGAGAAAAATAAGGAAAAATCTTTTGAATGGAGGGCAAAATGGAATGGAGACAATGAATATGAAGTGTCGAGTATGTACGAGGGAGTTGACAACCACAAGGTGGACATGAAGGCAAGAACATGTTCATGTAGAGAGTGGAACTTGACTGGAATTCCCTGTCCTCATAGTATATGTACTATTTACCATCAATCTAAGGCACCCGAGGATTTTGTGGCTCATTGGTATCATAAAGAAACATACTTAAAGGCATACAAGCACATAATGGGAGTAGTTGAAGGGAAAAACTTTTGGCCTCAGACAAATAGTGTTAGAATTGAGCCACCTCTATTCTAGAAAATGCCCGGGAGACCAAAAAAAAATCGACGCAAAGACAAGGACGAACCCCGGAAGGTTAAGGACAACAAATTGTTGAGGAAGGGAGGATCATGATATGCCGAATCACGTAAATCAAAGGGCCACAATAAACGTGCATGCCCTTCAGAGCGATGAAGTTGAGGTGAATTAATGTCGATTCTTGTTATCTTATTTCTATTTGACTTGTATTATTTCATGTTTAATGGCATTCAAATTATCTCACACGAGTGTACCTAATGAGAATGAAGAACATACAACCAATGACGAAAAAGGAAATGAACAAGACAAGAACAATGGTAAGAAAAAATTCAGCGAGAAGAACAATGGCAAGAAAGAAAGTCAACAAAAGAACAATTGTGAGAGTTCTCAAGGAAATACGGAGTCAACAAAACAAACGCAGAATGAACATGTGCAATAGCCAAAGAAAAAAAGGACAAGACTAGAAGCATCAAACAGTGACAATTTAAGGCGTGCTTCAAAGACAATTGGAAAGAATCCAAAAGAATCAACACAGCACACTGGTCAAAGTATTTGGAGTATGCTACTCCAAGAATGGAGTTGTTACATGGCAGGTAAATGAGAACTCAAATTTAGTGGAAGCATACTTTTATTATCTATATTTCCTTTTTTTTTTGACAAAATAGTGATATTGTTCCATACATTTGCCTTTTTTTTGCTTTCATATATGCTGAGAGGTTTTTTTTTTTTTTTTTCTAATTTGCAGACCTTAGGCATGAAACCAAGATATTTATATGGAGGAGTACGGAAGCAAGCCAAAGTTGTGCCCCCAACTGAAACTTCTACATCTATCGAAGCACTGACGCAAAGTCTTCCATCTCGTCGTATTGATTGTGGCACACAACCTAGAGTTTTGAAACTCACTCCAAAACCAAAATGGAATCCTTAAGTGTCATCTTGTCGTGTTGATTGTTCACAAACTTCTATATGGCATGTTCATGTTGAAATATTTTGAAATCAACATAAATACATTCCTGGAGGGCACAAGTTAAAAAGAGGAGAAATGTTTTAGGCATTTACTTGATTTCTTCTCTAGCTTTTAATTGTTGTCAACTTCTTTGATGCCTCTTTATATTTGATTGAATAATTCTAGTTGTTGAAATTTATATTTTCCATCACTCTTAATTTGCGTATCCCATCACTCTTAATTTGCGTATATATAACTCGATTAATCTCATATCCAATCACTACGACATTATTTGTTGTAAGATATATATAACTCGATTTAATCTCATATCCAATGAGACTTATATATTAAAGTAGTACATACAAGGTTTTCAAAGAAAAAGTAGTACATATGAGGGTTAAAAAAAATAATAAATACAAGTACTGCATGATATTAAACTAGTAGAACTTAAGTCAAGACAATGCTCAAACTCTCATATCCAATGAGACTTATATATTAAAGTAGTACATACAAGGTTTTCAAAAAAAGAGTAGTACATATGAGGGTTAAAAAAAATAGTAAATACAAGTACTGCATGATATTAAATTAGTAGAACTTAAGTCAAGACAGTGCTCAAACTCTTACATTCAACTAAACTAGTGTAATTACTTTTGGAATAATATCCAAATACACCATCCAATTGCACCTAGTACAATCAATTTTAATACAAAACATCGTCTATTCGATGCCTCAACTTCTTGATACAGCTTCACAACTTTTGACTTTAATAAATTATTCTCTGCTCGTAACTTAACGACCTCATCCACGTCGGCTAGTTCTTTCCTCCAATAAATTTGAAATAGTACCGACGAGATCATTTAAAATGCAAGCCACATAATTTGTGAATTTATCGTCCATCCACAAGAAGTAGTCACAACCCTACAAAATATATGGAACAAACAAAATTAAACTTCATGACCATACTAAAATTTCATATTACAAAGAAATTAATGCACAAGTTCATTGCAACAACACAATAATACTAAAACTTCATAACCATACTAAAATCAAGTTGTACCTAGCTTTATTCTTTCAATTTTTTGCAGGGGTAACTTTATGAGAAGATCATAAACATACAATTGCGGAATCCAATTTCTTCGAGTGAGGGGAAAAACATAATGACTTATTACCAATGCAACATGAAGATAATAGCATATTGAACCTTTAAAGCAATTCAAAGATATATAAATTTCGCAACTCGCATAGAAATCTAATATCAAGACAATAACGAGAAAAATCTGCATTGCAATAGGAATCTAGTTTCAGCAACTCGAAGCACCAAGTTGATCATAACATAGAAATTTGGATGGATGGGAGGATGGTTCTTCCTAAAACCTGAATGAAATTTTAGCCTGGTGATTTCCCACTGATTAACATGCTTGAAATTACATCTTTCGATTATAGCAACTTAAACTCACTTATGTCATCAAGCAATTCATAAGAGTTCATCTCAACCATGTCACAACTCATCTAAATATGAAGGCAAACTCAACTAAGTAGCTAAACAATGCAAAACCACCAAAACTCAAGAAACTCGTCCTTCCAGTGAACATTAATTGATGGGCCGAATTACTAATCAATGCACAAATGAACAAACAAAAAACAAAGATTTGCATAAAAGAGATTTGTTTAATTAAACTAAAATTTATCAACCTACTTGAATGACTAAGGAGAAGAAGGGAAGGTCTAGCTAACAGAAATTGAATCACGGTAAAAGTTAAATGCGAAACTCAATCCAACAAAAATAATCTACATAGTGAGTTCAAACCATGTCTTCAAACTTCAGTTTCTTTCACAATCAGATTTAAGGAGAAAATCATAGTTTTTATGCTAAATTAGTGTTTGAATGGAAGTTCCAATATAAAGAGGGCCCCAAAAATCTCAATCATATGGTAATATGGATTAAGCAGCTGCCAATTGTATCCGATGCAATGCAACGATTAAACCATTCGGCAAACTAATTAATGATTTCTTTTAAAGCAATTCAAAGATATATAAATTTCTTACAAGTTCTTAGTAATCATTGAAAAGTCTCTCACAGAGCCAAATCAAACGCCCAATTGAAAAAATAAAACCCTCACTCACATAACCACCAAATCGATCAAAACACATAACAAAAACCCTAATTTGATTTTATCGATCTTACCCCACGACGATGACCACGAGCACAAGCATAGAACCTCCTACCAGGATGAGCATATGTCCAAGAAATTTTCACCACACATGGCCTAGAACAATGGCACATCACCTCCCTTTCTAGCGTTATATACTTCTTGTCTATGCGTGTGGCATGTGGAAGTTTGTGACGGAGTTCCGCATGTGAAGAAAACCATTCTCCAATACCATACGAACTAGAGTTGCACGATGTTGACGATATGGTTGGCATTTTATATATAGTAAATGCTGCACGGAGAGGATTTTGACAGTGAGAAATATAGAATGAAGCAAGTAATAGTCAAGAAATATGAATAAGCAAAGGGACGGAGAAAAATACTTGCCCAGTTGGAACTTTCTCACTAATGAATTAATTCATGACCAACATTGGTAGGGTTATGGGATATCACACTTGACGAATAAAGCACCATATATACAACACATAGCCTCGTTTTTCAAAAATTCAAAACATGCAACATGAAAAAGAGTTGATCAGGATTGGTGGGTTACTTGCAGGATTTTTGAAGATTCAAGGGTGCAAATAGGATATCTAAGCTATAAAAGGGAAGTGCTTGAACTTTGGTGTAGAGGAATCAAAAAGTATGTACAATCATATGCTTTCATGCTCTTAATTCATGAGTCTAAGTCTTGTATCATGTGGCTTTGAGTGAAATCACTTTCAAAGTGTTTTTAAGGATGTTTCTAATCAAAAAGAAAGCCTGGGGTTATGTTTGAATGTTCAATTTTTGAAATTTGAAGCTTTGCTCTTTCTCATGAAACTACGAAATCCAAAATTAACAACAGGCTAGCCAAAAAATCTCACCTTGGACGACTTGAGCAGCCCCTGCAGAACTCGATGGACAGTGGTATGTAGAGGACGACGTCTTCTCTGTGAGGGTTTTTGAGTGGACAGAGCTTCGACAAAGGAGAGCTAAGGACGACGACGAGGTGAGCTTCGAGTTGCAGAGAGGCGAGCTGAGGACGACGAAGGATAGCAGAGATGAGCAACGACGAGAGTGAGGAGATGACGATCGACAGTTTCGGGAGGGAGAGGGTCGATCAACGAACACACGGCTTCGAGTTGAGGAGATGAGGCACGATAGCTTCAGGAGGGAGAGCAGAGATGAGCGACGACGAGAGTGAGGAGATGACGATCGACAGTTTCGGGAGGGAGATGGTAGATCAACGAACACACGGCTTCGAGTTGAGGAGATGAGGGACGATAGCTTCAGGAGGGAGAGCAGAGATGAGCGATGACGAGAGTGAGGAGATGACAATCGACAGTTTCGGGAGGGAGAGGGTCGATCACCGAACAAGAGAGTGGCAGATGGGGCTTTTAGGGCTGAAATGTGTGTTTGATCTATGAAGAAGAGATGAAAGGTGAGGGAGAGAGTGGCAAATGGGGATTTTAGGGCTGTTGGTTTAGAAAAACCGGTTCTGGTTCAATGAACCGCCGGTTTTTGTCACAACTGGCCACGTGGCGCCACGTGGCCGGTCCACTTGCCCACATGGAAAGTTTGGTTCGCCACGTCATTAATTAAAACGGACCAACTACGGAAGGACCAAATGTTCACCAATTTAAAACTTGAGGGACCAAATGTGTTGTTTTCAAAGTTGAGGGACCAAAAGCAGAAATATCTGAAAGTTCAGGGACTAAAAGATGGGTTTTGCCTTAATTTTTTCCAAACATAATATAATTAGCTATGAGGGTAAGAAGATCACAGTTTGCACATTAATCATAACTGTCAAGCGAATATAATTGACCGCATCTTTGAATTCTTATCAAACCGTGGTGGGTGTAAGTTGTTTCTAAACTCTAAACCCTAAAACCCTAAACCTCATCTTTGACTTGGTTAGTTACCTAAACTTATAGATTTTGAAACGTCTCGTTTTCACTGATGGTCAATTGAGATTCGAAAATATAGTTAAATTTTGAAAAAACGTTGGAAACATAGATACACAACATAGATACAACTCCTCGAAACTTGTATGAAACATCTTCCATTTTTTTGTCCCGAACTTGTTCGTCACTTCTGAGTCACAGTTGAAGTCACAACTCCTGCTGCTACTACCCTTAAAAAGACATTTGAGACCCATTCTCCCCCTTTGTTGAAATTACCTCCCTTCCTCTAAGCAATGATGATTAACCTTTTCTTCTTTCTATCTTTTTTTTTAATCAAAAGATGATCGATTAACTTTGTCAGTCTTATATATATTGTAGGAAACGGAGAATTATAGGTCTATATTATTGGGAACAAGAAGGCTCTTGCAAGTTGCAATAGATGAGAAATTATTTGCCACTTGGGATGCTAAAAGATTTTATTATAGTTTTGTTTTAAAAAAAAGATTTTATTTTAATAACACGGCTGGTCAATTCAATGGATTAAGACATCATCCCACTCATTGTGAGGATGGAGGTTCTACTACAATTACTGATGCTTCTGATGATAAGGCTATCAGAGGACTAGTGCAGGGGTGAGTAGAAGCCTTGATATTAGTGATCTACAATCAAAGAGTCACAAGGGTCACAAAAATCCTTGCTTATATGAAAGTTCAAAGATAGGAAATTCAACTACAGTAATTGACAATCAATTAGCTTTTGAGTTCATGCCAAGAATATAGTTTTATGAATATTTTCCTTATATATTTAGTTTTTTTTTAAACCTTATATATTTAGTTATTGTTTCCTAAAAGTTGTGTAACGGTTATATAAGGCCATATAACGGCTATATTAGGGATGCAGGTGGGGCGGTTTCGAGGCGGGGAATGCAATCCCCACCCCCATCCCCACTTTTAGCAGGGTAGGGGTTCCCCGCTTAAAATTCTTCACCAGCAAATTTTTCACTCCCATTCCCCGTGAGGATTCCCCACCCATTATTTTTTGATATAATATCTAAAAAAAAATTAAATGAATTATAGATATAAAATTTAATCATTAAAATCTCTTTCTTCACATACAATAAATACTTTAAATAAAATACTTTAATACTTTAAATAATATACTTACATTATTTCAAGTTATATTAGTTTTTTCTTGATAAACTTAGTTGTATTTATTTAAAGTTGATAAACTTAGTTACATATCCACATGGGAAACCCCATATTAAGATGGGGTGAGAAATCCCCACGAGTGACGAGTAATACCACCCCCGTCCTGCCCTGCATGGTGGGGATGAAATCCCCCATCCCCGCCTCCGTGGGGATAGTTGGCCCATCGAGGTAGATCCCCAAAGGGAATGGGGATTCCTCGCACCACCTGCATCCTTAGGCTATATGCATGATCAATAGCCTAAATAATGCATGATCGGACATAAAACTTATTCTTCTTCTCCACATCTTTGTTTCTTAATTGAGACGGTACAATTACTGCAAGCTGTCAAACCATATTTTTTTGATGGGAAAATGATTCAAATTCCTCCTGAGGAATAAATGAGGAAAAACATTTTCCCATGAAAATTCTCCATTCCATGCAGAAAAAAAAAAAAAAAATTCCTCCTGGGGAATTACTTGGGAAAAATATTTCCCCAGGAAGATTCATGGACGAGGATGAAAACCATCCTCGCATGGGGATTCGAATGGGATGTAGGGTGAATTCTTAGGAGTTTGGCTACACGCACCCCAACATTTACTTAGGGCACCCATTAAAATAATTTTGGTCTCTAATATAGGTTTCAAACCCTATTAAAGATATGGGTGTTATTTTTTTTTCTTTTTTGATAAAAAATATGGGTGTTACTAGATGTCATAGGAGAAACATGTTCGATAGGTCATGTTATAATTCACTAGAAGAGTTTTGACATTTAATAACACATAATTGATAGGGATTTTATGTTGGGGTTTTTACTCAACCCCTTCTAATAATGAAACAAATGAATAATAAATTTCGCCAAACTACGATCAATGCATAAAATAAACACACCACAAGACACAAAAGATTTAACGTGGAAAACCCTCCAAATCGGAAGTAAAAACCACGACCCAAACTCCGAACAATCCACTATGTCAACAAAGAGTACAAGATATCTCAATTTAATGAGATTCACCAACAATGGAGTAATACATAAATACCTCTTCCAAGAACTTAGATGATCACACTAAGAACAAAGAATACTACCCCAATTGTATCAAACCCTTGCACCTCTTTTCCTGAACACCAAGAAATCACCAAAGCCTTCACCGCGAGTCTTTGGATTCAAGATCTTGTTGTTCTTCAATGTAGAGAGAAAACCTTAGAGAGATAATGCACATACACCCCTATGCGCACACCAAGCCGAACTACTCGTCGACTTCTCTAGAACTCCTCTTCTTTTTCGGTCTCCTAGTCGCACAACAATATCGACTCATATATATTTCTTCACTTCCTATTTTCTCTCTCTCTCAGATTCCTATTCAAACTCCAACTTGTTGCTTTATGTGTTGGACTTTTCTATTTTGTGTGGGACCCACACAAAACTAACAATCTCCCCCTCCAACACATGGGGAGATCTCAATCATATTTGATGCTCAATAACAACTCAGCCCCACCAACTTGGTGCAGATCGATGCTTCTCACGAGTCACCACCTTCGTCAACATATCAGTTGGATTCTTATCAGTGTGAATCTTCTTCAGACTCATCTCATGATCATTCACAACTTCTCGAATTCAATGGTATCGGATATCAATATGCTTAGTGCGGCAATGATAAGTAGCATTCTTGCTCAAATCTAGAGCACTCTGACTATCACAGTTCACTGCATACCCATCTTCTTGCTTCAACCCCAACTCTTGAAGGAATCGCTTCAACCAAAGCATTTCTTTGCTTGCTTCAGTTATAGCAATATATTCTGCCTCTGTCGTGGACAAAGCAACACACTTTTGCAATTTTGACTGCCAAGATATAACTCCCCCTGCAAAAGTGAACACATACCCTGAAGTAGATTTTCTGCCATCAAAGTCACCTGCCATATCTGAATCTGTATATCCCTCCAAAATAGGTTTCGAGCCCCCAAAACATAAAGACATCTTCGAAGTACCTCTCAAATATCTCAAAATCCATTTCACTGCTTCCCAATGAACTTTTCCAGGATTTGAGAGAAATCTGTGACCACACCAATGCGTGAGCAATATCTCGTCGGGTGCAAACCATCGCATACATCAAACTTCCAACATCTCTCCGCTATATCTATAGAAGTAGAGGGACATGATTTCTTGCTAAGTGTGAAGTGATTAGCAAGAGGTGTGTTATCTCGCTTAGCATTGTTCATATTGAATCTGCTCAAGACCTGATTAACATACTTTTCCTGTGACACCCATTTATTCTTCAAAGGTTTTCTACCTTTTGGAAGTTCCACTAGCTCATAAGTATTGTTCTTCTTCAAAGAACTCATCTCCTTCTGCATTGCTTTCATCCATTGAGCTTTGTCTTTGTGAATATGAACTCCCTGGAAGCTCTTTGGCTCCCCCTCTTCTGTAATTGTAACATAATTCGAACTGGGGTACCTAGTAGAAGGAAGCAACCCTCTCTCAGATCTTCTAAGTGAAGGTTCAACTAAAGCTGTTGGTGGAGGAGTTTGCTCCCCCTGCTCAGCATCATCAACTGGTTCTGGCACATCAACCCCATGTTCTTCAAATGAGTCTCCCTCATGTGTGGCATCGGTAATGGAAGGAGACTCCAATCCGAAACATCATCATCATCAACTATGATTTTCTTTGATGTCTTCAAATCTGCTATGGTCTCATATTCATGAAAGACCACATCCTGGACCCGACAATCTTTTTCTTCTCTGGATCCCATAACCTATAACCAAACTCGCATCTCCAAATCCCAAGAGGATACACGAACAGTTCTATTATCAAGTTTCGTCTCTGCTCCTTAGGCACATGCATAAATGCCTTGCATCCAAACACCTTCAAGTGAGAGTAAGTAACATCTTTCCCGGACCAAACTCTCTCTGGAACATCAAACTCCAATGGTCTTTGAAGGAGAGCGATTCATCAAGTAGCAAGCGATCGAGAGCCTCACCCCAAAACGACTTGGGCAACTTAGCCATTTTTAACATACATCTACTTTATCAAGGATGGTTCTGTTTGTTCTTTCAAAGAACACCATTATGTTGAGGAGTACCCGGAACAGTCTTCTCATGTCTGATTCCATGTTCTGAGCAATAATTCTCGAACTCCTTTGAAGTGTATTCTCCCTCGTTATCACTATGAAGGCACTTCAAAGATATGCCTTTTTCTCGTTCCACCATCATATGAAACTTCTTGAGGTACTCAAGAACCTGACATTTTGTTCTCAACACAAACACCCAAACCTTCCGTGAAGCATCATCAATAAAAGTAACAAACTATCTGCCACCTCCCATAGTTTCCACATCAATGGGACCACAAACATCAGAGTATACTAACTCAAGTAAATTTCTTTTTCTTTCAGATGATGAAGAAAAAGAAACTCTATGTTGCTTACTGAATAAACAATCATCACAAGGGTTCAAATATTTACCTTTGGCAAAGGGAATGTGAGACTTCTTTGCCAACACCTGCAATCCTTTCTCACTCAAGTGACCTAGCCGCCTATACCACAGATCTGGTGAAGAATCATCTTCAATTGCGTTCAGGTCACCTCTAACGGTCTTCAATTGAGTCTTGTAAAGTGTATAGCTCAATTTTCCTCTAGCAACAACCATTGAGCCTTTGGTGAGTTTCCACTCCTTGCCCACAAAGATGTTGTAGTAACCATCTAGTCCAAAGCATGAGTAGAAAACAAATTCAGACGCAGATCCGGAACATGTCGCACATCTTTCAGAATTACCGTGCAACCCATATTTGTCAGCACAAAGACATCTCTAATTCCAACTATATCTGCAAAACTGTTGTTCCCCATCTTTGCCTTACCAAAATTCCCTGCTCGATAAACAGAGAAGAAATCCTTCCTCGGAGTAGCATGGAAGGATGCTGTAGAATCAACAACCCATTCACTATCTGTATTAGTGACATGACCTTGATCTTCAACTAAAGAAAACACAACCAAGTCTTCAATTGCATCTGATATAGCAGCCGTAGTATTCTGATCATTCGCTTTATTTTGATTTTTCTCATCATTCTGTTCTTTTTTCCGCACTCTACAATTTTTCTTTATGTGTCCTTCCTTGCCACAATGATAACAAGAGAATTTACCTTTTCCTTGAGATATGCCTCTAGATTTACTCCGCCCCCTCGGACCTCTAGACTGACTTCTGCCTCTATGTTTTGCAGTAGTAACAAGAGCTTGTGAAGTTTCAATGCCTTTATCCTTTCTCCTAGTCTCCTCGTCAAAGAGACTATCTCGCACTATGGATGAAGACAAGACACCACCAAGGTTTCCCGACTTTACGCAATGAGCTCAAGAGTAAAAGTGCTTGTAACTCATCCTCAAACACAATCTTCATAGCACTTAATTGATTGATCAATGCTTCGAAATCATTCAAGTGCTCTATCATTGACCTCTTATCTTTGTACTTCATATTAACAAGCCTTCTAATTAGAGAAGCCTTGTTCTGAGCCTCCTTCCTCTCACACATATTCTACAATTTTCTCCACAACTCTTGTGCATCAACCTCTTTGCTGACATGGTGATAAATATTGAGATCAATCCACTTTCGAATAGTCCCAGCGAGCTTTTTCTAAGTGCAACTTCCTCCAATTAACATCAGATATTTTCTCTGGCTTGTTTTGTCCAAATTCAATTGGATCAAATAAATCCTTGCAATGATGATCTTCCATCATCGGTTGCCAAATTGAATAATTCGTAGCCGTCAACTTGACCATATTGCTTGATTTATCATCATCATCTACCATCTTGATTCCCACAAAGATTCCCGAAGCACGAACTAACCGCGGCTCTGATACCACTTGTTGGGGTTTTTACTCAACCCCTTCTAATAATGAAACAGATGAATAATAAATTTCACCAAACTACGATCAATGCATAAAATAAACACACCACAAGACACAAAAGATTTAACGTGGAAAACCCTCCAAATCAGAGGTAAAAACCACGGGCCAAACTCCAAACAATCTACTATGTCAACAAAGAGTACAAGATATCTCAATTTAATGAGATTCACCAACAATGGAGTAATACATAAATACCTCTTCCAAGAACTTAGATGATCACACTAAGAACAAAGAATACTACCCCAATTGTATCAAACCCTTACACCTCTTTTCCTGAACACCAAGAAATCACCAAAGCCTTCACCGCGAGTCTTCGGATTCAAGATCTTGTTGTTCTTCAATGTAGAGAGAAAACCTTAGAGAGATAATGCACATACACCCCTATATGCACACCAAGCCGAACTACTCGTCGACTTCTCTAGAACACCTCTTCTTTTTCGGTCTCCTAGTCGCACAACAATATCGACTCATATATATTTCTTCACTTCCTATTTTCTCTCTCTGTCAGATTCCTATTCAAACTCCAACTTGTTGTTTTATGTGTTGGATTTTTCTATTTTGTGTGGGGCCCACACAAAACTAACATTTTAAACAACCTCTACGTAATACCTGTATTAGTAATTAAAACACGACACATTAAATACGTTTCTCACGTGACATTTAATAACACACATCTTTAATAGGGGTTTTGAAATCTCTATTAAAGACTAAAATTTTTCTAGTGGCCCTGATTCTGAGTGCATCCCAAATTTAAATTTCAATTTATGAGGGCAATCCACATTTTTATCAAACTACCTCTTCATCCCAACTAAAGCATTAAACCCAAAACCTTGGTCGATACATCTATTTTAAGGTTGACGTGATATGATCGAGACTTCTAGGCTCGATGTTGTCCAAATGAACCTCTATGGTAAAATTTAATTTACAACTGCCAACCTAAAGGTTCGGTAGGTTCCGACCAAGTCTCCAATTAAATGCTCGACAGGCTTTAACTGACTCTCCAACTAGAGGTTCGTTAGGCTCTGACCAACTCTCTAACTAGAGATTCGGACATGTGAGACCAAGCTACTCGATGATGCCCTACAAATTACAAGAAGAAAGTGTGTGGAGGGATGATGGTGGGGTGCATAAAATGATAGGAAAGGGTAGTGGGGTGCACTAATCGCAATGAGGGGTATAATAGTCATTTTATAGTAGAATTGACTTTTTTTAATTTTGACTTTTCTGCTGGGTGCCTTAAGTAAACAGTGGGGTGTGTGCATTCTTAGTTGGGGATGGAGATGTGGATCCCATGCCCGTCCGACCCGCATGCAGCCATCTCACTATATACGTTTCCACGTTAGGTATATATGAGATTTTGTGCCATGTACTCTAGAATAAACGAAATTTCCTCCACATAAATGAAATTAATAGATCTTTTCCTGGGTGCCATGCACATTGTGCATTGAAGATTAGATCATTTATATAGAAACATTATAAATTCATCTGCTGACTATTTTGTGTTTTTGCAAAGATCATTAATTATTATTCTGTGTGATGTCATTACTACTAATTTTATTAATTTTGCAGTTTTTTTTGTCAAATTTTATTAATTTTGCAATTTTTGTATTCATCCTTGAGGGTCCAGATCTTTTGAGTCAAAGTAGATTTTTTATTTAATTAGTATTCATCGAAACTAGACATAATCCATTGCATTGCCTAATCAGTATAAGAAGCTAAAAAGATGGGGGTGGAATGAGAAGTGGTTCAAAACATTATAACCAGGGTTGGACCCAGGGTTTTATGTCGCCCTAGGCTGAACTACATACAAGTGTAATAAAGATATTAACTGGTTAATTATGATTAGGCTAGCAAAGTTAGCTTCACAATCAGGCCATTGTCAAAGTACAAAAAAAACAAGTAGAGCCTCATCACAAATGCATGTTTTACACCAACAAAATCGCTACAAAATCAATCATTCTATTAATTTTTCTACAACTCAAAAATTATTTAAAAAGGACAAAATATTCATATAACTTATTTAGCAAAGTATTTTTTTTATTCAAGTTTTATATTATACAATTACTTAAAAACACATAAAAATATATATTGTGAAGTATAAAATAATTAAGTTGAAAATATATTTGTAAGAAAAGAGACATCAATTTTTTTTTTTTTTTTTGGTAGGAGAGACATCAATTTATTTATCTCTTAAAAAAGACTTGTCCTACCAAAATAAAAGGACTTGCTATTTATGAAGATACACAATACATTAACAACAGTTTTTTTTTTTTTTTTTTAAAAAAAAAAAACATTTGCTACACTCTATTGAATGTACATCATCCCATAATAATTAATACTTGCTACACAATTGCTCTATTATAGTACATGGTGTTATGTGCACATATAACCCAAAGGTATTGTATGGAGTAGTCCAACTTTGTAGCAAATGTATGAACCCACAAATGTCATGCAATTACTTTTCTTTAATTTCTTATTTAACATTGGTCAGCTTTTTGGATAGAATTTTAAACTTTTTTTATTGATTGGATGGGGTATTATTTTTTTGGTTGGGGTGAAAACACAAATACACAAAGTTTGTCATGGGCTCTTATAAGCATTTTTTAATTTTTCTTGTGGGTTGCACATGAACACATAGGAGGTTCATGTGAACTTGCCTTTGGCTTGGGTCTGCCAGTGATTGTGACATCATCGATCATAATTTCTTCATGGCCTCCTACTGTGGTAGGCTTTTGGTGATGGCTTTAGTGTTAATAGCATGTTGTAATTGCGGGAGCTTTGTCGATGTCCGCGTGATGAAGAGCGAGATCACTGGAAATCATGTGCTGTCTGTTCAATGCAAATCCAAAGACGATGACTCAAGCGCTCGCTCTCTCTCTTACAAGCAACAATTCGACTGGACCTTCAAAACAACTGTTTTCGGAAGCACCTTGTTTAGGTGCTATATGTCCTGGAGGGACTCCAACGGCAAACTGTACGAAGGTAGCTTTAATGTTTTCGATGACAAAGAAGGACCATGTGGTCCTCTGAATCACTGTATTCTTGAGTATGTTGCAGATAATCATCATGTAATGCGACTCCGAATTAGGTAAAAAAGGAGAAGTTTGGGTTTGGAAGTAGACATCTAGAGAGAGTTTTGGAGAAATCTTAACAATTAATATTCATAATTAAGTTGTATTACTTATGTCTTATTTTTTTATCCATGTATTACATATATCTTATTAAAAAAGTTGTATTACATATTTATCTAATTTCTCTCCTCAATTGTTAAGTCTCTCATATCAATAGATCTAGGTCTATTATCCCTTTGAGTAAGCAATCTGGTACTCTCTTTTTAACACTATTTTATGTCTTCCCTTGATGAGGCCTTTCGAGAAATCAACTATCTATATTTCTTTAATTTATTTTTTATGTGATGATTATGGGTTTTTTTTTTTTATTTGGGTGCATCTGTGAATTCTAGGTTCTCGCATAAATCGCATAAATGAAGGAGATACAAGATCAGGGCTCCTTGCGACGAGATCTTCGGTTGCTGGCATTTCGACAATGACGCAAAAGTGTGTATTTCTTTCAGATTTTTATTGATCTATTTGCTCTTCTTGTTTTTGTTTATGAATTATTGGATTTAAATTAAAATTGAAGTTCTTTTTTTTTATTTTAATTTTCTAAAAGGCTTTGATATCATCTATGCATTAAGTAAATTGTTGTTATTGCATATCAATTAGAGAAGGAGATACAAGATCAGGGCTCCTTCCTCCTTTAACTGAGTTAGGATGCATAAAAGTTTCACTGCTTGTTGGGTATTACTAATACAACCTGTAGGCTTCCGGTACTAATTTATGTGCAATAGTTTACCTTTTGGTGCTATGTGTTGTCACCCCCATTTTATTCGTCCCTGAAGGAAACGAGAAAGATAGCATGCACTGTACTTTTTAACGCATCAGCTATATTATATCTTTTCAATATGCATTGAATTATTCTACTCTCCCATTCAAATTTTTTATGCACTTGTTTTTTTTTTTTATCAGAATTATGCACCTATTTTTTTTTTTTTTTGGGAGATACACATATTGTTTCCCTTTATTGTTAATGATAAAAAAGAAATAAAAAAGTAACTTCTAATTAAACCAGAAAACTAAACATTTACAGTACATAATATGGTGAGATTGTTTTTGTTTTTTCTCCAATAAAGGACGCCTACATTGCTAACAGTTGCACAACAAATGTTTAAAGATTTTTTTGTCTACATTTGGTTTGGTGTTGTCAATTCTGTGATTTTGATTAGCTGAAGACATGATCAAAATAATTAGAGGCCGGCTATGTACACCTCAGTCAACACTCAGGGCACCTCATTTTTTTTAATTGTATGTGTAATGACTCATATGCCCTCCAACCTAAATCTACAACAAAAACCCAAAAAATCAGAATTACCAAGGCACCCCACCCCATTTTTGAGCTTGGTTAATCCCGTTCAATCCCTATACCTCAGTCCCATCGACGATCGGTCACGACGTTATTAGCTGAAAGAGTTTATACAAGGTCGGTATCCTCATCCATTGTTAAGTTTTTGAGTGTTTGAATCTTGCGTTTGGTGTGTTTTGGTGTTGACAATGGTGGTGTTTGATGATTCTTGTTTACTTAGGGTTTGGAGCAAATCGTTTGGTGTTTCAGTGTACAATGGATGAGCAAAACCCAAGTGAGGATGAATCGAGGCAGTTGGAGGTGAGTTTTAAAGTTTTTTTTAGGTCTAGGGTTTCCAATATGCAAATGTACCACATACACGATTGTTTCGGCCATACAGGATCGAGATATCTGTATATATATCGGTGACACACAACCGATACTTAAACATAATTCTCGGTAGTAGATAACCGAACATTTTATGTAAAGGGTTACTAGTGGACTCGGTGGTCATGTGCCGAGATATCTTGAATTGTTTGCAACTATATTTATATTATTATATGTCCATGCTTTTTTTTTTTTAGGGATGGAAAAAGTATACATCATCATCAACAACATTTTCCCGGGGAAAATGATATAAATTTCTTGTGGGGGGAATAAATGGATGAGGATGAAAACCCATCCTCACATGGGGATAAGAATGTGGATGAAGACCTCATGTCCCTCCCGCCCGCATGCATCCATCTCACTAGAAATGTTTTGGCGTTGGATATATTGAGATTAATTTTGTACCAGGTGGTTACGCGTCGAATATGCCAAATATATATCCCGTTGATATATATTGGATCCTACAATGGATTTGTAGTAGCAGTAAAGACGGGGTCGAACCACAAGAACTAAGTTATTCCTTTAGAAGGTGCGAAAAGGGAAAATCGGGAGTTTTAAGAGTGAACTAGATTAAGTGAAAACAATAAAGTTAGCAAGCAAGAATAATCAAGTAGAGAAGTAGAGAATTCAGTAAGAAAAGTGATCCAAACCATCAACTTCACACAACTATCCTATGACAAATACACTGATCATTGACCTAAACAAAGATATATTGAATGTCGCGATCTAGTGTAGCTATAGAATCCTATAAGATATGAATTCCTCGTTTTCCTATCACTGATAGTTAGAGTAAGACCTCTAACTATTACCTAGTCAATTCACATAACCCTAGGCACGTACCTTGGGTTCAACATGATAACCGCTCTAATTCATGATTCATGAGAACACTACACCTAGATAACCGGTAAAACAAGCGTGTCCGATTCAACCTATGTTTCTAAGATACATGGTCTAAAACTCTGTGAGGGGATTAACGCAACCAGAGCGACCACTTGCCACAAATACAAGTCTTTTGCACGATTACGTATGCATTCGACTCGATGGCGATAGGTCTCAAACTACAACTAATGCAAGGGCCCTTCACATTAATCAAGTAATCGACTATAATAGTAAGAACAATACCAAAGAAACTAGAAAAAAACAATCAATCAGTGAAATTGAAGAATAAATAGATCTTACAACGATTAGAAAGTCATAGAATAGCGCGATCGATCTCTTCGGCTTGAATCTCCGAAGGATTAGCCGACATAATTGAAGTAATACACCACGTTCTTTTTATTGAAGAAAGACAAAAAAACGAAAACCCTAAATAATATGTTTGTCGCCTCCGTATGTTCTTCTCCGAACAAATGATGCCTCTACCAATCTCTCAACCCCAATTTATAGATGTATCTTTGTAACGGTTGGAGTGATTTATGCCCATTTGAATGTTTTTATGATTAATGGCATGATTTGTGCATCGAGATTGATTTGGGCATTTTGTGCAGGTTCAAGCCACTTGTCATACTCTGATTGGTCAAAAATTGTGCTCTGCTAATGTGTCGGAAGCTCATTGGTTGAGGAAGGTGTTGGTGACGTGCTGGTGCGACACATGGTGCGTGATTAGTGGAAACGGCTGATTGGCATGATTTGTGGTGCATGATTGGTGGAAACGGCTGATTGGCGTGATTTGTGGCACATGATTGGTGGAAACGGCCGATTGGTGTGATTTGTAGCGCATGATTGTTGGAAAAGGCCTGTAAGACGCAGCTTGATCAATAAAATCATAACACGTGGCAGAATTAAATACTCTATTACGAGAAAACCCCGGCATCCAATTACTGCAAGTAAATACTCTATTTTGAGTATTTTTCTCCCTCGAATTCAATCGTGACCTCATATTCACCTAAAAGTGAGAGATGAGTATAAATTTAGTGGTATTTTGGAGACTTTGACATAAAAACATAAATAAACAAATGGTAAATAATGCATATTAAACGACTTATCAAATACCCCCAAACTTAGGACTTTGCACGTCTCGAGTAAATAAGTAGATGATACACAATCCTAAAATGCAAACTAAGACTCCTAATATTACAATGACTCAATACTAACCTAGCATGATGAAAGACATGCTTAACTAATCCTATACCCAATTCCAAGTTAAATGGAGTTATCTTTAGTTTATATCGCCACTAAATCAACTACCTTTTCAATGAAGCCTGGAGTTATGATTTGTTCAGCATTGGAGTCCGGATATTTATAGAAATCACACTTTTTAGAAACTAGATCCCGCCTTAACCAAGACCATCAACTATTCAAAGGTTTTCTAGATCAATTCACGAAAGTGCACAAGAATGATCTCTTCATGATAGCGCATCAACGCTTTTAAGTGTACCATAGGTGAAAAATGCAACCATACTCTCCACTAGTGTGGATCTAACACCAATGAGGGTCAATAAGACTTTCATGGGTTGTGGCTTGGCCGGGGTGGGGTACAAAGGAAAAGATATAAGGGAATTCGAAGCATTGGAAAGCTGAAAACTTAGACTCTCAAAAGATAAGTTATAAGAGAACATGAAGGATTACAAATGAACTTAACTGATTTTTCTTTGAATTATGTGCAATCCTCACCTTTTTCCAACCACCCGACTCCCTGCTCCATTTCCTGCGAATACCATTTTAGGTGGGACTCTGTATTCATGACTTAATTTTTTTTATCATGAATAATTTTCCCTTATTTTAGGTATATAAAAAATGCTTCAATCTCATTTTTTTGTTCACGTATCTTTTTAAAGATTTCAAGTCTAAGCCAAGCTTCCAATTGGGTAAGGATAGTATAAGGCTAAGGGTGTGGGTTTTATGTTAGGTTGAAAGAAGTTAAAGTTTGGTTTGCTCGAGGGGGTTAACTAGAGTAATCACATTAGGTAGGCTAGAGGCTAAGGGTTATATCAAAGACGGCCTAAATCACTCCCTCAATGGTGGTTCGATCATAAGAAATACGCCTCAAGTAGGTGTCATCCTCGCTCTAGTACCCTTGAAATCAAACTTGGCAAAAGTTTGACCATCTACCTTCTTTGGTATATAGTACAAGGCCCAAACAAAGGTCTAGCTTCCTATTATGTGATCTCAACAACACCAGACACCGTACCAAAGGGAAGATGTCTCCAAAACCTAAAAAAATCAAGTCTCAAAAGCGGCTTATGCAACTCATCCATAACCAAAGGCATTTAACAAGATTTTACGCAGCTCTAAATGTCCTAAGCTAAATGATCCTAAATGCATCTAACATATGCAACATAAACAACATTTAACAACATGATCCTAGATAATATACTATATGAGATGTCACGAAATGCATGAAGATGCAAAAATAATAAGAATGTGACAAGAAAAAGAGAAACACAACAGTACATACCATCCCATGGAATACGCAATACTAGAAAAAAAATATAACTATTACACCTGATGTCTTGCGCAAATTCCATACCAACCAACTGAAACTAGTCCACAATCCCTAAAATCACCCCCAAACTTATTCCAAACCTTGTCCTCAAGGTTTTTAAAATAAGCGGGAAGGTGACAATCCATAAAGAAATAGAATAACATGATACAAATGCAAAATGTTTAAGTCTCCAATCAAAAGAACCTGATACTCTGAGCGTCCACTCATGAAAGAACAACACTGTGACGACTCAAACCTGCAAGAGAAGCGACAAGTCAGGGGAAAATAAAGGGACTCAAATAAAGAGAGCTAAGAAACAACTCAATAAAGCAAAAGAAATGAGAATTTGGGCTGCCTCACAATAACGCCTTTGGTTAACGTCGTTGGCTCGACTTAATCCGACTTCACCTCAACGTTGGCTGAGTTGGTCTGCAACATGGTTCTCTGCACCACTTTTATCTTTAATGGTGATGTCAAACTCCTGGAGCAGGAATATCCATCTGATGAGACGAGGCTTCGCATCCTTCTTCGCCATAAGATATTTCAATGTTGCGTGATCTGAATAAACAATCACTTTTGTGGCAAGTAGGTACGACCGAAATTTCTCGAGTGTGAAAATAATGGCTAAAAGCTCTTTCTCGGTAGTAGTGTAGTTATCCTGTGCGTCATCCAGAGTTTGGGAAACATAGTAGATGACATGAGAAACTTTCCCAACGCGCTGCCCAAACACAACACCAACAACATGGTTGCTGGCATCGCACATAATCTCAAAAGGAAGCTTCCAATTGGGAAGACTTGAGTGCTTCAAAAGCACTCATGCATGCTTTTATCAAATGCAAAACGCACGTCTTTATTGGTGGGGTACGGTAGCTTACGAATGACGTCGACCTTAGCTGGATCGACTTCCATCCCCTTAGAAGAAACAATGTGTCCTAGAATCAAGCCTTGATCGACCATGAAGTGATATTTCTCGTAATTCAGGACGAGATTCTTCTCGACACATCTACTGAGTACCTTTATCAGATTGCTTAGACATTCATCGAATGAATCACCATAAACAGTGAAATTGTCCATGAATACCTTAATGAAATGCTCGAAAAAATCTAAGAAGATATTGATCATGCACCTTTGAAAAGTGGCTGGTGCATTGCATAACCCGAAGGGCATGCGTCGGTAGGCAAAAGTGCAAATGGACATGTGAATGTTGTCTTTTCCAGGTCCTCGGGAGCCACAGGCACCTGGTGGAACCCTGAGTAACCATCAAGACAACAGTAGTGTGATCTGCTAGCCAATCTCTCAAGCATTTGATCAATAAAGGCCAGAGGGAAGTGGTTCGTACGTGTAGAAGCGTTAAGCTTCCTGTAATCAATGCATACCCGCCATCCATTTTGGATACGGGTTAGGACTAGCTCTCCCTGAGAGTTGGTGACAACAGTGACGCCTATTTTCTTAGGTACTACTTGCACCGGGCTTAACCATTTACTGTCAGAGATAGGGTATGTCATGTCGGCATCAAGGAGTTTTAGGATCTCCTTTTTCATGATGTCCATCATTGGCGGATTGAGCCTCCTCTGGGCTTCTCTCGAAGGTTTGGCCCCTTCCTCCATATGTATATGATGCATGCATGTGGAGGGGCTTAGACCCTTGATATCCGCGATGGTCCACCCAATTGCTTCCTTAAATTCTCGGAGAATTCGGATGAGTTTCTCTTCCTCTAATGAAGATAACTTGGCCGAGATAATTACTGGGAGTGTGTCGTTATTTACTGGGAGTGTGTCGTTCTCGCCCAAGAACATATACTTAAAGTGCTCAGGAAGTGGTTTAAGCTCTAATGTAGGTGCTTTAACCAAAGAGGGTAGAATAGTAGAGTTAGTGTGGTGCAACTCCATATAGGAAGCAGTGTGGGACGTGAGTTGGACGAAATCCAACTCATGAAAAATCTATGTATTGAGGATGGAGATACCCTCATCTAAAGAAGTGGTGTTAAGATGATGTTTTAACACCACGCGCAACTCATCGGACTCCTTCGTAACAGATGCAGCATCAACGAGTGAGTCCACAGAATCCAGATAACAAACAACTGAGGAGACATCACTAGGGAATCAAATGGCGTCATATATGTTAAATTTGATTACCTCACCATCGAATTCCATAGTCAAAGAGCCATCATGAATGTCAATTTTTGCTCTCGTCGTTTTAAGAAATGGCCTCCCCAACAACACCGAAAATGAATGCGGGAACGATTCCTCTCTCATGTCTATGACATAGAAGTTAGCAAGAAACACAAGCTCGTTTACACGGACCAAGACATCCTTAAGAACACCCTCTGGTCTCACTACCGAACGGTCAGCCAATTGTATGATGATACCAGTCTCGTGGAGTGGGCCTGCCTTTATATTCTCGTAGATAGACAAAGGCATAACATTAATTGAAGCGCCCAGGTCACACATGGCCTTCTCTATGCTCACATTCCCAATTATGCAAGGCACCAAGAACATCCCGAGGTCTTTACATTTGGGAGGCAACTTTTTCTGGAGGATAGCAGTGACAAATTCCCCCATTTGGACTTTCTCATTGCCTTTAAGCTTTCTTTTGTTAGTGCATAGTTCTTTAAGGAATTTCGCATAACGTGGTACTTGCTTCAGAACATCCAAAAGCGAATATTGATTTCCACTTTTCGGAAGGTTTTTAAGATTTCCTTCTCTTCCTCATTTTTCTTATTCAAGATTAAGCGTTGAGGGAAAGGAGGTCTCACAGTGAAGGAATGTGGTACTTCTTTTTCAGGCTTTTCTATTTGCTTAGAACGAAACGGAAGTACTTCAAGCTCATGTTCTTCCTTATTAGCTTTTGAGGTCTGACTCCTGGGTTGAGGCTCTTCTAACTCTCTTCCATTCCTAAAAGTGATCGCACTAACGTTAGCATTTGGGTTGGGATGCGATTGCGAGGGCAACCGTCTAGGGTCGTTCGGTCTTGCCAATTGTTGTGCCATTTGACTCAATTAAGTCTCAAGATGTTTAATCTGGCGATCAGTGTCCTGCTTTTGACGATCTATCTCTTGTTTATGCTGAGCAAAGAGATTTTTCATCAAATCCTCGAGAGAAGAGGTGTTAGAAGATTCTGGCAATGGATGCCCCCTCGGCACGAAACTCTGGTAATTTTTGTTGTGTGGGTTGTAGCTGAGGTTTGGGTAGTTCCGTGTGTCCTAATTGTACGTGTTACCATATGGACCCCTAGTGTTTCCATGGAACTGATTACTCAAAGCATTAACCTGTGGCAAGTTCTCGAAGAGTGGAGGACACACATCCGTAGTATGCTCAGTAGCAAGCAAACGCCGCAAGCCTTAACATGCTGCGACGACTGGTGGGTAATAAGACGTTCCACCAAGTTCGTTAGTTTCTCAATGGAAAAGTTAGAACTTCCTCCATTAGAACTACTCTGATTGGACTTGCCCCGCTTTGCCTCGTAATGTCGAGATTGATTGGCCATAATCTCGTAAAGCTCCATCATCTGATAAGCTATTCTATTCATGATGTGACCCCACACACATTATCAACATTTCTTCGTTCCTCGTAAGTCAAACCATCATAGTAGTAACGGGAAATGCTAATGTCGATCTGGTTATGTTGGGGGCAACTAGTGAGTAATCGCTAGTAGTGCTCCCAATACTGGTAGAGGGGCTCATCATCATCCATAGAAATGCGAACAATCTGCCAAATAATTTGTGAAGCTCGTGAACTGGAGAAGTAGTGATCTGTGAAGATAGACACCATATCAGTCCAAGTGTGGATAGATCCGGGAGGGAGATAGTAAAGCCAATCCTTGGCTTTATCCTTAAGAACAAAAGGAAAAGCTCTAAGTATGACAGTTTCCCTGTTGGCATTCGAAGGTTTCAACGAATCGCAGTTCTGTTGAAACTCCTTTATGAAGGATATGGGGTCTTCACCAGGTTTTCCATAGAAGGTCGACAAAATTTTAATGAAACTAGACCGCAACTCGAAGGCCCCCGTATCCAGAGGATAGGTAATGCACAACGGATGTTGCGCAAGAAGGTGTTGCACATTCAGAGAGGCTTCCCCAAATGTGAGGGGACGATCTGCTCGTGCATCAGGAACTGCTGGCAGGTGTATGAGCAAGACGATAGGCACCTCAAGGTGGGTCGGGTAAAGGTGGATTATTGCCATGAGGGTGATCAGCAAGTGGACGATCATCGCGAAGATGATCATTAAGGGGTGGATCTCTATTATCCATTACTGGAAAAGGATTAGACGAGCTCAAGGCTTGTTGACTTCTAGACTCTCATTCAAGGTGCTTGCGAGTTTGCTCGATCTCCGGATCAAAAGGAAGAAATGGTCCTGCGGGGTTAAACCGAGTCGAACTTCGGTGCATAAAAAAAATAAATAAATAAAATCCTAAAGGAAAGGGACTTGGTCCCCGGCAACAGCGCCAAAATTTGTTCACGCGTCGAACGTGCCAAATATATATCTCGTTGATATATACTGATCCTACAATGGATTTGTAGTAGCGATAAAACGGGGTCGAACCACAAGAACCAAGTTATTCCTTTAGGAGGTGCGAAAAGGGAAAATCGGGAGTTTTAAGAGTGAACTAGATTAAGAGAAAACAATAAAGTTATCAAGCAAGAATAATCAAGTAGAGAAGTAGAGAATTCAGTAAGAAAAGTGATCCAAACCATCAACTTCACACAACTATCATATGACAAATACACTGATCATTGACCTAAACAAAGATAGATTGAATGTCGCGATCTAGTGTAGCTATAGAATTCCGTAATAGATTGAATGTCGCGATCTAGTGTAGCTATGGAATCCCGTAAGACGTGAATTCCTCGTTCTCCTATTACCGATAGTTGGGGTAAGACCTCTAACTATTACACTAGTCAATTCACATAACCCTAGGCACGTACCTTGGGTTCAACATGATTACTGCTCTAATTCATGATTCATGAGAATACTACACCTAGATAACCAGTACAACAAGCGTGTCCGATTCAACCTATGTTTCTAAGATACATGGTCTAAAACTATGTGAGGGGATTAACGCAATCAGAGCGACCACTTGCCACAAATATGAGTCTTTTGCACGATTACGTATGCATTCGACTCGATGGCGATAGGTCTCAAACTACAACTAATGCGAGGGCCCTTCACATCAATCAAGTAATCGACCATAATAGTAAGAACAATACCAAAGAAACTAGAAAAACAACAATCAATCAGTGAAATTAAAGAATAAATATATCTTACAACGATTAGAAAGTCATAGAATAGCTGCAATCGGTCTCCGGCTTGAATCCTCGAAGGATTAGCTGGACATAATTGAAGTAATACACCATATTCTTTTTTATTGAAGAAAGACAAAAAACACAAAAACCCTAAAATAATATGTTTGTCGCCTCCGTATATTCTTCTCCGAACAAAGGATGCTTCTACCAATCTCTCAACCCCAATTTATAGATGTATGTTTGTAATGGTTGGAGTGATTTATGCCATTTTCAATGTTTTTATGATTAATGTCATGATTTGTGCATCGGGATTAATTTGGGCATTTTGTGTAGGTTCAAGACACTTGTCATGCTCGATTGGTCAAAAATTGTGCTCTGATGTGTCGGATGCTCATTGGTTGAGGAAGGTGTTGGTGACGTGCTGGCGCGACACGTGGTACGTGATTGTTGGAAACAGCTGATTGGCATGATTTTGTGGTGCATGATTGGTGGAAACGGTTGATTGGCGTGATTTGTGGCACATGATTAGTGGAAACGGCTGATTGGCATGATTTGTCGTGCGTGATTGGTGGAAAAGGCTCGTGAGACGCAGCTTGACCAATAAAATCATAACACGTGGCAGAATTAAACACTCAATTACGAGAAAACCCCGACATCCAATTACTGCAAGTAAATACGCTATTTTGAGTATTTTTCTGCCCCGAATTCAACCGTGACCTCAGATTCACCTAAAAGTGAGAAATGAGTATAAATTTAGTGGTATTTTGGAGACTTTGACATAAAAACACACATAAATAAATGGTAAATAATGCATATTAAACGACTTATCACCAGTACTTAGGATAAACGCCATTTTCCTTCACATAAATGAAATGTACCTTTCCATGGGTGCAATCCACATCGTGCATTGGAGATGAGTTGCATCCTGCATCATTGTAAATTCATCTTCTGACTATTTGTTTTGGAAAGATCATTATTATTCTGTGTGATGCCATTACTGTTGGTTTTATTATTTTTGTGGTTACCAGCCAGTTTTTGGAAACAAATCACAAACGGATTCTCATTCAATTGATATTAATTAATATTCATCCAAACTAGACATAATCCATTGCACTGCCTATAAGTATAAGAAGCTAACAAGATGGGGTGGAATGAGAAGTGGTTCAAAAAAGTTGTACCATCATATATCATCATTTCTTTATGGCTTCCTACTTTGGTAGGCTTTTGGTGATGGCTTTAGTGTTAGTAACAGGTTGTAATTGCGGGAGCTTTGTCGACGCCGCTTATGAAGTTGACAACTTATTTCAGGTGAATGCAACCGTCCGTGTGAGGAGTGAGGTCAATGGAAATCATGTACTGATTGTTCACTGCAAATCTAAAGATGATGACTTAAGCGCTCGGTATCTCTCTTACAAGCAACAATTTGACTGGTCCTTCAAAACAATTCTTTTCGGAAACACCTTGTTTTGGTGCTATATGTCTTGGAGGGACTCCAACGGTAAACTGTACGAAGGCAGCTTTGATGTCTACGACAACGAAGAAATACCATGTGGTCCTCTGAATCACTGTATTCTTGAGTACGTTGCAGATAATCATCATGTAATTCTGAATAACGACTCTGAATTAGGGAAGAAAGGAGAAGTTTGGGTTTGGAAGTAAAGATTTAGAGATCTAGAGAGATATATGGAGAGATCTTACTAATATGAATAATTAAGTTGATTTTTTCTTCAGATAAGTTGTATCACATGTATATATATGCCCGATCACGTTAATGAATAAAATTTCTCTCTTTAGACATTCTATAATTTATGGGAGGTCTTGCAGAATTAGTTAATGTGACACTAGTTATTGTAGAAGTTGTATTTGATATTGCATGATATTTGCTACACGCTTCTCAAATAATATAGGAAAATACTTTTGTAACCCATAATAGACATGCATGGAATGACACGCCCTCATTTTGATGTGTATTGATGGTAGTTGTTTTTGCGTGTCTTTTCCAGGTTACTTACCAATAACAAAGAAAACTACTCTAGAAAGAAATTAAGAATTTGTTAGAAAAAAAAAAAAAATGGTGTTACAAGTTTTTCTCCTATGGCACAAGTCATCAGACTCATAAACAAGGGACAGGCACATAGAACCAAATGAAAACACAGTCAACATGAACGCAGGCAGGCTCCCGTTGTTCAAGGAGTTCTTTTCATCATCATATTCTAAAAACAATGGCACATAAGGCAGTGGTAATTATTTAATTTCTCTGTTGATCTTCTGTTCTTTTGATGAAACAAAAAAAAAGCCTCTGAAATAATTTAGCATCCCAATTAATACATATGTTAATTTTTTCCAAACATATATATAATTAGCTATGAGGGTAAGAAGATCACAGTTTGCACATTAGTCATAACTGTCAAGCGAATATAATTGACCGCATCTTTGAATTCTTATCAAACCGTGGTGGGTGTAAGTTGTTTCTATCTTATTAAAAAAAAAACCGCATCTTTGACTTGGTCAGTTACCTAAACTTATAGATTTTGAAACGTCTCGTTTTCACTGATGGTCAATTCAGATACGGAAATATAGTTAAATTTAAAAAACGTTGGAAAGATCATTAAGTATATATTCATCGTCATGTTGATAAGTAGAGTGTGCATGCAGGGAAATTAAGATCATTGTACAGTGTATAAGGTGGTCAGTTAACCCGGTCGGGTAGCCAAGATGGTTAGGGTGGGCATGAGGAGTGTTGAAACTGGGGCACAATGCACGTTTGAACCCTGCCTCTTGCAATTTCAATCGGGCCACTGGGGTTCGCAATGGCTGACTATGCCAGCCCTGACGGACTAGTTGCGAAAGACAGTTATACACGTCGTCATCCTTGGGTACTGTTTTGGAGTAGTTATAATAAGTCAGTTTTGGAAACAAACCACAAATTGATTCTAGCAATTACTTATAATTAATGATCGTTTCTTCAGCCATTTGTGGTAATGATTTTTTGTTTCAAGGGAGTCGAATTCACATCTCCAAATCTTGCCTTTTGACAAGTGATGTCTCGCTTTAACTATTATTAATGATTATATATTCATTTGATTGACAATATAAGTATCAATATGCGATGAACAGAAACTGATTCTGTTGGACAAGAACTAAACCAGACTCTGTTCTAGTGTCTAGTGAGGTCAAGTTGGACTTGAATATATAAGATACGGAAAATGTTCATGTGACAAACTTTTTTTTTATTTTTTTATTTTTATTTTTTATTTTTTATTGAGGGCCAAACAGGCAAATTACATTTCATCAACTGAGATCTTTCAATACACTAGTGGAAAGACCCAAAGGAATGGAGTGACGCCTATATAAATTAACATTCTTTAGCATAGCAAACAACAACATAAAAATTCAAATTAATTGAGGTTAGTTACATGGATCAAACTCTTCCATTGTGCTCGATTTAGTGCAATTGATGGTGAGCATTCCAAACCATTTAAATCCCTTCTAACTAATACATCTCAAGTTAACTTTGGTCTACTACCTCTTACTACAACACTAAGATGATTTAATATCAGAACAATGGATGACGGTGTGAAAAAACTGATATGAAAGAAAAGAATAGATGACGGTTACCGTCATTATTATAGGCATATACACCAAAATAAACACCACGACTTCGCCTCTCACACTTCCAACTCTCCCTCTCCACTTCCAACTCTCCCTCTCCGCCTCTCACACTTCCAACTCTCCCTCTCGACTCTCTCATGAAAACCGAAAACCCTCTCTCTCTCTCAAACCCTAAAACTTCACCAGATCTCGCAAGAGAAGAGCCCTAGCTGCTTTGATCCGACCTTCTTCGCATCAGCCGATCTAAAACCAAAAACCGAAAACTCTCTCTCTCTCAATCTTCGACTTCAACACCAGATTTCTCTCTCAATCTTTGATTCGACTTCACTAGATCTCGTTTTTCTCTCGCCAACGCCAGATTTCTCTCTCAATCTTCGATTCGACCTCAAGCGATTACTCCAGATCTCTCGCATTGTAAAGGCTACTCAAGGCCTCTTCGCTTCTCCTCTTCGGATTCGTGCTATAACAGGTATGGATATGTAGTTTTCGTTTTGCTTTCTAGATTTTTTTGGTGTGAATTAGGGTTTGTTTGATGCTTGCTTTTGGGGTTTAGAATATCTTTGTTGTTTGGGTGAGTTTTTGGTTCTAATTGTTGATTTCTGGTGATTTATTGGATGATTGTGAAGTTTGGTGTGATTTTGAGCTGTGAATCATTTGATGCATCTCATACACAGTCCATTTTGAACAAAAGCAGAAATCATAGTATTCCAAGAAACATAATCTCTATCCAACATCTTCTCAAAAACTTTGAATGCAAGCATGATAGAATCACATTTTGAATACATCGCAATCAGGACATTCAAAATGATAGTCTCGGAAGCCATTGAGTTTTTCACAGCATAAGCATGAACTTGCCGGCCGAATTCTAATCGCTGCAACTGCGAAATTGCTGTCAAAGCAGCAAGAAAAGTTGCTAACAGGTGAAATCAAGTTGCTAACAGGTGAAATATTAAGATGGTTTGATGCTAACAGGTGAAATCAAGTTGCTTGTGGGTTGAACTCTATTTTTATGACTTTAGTTTCGTCGTGTATTTGGACAAATTTATTAACTCTTTTGGTTGCCTTGAAATCTTAATGCAATGAGAGTTTTTAGATTCAAACATAAGAATCTAGTTTGAGGAAGCTTGAATTGTTCTCATTTGATTTGAAAATGTCAGTTCATAAATTAAAATAAATAGAACTTTTGAACACTTTGAAATTATTGAATTTCAAGGAGTCGAAAAGAGAAGGCATATATATTGTGCCTATGGCTTATTGATTGGAGGATTGTTGCTTTAGCTGAACAACTTTATATATTGTTGCTTGGTTGGCTAGTCAATTTTTTTTCTACTAGATTTTCCCTTCTAGAATAGTCTTCTCTTGCCAGAATTCTTGTGCCCCTCCCCACTTACCTCATGATTGCGTTTTTTATAGGCGTGACAATTGAGCTTTGCTAATTTATGGAGATTTTTTTTTTCTCTTTTTCAGGTTCTGTGGTAAATCTTTACTTCGTGATACCATTGATCAATTTCTTATAGACAGAATCCCCGGTCGCCAGAATGACCGGAAAACACTTCTTGGAGAATTGAATTGGATTTTTACAACGGTGACTGATACAATAGCCTGAATGTTCTTCCACATGGTAATCTACTGATTCTTATTGATTTTGTCCATGTGCTTTCTGCATCCAGAATCTTAGTTTTTGCTTTGCAGATCTTTTCCAGCAGTTATTTCGGCAAGATTTGCTAGTGGCTAGTCTGTTCTGGAACTTCTTACTCGCTGAGCGAATCATGCGGTTTGCCAATTGTTCACCAATTTCATACCCAGTGTTGCCATCCACTCATCAACATCATATGTGGTAGCTGTCTAAAGATGTCTTACATTTTTTCAAGTGCTAGTGATATATTTACTTTTTCATGTTACTAAATGTTCATAATGTGGATTTCAGGGATGTGTGGGACATGGCTGCTGAAATCTGTGTCTCAGCTTTCATCATTGATTGAAGAACCTAATGCAGAATTTCAGGTGAATATTCTGCTTCATAATTTTTTGACTTCAACAGGAATTTCTACTTGAAGAGTATATGCTGTTTATGTATCTGAACTTCAAAAGTTGATGCTTGGTGTTGTTTCATTGATAGCTAATTTTGTATTGGAAACTCCATGCCTAACATGATTCTACCATCGAATGCAGCCTAGCCCGTTCTTCACAGAACAGCTGACAGCATTTGAGGTGTGGCTTGACCATTCTCTGCTTCAATTAGTAGTTTGTGTTCTCTTGGCATTTTATTTTTCTTTAAACTAATTAAGAGCTTTTTTTCTCTTTTCAATTAGGAGTTCGTGTTCTCTTGGCATCGTAATTTTCAACTATTGAGATTTATGGAGTGGTATTATCTTTAAATTCTAACAGGAACATGAATGCATCAATAGAGGTTTTTATTTTTATTAAATCAGCGAATAAGAACTAGAAAGTGATTCAAATTTCTTCAAGTTGTTCTATACTTCTATGTTGCAACGCCGCCTCTCTTGTTTTATCCACAAAATGCAAGCTTTTATTTCAAAAGCTTTAATATGACCTTCTTATTAATTAAATTTGTTAACCCCATTTTTTGTTGGCAAGAACTGATCACAACCTGTATGGATCCTGGTGTAAACTATTTGCTTGGCTTCAATTCCAATATCATCAGTTCATCCTAGTGATACATGATCTTGGCCTTGTGACTTGAATCTGTTGTATATTAACCTTCCTAATACTAGTATCCTATTCTTATATATTCTCTCAAAGTCTGAATGTGCAGACGTGCTAGCACCATGGAAGGATATTCTAGTGACATTGTTGTTTATGGTTGAGGACACCATGCTTTATGCTTGTGATTGACAAATGACACTGATATAGAATCATATGCTGTTGTATGTTCCTGTTTTTATAGCCTTTAATTGTCGTGTTTATTTGTTCCAACTCATTGCTGGCACGGACATACATCCAGAATCAACTGGAGAACATGTTTGTGGTCTTTTGTCATTGTTTCATGCTTTCACTAATTGTTGTTAAAGGTGGCTCACTCACTAATCTTGTAGGCCTGGGCTTTTCTTCTATATATTAATTGTCTTTTTTTCTTCAAGGCTACTTATCTTTGTTACAAGGGCAAATCAGTTGGTTCTGATTTAAAACATAATTCTGATTTAAGGTATATGATTTTTGCTCTTTGGAGGCATTCAAAGTTTTATATATTTATATATTCTCTTTTTGGTATTTGTTAGATAATGTAAAACTTTTGGAGACCTTTAATAGAAATACTTTTTTTTACCTTCTCTTTTTGATGTTTTGTTAGATAATGTCTAACCACTCAGATGATAAATTATTCATTGTTGAAGGCCAGTTCTCGTGTTTGCGATACTCTGATAGGTATATTTCTGATCAGCTAATATACTCATATTCAAAGTTTTGCTCCTAAAATTTGAGTTAAGACTTCACAATGTTGGTCAGCAAAGCTAGTGTTTCAGCCAAAATACTCAAATTTCTATGTTTGCAATGCTAGGGAACTAAAGTTCCCTATACTTGAACTAATTCAATTGTTTGAAATAAAGATATGCTGCAGAGAGCATAAGCTTAGCATGCAAGTGGGGCTACAAAGATGTTGAACCAAGTTAAACTCTAGTAGGTATGATGACAGGACAATCTTTCTAATAAATCTTACTCACCTGCATGCACCTAACATAGTTAATTATTCTTTATGACATTGTAAAAATATATATGTTTGAAGGGACTCTTACACTCTTGTGTGTCACATACAGATGAATACTTAAATTCAAGGATGCCGATTGTCGCATGGGAATTACGCAGGGTGGCTGTATCAGTACTTGATACTTGATAGGTATGGTGAAATAAATCATTGTATGTATTCTCATGTTGATACTCGTTCGTTTCTTATAAATTTTGGAATCAAGTTTCTAGTGTTTTAGAATTACAAAGATTACTGTTTAATTGGTTATTGGATTATGATTTTGTTATTATCCTCTGTTACAGATTTTGTTTACTGTTGCAGAAAATAAGTGGTAATAGATGCAAGAATGACTGTAGCGGTCAAGGGATATGCAATTATGAATTAGAACAATGCAGGTGCTTTCATGGATATGCTGACGGTCCATCTTATATTGATGACTGCAGTGCTGCTAGCTGCTTCTTCCATGGCTGCTCTGCAACGTTCGGCAACTATTCGCGAGGGAATTCTGAGGTGGAACCACTGATTGTAGTGCACAATATGACTCTCACACGTTAAGGCTGCTGAAATCTATAAAAAGAATTATCAGTTTAGCAAGTTTGATAAGCAGTTGAGTGAACTGTTATTACAGTTTGTGAAGGTTATGATTCAGAATTTGGGAATTTTGAGATTATGTATTCTAATTTTGTTTTGTTTCTTTTCTTCCAAGACAATTAAGTGTGGCATTTGCTTCTTATAAAAGTTTAAATGAATAATTTTGTGATCTTATTTTATGTGTAGTAATGGTGATGGTTTATATATGTTGCAGGAAAAAATCTATTTTGCAGGAAAATAATGGTTATTTTTTAAAAAAAAATTGAAAACTCTTTCGTGATGGTTTTAAACCGTCACAAAAGCCCAAAAATTCAATACAATATTTTAGATAAGATGACGGTTTTAAACCGTCACAAAAGACATTGAGATTTTGTAACATCTGATAACATGACGGACTTCGTGACAGTTTAAAACCGTTACAAAAGCCTTTTGTGACGGTTTTAAACCGTCACGAAAAGTTATTTCTGTTGTAGTGTCTACCTCATTCAATTTCTTCAGCTTTTATTGAGTTAGTTTCCCAAGATTATTCTCATCTATAGGGAAAAAAGCGAAAAGATCTCTAGCTATATGTATATTAGAGAGTGCTCTGTTCAACAATCTCAACTTGTTCATGTGATCCCTCAATTTATGGATGATTTGTGCAGGCGCAAATTTATGTAAATCCAAAGAGCATCAACAACATTTAGCAAATATATGTATCAAAAGTATGCCACCCTTGCATTCTTCATAAGAAATTAATAAGACGGGTGGAAAGAACCATCATCATTTGTTTAAGTTTCTCGTTTGCTGATTACATTATGAATGTTACTACAGAGATGTGCGGCTGGCATTGATGGTGATTGCAATATATATAAGAAAAAATGAGTTGTATTGATCTTTCCTTTAATGTTTTTCAAACTACATGTCATACAGGCTACTCATCATGCACTATTATATGTTTGCTATATTGCCGTTACACAACTTTTAGGAAATAATAACTAAATAAGGAAAAGATTCATAAAATTATATTTTTAGCATTGACTCAACGACTAATTGATTGTCAATTAACCAAGTTTCCTTATTTGTTGAACTTCCATGTAAGTAAGGATTTTGATGACCCTTGCGCTCCTTGATTGTAGATAATTAATATCCTCCCGCAAATTGAGCTGGGATTAAAGCACAGTTTGGTAAGAAAAGATGAAAGAGCAGACTTGGGCACAAATTTAGTAAATATATTTGCAATTTGAGTGGTAATGGACACATGTTTGGTAACAAGTGATCCAAGGGAATATGTTATGCTGCAATATGGACCATAGAACGATATTGTGCTTCTGTGCTTGAACATGAAATGGTCGGTTGGTTTTTATTTATTTTTTTATTTTTTTTGGCACACCGTGGTATAAGATTGCAACCAAAAGTAATAAAGTCTCAATATGTTGTCCATTCCTTTATGTGATTAGCCCTAGATGATTGGCGACTTTGAGCTTCGTAAAAATGTTGAGTAGCAATTTGTGCTGATTGATATCTCAAGTGACTTTGTGTTTGGTAGAAATGTTGAGTAGTTTTGTGCTTGGTAAGAATCTCAAGCGAGCACTTATTGAGAAGCAAATTTAACATGTTACGGAGGAGACATTATGCACAAAAAAGCATAGATACACAACAAGATATGTGAGGGTACACGCCCCTACTAACTCACCTAAGCTCTGATACCATAAGAAAAAAGATATAGAGAAGAAGAATGAGTTGTATTGATCTTTTTTTTTTTTTTGAAAATTATTGATTTTTCTTTTGATGCTTTTCAAAACTTAAACTACACATTATAACGGCTACTCATCATGCATATAACCGTTATATAACCGTATATAGCCGTTACACAACATTTAGGAAACAAACAGATACAAGAATTATTTAAGATTGGCAGGCGAATAACCACATGTATTTCCTTTCAAGAGAAGCACAAAACTTCATCCTCATGTGCTTAAAAGTAAACCCGGATGGCCGGTGCACGCTGCTCAGCTATTGGACCATCCATTTGTTTGGTAGGAGGCCTTTAACATCTCCATCAGAATTCGCTTCTTCTTATCAGAATTCGCTTCTTATATGCTTTGTATGATCAGTTCATACATGTTTTATGTAGATGTTAAAAATTTGAAGTCAAAAGTGTTTTTGTTGCTTACAGAAATGATAATGATAACCAAATTATATAACATCATATAATAGGTGTTTGTCAAAGAAATGTGGCAAGATGTTTTTTTTTTTTCTTGAGGCCCGGCAAGATGTGTTTTGCATAAATGTAGATTGTCAATACTACAAATTAGGAACTGTAGAACGTCATCAATTCTGTCCCTTTTTCAGTGTAGTAATTCTTTCATCTTCCATTTTTTTCTCCCAAACTTGATCGTCACATTTGAGACCCATTCTCCCTCTTTGGTTGAAATTACCTTTAAGCAATGATGATTAACCTTTTCTTCTTCTATTTTTTTTTTAATCAAAAGATGATCGATTAACTTTGTCAGTCTTATATATATTGTAGGAAACGGAGAATTATAGATCTATATTATTGGGAACAAGAAGGCTCTTGCAAGTTGCAATAGATGAGAAATTATTTGCCACTTGGGATGCTAAAAGATTTTATTATAGTTTAAAAAAAAAAGATTTTATTTTAATAACACGGCTGGTCAATTCAATGGATTAAGATATCAATTCTCACTTTATGTGAGCTACAAAGAATTGTGGGATAATGTGATCTATATACACTTTGACCTGAGTAATCGATCTAATGTTTCTTGAGGTGACTCTGTAATTTGAGGATGCAAGCTAGGCAAAGAGATGACTGACTCCATTACAGAATACTTGAATTTTGTGAAGATCTTGAGATCCAATTCTTCAACTCGTATGAGTAAAGGTGCGCACTGAAATCATCACAAAAAGATCTTGGAAAGCAGCAGAACTTACAAGGTTCTTGCAAGGCTCCAACGCTGGGTTCAATGAAGTGTGAGGATGGATCTTCATTGTACATCATCCCACTCATTGTGAGGATGGAAGTTCTACTACAATTACTGATGCTTCTGATGATAAGGCTGATAAGGCTATCAGAGGACTAGTGCAAGGGTGAGTAGAAGCCTTGATATCAGTCATCTACAATCAAGGAGTGACAATTGCATGAAAGTTCAAAGATAGGAAATTCAACTACAGTAATTGACAATCAATTAGCCTTTGAGTCCATGCCAAGAATATAGTTTTATGAATATTTTTTTTGTATATTTTGTTTTTTTTTTTTTTTTTGTTAAAACCTTATATATTTAGTTATTGTTTCCTAAAAGTTGTGTAACGGTTATATAAGGTTATATAACAACTATATTAGGGATACAGGTGGGGCGGGTTTGAGGCGGGGAATACAATCCCCACCCCCATCCCCACTTTTAGCACGGTGAGGATTCCCCGCTTAAAATTCTCTACCGACAAATTTTTCACCTCCATTCCCCGTTGGGATTCCCCACCCCATTATTTTTTTATATAATATCTAAACAAAAATTAAATAAATTATAGATATAAAACTTAATCATTAAAATCTCTTTCTTCACATATAATAAATACTTTAAATAATATATTTACATTATTATATATAAATTTTAAGTTATATTAGTTTTTTCTTGATAAACTTAGTTGTATTTGTTTAAAGTTGATAAACTTAGTTACATATCCCTGTGGAGACTCCCCATATTAAGGCGAGGTGGGAAATCCCCACGAGTGACGAGTAATACCACCATCGCCCTGCCCCGCATGATGGGGTGAAATCCCCCATCTCCCGCCTCGTGGGGGATAGTTGGCGGGGAATCCCTGCCTCATCGAGGCGGATCTCCGAAGGGAATGGAGATTCTCCGCCCACCTGCATCCCTAGGCTATATGCATGATCAATAGCCTAAATAATGTATGATCGGCCATAAAACTTATTCTTCTTCTCCACATCTTTGTTTCTTACTTGAGACCGTATAATTACTGCAAGCTGTCAAACCATATTTTTCTGATAGGAAAATGATTCAAATTCCTCCTGAGGAATAAATGAGGAAAAACATTTTCCCATGAGAATTCTCCATTCTCGCAGAAAAAATAAAAAAATTCTTCGTGGGGAATTAATTGGAAAAAATATTTCCCCATGAAGATTCATGGACGAGGATGAAAACCATCCTCGCATGGGGATACGAATGGGGATGTAGGGTGAATTCTTAGGAGTTTAGCTATACGTATCCCAACGTTTACTTAGGGCACCAATTAGAACAATTTTGGTCTTTAATATATGTTTCAAACCCTATTAAAGATATGGGTGTTATTTTTTTTTTCTTTTTTGATAAAAAAATATAGGTGTTATTAAATGTCATAGGAGAAACATGTTAGATAGGTCATGTTTTAATTCACTAGAAGAGTTTTGACATTTAATAATACCTAATTGATAGAGATTTTAAACAACCTCTACATAATACCTGTATTAGCAATTAAAACACGACTCGTTGAATATGTTTTGCAAATGACATTTAATAACACATCTTTAATAGGGGTTTCGAAACCTCTATTAAAGACCAAAATTTTTCTAGTGACCCTGATTTTGAGTGCATCCCAAATTTAAATTTCAATTTATGAGGGCACCCCACATTTTTTTCAAACTACCCCTTCATCCCAATTGAAGCATTTAACCCCAAAACCTTGGTCGATACATCTATTTTAGGGTTGACGAGATATGACCGAGACTTCTAGGCTCAATGTTGTCCAACTGAACCTCTATGGTGAAATTTAATTCACAACTGCCGACCTAAAGGTTCGGTGGGTTCCGACCAAGTCTCCAATTAAAGGTCGACGATAGGCTTTAACTGACTCTCTAACTAGAGATTCGTTAGGCTCTGATCGACTCTCTAACTAGAGATTCGAGCATGAGAGACCGAGCTACTCGATAATGTCCTAAAAATCACAAGAAAAAAGTGTGTGGAGGGATGATGGTGGGGTGCACAAAATGACAGGGAAAGGGTAATGGGGTGCACTAATCATAATAAGGGGCATAAGAGTCATTTTATAGTAGAATTGACTTTTTTTAATTTTGACTTTTCTGCTGGATGCCTTAAGTAAACGGTGGGATGTGGGGATGGAGATGTGGATCCCATGCCTGTCCATGCAGCCATCTCACTATATACGTTTCCACGTTGGGTATAATGAGATTTTGTGCCACGTACTCTAGAATAAACGAAATTTCCTCCACATAAATGAAATTAATGGATCTTTTCCTGGGTGCAATGCACATTTGTGCTTTGAAGATTAGATCATTTAATATATATAGAAACATTATAAATTCATCTGCTGACTTTTTTTTTTTTTGAAAAGATCATTAATTATTATTCTGTGTGATGTCATTACTGCTAGTTGTTGGATTTTGGGGTTCATGCGCAGTGGAGATTACAAAACAATTTTGACAAAAACCCCAACAGGATCCGAATCTAATTCCATTAAAACGCGTTTAAACTATGAAAACTTAATCATACCTCAGTAGCAATGTACCTTTTCTGAAGATTAATCGATCTTTAAGGCGCCGCAACAACGAACGCCTCTATCGCCAGATCCACACACAAACACGGCGTAGAGATTTGAAGTGCTAGCTTTGAGATAATACCAAACCTTTTTGTTTCTCTCCAAAACAATCCAGAGCATACCAAAAAACCTCTAAGTCGTTTCTTCAAACGAAAATAGAATTTCAGCCATTTTTAATCTTTCGTACTTATATTCTAACTCAAAGCGTCTATTTATACAACCCTTGTATATAGACGGTTAAGTAAATTACACACATACTCCTACTTAAAAAAGTATAAGTGTAATACACTACAAAGACGTTTCTGTCATGAATTTTATCATATAAAATTCATTTTTCTGAACCATCTTAAAATCTCGCAAAACCATTCTTAGTGTGCGACTCAATAGGCTCATACAACGTTGGCAGTGTACCAAAACACATTTTGTTATACAAGTCATAAGCGGCCTCTAGCAAGACATTATGACTACCCAAGTTGTATGAATATCAAATCGATACAACCTAATCAATAGTGTATGATCATCGTATGATCATCAATCAAGACTCACACTAGTCTTAATTCATTATAGTTCCCAGTATAATAATCGACTAGGGACATTTAGGATATTTCTGTAAATACCCATGGATCTTATTATAATGTAAACATGCAAATCAATTATAATAAACAACAAATGAAATCCTCTATTTTATTAACTAAAATATATTCATAAAGACTATTAATGGATTGATCTATGGCACATTTCCCAACACTAGTTTTATTAATTTTGCAATTTTTTTTGTCAAATTTTATTAATTTTGCAGTTACCAGCCAGTTTTTGGAAACAAATCACAAACGGATTCTCATTCGATTGACTTTTATTAGTATTCATCAAAGCTAGACATAATCCATTGCACTGCCTAATCAGTATAAGAAGCTAAAAAGATGGAGTGGAATGAGAAGTGGTTCAAAACATTATAACCACGGGTGGACCTAAGATTTTATGTCGCCCTAGGCTGAACTACATACATGTGTAATAAAGATATTAACTGGTTAATTATGATTAGGCTAGCAAAGTTAGCTTCATAATCGGGGCCATTGTCAAAGTACAAAAAAAAATAAGTAGAGCCTCATCGCAACTAGGGGTGCACACGGATTGCACCAATCCGCGATCAAGTCCAATTCGGACCAATTATCACTAATTGGCTCAATTTTTTGATCCCTTGGACTGGACTGGATTGAAAACTCACTAATCCGGCTGGACTTTGGATCGGATTGTGGATCCTACATTAAAAAACTGCAGATCCAATCCGATCCAGTCCGTTTAGCACATCAACACATATACATATCTACTCATATGTACTATAGTATCTCAAAAAACATCAACCCAAACTATCAACTCTAAACTATAATATTTAAATGACTATGCTTATCTTAACTATTTTATTATGCTTTCGACCTTTTTTTGTGGGTTGCATATTGCAACGTGTATCTTTTTTTGTGCTTTTGTGAGAGTATATGATGCAAATTTATGGATGACATATTAATTATGTAGGAACTTGCATTTTAAAGGTTATTGTGATGACAAGTTTGTGAGAAATATGTTATATGTAGATTTATGGGATGTATGTTGTAAATTTGTCATTCATGAGATGTATGATTTTTATGATTCATTTGTTAAAGTTTAATTTCATGAATCTTTGGATAGGAAAACATCAATCCGTGGAACTTAATCTAGTCCAGTCCGCATTTTCAAAATTGGACTGAGTTGGATTGATGAATTATTTAGACTAGATTGGACTGTAATTTTTCAATCCACAATAATTGGGTTAGATTGTGGATTAACCTTAATTGAATTGGATCCAATCCGTGTGCACCCTTAATCACAACTGCATGCTCTACACCAACAAAATCACTATAAAATCAATCATTCTATTAATTTTTCTACAACTCAAAAATTATTTAAAAAGGACAAAATATTCATATAACTTATTTAGTAAAGTATTTTTTTATTCAAGTTTTATATTATACAATTACTTAAAAACACATAAAAATATATATTGTGAAGTATAAAATAATTAAGTTGAAAATATATTTGTAAGAAAAGAGACATCAATTTATTTTCTTTTTTGGTACGAGAGACATCAATTTATTTATCTCTTAAAAAAGACTTGTCCTACCAAAATAAAAGGACTTGCTATTTATGAAGATATACAATACATTAACAACAGTTTTATAAAAAAAAAAAATACATTTGCTACACTATTGAATGTTCGTCATCCCATAATAATTAATACTTGCTACACAATTGCTCTATTACAGTACATGGTGATATGTGCACATACAACACAAAAGTAAAGTATTGTATTGAGTAGTCCAACTTTGTAGCAAATGTATGAACCCACAATTGTCATGCAATTACTTTTCTTTAATTTCTTATTTAAGATTGGTCGGCTTTTTGAATAAAACTTAAAACTTTTTTTATTGATTGGATGGGCTATTATTGTTTTGGTTGGGGTGAAAACACAAATACACAGGATCTTATAAGCATTTTTTTAATTTTTCTTGTGGGTGGCACATGGGCACATAGGAGGTTCATGTAAACTTGCCTTGGGCTTGGGTCCGCCAGTGATTGTAACATCATCGATCATAATTTCTTCATGGCTTCCTACTGTGGTAGGCTTTTGGTGATGGCTTTAGTGTTGATAGCATGTTGTAATTGCGGGAAATCATGTGCTGTCTGTTCACTGCAAATCCAAAGACAATGACTTAAGCGCTCGCTCTCTCTCTTACAAGCAACAATTCGACTGGACCTTCAAAACAACTGTTTTCGGAAGCACCTTGTTTTGGTGCTATATGTCCTGGAGGGACTCCAACGGCAAACTGTACGAAGGTAGCTTTGATGTTTTCGATGACAAAGAAGGACCATGTGGTCCTCTGAATCACTGTATTCTTGAGTATGTTGCAGATAATCATCATGTAATGCGACTCCGAATTAGGTAAAAAAGGAGAAGTTTGGGTTTGGAAGTAGACATCTAGAGAGAGTTTTGGAGAAATCTTAACAATTAATATTCATAATTAAGTTGTATTACTTATGTCTTATTTTTTTTATCCATGTATTACATATATCTTATTAAAAAAGTTGTATTACATATTTATCTAATTTCTCTCCTCAATTGTTAAGTCTCTCATATCAATAGATCTAGGTCTATTATCCCTTTGAGTAAGCAATCTGGTACTCTCTTTTTAATACTATTTTTATGTCTTCCCTCGATGAGGCCTTTCGAGAAATCAACTATCTATATTTCTTTAATTTATTTTTTATGTGATGATTATGGGTTTTTTTTTTTATTTGGGTGCATCTGCGAATTCTAGGTTCTCGCATAAATCGCATAAATGAAGGAGATACAAGATCAGGGCTCCTTGCGACGAGATCTTCGGTTGCTGGCATTTCGACAATGAAGCAAAAGTGTGTATTTCTTTCAGATTTTTATTGATCTATTTGCTCTTCTTGTTTTTGTTTATGAATTATTGGATTTAAATTAAAATTGGAGTTCTTTTTTTATTTTAATTTTCTAAAAGGCTTTGATATCATCTATGCATTAAGTAAATTGTTGTTATTGCATATCAATTAGAGAAGGAGATACAAGATCAGGGCTCCTTCCTCCTTTAACTGAGTTAGGATACATAAAAGTTTCACTGCTTGTAATTTGGGTATTACTAATACAACCTGTAGGCTTCCGGTACTAATTTATGTGCAATAGTTTACCTTTTGGTGCTATGTGTTGTCACCCCCATTTTATTCGTCCCTGAAGGAAACGAGAAAGATAGCATGCACTGTACTTTTTAACGCATCAGCTATATTATATCTTTTCAATATGCATTGAATTATTCTACTTTCCCATTCAAATTTTTTATGCACTTTTTTTTTTTATCAGAATTATGCACCTATTTTTTTTTTTTATTTTTTTTATTTTTTTTTTTTTTATTTGGGAGGTACACATATTGTTTCCCTTTATTGTTAATGATAAAAAAGAAATAAAAAAGTAACTTCTAATTAAACCAGAAAACTAAACATTTACAGTACACAATATGGTGAGATTGTTTTTGTTTTTTCTCCAATAAAGGACGCCTAAATTGCTAACAGTTGCACAACAAATGTTTAAAGATTTTTTTTGTCTACATTTGATTTGGTGTTGTCAATTCTGTGATTTTGATTAGCTGATGACATGGTCAAAATAATTAGAGGCCGGCTATGTGCACCCCAGTCAACACTTAGGGTACCCCATTTTTTTCAATTGTATGTGTAATGACTCATGTGCCCTCCAACCTAAATCTACAACAAAAACCCAAAAAATCAGAATTACCAAGGCACCCCACCCCATTTTTGAGCTTGGCTAATCCCGTTCAATCCATATACCTCGGTCCCGTCGACGATCGGTCACGACGTTATTGGTTGAAAGAGTTTATACAAGGTCGGTATCCTCATCCATTGTTCAGTTTTTAAGTGTTTGAATCTTGCGTTTGGTGTGTTTTGGTGTTGACAATAGTGGTGTTTGATGATTCTCGTTTACTTAGGGTTTGGAGCAAATCGTTTGGTGTTTTAGTGTACAATGGATGAACAAAACCCAAGTGAGGATGAATCGAGGCAGTTGGAGGTGAGTTTTAAAGTTTTTTTTAGGTCTAGGGTTTCCCAATATGCAAATGTACCACGTACAAGATTGTTTCGGCCATACAGGATTGAGATATCTGTATATATATCTGTGACAAACAACCGATACTTAAACGTAATTCTCGGTAGTAGATAACGAAACATTTTATGTAAAGGGTTGCTAGTGGACTCGGTGGTCATGTGCCGAGATATATTGAATGGTCTCGGTTGTGACCTATCGAAACTATCCTTTACGTGTCGGACCTGTACTACTGAGAATTGCGTTTTTAAGGATTTTCTAACTTTTAACACCGAGTACTTATGATATTTGAATTTTTCTTGCAGGAAGTAACATCGACAAGTGTATTTGAAGATATCTCTTATCTTTTCAAACGGGAGGCACCATTTCAAACTAGAAAAGAGGCACTCAAATGGGTTCAAGAGACAAGTCGTGCTAGAAAGTTTGTCCTGGTTACAAATAAATCTGATGCCGGAGGGAATGGCCGTAGGGGAAGGGTCACAATTGCGTGTGAGAGATCTGGAACATATAGGGGTATTTCCCAAAGAGTTGGAATTGCTAAAGCAGAACTAATTGAGAAGATACCACGTAAGTTGACAAACGCAGAGGAAGAGGAGGACAACACAAGACCAAACACCGGTACAAAAAAATGTCAGTGCTCTTTTCTTATTCAACTCAAGGAACACCCAGACTCATATTGGTATGTAAGTGTGGTATGTGACATGCACAAACACAACTCTGCGAATTCCTTGGAAGGGCACTCATATGCTAGAAGATTGGCTCAGGATGAGGCAGCTATTTTGGATCAGATGAGTAAGGCTAATGTTAGGCCACGACAGATCCTAAACACTTTGAGGCAAAGGGATAAGAACAATGCTTCAATATTGTGGACAATATACAATGCACGACAAAGGAATCGAATTAAAGAAGCTGGTGGGAGAACTCAAATGCAACAACTCTTACATTTATTGGAAGACAATATGTATCTGTCATGGCATAGGAAGGACCCTGAATCAAATGTAGTTACAGACTTGTTTTGGTCCCATCCTGACTCCATCAACTTATTGAGGTCTTTTCCATACGTTCTTCTAATGGACTGCACATATAAGACCAATAGGTACCGATTGTCGTTGTTAGAGATTGTTGGGGTCACTTCGACAGACATTACATTCTCAGTTGGGTTTTGTTTTTTATCTTCAGAGACTATGTCCAACTACACATGGGCATTGAACATTTTGAGGGGTTTACTAGACGGGTGGCCTACACCTAGTGTTTTTATCACTGATAGAGAAGTGGGCCTTATTAATGCAATCGAAGAAGTTTTTCCACAATGTTCCCACCAACTTTGTACATGGCATATCAACAAAATGGTGTTGACCAACACCAAAAAGATGTTCGCACGAAATGAGGACTTTCAACTCTTCAATAAGAGGTGGACGGATTTGATGTATGCTACGACCGAAGCATCATTCGAGCTTATGTTGGCTACCTTACGTGTTGAGTATGCAGATGTAAAAGGTTTGCTTAATTATTTGGAGGATACTTGGTTGCGGGATTACAAGAATAGATTTGTACGTACATGGACAAATCCACTTTTCATCTTGGAGAAATCAAAACGCAAAGGGTTGTGTAATGACCCTGAAATTTGGTTATTTGTGAATGATGATGTGTAATATGTATTTATACTCATATTTGAGTGACCGGACAATGAAGTCGGTAAACGAGTGAGAAAATTGGACGAGCGGGATTCGACAATTGGGTTACGGGTACACGGGAGACTCAAAATATATTTAAAATAACTATTTAATAATTATATAGTTCAATTGTGTGAAACAAAAGTAAAAGTGTGCATGTGATGGGGAAATACAGGCCGAGGAGGCAAGATGGGTCGGGAAACCCTTGGGTTCAACCTTGAGATGTGTGGGTTAGTAAAAAATGGGTGGACACAACTAGGACACATACCCCACTATTCCTACCATACCTATTCAAATTTTAAACACTCACCCACTTCCATCACTCACATCTCACACCCCACCCATTCCCATCACTCACATCACTCTCTCACATCCCCCCACTCATCTCACGTCACTCACCTCACCCTCTCCCATCTCATTTAAACCATCACTCACGTCACTCTCATTTCCCACTCTCTCATTTCACTCATCTCCCTCTCTCACGGCTCCTCCCTCTCTTCACTCTTCACGGCCTCCCTCACTCTCCCTTTTCTCACCAGCCTCTCCTCCTCACCGGTGACCGGAGCTGAGACGCCGGAGATACACCATCGACCATAGGTGAGCTTTCTCTCCATTCTCTCTCTCTCTCTCTCTCTCTCTCTCCCTTTCGGTTGTTCTTCCTCTCGGCCTCCCTCCCTCTCGGCTCACTCATCTCTCGGCCTGGCCAAGTCCTTGCTGGTCATCGGAGATCCAGTGGCTGGGAAACTCGCCGGAGGTGGGTTTATCTTTCTTTCTCTCTCTCTCTCTCTCTCTCTCTCTCTCTCTCTCTCTCTCTCTCTCTCTCTCTCTCTCTCTCTCTCTCTCTCTCTCTCTCTTTCGTACACTCTCGTGCTCGCTCTCTCGGCCTCTCTCTCTTAGTTTTCTCTCTCTCTCACATCGGTCTCTCTCCTCTCTCTCATGCCACCACCTATCTCACCAGAGATGATGGTTCGAGGCTCTCTCTCACCTCGGGTTCTCTCTTCCTCTCGCTCTCTCATGCCACCACCTCTCTCACCAGAGATGGTGGTGGTCGAGGCCACCTCCCTCACCGGAGATCTCTCTCTATCTCTCTATTTCTCTCTCTCTCTCTCTATCTCTCATTTTTTCACGGTTTTTGTTATGTTTTGTGTGCATGTGGGCTGTTGGGGTAGATGTCGTGATGAGGATCGGTTGTGGGCGACCTCCGGTGACTCACCGGAGTCCAAACCGTCCCGGAGCACCCCCCTCATGGCCCATGCAAAGTCCCTACAAGTGTTACACACATTGAGTTGATTTTATAGGGTTTTACCCTCTCGTCAGAAACTGCCGTGACTGGCGGCACCACCACCGAACCACGATTGCTGAGACGCTATTGGGGACCCCACCAATCTTTTACGTGGGTCCCCCAGTCTTCGGAGTGGTCAAAACAGCCCTATTCAGCATTAAAAAGTCGTCATTTCATGTGAATAGGTGTGGTAGAGCCTCGCCGAAACCGCAACTCTTGGCGGTGCTACCGGCCAGACCACCACTAGTGGAGGTTGTCGAGAGTCTCACTTAACATTGGTTGAAGTCTCGAAATCCTTGGTTATGTCTGAAATAGCGTTGTTAATGTGTTTTGTCGTGATTTCATGTGTTGTCGATGTCGAGTCCATATTTGCATGTGTTGACGTAATTACGAACTAGTGGAGGGTTTTTTGGCCTTCCCATGCCATGATAACCCTTCCCCGACATCGGACAACACCAGCGAGGTTTCATGTTTGTTTGTAGATGTTGGTTCGATTTTCATGAGGAGTATAGTCGAGTGTTGTTTTGTATTGAAACATCGCGTGGCGATGAATGGTTATGATGTCGTGGTCATGTCGGCAGTCCTCGAGACCATGACATGACCCACATACAACTGAGCCGAGCCTATAATTCGCGATGAGGCTTATACATATTGTGTTTTCAAAACCCGAGAGAGAGAGAGTATTCGTTTTTTGATTAATTGTCGTGTCGTTCGAGTCATTTAAAACATTGGAGAAAATGATAAGTTTAAACCTAGGTTTAGTTAATGACTTGACCTATTAATATGAGTTTCTGACCTTGTCTGGTAGCGAAAAAACTTGGGGATACACGTTAGGAGTCGTGGGAGCATTGTACGCGGGTTACGTTAGTTCAAGTAAGTACACTTGCCTTAAAAAACATTTGTACGTTAGTAAGCCAGCTAAGAAAATACCATGTGATTCATTTTCATTCCATTGTGTTTGTTATTATCTACTTGTTGGCATTCCATTCTATATTCCTTGTATGTGTGTTCTTAGCATAAGTGTATGTCTCGAAGGTACGTGCGGCCTGCACTAGAAGGGATAAAACACGGGCACTCGTGCGCACGAGTGTTTGACCACCCCTAGTGATTGTGTGATACCATGTACTGGATTGTTGTGGATTTCGATGTTGCGACATCGTTGTGGAATTGTTGTGGAATTTAGACCACTTATTGCCTCTCTTGACTCGTAGAACACGCATGTTTCGATTGCTATCATTTCCAGTCTGTCTATCATGCATTCTTGTTTATTTAAATTCCTATCTTTCAGTACCCGCATGATATTTAGACTGCCTTGTTTGTTATTTCATGAATTACTGTTATATTCTTCTGGCTTTACTTTCAATTTTTCTCAGTTACTCACCGTCTAGCTTGTGACGGTAGGTGCAGATAGGGTGGAGTGCAGTAGGGGCAAGGGACCTTGCCTAGGAGACCTTTTGTGAGCGGTTGAACTTGAGGTATTGAGGTGTAGGCTCATGTTCATTTCTGTTTGTATGATGTTTTACATATATATATAATTGTTTTAGAACTGGGGATATGATTTTGAGGTGGATTCCATCAATCCATTTCGTTGACTTAGAATTGAACATATTAGGGTTTTCCACATTTTTATAGATTCCTAATTTCCCTTTGATTGAGTTATTTCTCAATATTTGATTAGAATATGATTTTGCTTCCATTGTGTTATAATTGCAATAACTCTTTCATAAATCTTGAAATTTTGATAATTTGAGGCGACTAGGCTCGTCGGGTTCATTAAGAACCGAGAAACCGACTCGGGACCCCAAATGCATGGGTTTAGGGCCACAGGGCGTACCGAAATGTATTGGGAGAATTTTAGGGTTGTCAAAAATTGCGATACCAACATACGCTTGGTATTAGAGCCTAGGTTTGAGGAGCCTAGGGATGAGGTGTAGGTTATTCTTTAACCTGATACCAACGTCACAGTTGGTATCAGAGCGCAAGGTTATATAGACCGACTCTTGATTTAAAACACAATTCATTAAACCAACGAAAATTAGGAATGGTTGAACTTAGAAGTGGAAACCCTATGATCCTGACTTAGAATCCTAGTTGGGGAGTGAAGATGAGTTTGGTAATGGAAACTGAAAACTTATTTGTATAAGTATGTTTTCTGTGTGTATTATATGGTATTGATAGCTATCTACTGACCTGGGAACGCACTTTCGTTATCAAATAGAGATGACAGATCAGCGGGGTCTTAGTGATGACAACGGGACATCGAGTCCTCGAGCTGTCAGTATCGAGGAGTTTCAAACTTTAACGCGTAGAGTCGCAGCTCAGGAGCGACAGTTGGAAGAGATTCTAGCGATATTGAGGGCATCAGTTGTTGTTGCATCGGTACCATCAACGACTAGAGTAACCATTACTCAAGAGGCAAACACACTGGGGGTTACGACCACGACTACGCTTCCTACCACCACTGCAGTGAAACCAGTGATGGCAGTTATACCTCGCGCACCGACAGAGATTACACTAATGACACCGGTAGTGTATGGCACTACGACAACTACTGAGGCCAGATAGTGGCGAGAGTTTAAGAGGCACGACCCTGTTGTTTTCTATGGAGGCACTGACGTGATCGCGACAGAGTTGTTCCTGAAGAGTCACGAGAAGATACACCATATCATAGCTTCTGAGGAGCACATGAAAGCTACTATTTCTTCCTCGATGTTGATGAGAGAAGCTGACGACTGGTGGACTACTATTGTGAGTACCAGAGGCGTGCCGAGGGACTAGGCGGAGTTCAAGACCCAGTTCAACATGAAGTACTTTCCTCCCATCGTGATGAGAGCCAAGAGAAATGAGTTCACTTCCCTGAGACAATTAACAGATGAGTTAGTCATAGAGTACATGGGACGATTTCTGCAGTTATTACCCTATGCCGGAGGTTTAGCTAGCACGGAGGCAGATCGGGTGTACTATTTTACTGAGGGTCTACTACCTGAGATAGGAGGTGCGATCATTGCGACCGAGCCAGGAACATTGCAGAAAGCCTATGAGCGTAGCTTGACTAGGGAAAGTTACTTAAGTACTCACCCGGAGGAGTTTGAGCGTGACCAGTCTGAGTTGCAGTTAGAACACCAATCAGAGAAATAAGACAGGAAACAGATGAGGAATCCAAATGACAACGGTGGTTCTCGAGGGCGGAGGGTGTTACCAGTGTGAACAACCCGACATTTCCAGAACCGATGTCCAGACTTGTACGAGGACCAACAGGATGACGATCAACCTCAAGACATTGAGGACGTGCACATGGCGAGTGAATAACAGTTGGCAGTGGTTCTTAATCCTACAGGAGGTGAGGAATTTTCCTGGTTAACATACATGCACAAAACTAATTATTTGAAACTTTAGGTGCTTAGGTGTAATGTCGGACGTCATGTGACAGAGTTAGGGTTGAGACTAGCTAGAGTAGTACCGTTTAAACTTAGTAGAGTTGTTTAGGGTGAGACAGACCTAACTTAGATTAGAGTCCGAAAGAGATAGTAAGTTTGGGCACAATGGGTTGTCAAAACTAGCCACAAGTATACCTAAAAAAAGGCGGGACCAGACGGGTTGTGATCCATCTTATGATGCATGGACACGTAGTGTTCATAGTGGCCACGGTTGCAACTTTGTCGAACATATTTACTGCCTGAGTAGAAATAAACTTGCGTTGAAATGTGAGTAGGTTGGGAGGTCATTACGGGTTTGATGTGCGAGTCGCGATCGTAGCGTCTTACTTCGTAATTACCTGACTTATATTATGGTGGTGGAGGGTGTCTGCGATGAGGTCGTTGGCATTTCTACCATTCTTGGGAAAATGGGAGCGGTCTAGAGAGACCGTAGTTGCATCAGGCTATTTGAAGTGGTTGGTGACCCACAGTCTGAAGGCTGAGATGAAATCAAGCTGTTCGAAGTGGAAGAAGCCCACAGTTTGGTAGATGTAGAGAAAAGAGTGGATTTAGAACGTTGTGCTATTTGAAGAGACTTTGTACAAGTCCGCAGTTTAATACCTAGTGTCAAGCTGTTGGAAATGACTCTCGCGAGAGTCCATAGTTGGTCATAGCTTATTGAGTCTGTCTAAAGTGACTTTGCATTGGTCCGCAGTTCAACGATGAGGAACAAGCTGTCTGAAGTGACTCCGAGGTAGTCTGCAGTTCAAGGAATAATCCAAGCTATCCAAAACAGCTCTAAGCCGTAGTTTGGAGTAAGTGAGAACGGGTGTAAGGTCTCCTTATTCACTCGAGTTAGAGCAAATTTCGAGGACGAAATTTTTGTTAGTAGGGGAGACTGTAACGACCCGAAAATTTGGTTATTTGTGAATGATGATGTGTAATATGTATTTATACTCGTATTTGAGTGACCGGATAGTGAAGTCGGTAAACGAGTGAGAAAATTGGACGAGCGGGATTCAACAATTGGGTTACGGGTAACACGGGAGACTCAAAATATAATTAAAATAACTATTTAATAATTATATAGTTCAATTGTGTGAGATAAAAGTAAAAGTGTGCATGTGATGGGGAAATACAGGCCAAGGAGGCAAGATGGGTCGGGAAACCCTTGGGTTCAACCTTGAGATGTGTGGGTTAGTAAAAAATGGGTGGACACAACTAGGACACATACCCCACTATTCTTACCATACCTATTCAAATTTTAAACACTCACCCACTTCCATCACTCACATCTCACACCCCACCCACTCCCATCACTCACATCACTCTCTCACATCCCCCCACTCATCTCACGTCACTCACCTCACCATCTCCCATCTCATTTAAACCATCACTTACGTCACTCTCATTTCCCACTCTCTCATTTCACTCATCTCCTTCTCTCTACGGCTCCTCCCTCTTTTCACTCTTCATGGCCTCCCTCACTCTCCCTTTTCTCACCAGCCTCTCCTTCTCGCCGGTGACCGGAGCTGAGACGCCGGAGATACACCGTCGACCATAGGTGAGCTTTCTCTCCGTTCTCTCTCTCTCTCCCTTTCGTTGTTCTTCCTCTCGGCCTCCGTCCTCTCGGCTCACTCATCTCTTGGCCTAGCCAAGTCCTTGCCGGTCTTCGGAGATCCAGTGGCTGGGAAACTCGCCGAGGTGGGTTTATCTCTCTCTCTCTCTCTCTCTCTCTCTCTCTCGTGCTCACTCTCTCGGTCTCTCTCTCATGTCGGTTTTCTCTCTCTCTCACCTCGGGTTCTCTCTTCCTCTCGCTCTCTCATGCCACCACCTCTCTCTCCAGAGATGGTGGTGGTCGAGGCCACCTCCCTCACCGGAGATCTCTCTCTATCTCTCTATTTCTCTCTCTCTCTCTCTCTCTCAATTTTTCACGATTTTTGTTATGTTTTGTGTGCATGTGGGCTGTTGGGGTGGATGTCGTGATGAGGACCAGTTGTGGGCTACCTCCGGTGACTCACCGGAGTCCAGACACGTCCCGAAGCACCCCCCTCATGGCCCATGCAAAGTCCCTACAAGTGTTACACACATTGAGTTGATTTTATAGGGTTTTACCCTCTCGTCAGAAACTGTCGTGACTGGCGGCACTCACCGTCGGACTACGATTACTGAGATGCTGTTGGGGACCCCACCAATCTCTTACGTGGGTCCCCTAGTCTTCGGAGTGGTCAAAACAACCCTATTCAGCATTAAAAAGTCATCATTTCAGGTGAATAGGTGTGGTAGAGCCTCGCCGGAAACCGCCACTCTTGGTGGTGCTACCGGCCAGACCACCACTAGTGGAGGTTGTCAAGAGTCTCACTTAACATTGGTTGAAGTCTCGAAATCCTTGGTTCTGTCCGAAATAGCGTTGTTAATGTGTTTTGTCATGATTTCATGTGTTGTCGACGTCGAGTCCATATTTGCATGTGTTGACGTAATTCGAACTGGTGGAGGGTTTTTCGGCCTTCCCATGCCATGATAACCCTTCCCCGACGTCGGACAACACCAGCGAGGTTTCATGTTTGTTTTTAGATGTCGGTTCGATTTTCATGAGGAGTATAGTTGAGTGTTGTTTTGTATTGAAACATCGCATGGCGATGAATGGTTATGACGTCGTGGTCATGTCGGCAGTCCTCGAGACCATGACATGACCCACATACGACTGAGCCGAGCCTATGATTCGCGATGTGGCTTATACATATTGTGTTTTCAAAACCCGAGAAAGAGAGAGTATTCGTTTTTTATTAAATTGTCGTGTCGTTCGAGTCATTTAAAACATTGGAGAAAATGATAAGTTTAAACCTAGGTTTAGTTAATGAATTGACCTATTAATACGAGTTTCGACCTTGTCAGGTAGCGGAAAACTTGGGGATACGCGTTAGGAGTCGCGGGAGCGTTGTATGCGGGTTACAATAGTTCAGGTAAGTACACTTGCCTTAAAAAGCATTTGTACGTTAGTAAGCCAGCTAATAAAATACCATGTGATTCATTTTCATTATGTTGTGTTTGTTATTATCTACTTGTTGGCATTCCATTCTATATTCCTTGTATGTGTGTTCTTGGCATAAGTATGTGTCTCGAAGGTACATGCGGCCTGCACTAGAAGGGATAAAATGCGGGCACTCGTGCGCACGAGTGTTTGACCACCCCTAGTGATTGTGTGATACCATGTACTGGATTATTGTGGATATTGCTGTGGATTTCGATGTTGCGACATCGCTGTTGTGGAATTGTTGTGGAATTTAGACCACTTATTGCCTCTCTTGACTCGTAGAACACGCATGTTTCGATTGCTATCATTTCCAGTCTGTCTATCATGCATTCTTGTTTATTTAAATTCCTATCTTTCAGTACCCGCATGATATTTAGACTGCCTTATTTGTTATTTCATGAATTACTGTTATATTCTTCTAGCTTTACTTTCAATTTTTCTCAGTTACTCACCGTCTAGCTTGTGACGGTGGGTGCTGATAGGGTGGAGTGCAGTAGGGGCAATGGACCTTGCCTAAGAGACCTTTTGTGAGTGGTTGGAATTGAGGTATCGAGGTGTAGGCTCATGTTCATTTCTGTTTGTATGATGTTTTACATATATATATAATTGTTTTAGAACTGGGGATATGATTTTGAGGTGGATTCCATCAATCCATTTCGTTGACTTAAAATTGAACATATTGGGGTTTTCCACATTTATATAGATTCCTAATTTCCTTTTGATTGAGTTATTTTCCAATATTTGATTAGAATATGATTTTGCTTCCGTTGTGTTATAATTGTAATAACTCTTTCATAAATCTTGAAATTTTGATAATTTGAGGCTGACTAGGCTTGTCAGGTTCGTTGAGAAACTGACTCGGGACCTGCATGGGTCTAGGCCGAGCGTACCCAAATGTATTGGGAATTTGGGGCCGACACAGGTTGAGTCTGCACATTCCACTCTCAAACAACATCTCGGCACATGTACTGCAAACTTCGAGGTTGTGGAGTGTAATTCATGGAATGTTAGACATACAATATAACAGGATCAAATCGTCATTTGAGGTTAGTTTGAATGTTGTGCAACATGGATATATGGATGGATTGTATCGCCATTTGCGGGGTTATGTATCCCTGAAAGCACTTAAGTTGATTCGTAACGAGGTTGAACGTGGGGTGAATGTTGGGACAGACCGGAGCTTATGTGGTTGTGACCTACGTACCACTTGTGGGCTTCCGTATGCACACGAGCTTAATGTACATATTTTAGCTGGTTCACCTATACCACTTGAAAACATACATGTGTATTGCCAGAAGTTATGTATGGTACTCGATGCATCAGTGAATCGGACTGCCTATAACTTGAATGATGAGCTTTAAAGAGTCGTGTCTAAGTTTGAAACATTCGTTGATGAGGATTCACGTGTTAGGACTATTCAACAACTAAGAGAGATTAGTTGTCCTTCCTCGACGTCATGTATTGCACCACGGAGCAAAAAGTGAAGACAAGAAGAAATGGAAGAGACCGAGTCTTGATAGTTTTGGTAATTATGTTATAGGGAGCAAGAAAATGAAGAAATGGAAGAGAGGGATGAAGAGGAAAGCCGAGGAAGATGATACTTCTACGACGAGAGATCCAAGTGGCTTTGAATATGTACTTACACCCGCTGAGGCAGCCAGTGCGCGAAGGAAAGTAAAACAAGTTAGAAATAAAGTACATCAAACACGTGGGGCATCTATGGGAACATCTGAGATTGGATTCATTCACACTATACAACCGGATTGGATTCAACATGTTGAGACTACAGTAAATGTGGATAGCGATGGAAATTGTGGCTTCCGTTGTGTTGTCGCCGGTCTTGGATTCTCAGACATAGATGGTTGGAAAAGGGTTAGAACAGCTATGGTTAATGAACTACAAGAGAACCAAGAGTTTTGGAAGGATTTGCTTGGAAGTTACCTCGACCAAGTTAAGGGAGCTGTGCAATTCTTTGAAAGTAAGAATGTCGGGTCCGACAAGTGGATGACCCTTCCAGACATTGGACTTCTAATTGCAACAACATTTAATGTTGTGCTTATCAACGTGTCATATGGTTGTTGCATGACATTTCTTCCTCTACGTAATGCCCATCTGCTTATGAATGATCGGGTAGTTATTGGCGTTACAAATGTCAACGACACTCATTGGGTTAGGGTAAGTTTTTAGCGTTTGTTTCAAATTTTAGTTAATATGTCAATGTACGTTACTTATTCTCTCTTTTATGTTGCTTCTCCATTTGATAGGTCATATTCAAGCCTAATGCACCGGTTCCCCCTGTATTCTTGGTGTGGAAGACCTTGACAAATGTTGATGCTCAAGGGTGGGGTTTTGGTATTAACATCCAAGCACAAGTCCCAGTTCAATCTTCTCATCTACACACGCCCTTCATAGTATGTTGGACTAAGTGGTTAGTTACTCTAACTCCGACCGGGATTTTGATGGAAACAAACAAGGTGAAAATGTACTAATAAATATCAAGTGTATTTCAATTTTTGTTAAAGGATGCAAAACATCATATCACGGGTATTCAAGCCATACAAGTTCAAGACTCGGCATTCATGAAGGAATGAAGACGGAAGATCATACTACAAATTGTAATTTCGATGTAAGGTATACAAATTCTTTCACGCAAGCCAAATGCATTAGTTCATGCATACAAAGTTTTTTAAACGAATTTTCACATGTCATAAGATAACTCGAAGTTTCAAAATGGAACTTTAACACATGATAAGGTTTATGAGTTTAAACAATGTGAAACTATGTGTTCATGGTCACTGGCATTTTGAAGATCATTATGAAAGTTTTTGAAAAAGAAAAACTTGTCTTTGAAAGGTTTTTGATAAGAAAACTGTAAATTTGCAGAAAAGCCCTCTCATATTATGAAATTGAGATTTTCCGTTTTTGGGATTTGTAAAAATATCCGGACCACCCAAATAGGCTTAATGACCTATATTAAACATATATATCATGTTATATGAGGGTTGGTTGGATCCCGGACGAGTTTAAGAGTCGCTAACACAAAGGGACAAAATAATTATTTTGAGGTCCCTGCAGTTAGTGCGCTAATGCTATCATTAGCGCGCTAAGTGCAGAGTTAGCACGCTATGCCTCAGCATTAGCGCGTTAATTGCCTACCTAAGATAGCTTTTTTAAAAAGCTAGAAAACGAACTTTAATTTGAATTCTTGATGAATCCTGACCCTTGGATCCCTAGAATGGTCATATACTAGTAATATGGGATACCTAACACTATAAAACCAGCAAGAACATGGTTTTGAAAAAACAAGGAACAAACACACTCAAAAAGCTCAAAACTTAAAAGAGAACAACTTTGATTTTTGCGAAGAAGAAAAAGAAGATTCTTGTGGCTGTCCTCTAGCTCTAAAATCCAGCACTCTTGAGGCATTCAAAGGAGTACAAGAATCTCATCAAAACTGATCTCTTTTGTTATCTTCTTGGTTGTAAGCAAGTCCTTGTTCTAGCATCTTTTCTTGAGCTTAATCTACATAGTTTTGTGTGTTTGAATTGAAAATTATATTATTGTGTGTTTGAACACCTTCAACTTGAGTTTTGCACTTAAACTTATTCTATCAAACCTAAGATTGATTTGAACAAAAGTTTTGCACTTAAACTTGATTTATGTTAAACTCTTATTCTTTGTATTGAAATCGATTTGCAATAACACATTAGATTTTTTAATCGATTTCATATTTGGGATTTGCAACAAAATCAGTGACACATTTGCATATTCCATTTATTCCCATACTTGCATGCATTAGAGTTGTTAGGCTCTAGGGAGCTTGCTAGTGTTTGAATTTGATACCACTTTATGTTGTAAAGTGTATTTCATTATTTTTCAGCCACTTGTTGTAATTGGATAATTGTAAGACTTAGTGGAATCTAAGTCAAAGGGGAAGACCTAGTTGAGGCTAGGCACAAACCCTAGTTGCGACTAGTCCTAATTGTGATTAGGCATTCTAGGCTTGTATGCTTAGGTTGTAACACTTGTTTAAAATATAAGTAGGGGTTTAAAAATCGTAACCGGGGAGGTTAGGCAGTGGATGTAGATGATTGGATCGAACCACTATAAATCATGTGTCACTTTCCATCTCTTCTATCCCATTTACTTGCATAGCATAGACATTCATTATTGGTGTATGCATTATCATAGTAATTTGCCCGTAAATTTTTAAAAAGGCAATAACTACTCGGTAACCCAATTCACCCCCTCTTGGGTGACCTTCAATTGGTATCAGAGCGGGTTATTGCTCAAAGTGTTACTAACGTATCTTTGAGTGTTTTTGTGCAAGGATGCAATCTCTAGATCCGGCTCGCCTTAGGGAAGGAAACTCCTCGAGTAGGCCTCCGTATTTTGATGGAACTAACTATGCTCATTGGAAAGTGATAATGAAGTTCTATATTAGAGCACAAAATAGATTCTTATGGGATGCAATTTAAAGTGGCTACACTCCATTGGACAAGCCTTTGAAAGAGTACACCACCAAGGAAATCAAGAGTGAGCTTTCAAATGATCAAGCCATGAATCACTTATTTTGCGTATTAAGTGAAAATGAGTTTAACCGAGTGAGTACTTGTCAAACGACTAAAAAAGTATGGGAAAAGCTTGAGGTACACTATGAAGGTACCATGCAAGTGAAAAAGACAAAGTTGAGGATTCTTGAGGAGCACTATGAAACTTTCCGAGTTGATCCGATGAAGATATAGCCAGTACCATCATACAGTTCACTAAACTATTGAATGAGATCAAGAATCTTGGAAAGAAGTATGATCAAGAGACCTCGGTGTACAAATTCCTTAGAGGGCTACCTAAGGAATGGGATGCCAAGAAGTACGCTATTCAATCGACACAAAACCTTGGAGACTATACATTTGATGCATTGTGTGGAGAGCTAATGGTCCATGAATTTGAACTTAAAGACCGAGCTAGACTAGAAGCATTAAATGGAAGCTTTGAAGGCAAATAGCTCCTCGGTTGTGTTGGGTTTTAGAGTTCAAGAAAAGAGATTGCTTTGAAGGCAAATAGCTCCTCAGTTGCATCAATGGATGTTGTTGAAGATGAAAAATCTAGTGACAAAAATGATCTTGAGGAGGAAGTAGCTATGCTCTCAAGAAAGCTAAACAAAGCAATGTACAAACTAGATAGGTACAAGATGAAGTTTAGAAGTGAAAGCAAGGGAGAAAAGTCAAGTGAGACAATATGCTTCGGATGTGGCAAACCGAAGTCACATAAAGGTGGAATGCAAATCCAAGAAGGCGGTGGATAAGAAGAAAGGGAAGAAGAGCTTCAAAGCAACTTGGGATGACTCATCATCATCAAGTTCGAAATCCGAATCGAGAGTGAGAAGGCAATACTTTGTCTCATGGCACAAGGGGAGGTACCTTCTAACTCTTTTAACTTTAATGATATTGATGATTTGGATGATGTTCCAAATCTTGATGAGCTTAGGAAAGTGTTGCAAAAGGAGGTCAAAAAGACCAAACAACTCAAAAAGAGCTTGACCATAGCAATTAGTGAAATAGAGTCACAAAATGAGACCATTAATGATCTCCAAAGTGACTTGAATGAAGTCCTAGAGGAGATAGATGCTTTAGTCAAGAAAGTAGAGGACTTGACTAGCACTGTGCATAAGTTCACCAATGGTAGAGAAATGTTTGATATGATGTTGGGAGCACAACGACGTACACTTAACAAAAGAGGCATAGGCTATGGAGCAAACTTGTTAAGTTACAAGAAATTGCTAAACGATGATCGTAGATGTTCAAAGTGCAATAGGTCTCATATGGTTAGGAAATGTGCCTTACAAAAGGCCAAAGTGGGTAGACTAGCATGGGTAGTTAAAAATGTTTATGACACTAACTTTCTCCGACCCAAAGGTGTTTGGGTACCAAGATCTAGTATGTTTCCCATTATGTAGGATGCGAGGAAGAGCACGCCATGGTACTTGGATAGTGGGTGCTCAAGACACATGACCGGAGATGCGCATCAATTCATTGAACTAGAGCGGCATGATGGTGGAAGGGTTACATTTGGAGACAACAACAAAGGAAAGGTTATTGGTCTCGGAACCGTCGGTAACAACTCACTATCTATTTCTAATGTTTATCTTGTTGATGGTTTGAAATATAATTTGCTTAGTGTTAGTCAATTGTGTGACAAAGGATTTCATGTTATGTTTGAATCATCAAAATGCATTGTTAGGAATGAGAAGCATAAAACTTTGTTTATCGCATATAGAGATAAGAATGTTTATGCCATTAACTTTGATGAGATGAATATGCAAAATGTTTCATGTTTGAGTACAATAAGTGAATGTGATGCATGGTTGTGGCACCGTAGATTAGGACAATCTAGCATAGAAAACTTGTCAAAATTGACTAAGCATGATCTCGTTAAGGGCCTACCCAAATGCACGTTTAAGAAAGATAAGGAATGTGAACCTTGTATCCTTGGTAAACAAGTGAAATCGTCATTTAAGATGAAAGTAACAAGTAATGTGACTCGAGCCTTAGAACTTATCCATGTGGATTTATCCGGACCTACCCAAACACAAAGTCTAGGAGGTAAATCATATTGCTTTGTCATTGTTGATGACTTTACTAGGTATACATGGGTGTATTTTTTGTCTCATAAGTATGAAGTATTTGATGTGTTTGTAAAGTTTTGTGCTTTAGTAGAGAATGAAAAGGGATACAAAATCACCATCATTAGAAGTGATAGAGGTGATGAGTTTGTAAATAGGAACTTGGAGGATTTTTGTGCTAAACAAGGTTATACAAACCAATTATCCTCTCCTAGAACACCCCAACAAAATGGAGTTGTTGAAAGAAAAAATAGGACACTCCAAGAAATGTGTAGGACCATGCTAAATGAGTACAACATAGCTAAGCATTTTTGGGCCAAAGCCATTAACACGGCATGCTATGTTATAAATAGAGTAAATGTCTGAAAGTAAGTAAAAAAGACTCCTTATGAATTATGGAAGGGCCAAAAACCCAACATAAGCTATTTTAAGGTGTTCGGTTGTACTTGCTATGTACTAAATGATAAGGATCAATTAGATAAATTTGACCCAAAGTCTAAGGTATGTATTTTCCTAGGCTACTCTATACATAGCAAGGCATATAGGGTGTTTAATAGATCAACCAAAACCATAGAAGAGTCTATCCATGTGAAATTTGATGAAGTAGATCCCAAAGTTAAGATAATGCAAAACCTTGAAAAATTGAGGATTGATGATGAAGATGATGGCACTCTAAGACAAACTTCAAATAGCCAAGAGGTCGAGGTAAGCAAGGAATCCGAAACAAGTGTGCCTAAGAATTCAAGACTCGTTATTGGCCATTTATCTCAACAAATCATAAGTGATCCAAACAAATGAATAATCACTAGGTCAACATTGCATAGAGATGAAGGACACTTAGCTTTTATGTCACAAACCGAGCCCACCAAGATAGATGATGCCTTAGGAGATAAGTTTTGGGTAATGGCTATGCAAGAAGAGCTAAACCACTTTGTTAGGAACAAGGTATGGACATTAGTACCTAGACCTAAGGACCACACAATCATAGGCACCAAATGGGTTTTTAGAAACAAAAAGAATGAAAAAGGTGAAATTGTAAGAAACAAGGCTAGGTTGGTTGCACAAGGCTACAATCAAGAAGAAGGAATTGATTATGAGGAAGCCTTTGCACCCGTAGCAAGGCTAGAAGCAATTCACATGTTGCTTGCTTATGCTTGCTACAACGGGTTTTTACTATACCAAATGGATGTTAAAAGTGCATTTCTAAATGGGTTCATCCATGAAGAAGTATATGTAGAACAACTACCGAGTTTTGAAGATCATGAACATCCAAGCCATGTCTATCATCTTCAAAAAGTCTTGTATGGACTAAGACAAGCTCCTAGAGCTTGGTATGAAAGACTTAGTGCATTTCTACTTGAGAAAGGACTCAAAAAGGAACACTAGATCCTACTTTGTTCATTTCGATCAAAAAACTTGACATGCTACTTGTTCAAATCTATGTTGATGATATCATCTTTAGGTCATCCAACACACGTTTATGTGATGAATTCTCTTCATTAATGACAAATGAATTCGAAATGAGCATGATGGGTGAACTAACATACTTTCTAGGCTTGCAAATAAAGCAATCCAAACTTGGCATCTTTATAAATCAAGCAAAGTATGTGAGAGACATGTTAAAGAAATTCAAATTTGAAAATCTGAAAGCAGGTGACACTCTAGTAGTTCCACCATCAAAATAGACAAAGACCAACTAGGAAAATTCATAGATCCTAAGCTTTATTGTGGAATGATAGGTAGTCTCCTATACCTGACTGCTAGTAGACCCGACATTATGTTTAACGTGTGCTTATGTGCTAGATTTCAATCCGATCCTAAGGAGTCACACTTAAAATGTGTAAAACGGATATTTCGATATCTAAGTGGAACACAAGACTTAGGATTGTGGTTCAACAAAACCAAGAGTTTCGAACTCCGAAGTTTTGTTGACTTTGATTATACGGGAAGTCTAGTTGATAGGAAAAGCACTTCCGAATTTTTTTCATTTGCTAGGAAATTCACTTATCTCATGGTTTAGTAAAAAACAAAATTCTGTTGCTTTATCTATGGCAGAAGCCAAATATGTGGCTGCCGGGAGTTGTTGTGCTCAAGTTCTTTACATGAAACAAAACTTGAGGATTTTTAAATCCTAGTTGGTTGTGCAGAAATTTATTGTGATAATACAAGTGCAATCAACATATCGAAAAATCTGGTGTTACACTCTCAAACAAAACATATTGAGATTAGGCACCATTTTCTTCGTGATCATGTCCAAAAGGGGGATGTTAAACTCGTTCATGTGCCCACAAAGGATCAACTAGCCGATATATTCACTAAGCCTTTGCCTAGAGATCAATTTTCTAAGATTCAGCGTGAGTTAGGCATGGTTCGAGAATCGGACCTTTTACATATGTTTTAGCTGTTCCAAACCTTGTTATATGGTGTTAGTGAAATGTCCAAGAAGTTTGAGGTGAATCAGAGTTGTATATCAAAAATTCAAAAATTTCATGTCCAAAATTTCCAGAGAGAAATTAGCGCTCTAATAAGGGAAATTAGCGCGCTAATAGTACCCTGACCAAAAATTTCTAGAGGGAAATTAGCGCGCTAATAGCAGACATGAACGCTAATAGTGTTCGGCCCAGAATACAAATCGACCCATTAGCGCTTTAATTCTGGCTATTAGCGCGCTAATGACGCTCGGCCAGGGGATTATAAATTCAAATTTTACCCTAAAAATTCACTCACCTCTCACATCTTTCCTCTCCTCTCCTCGACACAGCGCCTCTCCCCTCTCCTCTTGTCGATTCCACACCTCTCCACCCTCCTCTCGACGTCTCCACCGCGATCTCTACTCCCACAAGGTAACAATCCTTCCTTCTCTTTGTCAATTTCTTCATTTCTTACTTACCCTAATGTCAACTCGTAGAACCTCTAACCGCCCCTCTTCCCGTCCGGCCGCCACCACCAATCCCAGTCCAACCGCCCCCACTACGTCTCGTCCTACCCAAGCTACGTCCTCTCATCGTCCATCACGCTGTCGTGTCATTCAACCATCTTCGTCCTCAAGTAGTGAATCCGAATCCATCCACCCCGTCCCCACTCCGGCAAATGCCCCACAACGTGAGGGTCGCGCCAAGTCCGTCCATGAGTCCACATCGGTTCTCGAGTTAGTGGCTCCACGACTAACGGATGCCAAAATCCTATGGCCCGCCATTGTCGATTTCGCCTTTTTTTGATAAGGCTCATCTCCCAATTCGGGAGATTTTCGATACGGTGAGATGGACCACCTTTTGTGCCTATAACGCCAACTATAACCCCCCTTGGTTCGCGTTTTCTATTCCAATCTTGAAACAACGAACCATTTTGTACTCCGCTCATCCGTCGACAGCCGATCCATTGAGATTACACCTAACAATCTCGTTCAACGGTTCATCTTCCTCTGCACCCTCCTACCACTACGGTTGTGTGCAAATTTCTCAGTTGGCCGTTTGATCGTCTTGAAGTCCTTAATTCCTTCCTTCGGCCGAAAAGAACTTTAACTGTATATCCGACTAGTATAACGGATATCGATTTTAAACTCATACCCCACCTCCTTCATAAAGTCCTTCACAAAGTCATTCTCCCTCGAGGTGGGAGTAAGAACTATGTCACTCTCCTTGACATGTTTGTCCTTTGGCATCTACTTCGAGCAATTCCTCTTAGCCTGCCCCAAATCATTATCGGTTATATGACGAGCACATGTAGCTCATGTTGGGTTTTGGGGTTCTTGCGCAGCGGAGATTACAAAACAATTTTAAGAAAAACCCCAACAGGATCCAAATCTAATTCCATTAAAACACGTTTAAACTATGAAAACTTAATCATACCTCAATTCCAATGTACCTTTCTGAAGATTAATCGATCTCTAAGGCGCTGCCAATGACGAACGCCCTCTATCAGCAGTCTACACACGAACGACGGCCGAGATTTGAAGTGCTAGCTTCGAGAGAATACCAAACCTTTTTGTTTCTCTCCAAAACGATCCAGAGCATACCAAAAAACTTCTAAGTCGTTTCTTAAAACGAAAATAGAGTTTCAGCCCTTTTTAAATCTTTTGTACTTGTATTCTAACTCAAAGCGTCTATTTATACAACCCTTGCATATAGACGGTTAAGTAAATTACACATATACCCCTACTTAAAGAAGTATAAGTGTAATACACTACAAGGACGTTTTTGTCTTGAATTTTATCATATAAAATTCATTTTTCTTAACCATCTTAAAATCTCGCAAAACCATTCTCAGTGTGCGACCCAATAGGCTCATACAACGTTGGCAGTGTACCAAAACACATTTTGGTATACAAGTCATAAGCGACCTCTAGCAAGACATTATGACTACCCAAGTTGTACGAATATCAAATCGATATAACCTAATCAATAATGTATATAACATCCTTTTGTCACACGATATCCTTTTGATCAAACATAAGGCATGGAATTGTCATCCAACATGTTCAATCGTACTAGTCTCGATTTCTAGGTAGACTGAAAACATCTAAGTGACATTGATCAATATCAATTCACTTAGACTAGGCCTTTTAACAGTTTAACACATCGAGGGATCCACTAGATATCTCTCTTTATATGAGAGGGACAAATTCTATCTCGATTACACAACTTCACGACATTATTCACACAGTAACTAATCACAACCTTTATAATCGTCCGGTTAAAGACAACGTTTGATTGCGTCAAATCACTGTATTCCTAATGTTGAAGTCTCTGGTAAATATACCTATCATAAGAAACAACTATGACTTAATCCATGTGATGTTCTCATATCGGGTTGGTCCAGTACTTTGTTCCCTAACAAGTACTCATGATCTTGATTCGTATTCCTATACGTATGATCATCGTATGATCATCAATCAAGACTCACACTAGTCTAAATTCATTATAGTTCCCAGGTATAATAATCGACTAGGGACATTTAGGATATTTCTGTAAATACCCATGGATCTTATTATAATGTAAACATGCAAATCAATTATAATAAACAACAAATGAAATCCTCTATTTTATTAACTAAAATGTATTCATAAAGACTATTAATGGATTGACCTAGGGCACATTTCCCAACATCTCCCACTTGCTCTAGGGCCAATCATTCATGCATCTAATGCCTAATGATCTAACATGACCATCATGTTTCGCTTGTGGAAGAGCCTTTGTCAATGGATCCGCAACGTTGTCTTCAGTAGGTACTCTGCAAATCTTTACGTCTCCCCTCTCAATAATTTCTCTGATGAGATGAAAACGCCTGAGTATATGTTTGGATCTGTGGTGTGATCTAGGTTCCTTGGCCTGTGCTATTGCCCCATTATTGTCACAATACAAACAAACGGGTTAACAATACTTGGAACCACACCTAGTTCATAAATAAACTTTTTGATCCAAACTGCCTCCTTTGCTGCATCGGACGCCGCAATATACTCGCTTCATTGTAGAATCTCGCCACGCTCTCTTGCTTCGAACTTTTCCAAATTTCTGTACCCCCATTCAAAGTAAACACATATCCAGACTGTGATCTAAAATCATCTATATCAGTTTGAAAACTTGCATCTGTGTAACCATTTACAACTAGATCATTTTCAAAACCTCCATAGACCAAGAACACTTCCTTAGTCCTTCTTAAGTACTTAAGGATGTTCTTTACTGCTATCCAATGACTCTCACCTGGATCTGACTGATATCTGCTTGTAGTGCACAATGCATATGATACATCAGGTCGAGTGCATAGCATGACATACATGATAGATCCAATAGCTGATGCATATGGAATCTTATTCATACGATCCCGCTCATCATTTGTCCTAGGACATTGAGTCTTGCTGAGACTTATGCCATGAGACATTGGCAACAATCCTCTTTTAGAGTCTTGCAAACTGAACCTATTCATCACCTTGTCTATGCAAGCACTCTGACTTAGACCAATTAGCCTTTTAGATATATCCCTATAGATCCTTATCCCTAGGATATAGGCTGCATCTCCTAAGTCTTTCATTGAGAAACACTTCCCTAACCAAGACTTGACACTCTGCAATGTTGGGATGTTATTTCCAATGAGTAATATATCATCAACGTAAAGTACCAGAAAAACAACTACACTCCCACTGACCTTCTTGTATACACAAGGCTCATCTTCGTTCTTAATAAAACCAAAATCCTTAATTGCTTCATCAAAATGAAGATTCCAACTCCAAGAAGCTTGCTTTAATCCATAAATTGATCTTTGAAGCTTGCATACCTTCCTAGAATTCTCAGGATGTACAAAACCTTCAGGTTGTGTCATATACACGTCCTCAAGCAGCTTTCCATTAAGAAATGTTATTTTTACATCCATTTGCCATATCTCATAGTCATAATATGTAGCAATGGAAATTAAAATTCTTATGGATTTAAGCATGGCTACTAGCGAAAAAGTTTCATCATAATCAACACCTTGAGTTTGCTTGAAACCTTTTGCTACAAGTCTTGCTTTAAAAGTATGCTCATTGCCATCCATGTCAATTTTCTTCTTGAAAACCCATTTACATCCAATGGTCTTACCACCTTCAGGTAAATTAACCAAGTTCCAAACTTGGTTATCATATATGGATTGCATCTCGAGTTCATGGCACTTTGCCATTTATCTAAGTCTGGTCTAGACATAGCCTCCTGATAAGTGGTGGGCTCATTTTGATCCATAAGCAACACATCACGACTATCAGTAATGAGAAATCGAATCTCTCTGGCTCATGTCTTACCCTACCAAATTTATGTGGGCCTTATGTCACTTGCGGAGGTTCAACTAGTTCAGAACGTTGTTGAACTTCCAGTGGCGGTTCAGTGTTTATCTGTGATTCTTGAACTTCTTCAAGATTTATTTCTCTCCTCTAGTGTCTTTTGAAATAAACTGTTTTTCCATGAAGGCACCATACCGAGCAACAAACACTTTGTTCTCAGCGGGATTATAAAAGTAATATCCTTTTGTTTCCTTAGGATACCCCACAAATAAACACTTATCAAATTTAGGTGCTAGTTTTTCTGAGACTTGTCGCTTTACGTAAGCCTTACAACCCCAAATCTTAAGAAAAGACAAACTAGGTCTCTTCCCGTACCATATCTCATATGGTGTTTTATCAACCGCTTTAGAAGGAACTCAATTTAGAGTGAAAGCTGCAGTTTGTAATGCATAACCCCAAAAGGATAATGGAAGATCTGCATGACTCATCATAGATCGAACCATATCTAATAAGGTTCGACTTCTCCTTTCAGAAACTCCATTCCTTTTCTTTTGGGTGTTTTAAAGCAGGAACAGGATGGGGCTTGACTTGTTCCACAGGCTTTGCGACAGTGCAAGCGGCCTGCCTTGGCAACTTTAGCCTTCCTTTGCCTTTCTTCTTCATTCCTTTCTTTTGGACCATCAACACATTACTAGAGGTTTCTTGATATTTTGTTCAGCAGTTTTGAGCATCAAATGCAACTCTGAAATTGATTTCACCATATTATTCATATTGTAGTTCATCACAAATTGTGAGTAACTCTCTGGTAATGAATTTAAGATCAAATCCGTAGCCAACTCTTGGCTTATGGGAAATCCAAGTCTATTAAGTTGGTCAACATAGCCCTTCATCTTCAGAACATGAGGACTAATTGACGCACCCTCAGTCATTTTACAAGAATGCAAGTTTTTGACTGTCTCGAACCTTTCTTGCCTAGCTTGCTGTTGGAACATTTCCTTCAAATTACACCATGTCGTAGGCTTCCATTAGTTCCATGTCCTTCTAAAGTTCAGGAACCATAGTTGCCAACATAATGCATGCAACATCGTAGAATCGTTGACATGCTTATTATGTGCATCCTTCACAAGCTTTCGTAGCATTGGCTAGTGGGTCCTCAGGGATTGGAGCATCCAGGACATACAACTTGCGTTCATGCTTGAGAACGATTCTCAAGTTTCGAACCAGTTAAGAAAGTTAGTCCCAGATAGCTTATCCTTCTCAAGGATAGATCGCAGTGACAGGGAATTATTGTTACTTCAAGAGGCCATTGATCTACAATAAAGATTATGCAGAGTTTATTTTAGTATAGAGGAATAGACTCCCACTAAATTAACAACCCTCCTAAAATATATTGTTTATTTAGGGGACTAAAATCCATATTTCACCTAATTCTATGACAGCTATGGCATGAAACACAGAACTAGATTATTTAGGTAGGTAACAGTTACCAATTACATCTTATGTAATTTTTAGATCTTTTTATGAGATATGGGACATCTTATGTATTAGCATGTTTTTATCTCATCATATGCCTAAAGCCCAAAACTATTTTGATAGCTTTATTAAGTCGGACCAATTTAAACATTTAGGTAACTCTTACCTAACTTATCTCACCAAGATAACACAATACACCCAACTATGGCTGAAACTATATTAGTGCGATCGAGGCCTTAATAAGTGTTTAAATTGGATGGCACAAGACTTAAGATTTAATAGAGGATTTTATTCAGTTTTAGTGATTTTTAAGTAAGCAATGAAATATCATATATTTTATTGATTTGTAGAACCACTAAACAATTTAGGAAATTTTTATGCTATTCACTAATAGAAGAATTTCCGTGCGCTAGGATTAGTTAGACGGCGGTCCCATTGGGCCTAAATGGCGGTGGTTCCACGTGACCGGTCAATGAACGGGGAAACAGGGGGTAGCGCCCTTTTTTTTTTTTTTTTTTTTTTTTTTTTTAAGACAAATCTCAATTCCGAAAATTGAAATTTGCTATAGAAAATCATATTTTTCGCTGATTTTACTATACTAAATTTACCCCTTAATTTATCCAAAATTAAGTCAATTAAAATATTTTTAATTAACTCGGGCCCACATCTAACTAACCATCTTATCCTAATCCAATTAGGACTTTAAATATTTGAATCCAAGCATATCACCAATAACAAACTTCTCCATATTTATCTCCTATTCTAATTTGTTATCTATCTTTATCAAATAGAGACTTCATAACAAAATAGATATGACAAGATAAATAAATAATTTCAAAAATTAATTATTTATAAATAAATTTCAGATATTTGAATCCTAGTATATCACCAATAACAAGATTCTTGATATTTATCTCCTATTCTAATTTGTTATCTATCTTTATCAAATAGAGACTTCATAACAAAATAGATATAACAAGATAAATAAGTAATTTCAAAAATTAATTATTTATAAATAAATAATTTTGAAAATTAATTATTTGTTTTGGATTTAAGATATTTGAATCCTAGTATCTCACTAATAACAAGATTCTTGATATTTATCTCCTATTCTAATTTGTTATCTATCTTTATCAAATAGAGACTTCATAACAAAATAGATATAACAAGATAAATAAATAATTTTGAAAATTAATTATTTATAAATAAATAATTTCAAAAATTAATTATTTATTTTGATTTAAGATATTTGAATCCTAGTATATCACTAATAACAAGATTCTTGATATTTATCTCCTATTCTAATTTGTTATCTATCTTTATCAAATAGAGACTTCATAACAAAATAGATATAACAAAATAAATAAATAATTTCAAAAATTAATTATTTATAAATAAATAATTTCAAAAATTAATTATTTGCAATTTCGATCTTCATCCAAATAACCACAAACATGTAATTGAATCATGAACTATATCCCAATCGAACCTAATGGTGTCATGGATCATAGAACACGAAACTCAATTCATTAAAATTATTCAAATTAACCTAACATGGTTACTAGCATGTACGAAACTAATTTCAATTAAATCACGAATATATGTATCATATACACAAAACATGATAATAAATCTCACAGAAAACTTATGTATATCATATATACATCAACTAATAACATGCTTTCAATCATATATCATAAAAACATGCAATGAGTTTAATGGAATCAAACTCGAAGGCTCTGATACCACTGTTGGGTTTTGGGGTTCTTGCGCAGCGGAGATTACAAAACAATTTTAAGAAAAACCCCAACAGGATCCGAATCTGATTCCATTAAAACACGTTTAAACTATGAAAACTTAATCATACCTCAATCACAATGTACATTTCTGAAGATTAATCGATCTCTAAGGCGCTGCCAATGACGAACGCCCTCTATCAATAGTCCACACACAAACGACGGCCGAGATTTGAAGTGCTAGCTTCGAGAGAATACCAAACCTTTTTGTTTCTCTCCAAAACGATCCAGAGCATACCAAAAACTTCTAAGTCGTTTCTTAAAACGAAAATAGAGTTTCAGCCCTTTTTAAATCTTTTGTACTTGTATTCTAACTCAAAGCGTCTATTTATACAACCCTTGCATATAGACGGTTAAGTAAATTACACATATACCCCTACTTAAAGAAGTATAAGTGTAATACACTACAAGGACGTTTCTGTCATGAATTTTATCATATAAAATTCATTTTTCTTAACCATCTTAAAATCTCGCAAAACCATTCTCAGTGTGCGACCCAATAGGCTCATACAACGTTGGCAGTGTACCAAAACACATTTTGGTATACAAGTCATAAGCGGCCTCTAGCAAGACATTATGACTACCCAAGTTGTACGAATATCAAATCGATATAACCTAATCAATAATGTATATAACATCCTTTTGTCACACGATATCCTTTTGATCAAACATAAGGCATGGAATTGTCATCCAACATGTTCAATCGTACTAGTCTCGATTTCTAGGTAGACTGAAAACATCTAAGTGACATTGATCAATATCAATTCACTTAGACTAGGACTTTTAACAGTTTAACACATCGAGGGATCCACTTTGGATATCTCTCTTTATATGAGAGGGACAAATTCTATCTCGATTACACAACTTTCACCACATTATTCACACAAGTAACCAATCACAACCTTTATAATCGTCCTAAGGTTAAAGACAACGTTTGATTGCGTCAAATCACTCGTATTCCTAATGTTGAAGTCTCTGGTAATCTCAAGTCGAGGACTGAAAAATATACCTATCATGAGAAATAACTATGACTTAATCCATGTGATGTTCTCATAGCAGTCGGTCCAACTTTGTTCCCTAACAAGTACTCATGATCTTGATTCGTATTCCTATACGTATGATCATCAATCAAATCAAGACTCACACTAGTCTTAATTCATTATAGTTCCCGATAATAATCGACTAGGGACATTTAGGATATTTCTGTAAATACCCATGGATCTTATTATAATGTAAACATGCAAATCAATTATAATAAACAGCAAATGAAATCCTCTATTTTATTAACTAAAATGTATTCATAAAGACTGTTAATGGATTGACCTAGGGCACATTTCCCAACAGCTCGGGTCGTCATCTTCTTTATGCACATATTATCACCTCGTACTTGGAGTCCGCCCAAGTGGATCTCGCATTAGGTGGTCGTCCCCTCACTGTCTATGACACCATTGACATGGCCACTCTGAAGGCCATGAAGTACCGTTACATATGCGACAAGCAAGTGGACACGAGAAGATGCCATCCCAGATGGTCAGTATTACGGCGGCTATGAGTCTCCACTACCTACGGACCCTCCAGTTGCTCCTTTTGATGCGCCCGACTACTTGGAATATAGCCATAGTTTTGGCGATGATGACAATGCTAACGACGAAGACCTTGCTGGAAATGATGACCATGATGGCGATGAGGAAGTTCATCAAGACTTTATAGTTCCACCCGTAGTAGCAGCAATATGAGATAGCACAGCCTCCACCTCCTTCTACGTTCGGCGGATTCACGCCTCCACCGAATATGTCTCCATCGTCGGCGTACGTCTCTGCATAGCTGGGCTACCTGCACACCTATATGACTTAGACTTTCGCTACCGTTGAGACGAGTATCTAGCATCAGAATGATCGGCTTCGTCGCATCGAGGGTCAGTTGCTCCCAGTTTGGCCCGCGCGTAATGATCGTGCTTCTAGTTCTGTACGTCCACCATCGTCCTCGAGGAGGAGTGTTTAGCCTTATTATTGCTCATTGACCATTAGGCTCTAATATGGTAGTTTTAGGTGTATAGAGATATTATGGTTAGGTGAGCATTAGGCTCCAAAATGTTAGACTTTAATGTTCAAGACATTTTTTTTCTCTTTTCGTTCATGTTTAAGCCACAACTATGCTCCCATTGCTTTATGTTATCTATATCATGAATTTTTTTTTTGCGTATCTCTGAGTTTATATATGGCTCTTTCTTGTTCCTTGTGATTCCTCGTATATGCACGAGTACCGCTTCTATCTGTTGTTTCTTGATATGCATAAAGTGAGGGAAGCGTTTTTCTCTCGTATTGCTTCTATTCCTCTTTACTATGTTCTATTTACGGGAGAGCTTGGCTCTACTTTTTGATGTTATCAAACGGGGGAGAAAATGTGGTTGAACTTGAAACTTACATAATGTTGATGTGGTTGAACTTGCATAAATGAAAATAGATGATATGAATAACCATGCCACGAATGAGATATACACTTAGATTATGTTTTATATCTGTCAAGTTCACATTGTTTGTTATCATCAAAAAGGGAAAAATTGTTGGACTAAGTGGTTAGTCACTCTAACTCCGACCAAAATTTTGATGGAAACAAACAAGGTGAAAATGTACTAATAAATGTCAAGTGTATTTCAATTTTTGTTAAAGGATGCAAAACATCATATCACGGGTATTCAAGCCATACAAGTTCAAGACTCGGCATTCATGAAGGAATGAAGACGGAAGATCATACTACAAATTGTAATTTCGATGTAAGGTATACAAATTCTTTCACGCAAGCCAAATTCATTAGTTCATGCATACAAAGTTTTTTAAACGAATTTTCACATTTCATAAAACAACTCGAAGTTTCAAAATGGAACTTTAACACATGACTAGGTTTATGAGTTTAAACAATGTGAAACTATGTGTTCATGGTTACTGACATTTTGAAGATCATTATGAAAGATTTCGAAAGAGAAAAACTTGTCTTTGAAAGGTTTATGAAAAGAAAACTGTAAATTTGCAGAAAAGCCCCTCTCACATTATGAAATCGAGATTTTCCGTTTTTGGGATTTGTAAAAATATTCGGATCACCCAAATAGGCTTAATGACCTATATTAAACATATATATCATGTTATATGAGGGTTGGTTGGGTCCCGGACGAGTTTAAGGGTTGCTAACACAAAGAGACAAAATAATTATTTTGATGTCCCTGCAGTTAGCGCTAAGTGCAGAGTTAGCACGCTATGTCTCAGCATTAGCGGGCTAATTGCCTACCTGACAGCTTTTTTTAAAAGTTGGAAAACGAACTTTAATTTGAATTCTTGATGAATTCTGGACCCTTGGATCCCTAGAACGGTCATATACTGGTAATATGGGATACCTAACACTATAAAACCAGCAAGAACATGGTTTTGAAAAAACAAGGAAGAAACACACTCAAAAAGCTCAAAACTTACAAGAGAACAACTTTGATTTTTGTGAAGAAGAAAAAGAAGATTCTTGTGGCTGTCCTCTAGCTCTAAAATCCAGCACTCTTGAGGCATCAAAGGAGTACAAGAATCTCATCAAAATTGATCTCTTTTGTCATCTTCTTGGTTGTAAGCAAGTTCTTGTTCTAACATCTTTTCTTGAGCTTAATCTACATAGTTTTGTGTGTTTGAATTGAAAATCATATTATTGTGTGTTTGAACACCTTCAACTTGGGTTTTGCACTTAAACTTATTTTATCAAACCCTAAGATTGATTTGAACAAAAGTTTTGCACTTAAACTTATTCTATCAAACCCTAAGATTGATTTGAACAAAAGTTTTGCACTTAAACTTGATTTTTGTTAAACTCTTGTTCTTAGCATTGAAATCAATTTGCAATAACACATTAGATTTTTTAATCGATTTCATATTTGGGATTTGCAACAAAATTAGTGACACATTTGCATATTCCATTTATTCTCATACTTGCATGCATTAGAGTTGTTAGGCTCTAGGAGGCTTGCTAGTGTTTGAATTTGATACCACTTTATGTTGTAAAGTGTATTTCATTATTTTTCAGCCACTTGTTGTAATTGGATAATTGTAAGACTTAGTGGAATCTAAGTCAAAGGGGAAGACCTAGTTGAGGCTAGACACAAACCCTAGTTGTGACTAGGTAGGAAGTTCTAATTATGATTAGGCATTCTAGGCTTGTATGCTTAGGTTGTAACACTTGTTTGAAATATAAGTGGGGGTTTAAAAATCCTAACCGGGGAGGTTAGGCAGTGGATGTAGATGATTGGATCGAATCACTATAAATCGTGTGTCACTTTCCATCTCTTCTATCCCATTCACTTGCATAGCATAGACATTCATCATTGGTGTATGCATTATTATAGTAATTTGCACATAAATTTTAAAAAAGGCAATAACTACTTGGTAACCCAATTCACTCCCCTCTTAAGTGACCTTCATAGTAGACTTAGCGTCACCTTAAGCAAATCACATAGTAAATTATTTTTGGAATGTTCGGCAAACTTGAATTGATGTTGTAGAATGAATATTATGTCTTCCAAACTTGGCATGATGCTTTTGTGTACTTTTGTTGATGTATGTAACTTGAATTGATGTTTGTTGAATGGATAAATTCATGATATGCCAAGTTTGTACTCTCAATTAAAGGTTCGGTTACAGAATGTCAAAAACTACCCCCAAGTCTCAGACATACAGAACCGTGACACCCATTGTAATATCGGACATTAAGGTTCGTGAGCAGCCAACAATGGGGTGCCCTAAATACTTTGGTTACATGACATCGAGATTCTTGCCAAATTAGGTGACAGATGACCGAAAAGTAGACCATAGTAATAGAACATTATAACCGATTAACTGCAAATAATTGCGGTAGTATGTGGTCGATTCAATGTGTGTTCCTTACATGTGAGCATCGTTAAATGCAACTGAGACCATTAATTACCAATCAGTTGTGCATCGCTGAGACTAATTCTTGAATTATGGAGTGACGTAACCGATTTTATCTGCAAAATTGTGATAATAGGAGGCCGAGTCATTATGTGTAATCGTTGCGTAATAATCTTGGTGATGAACTACCGAAACCATACATAAGTTTCCATACCATATGACCGTAATTTAGACATTACTTGTGGGTGTGCATGACCGATACTATATAAAATTTGGTAAATATGGCAGTGTTCGCATGGATACGACTGAGCTCAATGGACCAATCACGGTCATGCATAACCTAGAATTCTCAGTAGTTCTCGTTCTTGCGTGGCCGTGGATTTCTCTGTGGTAACTTATTTCAAACATGGCAGTGACAAAAATACAACAACAAATAGTAGTAGTAGAACACATCAATTCAAACATGACCAACAAGTCAAACATTATCAATTCAATAGAACAATACCGAAGAAGGTAAACAATACCAAATTAACAAGTTAAACATCATCCATCATCAAATACCAAATAAGTTAAACAATACCAAATGAACAAGACAAACAACATGAGGATTCACTTGAGCCCTTTTTCTTTCTTCGCTTTGCGACTAACATAAGTTGTCATGGGGGGCTTCCTCTTAGGTGGCTGGCTAGAACTTGGGGTGGGCAGAGAGGCGTTCTTTCTCACCAAAGGCTCGATAGAACTTGGGGTAGGCATGTTGGGAAATGTGCCCTAGGTCAATCCATTAACAGTCTTTATGAATACATTTTAGTTAATAAAATAGAGGATTTCATTTGCTGTTTATTATAATTGATTTGCATGTTTACATTATAATAAGATCCATGGGTATTTACAGAAATATCCTAAATGTCCTTAATCGATTATTATACTGGGAACTATAATGAATTAAGACTAGTGTGAGTCTTTATTGATGATCATACGATGATCATACGTATAGGAATACGAATCAAGATCATGAGTACTTGTTAGGGAACAAAGTATTGGACCGACCCGCTATGAGAACATCACATGGATTAAGTCATAGTTGTTTCTCATGATAGGTATATTTTTCAGTCCTCTGATTTGAGATTACCAGAGACTTCAACATTAGGAATACAGTGATTTAACGCAATCAAACGTTGTATTTAACCAGATGATTATAAAGGTTGTGATTGGTTACTGTGTGAATAATGTGGTGAAGTTGTGTAATCGAGATAGAATTTGTCCCTCTCATATAAAGAGAGAAATCCAGTGGATCCCTCGATGTGTTAGACTGTTAAAAGACCTAGTCTAAGAGAATTGATATTGATCAATGTCACTTAGATGTTTTCAGTCTACCTAGAAATCGAGACTAGTACGATTGAACATGTTGGATGACAATTCCATGCCTTATGTTTGATCAAAAGGATATCGTGTGACAAAAGGATGTTATATACACTATTCATTAGGTTATATCGATTTGATATTCGTATAACTTGGGTAGTCATAATGTCTTGCTAGAGGCCGCTTATGACTTGTATACCAAAATGTGTTTTGGTACACTGCCAACGTTGTATGAGCCTATTGGGTCGCACATCGAGAATGGTTTTGCGAGATTTTAAGATGGTTCAGAAAAATGAATTTTATATGATAAAATTCATGACAGAAACGTCCTTGTAGTGTATTACACTTATACTTCTTTAAGTAGGGGTATATATGTAATTTACTTAACCGTCTATATACAAGGGTTGTATAAATAGACGCTTTGAGTTAGAATACAAGTACAAAAGATTTAAAAAGGCTGAAACTCTATTTTCGTTTTAAAAAACGACTTAGAGGTTTTTGGTATGTTCTGGATCATTTTGGAGAGAAACAAAAGGTTTGGTATTCTCTCGAAGCTAGCACTTCAAATCTCGGCCATCGTTCGTGTGTGAACTGCTGATATTGGGCGTTCGTTGTTGGCAGCGCCTTAGAATCGATTAACCTTCAGAAAGGTACATTGCGACTGAGGTATGATTAAGTTTTCATAGTCTAAACGTGTTTTAATGGAATCAGATTCAGATCCTGTTGGGGTTTTTCTCAAAATTGTTTTGAAATCTCCGCTTTGCATGAACCCCAAAACCCATCAAGGCACACTTTCGGTTGGGTACTGTCATGTTGTGAAGGAGCAGTAGGTGCAATCGGTGTTGTGGTGGTGGTCATGGTGGTGGTGGTACCAGTACCAAGACCCCTACCCGTCAAGTAGTCCACGACATCATTTGCCATTTTCTCAGCAACCTCCATCTTGGCCATACCTACCGGCAAGTCTATCCATGCCAATACGCTATCCAATGCCCGTTGATTACGCTGTTCAAAACCAATAGAGAAACTATGAATAAATAATACAAAAGAAATGTGATAAACCAACTTAAATTCAAATGGTTGCAAGGCTCTTACCTCCAATAACTCATTATCACCAACCGTATCAGGGAAGTCATCACTGTACGCTGGGTTCTTAATGGTAGGATGTGAAACTCGTGTCAACCATGGCAGATATTCTGGTGCAAACATGAACTCGAACCTTGCCTTTTCCCCTTGATCTTCAATAGAGAGTGAATGGCTATGCCACCTTTCCCAATTTTCTAGTTGGAATGAGTACTTAACTGAGTATTTCATTGCAGTGCGGCCTCGGTTTTCTTCGAGGGGCGATATGGAGACGGCTGTATTCCTTGAACATGGCCAAGCTGTCGAAGGAACCTCTCCGGATGGTATGGCTCTACAACTTTCATGTACTTCAGACAACCAGAGTAGAAGGCCATCGGTAGAACAATACCGCCTGTCCTGATGTCACTATATGGGTCCCACGTCACCTACACCAATGAAACAAACAATTTATATTAAAATATGAAGTTTGTTAAATTGGAATATCAAACTCAAAGTAATAAAACAAAGTACCTCACTTGGTCGTAACCTATCAAGGGTCCTACGAATACTACTTAACTTGTCCATGTTAGCTACCATCTCGTGTTTTTGTACCCACCTTAAGACACATGGTATAGGGGTGGGCAAGGTGGTCCATGTATTTCGATTCAACGCGGTATAAAAATGACCCGCCACCCGGCCGAGTGGGAAGTGCTCGTATACTCATCCCTAAAAAAACAAAAATCAACAAGAGTAAAAAAGACACTATTTGTATTAGCCAATTCACAAGTAATGCACAAGAAATATGTACCTCGAGCAAAGTTAGGTACCCCGAGTCGCAATATGCGACACTTCTACCCATCCCTAAAAAAGAATCAACAAGAGTGGTCGACCGAGATTACGGTGCAAAATATGATAAAGTTAGGTACCACTAGAGCGGAAGGCACCCGGTAAAGATGCGTAAGTCGCGACCTCATCCAAGTTCTCCAGAAGGTTCAGTAATGAAATTGAAACTCGTGACCCATTCTTATCGGCGAATAGGATGCAAGAGAGCAAGTACAAAAAGTATGCACATGCAGTGCATTCCATTGGAGGGTACATAGTAGGAGAACTGGAAGTAATGGAAGATTTGGTCTTAGGTGGGCAAAAATGACTCTTCAGCCAAACTACTCGCACTGTGAGACCCTTCGTAATGTTAATCTCTTCCTCTGCTTCGTCAGGAGAAACCCCGAGTAGTTTCAAAACTAACTTAATCGCATCCTTGCAGGACTCCTCTGTGTACCTTGAAAAATTCTTAATCGCCACCACCTTGCCTGTCACTGGGATCTTTAGTAAAATACTCACGTCCTCGAGCGTGATGGACATTTCACCAAAGGGTAAGTGAAATGTATTGGTCTCCGGCTGCCACCGCTCGACAAAAGCTGATATCACCTCCTTATTGGCTTTCCGATAGGAGCAGTCTATTAGTGGAGACAAACCCGACCTCTGAATGATTCTTTGCAATCCCTGGGTATCGGGGTGACAAGATTGCAAATCCCACTCAGCTATTTGAGCCCCGTGGTTTATGCACTTAAGCAACGGTCGATCATACAAAAAAAACATAATTCATAAATACATTATCGTATATGAATAGCAAAAGTAATAATTTGATTGAAAATGAATTGATATTTTGCCAAAAAAAGCTACATACCTCATTATTCCAAATTGCTGCCGCAACATGATCCTTAAAACTCTTCAACAAAGAGCGATCAATAGGACCACCAGGGAAAGGAGCAGATGGTTCATCTTCGGGCTCCACAACATTTCCACCAACAACACTTCTATTACTCCTAGTTGCTTGTGGTTGGGATGTGGTGGTTTCTTCCATTGCTGCCCTGCGGGCCTCATCCCCGTCGGCACCACCCCGACCTCGCTTCCCCCACGGGGACATGAGATGCCTTATCCTCGACGTTATCCCTCACCGGTCAAGCGTCCACGTACACCCTCACCAGCTTGCACTTTCGCCTTTCGATATTATGCAGTCTGTACCTTCCTCTTACCACAGACAACACAAGTAGAGGGCATCGGCGGAGCGAGGAGGAGCGCAAGAGCAGGAAGACCAGAAGGAGCAACAGCCACAATTGACGCTCGTTGTGCTCTCATGGGCTCTCCATCGACATCTTCTCTAGAAATAGTACATTTCCCTCAAGCCATATCTGATAGAGAAAGACATTGTAACCATATAATCTCTTGTGCAACAAAACATAATCCAAAAAATATATTTTCAACATTGAATCGGTATGGCATAACCGATAGCAAAAAAAAATGTCGGTATACCATAATCGAAACTTAAGGCAAAATTTCAGTATGACGAAACCGAGATCTATCACAGAGTATCAGTATTTATCCTCCGAGACTAAACCTACGCATAAGTAATATACGAGCTTCGATTTATTGGCATCGAAACCAAAACAAGAATCTCAGTTACTTGTGTCCGAAATGTAATGAAATTTTATATGGGCTAAGTGTCGTTTGGATACAAACGAGAAGTGCTCATAAGTCTCGGTATGGTATTTCCGAGATTAATTACTACATCACGGTCCTGTGTGGCTGAGTATTACGGGTTTACAAGAAAACCCCGATATTGAAGCATTTTCATAGACGACTATAAAGAAAATGAACCAAATGAACATAAAATCGAACAAAAACTCAAACGTACCTTACTTTCCCTCTCGATTTCACAATGAACTCAAATTTGAACCTGTCCATAGCCGCTGACCACTTTAACTAGGTGAAAAAACTTGTCCAACTCGAAAAAATCCAAGAATATGTGGAGAGAACTATGAGATTTAGTTGATTTCGCTTCCAAATCACAATGGCAATGAGAGCTTTTGTGAGAAATGAGGTTTCAAAAAATGGAAACCAGTTCTAGGGTTTAGGGTATAGCCAAAATAGGTGGGGTGCCTCAGCCTTAGGGTTCAAGGGCATTTTCGTCCAATTTGGGGGTGCCCTGATAAATTCGATGGGTGCCCTTGTAAATGGGGTGCCCTGAATGTTGACTCGGGTGCACATAGCCGGCCTCAATAATTAAGGTGAATCTATTATATTGGAACTTGAATTTATGAACACAAATGTATTGGGCTTTTCAAGGACTACAGTTATGACTTGGACCTCATCATGCCCACTCTCATTAATGCATTCTCTATTTGCTAATGATTCATTATATCTTTTACTCCCTCCATTTTTTTTTAGGTCATTTAAGGATCAAACACGTTTTTTAAGAAGTCATTAAATTATGGGTTAACATTACAATAATACCCTCTCATTAATAACTTTATTAAAACTGATCTATTTTTTTGACGTCAATAAATAATTCTTTAAATGAGGGTAAATTGGGTAAAACTGATCTTGAAATTGGTAAACGACTTACAAATTTGAACAAAGAGAGTTGGCTTAAACGACATATAATTAAAAATGAATGGAGGGAGTAGTTAGTATGATCTATTGCATTTACTGTTTTAGTGTTTTTATCGCTCAGTATTTTGTTTCAGCTAAATGCAATTATTCATATGCCGCCACTTGGTGTTTCTTCATCTCGGATTGACACTTTTTGGTTAGTTATTCTTCTAATTTTTGCTAATGTCATTTGTGATGAGTTTTATATTAGCTCTACCTCACAAAATGGTGAAATGGATTTATAAATGATTACATATTTTGAATATTATGTGGCTGAATTTCCATAAAAAGAGTTGGTTCCTTCTATGATTATTTTGAAATACTTGAATTGAACTTGGTTACAATTTTTTAGTTTTTCTTATGAATATATTTTGACTCCATATATCTTGTGTTTCTTCATGAAGAATTCAAGTTTCCTTTTAGATAGGTCATTGACAGAATGACAACTCTATACATCTTCTTTGCGCGTAATCAACTCCCTTTCTACAATATACACTCAACAACTGGTGCAAATACGAAAAAGTCAATTATCTGGTGATTGTAACAAAAATTAATTTAAATGGGTGTTAGATGAAATTTGGGATTGAGGCTATGTTGTTATTTGATTAAAGTTGTACTTTGAAGCAATTTACTTTCACAAGTTAATTAGTTTTTTTCTTGCCGAATTTCTCTTTTTTGGTGTTGATGATCGATCTATTACCTACATATATACTACTCGCAATATTCATTGTTTTATAGCATTTGACATGCATGGCTAGTGATGGACAATTGAAATTGAGAATTAAAAGTGTACCTCTATTTTCATTGTGTAGCCATCAGAGGTCAAATGTTGGCATACTAAAAGTTGTTGCAGCTGTTGTATCTTGAAAGAGTACCTTTGATTTATGTTACAGTTCAAGCCTCCAAAGGTAACGTTGAGGTCATTTAGATATTCTTAATAAACTTTTGTCAAATTAGCTGACAAGTATATATTTTTAGTACTACTTGGTTTTATTGTTTTTTTGTTAATGCATATGTAGAATATAATTTGGCACATTGGTTTATGACATTTATATATTGGTTAATTTTATTTTTTTTTTTTTTTACATTTTTTGTACTTTTATAAGTTTATTGTTGTTACCAAACTTTGTTGTAGGCGCTCATATACTTGACTTTGAGTGGTTGATGTTTGTATTGTTGCAGGGAGTAGTACTTATGATTGGTTATTTTTCATTAAAATGCAGTAATCAATGATCACAAGAAGTAGAATACGTTCAAATTCAATTGGCGCAGTAAAAACTGAACTTGATCAATTTCTCTCTGAAGGTAAAATGCTCTAGCAACGAAGTTAAAGTAAGCTAGTTGAATATTGAATAAACCAACTTTATGAACTTTTTTAATCTGATAGGGGTGGTCAGGTGTGGAATACATATCGTTGCCCCAAGGAGGTGAAGTTAAGAATTGGTGGATATATGAATATATATAGATGGGCCAGATGGCAACTTAAGCACTATAAGCCTTGAAACATACTAATGCAATATATAAAAATATTAATATAAATAGTTTTTAAATTACAATATAAATAAATTATTATATTAATTGAACTGAATTCCCGCGAGCGTGGCAAGCAGGCTCAATCTTGCGTATCACTCTAACAAAACTAGTTAAATAATAATTAAATAACTATATCAATTAAAATCAACTAATATTCGATACAGAATCAGAGGGATATGTAACAAATATATTTGTAATTAAGTTAATTAATTGCATCTACATAGTAAACTGTATATTTACAAGTTAATTGCTCCCCATTAGTTCCTTGCAGTAGCACCTAATACTTTTTAACTAGCTCTTGACTTTAATTAGTTCTTTGCACTAGCACCTAATACTTTTTTGTTACATAAAATTATTTAGTCTTTTGCGTCAAAAGTGGTTCAATTCCTTGTTAGATAAATTCATTTCAAGATGATTGTGTGATAGTTTTTGCTCATCCTATAATATTGCATATTTAATTTAAATTTTATAAATTTGTGCAGATGGGAGCTCGCTCGATTGACATACAAGCTCGGATACGTTTTTAATATCAGCTGGATAGACGTAAGTTATTTTTATTAAATTTGAGTAGTTATTGTCCTGTCCACGCTTTCTTGATTTTAGACGTTAGTAATAGTTGGTACATTTGTCCTTTTTTCTGTTCATTTTACTTTTGTAAGAAGAAGGGAACAACTCTTTCCATCAGTGTATGCGCTTTCTAAAAAGGCCTAATTGGTTAACATATCCTAACCCTTCACACCTTTTGTTATTATATGCTAAAATTTTCAAATTTATTATTATATCCTAACCTTTATAAACTGTTGAATTTGTCTCATAAGTCACTTTTTAAATTAAAATTTGATGAGGTAGCTGTGATGGCCCTAATTTTCCTATGCAATTGGGTACGCTCGGCCTATACCTGTGCAAGCCCCCTAGTTGAAACTCGAAAAACCTGACGAGCCTAGTCAGCCTCCGTTCGTTTAAGTTATGCGTTTTATGAAAGAGTTATTGCAAGTTAATCGCATCACAAAATAATCAAACTATAATAAGGAAAATAACTCAATCAAAGGGAAATTCAGAAATCTATAAATGTGGAAAACCCCGAGTATTCATGTACAATCTTATATGAGAAGCGCATAAATACATGATACCAATCTCAATATAATTCCAAGTTCAATGAAGCAAAGCATGTATATAACAAAATGACGTACAAACAAGCAAATAATAAACCTACTCTAGTAGTCTTCAAGGTCCAACCGCTAAGTCCTTAAAGTAAATCACCTAGACAGGGCCCCTTGCCCTTACTGCACTCCACCCTATCTGCACCTACCATCACAAACTAAATGGTGAGTAACTGAAGAAATCGATGTTGGGGAATGTGCCCTAGGTCAATCCATTAACTGTCTTTATGAATACTTTTAGTTAATAAAATAAAGGATTTTATTTGCAATTTATTATAATTAATTTGCATGTTTACATTATAATAAGATCCATGGGCATTTACAGAAATATCCTAAATGTCCCCAGTCGATCATTGGGAACTATAATGAATTAAGACTAGTGTGAGTTTTGATTGATGATCATATGATGATTATACGTATAGGGATATGAATCAAGATCACGAGTACTTGTTAGGGAATAAAGTACTGGACCGACCCGCTATAAGAACATCACATGGATTAAGTCATAGTTGTTTCTCATGATAGGTATATTTTTCAGTCCTCTGACTTGAGATTATCAGAGACTTCAACATTAGGAACATAGTGATTTGACACTATCAAACATTGTCATTAACCGGACAATTATAAAAGTTGTGATTGGTTACTATGTGAGCAATGTGATGAAGTTGTGTAATCGAGATAGAATTTGTCCCTCTCATATTAAGAGAGATATCTAGTGGATCCCTTGGTGTGTTAAACTGTTAAAAGGCCTAGTCTAAGTGAATTGATATTGATCAATGTCACTATGATGATTTCAGTATACGTAGAGATCGAGACTAGTACGATTAAACATGTTGGATGACAATTCCATGTCTTATGTTTGATCAAAAGGATATCGTGTGACAAAAGGATGTAATATACACTATTGATTAGTTTGTATCGATTTGATATTCATACAACTTGGGTAGTCATAATGTCTTGCTAGAGGCCGCTTATGACTTGTATACCAAAATGTGTTTTGGTATACTGCCAATGTTGTATGAGCCTATTGGGTTGCACACTAAGAATGGTTTTGCAAAATTTTAAGATGGTTCAGAAAAACAAATTTTATATGATAAAATTCATGACAGAAATATCCTTGTAGTGTATTACACTTATACTTCTTTAAGTAGGGGTATACGTATAATTTACTTAACCGTCCATATACAAGGGTTGTATAAATAGACGCTTTGAGTTAGAATAAAAAAAAGAAAGATTAAAATGTTCGAAAATTTATTTTCGTTTTAAGAAACGACTAAGGGTTTTTGGTATGCTTTGGATCGTTTTGGAGAGAAACAAAAAGGTTTGGTATTCTCTCGAAGCTAGCACTTCAAATCTCGGCCGCCGTTCGTATGTGGACTACTGATAGAGGGCGTTCGTCATTAGCAACGCCTTAGAGATCGATTAACCTTCAGAAAGGTACATTGCGGCCGAGGTATGATTAAGTTTTCATAGTTTAAACGTTTTTAATGGAATTAGATTCAAATCTGTTGGGGTTTTTGTCAAAATTGTTTTGTAATCTCCGCTGCGCATGAACCTCAAACACCAACAATCGAAAGTAGTGTCAGAAGAATATAATAGTAATTTATGATTTAACAACAAGACTATCCAATTATCATGCAGTAATTGAATGGCAGGAATATAAATAAATCAAAGTGCATGATAAAAAAATTGATAGATAGAAATCAAAATTTGTGTGTTCTAAGAATCAAAAGATGTCCATGAGTGGTCTAAATTCACAATAATACGACAAAGATCTCCCAAAATCTCCTTGGGCAATGTTGCAACACTAGCGCAGCTTGAAATCAGAGGCATCACAACACCTCTCGAATCCAGTACCCAGTACACACAACGCTAGGGGTGGTCAGTTACCCTTGCAAGAGGCACCCTCATTGTCCAGCTAGTGCGGGATCACATGATACCTTTGAGACACACACTCATGCCAATAACACACAACGAAAGATATAGAGTGGAATACCAAGCAAGAGATCAATTTAATAATAACAACAAATAGAGGAATGTATAAATCACATGATATCTTCTTACTGGCCTACTAACAAACACACATACATAGCACGTGTGTACTTACCAGACTAACCCAATCTCGATATCACTCCGCGAGTCTAACACATTTCCCACGGGTTCCCGACTACCTGGCAAAGGTTTGAACCCCAATAGGTTGAGTTTATGATCAATATTATTTTCTAGATTCTTCTCATATTTTTCTAAATTTTCCTCTATTTTTCCATAATTTATTCTATTTTATTTCATTATATATATTTTTATATTATTATTTTTTTATATCATTTTTCTGGGTCGGGATGCCTTAGCCAAGCGTTGGGCGTGACCTGGTGTGGGCCTGGCCCAGCCCTGGCCAGGGGTTGGGCCTGGCTTGGTTACATGCACATACACAGCCACAAATGAAAACGCTTCACATACGCCGTATCTCAACCGTGTACATACAACGCATGAAAACTACTTCAAAACGTGAAATCGAAACTCAAGACTGCCTAACTCATACCCCAGTGACATCGTGACCTTCACGCACACAATGATTTTCTCACAGCTTCTCAATTAGGCACACTTCACGCTTCCTATATGCCATAGCATACATAACTCTCACACATACATGAAACCAAAATCAAGAAATCACGCACAATCAGGACGCCGTATCCACACTGTATTTCTCATGGACTCCACAACATCTTAGCGGCGTTAATCACAATTGCTTATTTTTGACTCATACGTAGGATATGCCGCCACGAACTGAACTTTCGACATACCCATGACGTTAGACGCAAACTCAAAAACCCAAAAATCTACCGAACACGAAAACCAAACCCCAATCTTGGCGATCATCAACTTACATTTTCGAGTATCAAAATCAACCCAAATCAACTTTGGATCATCATAAAAACGTTGGTAATGTCAGGGAATCCAAGAAATCCCAATTTGTTTGAAAAATAAACAACAATAACCAAACCTAACATCTATTAACAACACCAGCTCAATGCCACGTGTTGCTCGCTTCAGGAGTTACCGAGACACCGGTGGAACACCAAGATTGTCTCCGGTAAGCAACCTTTGGTCATGGAGATTAATTTAAAACTTGCAATAACATCCCAAATATAAAAGAGCAACAACACAAGAATAAAGAGAAGAGATAAGAGAGCAAGGTTTTCACCTAGATTCCGGCAAGAAGTTGAGACTCCAGTGAGGATTCCAACCGTCTAGCACCACCCCTTGTGGTAGCTTGCTCTCCAAGCAAAGAAAAATGGAAAAGGAGGAGAGGGGAGGAAAGAGGAAATAAAGAAAGAAATGGGGAAAAGTGGTGAGGGAAGTCCTTATATAGGACCCCTTTTCATCATTCTACACCCACTCATCTCTAGGCAAATCCTGCATCTACCACTGTCTCATAACCTTCCTAACTCCACTTGTTGACTTCTTTAAGTGACTCGGTTGTCACTTAACTATTCAGCTTCCATGTTGATCTTACGCTCCTTGACCCATATTTTACTACAAATCGACTCATCGTATGCTCGTCATTGCGCCCGCATTCCAACTCAAATAAAATATTATAATTATTATTCAAAAATCATTTATTAATGTTTTTTCTGTGTTTTAAGTCCCCCGTTTTCCTAGGCGTAGACTTACTCAACTAATGGTCGCCCAAACGGCTTAAGACACGTATTAGACTAAAATACTAATACAAAACAACACAATCATAAAATTGACCTCAGTGTCGACTCCCGAAGTTCAAAATACTCGATGCATCACGATAGCCGGGTCACGGTCCTGACAAGTGTAACACAAGTCGGGTTAAATTTTAAGGGTTGTTACAGCTTCCCCACTTATTAGAATTTCGTCCCCGAAATGTAAACTAATAAGTAAACTAAACTAAAGACTTACCGAAATCAAACAGGTAGGGAATGTGCTCGCGCATATAAGATTCTAACTCCACAGTAAGCTCCTCGTCTCTGTGAAGCTACCATTTCACGAGAACCAAAGGAATCTCCTTGTTCCTCAGCGTCTTGACCTTCCGATCAACAATCTGAATCGGCTGCTCCTCGTACGTAGCATCGTCTCACATGTTGATCTGGCTCAAGTCTTCCATCGGTTGTCGCCCTCTGCTTGAACTTGTCTAGTCGAAGCATCAAAATATGAAATATTGGATGAACACCGGCAAGCTCTGGTCGTAACTCTAACTAGTACGCAACCTTACCAGCCCTCTTCATAATCTTGATGTGACCAATAAACCTCGGAGTGTGCTTTCCTTTGATCCCGAACCGTTTGTGGCCTTTCAGTGGAGAGACCTTCAGGTAAACATAGTCTCCCAAATCATACTAAAGCTCATCATGATACTTGTCGTAGTACTTCTTTTGCCGCTCCTGAGCACCCTTAAGTCTCAACGAATCTGCCGTACCTTCTCAGTATGATCAACAACAGTTTCAGGACCAACTGTGACAATATCCTCTGGTTCAGCCCAGTAAGAAGGTGATCTACAAGGCCTACCATAGAGCACCTCGAATGGTGCCATACCTATGCTCGCATAATAACTTTTGTACGTAAACTTGCACAAATGAATGTACTCTTCCCATAAACTGTCGTACTCCAATACACATATCCTGAGCATGCTTTCCGACACATGGATCAACCTCTCGGACTATCCGTCTGTCTGTGGATGGAACGCCGTACTTAACTCCAGTCTGGTGCCGAACTGAGCCTGCATGCTTATACCACAACAACGAAGTGAATTGCATCCCTCGATCTGACATAATTGACAACAGAACTCCATGCAATCTGATAATCTTGCGCTCGTAGAGGATGCTCAGTCTGGCAACTCGGTGTGTAGTGGATACTAGTATGAAATGAGCAAATTTCCTCAATTCATCAACAATTACCCAGATGCTATCGTGACCACGAGGAGATTGGGGCAAGCCATTGACGAAATTCATAGCAATGTGCTCCCACTTCCATCGAGGAATCAGTGGGGGCTGCGGCAATCCTCCAGGCCATCGATGCTCAGCCTTCACATGCTGGCATATCACACACTCGAATAAACTCTGACGTATCGGACTTCATCTCTGGCCACCAGAAGAGACGTCACATATTAGCGTACATCTTGGTTCGACCCGCATGCATAGAAAAATGGGAATGGTGAGCATTCTGAAGTATCTCGGTGCGCAAGTCAGCGCCAAATGGAATCCACAGTCTCTCACGATACCTCAAGCAAGAGTTTGTTGACGTACTCCAATCTGGATACTATAAATTGTTTGCCATCTCACTGTAATGCTGGCACGACTCATCGCCCTGCTGTCCCTCGAGAACAGTCTGCAGGGAAATGGTCTACAATCTCATCTGACCACACATCTCTGTCCTGGTAGTTGTCGGCACGTCCGCTGAACTCATCATCTCGGTTGCCTCAAGTAATGCATACTCGTGAGTCATACGACATACAACTACCTCTGCATCAAATCCTCTGTGGCTCAAAGCATTAGCAACAACATTGGCCTTCCCCGGATGATACTCGAGTGCGAAATCATAGTCCTTTAGGAATTCAAGCCAATGCCTCTGTCTCAGATTCAGTTCCTTTTGAGAGAAAAAGTACTTCAAGCTCTTGTGGTCTGTATACACTACTCGAAGATGTCCCTCGTGCTCCTCACGAGTCCTGGAATAGATAAGGATGTTGTCGATGAACACAATAACAAATCTATCTAAGTACTGTCTCATTACTCAAAGCATCAGGTCCATGAAAATCGTCGGCGCATTAGTCAAACCAAATGACATGACTGTGAAGTGACCGTATTTCGTGTTGAATGCCGTTTTCTCTTGATCCTCAGCCCTAATCCTGAGCTGATGATAGCATGACCTCAGATCTATCTTAGAAAACCACTTCACTCCGATAAACTGATCAAACAAATCATCAATGTACGGCAACGGGTACCTATTCTGCACTGTAACCTTATTCAGTTGTCTGTAGTCAATACAAAGCCTCAAACTATAGTCCTTCTTCTTCATAAATAACACTAGCGATCCCTATGGCAACATACTAGGACTGATGTAGCCCAACTTTAGCAACTTATCTAGCTGACTCCTCAACTCCTCAAGCTCTCGAGGTGCCATCCTATACAGTGGTATCGAAATTGGTCTAGTCTCTGGGACTAAGTCAACAATGAAATCGATCGTCCTCTACGGTGGTAATCTTGGCAAATCCTTTGGAAATAAGTCAATGAACTCACAAACGATCGGTACATCTGCTCTACGCAACCTCCTGTCTCACACCAATACTCATGACGCTCGCAACCTCCTGAATGCTGATCTCTGTACCATCTGCCAACGGAATTGTGATTGTTTTCTCATAAAAACTGATCTGAGCATGGTACGCTCCCAACCAGTCCATACCCAACAACGCATCGAACTCAAGAAACTCAAGTACCCTCAAGTCGGCAGGAAACTCGTAGCCTTCTATCTCTACTAGACAATCAACACACAAAAAATTCGAGTATAACTTGTTCTCAGCAGCCGTGCTAAGGATCAAGGGTCTACTAAGTCTAATGGGTTTCAACCCTAACATATCTACCATGCGTCCAGAAATAAACGAAATAGTGGAACCAGAATTGAACATGTTATACATGAATGTACTATAAATATAAATCATACCCTCAACTAGGTTTTGGGATGCCCCCTGATCTGCTCAACCGCGGCCTGCACCTACTCCCTCTGGTGCTGATAGTGATGTGTCTGTGTCCTCTCAGGCTGAGTACACTGAGCCTGGATATGGCCAACACTGCCGCATCTGTAACATGTACGTGTATCCTGTGCGCTTTGAGTCTGACCCTAGCCTCGACTCTATGTAGATCTCTGGGTCTGAGTTTGCCTTGACCTCTGTGTTTGCCTCTGTCTACCCCCTTTACAAGAATCTCTGCTCACGGTAGACTATCCCTGTGACTATTGTACAGGTCTCGAAGGCTATGAATGATGACTTGCAAAGCTCAGCACTAGTGGAGTCGTCTGTGCCGATCGAGTAGGTGGTGCAATGGATCCTACACTCGGAGCTTTGGAATCTTGGTAACGAAGTTTGTTCTTCCTCCGCTTCTTATCCTGATGATCCTCTCATTTGGTCTCCATTCATGCTGGTCTCTGAAGGTCACCCAAGAGGGGGGTGGATTGGGTTACCGATTGATTATCGCCTTTTTACAACTTTATGCTTAAATAACAACGATGGCACACATACCAACAATAAATATCTATGCAATGCAATCAAGAAGGGGTAGAAGAGATGGAACTGAGACACGTGATTTATAGTTGTTCGATCCAACCGATCTACATCCACTACCTAACCTCCCCAGTTAGGATTTTAAAACCCCCCACTTATATTACCAATAAGTGTTACAACCTAAGCTGCAATCCTAGTGAATGCCTAGCCTCAACTAGGTCTTTTACAAGATGCCTTACCGCAATAAGGTCTTATACAACCACCTATACTTACCTAGGATTTTCCCTTACCTAGCCTCAACTAGGTTTTATGCCTAGCCTTAACTAGGTATTCCCTTTTGACTTAGATCCCACTAAGTCTTACAATAAAAGTTTGATAAATACAATTCAAATCTTGTTTTACAAAGTAAAGTGGCAATAAGTTCAATTCTTACAAGCCACCTAGAGCCAAAACAATCCTATGCATGCAAGTATGATTTTGCCAATTGAGATGCCTTGTAAATTGAGTTTTTATAGGCTAACTCTCAATATTGAAACCAATCAAGAAAAGTATAGATTAAGCTTAACTTGGTTCCATTAAATGGCTAATTGATGCTCAAGTAAAGATGCAATTTTAAACTCAAGTTGTGAAATCAAAACCAAAGTCAAAGACATGATTAGATTAAGAAGAAGACTATTGTAAATATATTGTTAAAACAACACAAGTATGAAACTACAAAATCAAGTATAGATTAGGCACAAGTAGGTTTAAAAAATGAATGAACAAGTGGTATGTGAAAATCAAGATAAAGCTCAAAGAGATCAAGTTTAAGTTCAAAACTCAAGACAAAAGTGTTTAAGAACACACCAAATGATTTCTAAACATTACTTCAATCAATAAGTATAGATTAAGCCCAAAAAGAGTAGGAAATCAAGAAATCTTACAACCCCAAGTGTGAAATCCAAAAATCAGTTTTGGATTTGTTGTTGTAAGTCTTAGAACACCTCCCTTATGTTGCCTTGACCGGCAAATCGATAGCTCCAAAAATCACTAAGTGTATGTAATGAAAAATCTAGCCCAAAAATGTGTAAAACTTGGATTTTTGAAAGTGTTGGAGCACAAGTTATGTCTTTGGTGTTCTTGAGTGTTTGAGCAAGTAGTCAAACCCTTTATAACCCCATATGATTATTACATATGATCTAAGGGCCTAAAATAATCCCCAAATTCAAATTAAAGGTGTGGATCAAAGCTTTAAAAAAGTTTTCAAGATCCTGCATAGCGCGCTAGCTAGGTGTCTAGCGCGCTGGGCAGAAGTTTAAAAAATTTGCTCATTTACTGCACAGCGCACTGGGTAATCTGGCAAGCACGCTACCCAGATCGTCTAGCGCGCTAGGTGCAGGGGCCTGAAAATAATTAACTTTCTGATTTTCACTTTATACATGTTTAGTAGGGACTTAAAAAATGTCTAGACATCCCTGATGATTTCACAAACCTCGGAAACCAAAATCTCCGATTTCATGAAAACGTAGGGGCTTTTCTACAAATAATTTTAATGTCAATCCAAAAGCCATCTAAACACATATCGATATATTCAAAATCAATTCTAACAGTTCTTACACCTTAAATACATCTTGTAAAACATGTTTGCATCATTTAACAACATTTTAAAAACTTCGAGATTGAAAATCACAAAAACTATAACTTTAAGTTCTTTGGAAAAATAAAACTCATGGAATGCATGATTCTAATGCATTGGCTTGTAGATATGCGTTGGTCGAATGTTGAGTCGGATCGTATATATGCGTTGCTGTATCAGTTGTCGATTGAATCAAGTCTATCCAAGTCTTATGACTCTCCTCCTCAATCCTAGTATTGGGCACCATTATGTTGATAGTTGAAGAGTCAACCTGAGCCATGTAAGTGAAATTCTGTTACCTCTTTAAGTGTTGGGTGAACTTGTACATTTCATGTTTTTTGCTTTTAACGTAAATGGTGCTAGATTTTAGGGGAAGAGTAGAAATATAAATATGAGAGAAATGAGAAAACAAGGTTTTGACGCTCAGTCAACTTGAGGCTTCATCTAGTCCAGTTCAATATTCTCATACCTGCAAAATGCAGCATGTGTTGTAACTTTTTGTTTGACAACTCATAGTTCTACTGCATAGCAGATTTTTGATTGTCTCTTTCTTTAGTTTCATCGGTCAGCAAATATTATCATCAAATGACGAATATAATGGAGCCTGCTTCTATATATCTATTTGCTGCTCCACATGCGCTTTTTTAGTAATCTATATATAACTTCTACCCCCTTTTGTATTCTATATATATATTTATAAAAGGCTCGAGTAAGAAATTGTCAAATGCATTTAGTTCTTCATCTCCAAAGCATAATACCACATCATTCTTTTCCATGACGAACAACCTGCCAAGTGGACGTATAAAGAACTTTCTTCGATCATTGAATCTCTCAATAATAATTGTAGCTGTTCAGTATTCCATTCTTAATCCTTCCAAAATTATCATTTATGAAGCTGGATTAATAGTGCCATTAATCAATTATGTTTGGAGTAATCTGCATTTCAGTACAAAAAAAAAAAAAAAAAAAAAAAAACAACATTTAAGAGATACAAGAATTATTTAGGATTGGAGGGCAAACAACCACATGTCCCTGATTTCCTTTCAAGAGAAGCACAGAACTTCATCCTCAAGTATTTACAAGTTAACTCGGATGGCCGGTGCACTGCTGCTCATAATTCACTTCTCCTTATCTAAAAGATTACTGGAAAGGTTTTAAGTTCACCATCCAAGAGTGTTGGGGTGCTATGATAATTGTGGTAAATATATTTCAAATTATTTTTCTCACAATGAAGTTTAACATGCATCTTCACTTGACTGGCTCATTTTCTTCAAGATATAATTAGAAAGGTCCTACATCTACTTTCTGCTAGGTTTTGATTCTAATTATCTTATCTTGTTCGTATGTTTCCAACTGATTTTGTGTATCCTAAAGCTGTAGTGTTTACTGATCTGAAATTATTTGCTCTTTATATTATTTCATGGTAGCAGAAAACTTGTTCAATATCATTGTTCCTTTTGTTTATTCATTTTTGGTTAAGATGTTCTGATTCTTGCATTTTCCCTATAAGAAATAATTTGTCTAAAAGAAGAATAAAATATAACTTCTAAAAGAATAAAAAACTAACTTTCTATTTAAAAAAATGGATGTAAAATGAAAGGCATGAAATATTATAGGCTTTTTATGATCAGTCATATATGTTTTATGTAGATGTTAGAAATTAGAATTCAAAAGTTATTTTGTTGCTTCGAGAAATGATAACGATGGCCAAGTTAATATCATAAGTGGTGTTTGTCAACAAAGGAATGTGGCAAGATGTGTTTGGTGTAAATATAGATTGTCAATACTACAAATTAGGAATTGTTGGACGTCATTAATTCTCTCGCTTTTCCAGTTTAGTATTTTTTTCGTCCTTAAGAACATTTTCTACTGGTTTCAAAATAAGAAGAATTTCCACTCATTCGAAAGATGTAAACACATTATTCTCTCATTTTTTGAGTTGGTTCAGAGGAATTCCTCAAAACTTGTACGGAACATCTTCCATTTTTTTGTCCCCAACTTGTTCGTCACGTCTGAGTAACAGTTGAAGTCACTTCAACTCTTGCTGCTACTACCTTTGAAAAGACATTTGAGAGCCATTCTCCCCATTTCGTGAAATTACCTCCCTTCCTCCTAGCTGTAAATTTTTCATTCACAATACATTATCCACAAGCGGCTTGCCACGACACTTTTCCGCGTGCCTATAGATCTCCACCATTACCAATAGTTTCCCCAACTTAACCCTCTTGAACTCACTAGTGTGGAGTTTTAACACAGAAGGCGTCGGTACTAATTGAGGAGAGATCCACACTTATGTACCTTAATCGACGGGGAACTATATTTCAGTTCACACATCCCCAACAATCTCCACCTTGGACCGAAATCCCACTAAGGGCATGACCTTTAGAATCAGTTAGTGTCTCTCGACCTTGGGGAGAGACAATATAACATTACTAGGTTTCTAGTATTATGACTATTTTTTATTGATGAATATATGAAATTATAAAAAGAAACATATTTTTGTATTATGTGAATTATGTTTCTCATATTTTTCACATAATTTTATTTTTTTATTTTGTTTTTAATTTTTGTTAAGGCGATGCCCAAGACATGTAGTGGCACTCATGATGTTAATTTGTAAAACCAAACTATCAATCCACACCTTTGGATCACACAAATAAGGGGGCAAAACAAGAAGATATAAATCTATACCACCCTTTTTTTCAAACGCTACTCATACTTGCGTTTACAATTCTAGATGATAATCTAGATTATTTTTAAAATAAGTTGCAAACTGAACACAACTTATTGGTCAATGTTGCTTATAATCTGAATTATAAGCTCTAATGATGCACATCAAATATCAAACAAACTCTAATGATATGAAACAAACTCTAATCAAATATCACCAATGATTTGGTATGGGGTTTTGGAGTAAGAGGTCATGGATTTGAAACTCGGTTTGGGGGGGGGGGGTTGTTTCTTTCTTATCAAAAAAAATTAGAATTTGTATTTTCTTTAGTTTTTTTTTAAAATTTTGAGGACAATTTGTCTTTTCTTTAGTTTTTTTTTGAGTCCCTTTTCTTTAGTTAAATAAATAAAGTATTTTTATTTACCAAACTGCATTAACTAGATGTTTTGAATTGTTTGCAACTATATTTATATTATTATATGTACATGCTTTTTTTTGTAGTAAGGGAAAAAGTATACATCATCATCAACAACATTTTCCTGTGGGGAAAATGATACAAATTCCTTATGGGGGGAATAAATGGATGAGGATGAAAACCCATCCTCGCATGGGGATAGGAATGTGGATGAAGACCTCATGTCCCTCCCACCCGCATGCATCCATCTCACTAGAAATGTTTTGGCATTGGATATATTGAGATTAATTTTGTAACAGGTGGTCACGCGTCAAACATGCCAAATATATATCCCGTTGATATATACTGGATCCTACAATGGATTTGTAGTAGCGGTAAAGATGGGGTCAAACTACAAGAACCAAATTATTCCTTTAGGAGGTGCGGAAAGGAAAAATCAGGAGTTTTAAGAGTGAACTAGATTAAGAGAAAATAAGAAAGTTAGCAAGCAAGAATAATCAAGTAGAGAAGTAGAGAATTCAGTAAGAAAAGTGATCCAAACTATCAACTTCACGCAACTATCCTATGACAAATACACTGATCATTGATCTAAACAAAGATAGATTGAATGTCGCAATCTAGTGTAGCTATAGAATCTTGTAAGACGTGAATTCCTTGTTCTCCTATTACCGATAGTTAGGGTAAGACCTTTAACTATTACCCTAGTCATTTCACATAACCCTAGGCACGTACCTTGGGTTCAACATGATGACTGCTCTAATTCATGATTCATGATAACACTATACCTAAATAACTGGTACAACAAGCGTGTCCGATTCAACCTATGTTTCTAAGATACATGGTCTAAAACTCAGTGAGGGGATTAACGCAACCAGAGTGACCACTTGCCACAAATACGAGTCTTTTGCACGATTACATATGCATTCGACTCGATGGCGATAGGTCTCAAACTACAACTAATGCGAGGGCCCTTCACATCAATCAAGTAATCGACCATAATAGTAAGAACAATACCAAAGAAACTAGAAAACAACAATCAATCAGTGAAATTGAAGAATAAATAGATCTTACAGCGATTAGAAAGTCATAGAATAGCCGTGATTGGTCTCCGGCTTGAATCCCAGAAGGATTAGCCAGACATAATTGAAGTAATACACCACATTCTTTTTATTGAAGAAAGACAAAAAACACAAAAACCTTAAAATAATATGTTTGTCGCCTCCGTATGTTCTTCTCTGAAAAAAGGATGCCTCTACCAATCTCTCAACCCCAATTTATAGATGTATCTTTGTAACGGTTGGAGTGATTTATGCCCATTCAAATGTTTTTATGATTAATGGCTTGATTTGTGCATCGGGATTGATTTGGGCATTTTGTGCAGGTTCAAGACATTTGTCATGCTCTGATTGGTAAAATATTGTGCTCTGCTGACGTGTCGGAAGCTCATTGGTTGAGGAAGGTGTTGGTGACGTGCTAGTGCGACACATGGTGCGTGATTGGTGGAAACGGCTGATTGGCATGATTTTTGGTGCATGATTGGTGGAAATGGTTGATTGGCGTAATTTGTGGCACATGATTGGTGGAAACGGCTGATTGGTGTGATTTGTAGCGCGTGATTGTTGGAAAAGACCTGTGAGACGCAGCTTGATCAATAAAATCATAACACGTGGCAAAATTAAATACTCTATTACGAGAAAACCCCGGTATCCAATTACTGCAAGTAAATACTTTATTTTGAGTATTTTTCTGCCTCCAATTCAACCGTGACCTCAGATTCACCTAAAAGTGAGAGATGAGTATAAATTTAGTGGTATTTTGGAGACTTTGACATAAAAACACACATAAACAAATGGTAAATAATGCATATTAAACGACTTATCAAATACCCCTAAACTTAGGACTTTGCACGTCCCGAGCAAAGAAGTAGATGATACACAATCCTAAAATGCAAACTAAGACTCCTAATACTACAATGACTCAATACTAACCTAGCATGATGAAAGACATGCTTAACTAATCCTTTGCCCAATTTCAAGTTAAATGGAGTTACCTTTAGTTTATATCGCCACTAAATCGACTACCTTTTCAATGAAGCCTGGAGTTATGATTTGTTCAGCATTGGAGTCCGGATATTTATAGAAATCACACTTTTTAGAAACTAGATCCCGCCTTAACCAAGATCATCAACTACTCAAAGGTTTTCTAGATCAATTCACGAAAGTGCACAAGAATGATCTCTTCATGATAGCGCATCAACGCTTTTAAGTGTACCATAGGCGAGAAATGCAACCATGCTCTCCACTAGTGTGGATCTAACACCAATGAGGGTCAATAAGACTTTCATGGGTTGTGGCTTGGCCGGGGTGGGGTACAAAGGAAAAGATATAAGGGAATTTAAAGCATTGGAAAGCTGAAAACTTAGACTCTCAAAAGATAAGTTATAAGAGAACATGAAGGATTACAAATGCACTTAATTGATTTTTCTTTGAATTATGTGCAATCCTCACCTTTTTCCAACCACCCGACTCCCTGCGCCATTTCCTGCGGATACCGTTTTAGGTGGGACTCTCTATTCATGACTTAATTTTTTTATCATGAATAATTTTCCCTTATTTCGGTATATAAACAACGCTTCAATCTCATTTTTTTGTTCATGTCTCTTTTTAAAGATTTCAAGTCTAAGCCAAGCTTCCAATTGGGTAAGGATAGTATAAGGCTAAGGGTGTGGGTTTTATGTTAGGTTGAAAGAAGTTAAAGTTTGGTTTGCTCGAGGGGGTTAACAAGAGTAATCACATTAGGTAGGCTAGAGGCTAAGGGTTATATCAAAGACGGCATAAATCACTCCCTTAATGGTGGTTCGATCATAAGAAATACGCCTTAAGTAGGTGTCACCCTCGTTCTAGTACCCTTAAAATCAAACTTAGCAAAAGTTTGACCATCTACTTTCTTTGGTATATAGTACAAGGCCCAAACAAAGGTCTAGCCTCCTATTATGTGATCTCAACAACACCGGACACCGTACCAAAGTGAAAATGTCTCCAAAACCTAAAAAAAAATCAAGTCTCGAAAGCGGCTTATGCAACTCATCTATAGCTCTAAATGTCCTAAGCTAAATGATCTTAAATGCATCTAACATATGCAACATAAACAACATTAAACAACATGATCCTAGATAACATACTATATGAGATGTCACGAAATGCATGAAGATGCAAAAATAATAAGAATGTGACAAGAAAAAGAGAAACACAATCATACATACCATCCCATGGAATATGCAATACTCGAAAAAAATATAACTATTACACCTGATGTCTTGCGCAAATTCCATACCAACCAACTGAAAGTAGTCCACAATCCCTAAAATCACCCCCAAACTTATTCCAAACCTTGTCCTCAAGGTTTTTAAAATAAGTGGGAAGGTGACAATCCACAAAGAAATAGAATGACATGATACAAATGCAAAATGTTTAAGTCTCCAATCAAAAGATCCTGATACTCTGGGCGTCCACTCATAAAAGAACAACACTGTGACGACTCAAACCTGCAAGAGAAGCGACAAGTAAGGGGAAAACAAAGGGACTCGAATAAAGAGAGCTAAGAAACAACTCAATAAAGCAAAAGAAATGAGAATTTGGGCTGCTCCCAATAGCGCCTTTGATTAACGTCGTTGGCTCGACTTAATCCGACTTCACCTCAACGTTGGCTGAGGTGGTCTGCAACAAGGTTCTCTGCACCACTTTTATCTTTAATGGTGATGTCAAACTCCTGGAGCAGGAATATCCATCTGATGAGACGAGGCTTCGCATCCTTCTTTGCCATAAGATATTTCAATGTTGGGTGATCTGAATAAGCATTACTTTTGTGGCAAGTAGGTACGACCGAAATTTCTCGAGTGTGAAAATAATGGCTAAAAGCTCTTTCTCGGTTGTAGTGTAGTTATCCTGTGCGTCATCCAGAGTTTGGGAAACATAGTAGATGACATGAGAAGCTTTCCCAACGCACTGCCCAAACACAACACCAACAGCATGGTTGCTGGCATTGCACATAATCTCAAAAGGAAGCTCCCAATTGGGAGCCTGAATTACCGGAGTAGAGGTGAGGGAAGACTTGAGTGCTTCAAAAGCACTCATGCATGCTTTATCAAATGCAAAAGGCATGTCTTTATTGGTGGGATACGGTAGCTTACGAATGATGTCGACCTAAGTTGGATCACTTCCAACCCCTTAGAAGAAACAATGTGTCCTAGAATCAAGCCTTGATCGACCATGAAGTGACATTTCTCGTAATTCAGGACGAGATTCTTCTCGACACATCTGCTGAGTACCTTTATCAAATTGCTGAGACATTCATCGAATGAATCACCGTAAACGGTGAAATCGTCCATGAATACCTCAATGAAATGCTCGACAAAATCTAAGAAGATACTGATCATGCACCTTTGAAAAGTGGCTGGTGCATTGCATAACCCGAAGGGCATGCGTCGGTAGGCAAAAATGCCAAATGGACATGCGAATGTTGTTTTTTCCTGGTCCTTGGGAGCCACAGGCACCTGGTGGAACCCTGAGTAACCATCAAGAAAATAGTAGTGTGATCTGCTAACCAATCTCTCAAGCATTTGATCAATAAAGGGCAGAGGGAAGTGGTCCTTACGTGTAGAAGCGTTAAGCTTCCTGTAATCAATGCATACCCGCCATCCATTTTGGATACGGGTTAGGACTAGCTCTCCTTGAGAGTTGGTGACAACAGTGACGCCTGTTTTCTTAGGTACTACTTGCACCGAGCTTACCCATTTATTGTCAGAGATAGGGTATGTCATGCCCGCGTCAAGGAGTTTCAGGATCTCCTTTTTCATGATGTCCATTATTGGCGGATTGAGCCACCTTTGGGCTTCTCTCGAAGGTTTGGCCCCTTCCTCCATATGTATATGATGCATGCATGTGGAGGGGCTTAGACCCTCGATATCCGCGATGGTCCACCCAATTACTTTCTTAAATTCCTAAAGAATTCGGAAGAGTTTCTCTTCCTCTAATGAAGATAACTTGGGCGAGATAATTACTGGGAGTGTGTCATTCTCGCCCAAGAACATATACTTAAAGTGCTCAGGAAGTGGTTTAAGCTCTAATGTAGGTGCTTTAACCAAAGAGGGTAGAATAGTAGAGTTAGTGTGGTGCAACTCCATATAGGAAGCAGTGGGGGATGTGAGTTGGACGGAATCCAACTCATGACAAATCTCCTCGACCCTAGTATCGAGATTGAAGATAGCCTCATCTAAAGAAGTGGTGTTAAGATGATGCTTTAACACCACGCACAACTCATTGGACTCCTTCGTAACAGATGCAGCATCAACGAGTGAGTCCACAAAATCTAGACAACAAACAACTGAGGAGACATCACTAGGGAATCGCATGGCGTCATATATGTTAAATTTGATTACCTCGCCATCGAATTCCATAGTCAAAGAGCCATCATGAACGTCAATTTTTGCTCTCGTCGTTTTAAGAAATGGCCTCCCCAACAACACCGAAGATGAATGCGGGAACGATTCCTCTCTCATGTCTGACATAGAAGTCAGCAAGAAACACAAGCTCGTTTACACGAACCAAAACATCCTTAAAAACACCCTCTGGTCTCACTGTCGAACGGTCAACCAATTGTATGATGATACCAGTCTCGTGGAGTAGGCCTGCCTTTAGATTCTCGTAGATAGATAAAGGCATAACATTAATTAAAGCGCCCAGGTCACACATGGCCTTCTCTATGCTCACGTTCCCAATTATGCAAGGCACCGAGAACATCCCGGGGTCTTTACATTTGGGAGGCAACTTTTTCTGGAGGATAGCAATGACAAATTCCCCCATTTGAACTTTCTCATTGCCTTTAAGCTTTGTTTTATTAGTGCACAATTCTTTAAGGAATTTCGCATAACGTGGTACTTGCTTCAGAACATCCAAAAGCGGAATATTGATTTCCACTTTTCTGAAGGTTTCTAAGATTTCCTTCTCTTCCTCCTTTTTCTTATTCAAGATTAAGCGTTGAGGGAAAGGAGGTCTCACAATGAAGGAATGTGGTACTTCTTTTTCAGGCTTTTCCATTTACTTAGAACGAAACGAAAGTACTTCAAGCTCATATTCTTCCTTATTGGCTTTTGAGGTCTGACTCCTGGGTTGAGGCTCTTCTAACTCTCTTCCATTCCTAAAAGTGATCGCACTAGCGTTAGCATTTGGGTTGGGATGCGGTTGCGAGGCAACCGTCCAGGGTTGCTTTGTCTTACCAATTGTTGTGCCATTTGACTCAATTGAGTCTCAAGATGTTTAATTTGGCGATCAGTGTCCCGCTTTTGACGATCTATCTCTTGTTTTTGCTAAGCAAAAAGATTTTTCATCAAAACCTTGAGAGAAGAGGTGTTAGAAGATTCTGGCAATGGATGCCCCATCGGCACGAAACTCTGGTAATTTTTGTTGTGTAGGCTGTAGCTGAGGTTTGGGTAGTTCCGTGTGTCCTAATTGTACGTGTTACCATATGGACCCCTAGTGTTTCCATGGAACTGATTACTCAAAGCATTAACCTGTGACGAGTTCTCAAAGAGTGTAGGACACACATCCGTAGTATGCGCAGTAGTTGAACAAACGCCGCAAGCCTTAACATGCTGTAGCGACTGGTGGGCAATAAGACGTTCCACCAAGTTCGTCGCGAAGACGATCATTAGGGGGTGGATCTCTATTATCCATTACTGGGAAAGGATTAGACGAGCTAAAGGCTTGTTGACTTCTAGACTTTCGTTCAAGGTGCTTGCGAGTTTGCTCGATCTCCAGATCGAAAGGAAGAAGTGGTCCAGGGGGTTAAACCGAGTCGAACTTCGGTGCATAAAAGAATAAAAATAAAAATAAATAAATAAAATCCTCAAGAAAAGGGACTTGGTCCCCGGCAACGGCGCCAATATTTGGTCACGCGTCGAACGTGCCAAATATATATCCCGTTGATATATACTAGATCCTACAATGGATTTGTAGTAGCGGTAAAGATGTGGTCAAACCACAAGAACCAAGTTATTCCTTTAGGAGGTGCGGAAAGGAAAAATCGAGAGTTTTAAGAGTGAACTAGATTAAGCGAAAACAAGAAAGTTAGCAAGCAAGAATAATCAAGTAAAGAAGTAGAGAATTCAGTAAGAAAAGTGATCTAAACCATCAAATTTACACAACTATCCTATAACAAATACACTGATCATTGACCTAAACAAAGATAGATTGAATGTCGCGATCTAGTGTAGCTATAGAATCCCCTAATAGATTGAATGTCGCGATCTAGTGTAGCTATAGAATCCCGTAAGACGTGAATTCCTCGTTCTCCTATTAACGATAGTTAGGGTAAGACCTCTAACTATTACACTAGTCAATTCACGTAACCCTAGGCACGTACCTTGGGTTCAACATGATTACTGCTCTAATTCATGATTGATGAGAACACTACACCTAGATAACTGGTACAACAAGCGTGTCCGATTCAATGTATATTTCTAAGATACATGGTCTAAAACTCTGTGAGGGGATTAACGCAACCAGAGTGACCACTTGCCAAAAATACGAGTCTTTTGCACGATTACGTATGCATTCGACTCGATGGAGATAGGTCTCAAACTACAACTAATGCGAGGGCCCTTCACATCAATCAAGTAATCAACCATAATAGTAAGAACAATACCAAAGAAACTAGAAAAACAACAATCAATCAGTGAAATTGAAGAATAAGTAGATCTTACAGCAATTAGAAAGTCATAGAATAGCTGCGATTGGTCTTCGGCTTGAATCCCCGAAGGATTAGTCGGACATAATTGAAGTAATACACCATGTTCTTTTTATTGAAGAAAGACAAAAAAAACACAAAAACCCTAAAATAATATGTTTGTCGCCTCCGTATGTTCTTCTCCGAACAAAGGATGCTTCTACCAATCTCTCAACCCCAATTTATAGATGTATCTTTGTAACAGTTGGAGTGATTTATGTCCATTTGAATGTTTTTATGATTAATGTCATGATTTGTGCATCGGGATTGATTTGGGCATTTTGTGCAGGTTCAAGACACTTGTCATGCTCTGATTGGTCAAAAATTGTGCTATGCTGACGTGTCGGAAGCTCATTGGTTGAGGAAGGAGTTGGTGACGTGCTGGCGCGACACGTGGTTCGCGATTGGTGGAAACGGCTGATTGGCATGATTTGTGGTGCATGATTGGTGGAAACGGCTGATTGGCGTGATTTGTGACACATGATTGGTGGAAACGACTGATTGGCGTGATTAGTAGTGCGTGATTGGTGGAAAAGGCCCGTGAGACGCAGCTTGACCAATAAAATCATAACACGTGGCAGAATTAAATACTCAATTACGAGAAAACCCCGGCATCCAATTACTACAAGTAAATACTCTATCTTGAGTATTTTTCTGCCCCGAATTCAACCGTGACCTCAGATTCACCTAAAAATGAGAGATGAGTATAAATTTAGTGGCATTTTGGAGACTTTGACATAAAAATACACATAAACAAATGGTAAATAATGCATATTAAACGACTTATCACCAGGTACTTAGATAAACGCCATTTTCCTTCACATAAATGAAATGTACTTTTCCATGGGTGCAATCCACATCGTGCATTGGAGATGAGCTGCATCCTGCATCATTGTAAATTCATCTTCTGACTATTTGTTTTGGAAAGATCATTATTATTCTGTGTAATGCCATTACTGTTGGTTTTATTATTTTTGCGGTTACCAGCCAGTTTTTGGAAACAAATCACAAACGGATTCTCATTGAATTGATATTAATTAATATTCATCCAAACTAGACATAATCCATTGCACTGCCTATAAGTATAAGAAGCTAACAAGATGGGGTGGAATGAGAAGTGGTTCAAAAAAGTTGTACCATCATATATCATCATTTCTTTATGGCTTCCTACTCTGGTAGGCTTTTGGTGATGGCTTTAGTGTTAGTAACAGGTTGTAATTGCCGGAGCTTTGTCGATGCCGCTTATGAAGTTGACAACTTATTTCAGGTGCATGCAACCGTCCGTGTGAGGAGTGAGATCAATGGAAATCATGTACTGATTGTTCACTGCAAATCTAAAGATGATGACTTAAACGCTCGGTATCTCTCTTACAAGCAACAATTTGACTGGACCTTCAAAACAATTCTTTTCGGAAACACCTTGTTTTGGTGCTATATGTCTTGGAGGGACTCCAACGGTAAACTGTACGAAGGCCACTTTGATGTCTACGACAACGAAGAAATACCATGTGGTCTTCTGAATCACTGTGTTCTTGAGTATGTTGCAGATAATCATCATGTAATTCTGAATAACGACTCTGAATTAGGGAAGAAAGGAGAAGTTTGGGTTTGGAAGTAAAGATTTAGAGATCTAAAGAGATATATGGAGAGATCTTACTAATATGAATAATTAAGTTGATTTTTTTTTTCAGATAAGTTGTATCACGTATATATATGCCCGACCACGTTAATGAATAAAATTTCTCTCTTTAGACATTCTATAATTTATGGGAGGTCTTGCAGAATTAGTTAATGTGACACTAGTTATTGAAGTTGTATTTGATATTGCATGATATTTGTTACAAGCTTCTCAAATAATATAGGAAAATACTTTTGTAACCCATAATAGACATGCATGGAATGACACGTCCTCATTTTGATGTGTATTGATGGTAGTCGATTTTGTGCGTGTCTTTTCCGGGTTACTTATCAATAACAGAGAAAACTACTCTAGAAAGAAATTAAGAATTTGTTAGAAAAAAAAAAAAAAAAAAAAAATGGTGTTACAAGTTTTTCTCCTATGGCACAAGTCATCAGACTCATAAACAAGGGACAGGCACATAGAACCAAATGAAAACACAGTCAACATGAACGCAGGCAGGCTCCGTTCAAGGAGTTCTTTTCATCATCATATTCTAAAAACAATGGCACGTAAGGCAGTGGTAATTATTTAATTTCTCTGTTGATCTTCTGTTCTTTTGATGAAACAAAAAAAACAGCCTCTGAAATAATTTAGCATCCCAATTAATATATATGTTAATTTTTTCCAAACATAATATAATTAGCTCTGAGGGTAAGAAGATCACAGTTTGCACATTAATCATAACTGTGAAGCGAATATAATTGACCGCATCTTTGAATTCTTATCAAATCGTGGTGGGTGTAAGTTGTTTCTATTTTATTAAAAAAAAAAAACCGCATCTTTGACTTGGTCAGTTACCTAAACTTATAGATTTTGAAACGTCTCGTTTTCACTGATGGTCAATTCAGATACGGAAATATAGTTAAATTTTGAAAAAACGTTGGAAAGATCATTAAGTATATATTCATTGTCATGTGGATAAGTAGAGTGTGCATGCAGGGAAATTAAGATCATTGTACAGTGTATAAGGTGGCCAGTTAACCAGGTCAGGTAGCCAAGATGGTTAGGGCGGGCGTGAGGAGTGTTGAAACTGGGGCACAATGCACGTTCGAACCCTGCCTCTTGCAATTTCAATCGGGCCACTGAGGTTCGCAACGGCCGACTGCGCCAGGAATAAAAAATAAAAAGGTGGCCAGTTCATACACGTCGTCATCCTTGGGTACTGCTTTGGAGTAGTTATAATAAGTCAGTTTTGGAAACAAATCACAAATTGATTCTAGTAATTACTTATAATTAATGATCGTTTCTTCAGCCATTTGTGGTGATGATTTTTTGTTTCAAGGGAGTCGAATTCACATCTCCAAATCTTGCCTTTTGACAAGTGATGTCTCGCTTTAACTATTATTAATGATTATATATTCATTTGATTGACAATGTAAGTATCAATATGCGATGAACAGAAACTGATTCGGTTGGACAAGAACTAAACCAGACTCTGTTCTAGTGTCTAGTGAGGTCAAGTTGGACTTGAATATATAAGATACGGAAAATGTTCATGTGACAAACTTTTTTTTATTTTTTTATTTTTATTTTTTATTTTTTTGTTGAGGGCCAAACAGGCAAATTATATTTCATCAACTGAGATCTTTCAATACACCAGTGGAAAAACCCAAAGGAATGGAGTGACGCCAATATAAATTAACATTCTTTAGCATAGCTGCAACAACATAGCCTCAGTCCCAAATTAATTGAGGTCAGTTACGTGGATCAAACTCTTCCATTGTGCTCGATTTAGTGCAATTGATGGTGAGCATTTCAAACCATTCAAGTCCCTTCTAACTAATACATCTCAAGTTAACTTTGGTCTACTACCTCTACCTTATTCAATTTCTTCAGCTTTTATTGAGTTAGTTTCCCAAGATTATTCTCATCTCTAGGGAAAAAAGAAAAAAGATCTCTAGCTATATGTATATTAGAGACTGCTCTGTGACATCAACAATCTCAACTTGTTACAATTGTTCATGTGATCCCTCAATTTATGGATGATTTGTGCAGGCGCAAATCTATGTAAATCCAAAGAGCATCAACAACATTTAGCAAACATATGTATCAAAAGTATGCCACCCTTGCATTCTTCATAAGAAATTAATAAGATGGGTGGAAAGAACCATCATCATTTCTTTAAGTTTCTCGTTTGCTGATTACAATATGAATGTTACTACAGAGATGTGCGGCTGGCATTGATGGTGATTGCAATATATATAAGAAAAAATGAGTTGTATTGATATTTCCTTTGATGTTTTTCAAAACTTAAACTACATGTCATACAGGCTACTCATCATGCATATAGCTGTTATATGTTTGTTATATAGCCGTTACACAACTTTTAGGAAACAATAACTAAATAAGGAAAAGATTTATAAAATTATATTCTTAGCATTGACTCAACGACTAATTGATTGTCAATTAACCGAGTTTCCTTATTTGTTGAACTTCCATGTAAGCAAGAATCTTGGTGACCCTTGTCACTCCTTGATTGTAGATAATTAATATCCTCCCGCAAATTGAGCTGGGATTAAAGGCACAGTTTGGTAAGAAAAGATGAAAGAGCAGACTTGGGCACAAATTTAGTAAACATATTTGCAATTTGAGCGGTAATGGACACATGTTTGGTAACAAGTGATCCAAGGGAATATGTTTTGCTGCTACAATATGGGTCATAGAACGATATTGTGCTTTTGTGCTTGAACATGAAATGGTCGGTTGGTTTTTATTTTTTTATTTTTTTGGCACACCGTGGTATAAGATTGCAACCAAAAGTAATAAAGTCTCAATATGTTGTCCATTCCTTTATGTGATTAGCCCTAGATGATTGGCGACTTTGAGCTTCGTAAAAATGTTGAGTAGCAATTTGTGTTGATTGATATCTCAAGCGACTTTGTGTTTGGTAGAAATGTTGAGCAGTTTTGTGCTTGGTAAGAATCTCAAGCGAGCACTTATTGAGAAGCAAATCTAACATGTTACGGAGGAGACATTACGCACAAAAAAACATAGATACACAACAAGATATGTGAGGGTGTGGTGGATCAACCACACGCCCCTACTAACTCACCTAAGCTCTGATACCATAAGAAAAAAGATATAGAGAAGAAGAATGAGTTGTATTGATCTTTTTTTTTTTTTTTTTTTTGAAAACTATTGATTTTTCTTTTGATGCTTTTCAAAACTTAAACTACATTATAACGGCTACTTATCATGCAAATAACCGTTAGGAAACAAACAGATACAAGAATTATTTAAGATTGGCAGGCAATTAACCACATGTATTTCCTTTCAAGAGAAGCACAAAACTTCATCCTCATGTGCTTACAAGTAAACCCGGATGGCCGGTGCACGCTGCTTAGCTATTGGACCATCCATTTGTTTGGTAGGAGGCCTTTAACATCTCCATCAGAATTCGCTTCTTCTTATCAAGATTGCTGGAAAGGACCTAAGTTCATCATTCAAGAGCGTTGAGGTGCTATGATAACTGAGGTAAATATATTTCAAATTATTTTCTTCACAATGAAGTTTAACGTGCATCTTCACTTGCCTAGCTCATTTTCTTCAAGATATAATTAGAAAAGTCCTACATCTACTTTCTGCTCGGTTTTGAGTGTTAACAGATTTTGTGTAGCCTAAAGCTGTAAGCATTTACTGATCTGAAATTGTTTGCTCTTTATCCTGTTTCATTGTGGCAAAAAACTTGTGCAATTTCATTTTTCCTTGTGTCCGTTCATTTTTGGTTAAAATGCTCTGATTCTTGCATTTTCCCAATAAGAAATAAATCGACTTAAAGAAGAACAAAATATAACATGAAATGAAAGGCATGAAATATTATATGCTTTGTATGATCAGTTCATACATGTTTTATGTAGATGTTAAAAATTAGAAGTCAAAATTAGTGTTTTTGTTGCTTACAGAAGTGATAATGATAACCAAATTATATAACATCATATAATAGGTGTTTGTCAACAAAGAAATGTGGCAAGATGTTTTTTATTTCTTGAGGCCCGGCAAGATGTGTTTTGCATAAATGTAGATTGTCAATACTACAAATTAGGAACTGTAGAACGTCATCAATTCTGTCCCTTTTTCAGTGTAGTATTTCTTTCATCTTTAAGAGCATGCTAATTCTACTCATTCAAAAGATATAAACACATTACACATTATTCTCGCATTTTTTGAGTTGGTATTATTAGAGCGCGCAATTCCTCGAAACTTGTATGAAACATCTTCCATTTTTTTGTCCCAAACTTGTTCGTCACATTTGAGACCCATTCAATACTCTCTCAAACTCAAAAGTATGTAAAATAGAGAAAGACATTTTGATTTAACCTATTTGTTTTACCTTCTAACTTCTTTTAAAACAATCCATCGAGTGAATATATATAGATTTTTATGTGTCTATTAGAAAAAGATATACCTCTTGGTGAATAGATACACCTTTTGGCCTCTCTCCACATTAACTCCTTTTGGCTATTATGTACTAGTACTACATAATTTTCATTCAAATTATAAACAATTAAATAATATAATTAATTGTTCCAACAACATCTTCCATTTTTTTTGTCCCAAACTTGTTCGTCACTTCTGAGTCACAGTTGAAGTCACAACTCCTGCTGCTACTACCCTTAAAAAGACATTTGAGACCCATTCTCCCCCTTTTGTTGAAATTACCTTCCTTCCTCTAAGCAATGATGATTAACTTTTTCTTCTTCTATTTTTTTTTTTTTTTTAATCAAAAGATGATCGATTAACTTTGTCAGTCTTATATATATTGTAGGAAACGGAGAATTATAGGTCTATATTATTGGGAAGAAAGAAGGCTCTTGCCACTTGGGATAATAAAAGATTTTATTATAGTTTTTTTTTTAAAAAAAGATTTTATTTTAATAACACGGCTGGTCAATTCAATGGATTAAGATATCAATTCTCACTTTATGTGAGCTACAAAGAATTGTGGGATAATGTGATCTATATACACTTTGACCTGAGTAACCGATCTAATGTTTCTTGAGGTGACTCTGTAATTTGAGGATGCAAGCTAGGCAAAGAGATGACTGACTCCATTACAGAATACTTGAATTTTGTGAAGATCTTGAGATCCAATTCTTCAACTCGTATGAGTAAAGGTGCGCACTGAAATCGTCACAAAAAGATCTTGGAAAGCAGCAGAACTTACAACGTTCTTGCAAGGCTCCAACGTTGGGTTCAATGAAGTGTGAGGATGGATCTTCATTGTACATCATCTCACTCATTGTGAGGATGGAGGTTCTACTACAATTACTGATGCTTCTGATGATAAGGCTATCAGAGGACTAGTGCAGGGGTGAGTAGAAGCCTTGATATTAGTGATCTACAATCAAGGAGTGACAAGGGTCACAAAAATCCTTGCTTACATGAAAGTTCAAAGATAGGAAATTCAACTACAGTAATTGACAATCAATTAGCCTTTGAGTTCATGCCAAGAATATAGTTTTATGAATATTTTCCTTATATATTTAGTTTTTTTTTAAACCTTATATATTTAGTTATTATTTCTAAAAGTTGTGTAACGGTTATATAAGGCCATATAACGGCTATATTAGGGATGCATGTGGGGCGGGTTCGAGGCGGGGAATGCAATCCCCACCCCCATCCCCACTTTTAGCAGGGCAGGGATTCCTCGCTTAAAATTCTCCACCGGCAAATTTTTCACCCCCATGCCCCGTGGGGAATCCCCACCCATTATTTTTTGATATAATATCTAAAAAAAATTAAATAAATTATAGATATAAAATTTAATGATTAAAATCTCTTTCTTTACATACAATAAATACTTTAAATAAAATACTTAAATACTTTTAAATAATATACTTACATTATTATATATAAATTTCAAGTTATATTAATTTTTTCTTGATAAACTTAGTTGTATTTATTTAAAGTTGATAAACTTAGTTACATATCCCCATGGGAATCCCCATATTAAGACAGGGCGCCCCACGAGTGACGAGTAATATCACCCTCGTCCTGCCCTGCATGGTGGGGGTGAAATCCCCCACCCCCGCGCCCCGTGGGGATAGTTGGCCCATCGAGGTGGATCGCCGAAGGGAATGGGGATTCCCCTCCCCACCTACATCCCCACATACATGAAGCCGAAATTAAGAAATCACGCACAATCAGGACGTTATATCCACGCCGTGTCTCTCATGGACTCCACAACGTCCTGGCAGCATTAATCACAATTGCTTCCGTTCGACTCATATGTGGGAGATGTCGATGCGAACTGAACTCATGACGTACCAACGGCGTCAGACGCAAACTCAAAAATCCAAAAATCCACCAAACACGAAAACCAAATGTGATGGCCCTAATTTTCCCGTGCAATTGGGTACTCCCGGCCTAGACCCGTGCAGGCCCCAAGTCATCACTCGCAACCTGACGAGCCTAGTCAGCCTTCGATTCATCAATTTTAACAATTTATGAAAGAGTTATTGCAATAATTCAAAGCGGAAGACTAAACAAGTAGAATACGGGAAATAACTCAATCAAGGGAAATATAGGAATTATATAAGTGTGGAAAACCCCGGGTATTCATGTACAATTCGATAAGCATATATACATGATACCAGTCTCATCAAAAATGCCAAGTTCAATAATCCCAAAACATATGTATGAAATGATATATAAGTAAGCAAAACATAAACACATACTATAAAGTCTCCCTGATCCCGCTGCTAGTCCTCAAAGTAGGTCTCCTAAGCAGGGCCCCTTGCCCTTACTGCTCTCCACCCTATCTGCACCCACCGTCACAAAACTAGACGGTGAGTAACTAACGAAATCGAAAGTAGTGCCAGAAAAATATAACAGTAATTTATGATTTAACAAGTAAAGCAGTCTAAATATCATGCGGTAACGAAATAGCAGGAAAGTAAGTAAATCAAGTGCATTATAAATAGACTGATAGATAAACAATACAAATTTGCATGTTCTAAGATTCAAAAGAGGCCCATGAGTGGTCTAATTTCACAGCAATACAACAAAGATCTCGCAAGATCTCTCCGGGCAATGTCGCAACATTAGCGCAGCTTGAAATCAAGAGGCATCGCAACACCTCTCAAATCCAGTACCCAGTACACACACACTAGGGGTGGTCAGTTACCCCTGCAGGAGGCACCCTCGTTGTCCCAACTAGTGCGAGACCACATGATACCTTTGAGACACACACTCATGCCAAGAACATACCAAAAACAATATGGAATGGAATGTCAAACAAAGGCTCAATTCAACATTATCAATGAATAAAGAATGTATAAATCACATGTTATTTCCTTACTGGCCTACTAACATACACACATACAAGGTATGTATATACTTACCTGACTAATCGTAACCCGGTACCACTCCGAGACACTAACGCGTTCCCCGCGATTCCCCGACTACCTGATAAGGGTTTAAATCCCGAATATTGGTTTAAGGTTAGTATTTGGTCTTAAGGTGATTTCCATAAGTTTAGTTTAATAACAATTTGTTAAGGCGACCAAAACTGTTGGGAGAAAGTCCACCGATACGATAAACATATCCACACTTTCATAGGTAATGAGCCTTAACACTGTTTTGTCCCTCTTGGTGCTCTTGTTGGGCCAAAACACTAACTCCATATTCACCTAAATGTTTTATTTGTTGGTATCTTGTTGGGCTTAACTACTCAAGCCCATTACCATAATCTTATACCCTTGTTTTGGGCCATAAGGTGTACCTATTATGTTGGGCCTTTATTGGGCCCTAACACAAGCCCACAACCTATAACCAAAATGTCCATATACATCACCCTTTTTTTTATTTATTCACACACATACAATAATGCACTTTATGGTCACACACCCCACACTTGATACACCCCACACCCTAACTGTGGTGTACACACCAACACATTGCATGCATTCCACTATTATTTGCACACAACACCCCACTGTTGTGTGCACCCCACTGTTATACATACCCCACTCACACTTATGGACGATTCACACAATGTACACACACATGCACAAAACGTGGTTGTTGGACATGAGCAAAGGGGTCATCTCCGGTCAGCAGCGTCGTCGGGGAGTCTCCTTCGATCAGCTATGACCGGGGACAGTCCCACCAGCCACAGCAGCCCCAAAATAGTGGCCAAATAGTCTAAAAAACACCCAAAAAACCTCAAAACAGTTTGAAAAGAACCCTCCTAACTCGTCAAAAAATGGACCCCCTCGCCAGACGTGAGGCTCTCCAGGAACGTCGAGACCTACGTGGGTAGTCTATGCCCAAGTTCCCGGTCGGAGGTGACCCCACGGTGGCCGGAGGTGACTGAGAAAAGTGTGTGTGTAGTGGGTCAAGTTTGTGGACTGGTAGAGAGAGAAAGTGTGCTTCCGAGAGGGAGGGAGAGAAAGAGAGAGAGGAAAGGGAGAGAGAAGAAGCTCACCTAGGTGTCTCCGGTGGGTGGTGGAGGCTCTAGCGTTGGGGAGGTGGCAGTGGTGGCGGTCCAGCTGAGAGAAGAGAGGACTGCCGAGTTGAGAGAGATAGTGAACAATCGAGGGAAAGAGAAATAGAGAGAGAAGCTCCCTTAGGGATCTCTGGTGGGTGGTCGAGGTGGCAGCTCCATGGAGGGTGGCGGTGGTGACAGTCCAGGGAGGAAGAGAGAACTGCTGAGTTGAACGAGAGCTCACTGCCGAGAGTGAAAAGGTGAGAGGGAGAGAGAGAGAGAGAGAGAAAGAGATAGAGAGAGAGAAGGGTCTCACCTCGTCGACGGCGGTCCACCGGTCTCTCTCTAGCCTCGTCGCAGTCGGCCGTAGGTGGGGCGGGTGGCAGTTACGAGAGGTGGGAGGATGAATAGTGACAGCTGTTGAGTTGGGAAGATGATGAATAGTGTGTATTAGGGTTTATGTTTTTATATATATGAATAAACAGTAAAATGACCCTTTTGCCCTTCATCCTCCTTTTCATACACTTCAAAACCGCTACCCTTATGGGTCTTTTACCTCTTTATCACATTTCAACATACATACACATCTCAATGCCAATCTCATGGCTCTCCTCATTATGATGTGTCACTTTAACAATTTCTATCCCATAGCCCGTATGTTGCGAGACTATCCGACTCCCGCATTGGTCTTGCACTCCTCGGTCCGTATTTCTCCCAAATTTGGTTCGCCATGCCCATTTTCTCACCACATCCCATCAACTAATTAATTAAATTATTAGAAAATTCATTTATTTGTATTCTTTATTTGTTTTTTATCCCCCGTTTAACTAGGCGAAGCATCAGTCAACTAAAAATCGCCCGAACGACTCGAGACCCGTAAAATACTAAAATACTAATACACACAATCAAAGAATCATAAAATTACCTCGGTGTCGACTCCCAAAGTTTGAAATACCGTCCAGTATTCATGTAGCCGGTCACAATCCTGACAAGTGTAACACAAGTCAATTAAAAATTCGGGGTTGTTACAGTCTCCCCCACTTATTAGGATTTTGTCCCCGAAATTTAAACTAATAAGTAAACTAAATTACAAACTTACCAGAATCAAACAGGTAGGGAAAGTGCTCGCGCATGTAGGACTCTAACTCCCAGTCAACTCCTCATTTCCATGAAATTGCCATTTCACAAGTGTCGAAGGAATTTCCTTGTTCCTCAACGTCTTGACCTTGCGGTCAACGATCTGGATCGGCTGCTCCTCGTACGTGGCATCGTCCTGTAACTCGATCTGGCTCAAGTCCACCATCAGTCGCCGCCCTCGCTTGACTTGACTAGTCGAAGCATCGAAATGTGGAATACTGGATGAATACCGGCGAGCTCTGGCGGTAACTCTAACTGATATGCAACCTTACCGACCCTCTTCACAATCTTGAAGGGACCGATAAACCTTGGAGCGAGCTTCCCTTTGATTTCGAACCATTTGTGGCCCTTCAGAGGTGAAACTTTCAGGTATACATAGTCTCTCAAGTCGTACTGAAGCTCATCGTGATACTAATCGTAGTATTTCTTTTGCCGCTCTAGGGCACCCTTAAGTTTCTGACGAATCTACCGTACCTTCTCAGTATGATCAACAACAATCTGAGGACCAACTGTCATAACATCCTCAGGCTTAGCCCAGTAAGAAAGTGACCTACAAAGCCTACCATAGAGCGCCTCGAACGGTGCCATACCGATACTTGCTTGAGAACTGTTGTACGCAAACTCGCACAAATGAAGGTACTCTTCCCATGACCCGCTGCACTCCAAATGACACATCCTAAGCATGTCTTCTAACACCTGGATCAACCTCTCGAATTGTCCGTCTGTCTATGGATGGAATGCTGTATTCAACTCCAGTCTGGTGCCAAACTGAGCCTGCATGCTCTGCCATAACAACGAAGTGAACTGTGCCCCTCGATCTGACACAATCGACAACAAAACTCCATGCAATCTGACAATCTCGCGCTCGTAGAGGATGCTCTGTCAACTCTATGTGTAGTGGATACTGGTATGAAATGACCAGATTTTGTCAATCGATCCACGATTACCCAGATGTTGTCGTGACCACGAGAAGATCGGGGCAAGCCACTGACGAAATCCATAGCAATGTGCTCCCACTTCCATCGAGGAATGGGTAGGGCTGCAGCAATCCTCTAGGCCGTCGATGCTCAGCTTTCACGCACTGGCATATCTCACACGCTCGAATAAACTCGACGCATCGGACTTCATCCCTGGCCATCAGAAGAGACGTTGCATGTCAGCGTACATCTTGGTTCGACCCGGATGCACAGAAAAAGGGGAATGGTGAGCCTCTTTAAGAATTTTGGTGCATAAGTCAGCCGCCAATGGAATCCACAGTCGCCCACGATAACTCAAGCAAGAGTCTGTCGATCGACTCCAATGTGGATACTCTGAATTGTCTGCCATCTCACTATAACGCTAGTACGACTCATCGCCCTGTTGTCCCTCGAGAATAGTCTGCAGTGAAACGGTCCACAATCTCATCTGACCATACATCTGTGTCCTGGTAGTAGTCGGCACGTCCGCTGAACTCATAATCTTGGCTGCAACAAGTAACGCATACTCATGAGTCATACGACATACAACTACCTCTGCATCAGATCCTCTACGGCTCAAAGCATCGGCAATAGCATTGGCTTACCCCGGATAATACTCAAGTGCAAAATCGTAGTCCTTCAGGAATTCAAGCCAACATCTCTGTCTCAGGTTGAGTTCCTTCTGAGAAAACAAGTACTTCAAGCTCTTATGGTCTATATACAACTCAAAACGTATGCCATACAAACGGTGTCTCCAAATCTTCAGTGCAAATACGATCGCCGCCAACTCCAAGTCGTGAGTCAGGTAGTTCCTCTCATGAACTTTCAACTGTCGGATACATAAGTGATAACTCGGCCCTCTTGCATCGGTACACCACCCAAACCAATCTTCGACGCATCGGTATACACGACTAAGTCTTTCCCGGTCTCGGGTAATGCTAAGACAGGTGCGGTCGTCAATTTCTCCTTCAGAGTGGAGAATGCCTGCTCACACTCTTCATTCCAATCGAACTTCACGTTCTTCTGCATCAGTTTCGTTATTGGTGCAGCAATCTTGGAGAAGTTCTGTACGAATCGGTGACAATAACCTGCTAATCCTAGAAAATTGCGAATCTGAGTCATGGTCGTCGGAGTAGGCCACTCAATCACGGCTCTAATCTTCTCTGGATCAACGACAACATCGTCAGCTCCAACTACGTGCCCTAAAAATCTTACCTCTGGTAGCCAAAACTCGCACTTACTAAACATAGCGTAGAGTCGGTGGTCTCTCAAAGTTTGCAACACTGCTCGTAGATGCTCCTCGTGCTCCTCACGAGTTTTGGAATAGATGAGGATGTCGTCGATGAACATAATCACGACTCGATCTAGGAATTCCTCATCACTCGGTGCATCAGGTCCATGAACATCACCGGCGCATTGGTCAATCCAAATGGCATGACTGTGAATTAGAAGTGACCGTATCTCGTGTTGAATGCTGTCTTTTCTTGATCCTCAGCCCTGATCCTGAGCTGATGATAGCCTGACCTCAGATCTATCTTAGAAAACCATTGTGCTATGGTCAACTAATCAAATAAATCGTCAATGCGCTGTAACGGATACTTATTCTTCACTGTAACCTTGTTCAATTGCCTGTAGTCAATACAAAGCCTCAAACTACCGTCCTTTTTCTTAATGAAAAACACTGGTGCTTCCCATGGCGACATACTAGGACTGATGAAGCCTAACTCTAGCAACTCATCTAGCTGACTCCTCAGCTCCTCAAGCTCTCGGGGTGCCATCCTATGTGGTGGTATGGAAATCGATCTAGTATTTGGGACTAAGTTAACAATGAAATCGATTGTCTTCTGCGGTGGTAATCCTTGAAAATCCTCGGGGAATACGTTAGTGAACTAGCACACGGTCAGTACATCTGCTATTTCAACTTCTTGTCTCACACCAGTACTCATGACCCTCGCAACAATCTCGACATCGCCACTCGTGGCCTCTCTTCTTCTGATGATCGAAGTAATGGTGCGTTACCCTGAATTCTAATCTCCGTACCATCTGCCAACGGAATCGTGATCGTATTCTCATAACAACCGATATGAGCATGGTACGCTCCCAACCAATTCATGCCCAACAATACATTAAACTCGAGAAACTCAAGTACCCTAAGTCAGCAGGAAACTCGTAGCCCTCTATTTCTACCGGACACTCAACACATAGAAAGTTCGAGTAAATCTTGTCCCCAACAGACGTGCTAAGGATCAAGGGTCTACTAAGCCTAATGGGTCTCAACCCTAACATGTCTACCATACATCCGAAAATAAACGAAACAATGGAACCAAAATTGAACATGGTATGCATGAATGTACTACAGATAGAAATCATACCCTTAACTAAGTTTCGGGACGCCCCCTGATCTGGCTCAACTGCCGCCTGCACCCGCTCCTCTCGGTGTTTATGATGCTGTGCCTGTGTCCTCTTAGGCTGAGTACACTGAGCCTGGATGTGGCCAAATCTGCTGCATCTGTAACATGTACGTGTATCCTGTGTACCCTAAGTCTGACCCCGTCCTCGACTCTGTGTAGATCTCTGGGTCTGAGTCTGCCCTAACCTTGGTGTCTGTCGCTGTCTACCTCCTTTGCTAGAATATCTGCTCGTCGTAGGCTGTCCTTGTGATTGTTGTACAGGTTTCGTAGGCTGTGGAGGGTGACTAGCAAAGCTCGGCCCTGGTGGAGTCGTTTGTGCCGGTCGAGTAGGTAGTGCAATGGATCCTACACTTGGAGCTCTGGAATCTCGATAACAAAGTCTGTTCTTCCTCCATTTCTTGTCCTGATGATCCTCTGATCTAGTCTCAAGTCTTACCGATCTTGTCTCCTCTAGGTGAGAAATCAGGTAACTCTCTCTAGCCAGACTCCACTCGTATGCTCTCTGAAGAGTCTTTGGCTCGGTAGTGACTATTGAACCTCCAATGGCAAGTAGCAAACCCTCTGTGAAATAGTATATATGATCGACCTCTGAGTCTGCTGACCCTCCAACATAAGGTAACAACTGAATAAACCTACCCATGTAGTCCATCACTGGCTCTCCTACAGACTGTTGCAACGAAGTGAACTCATTCCTATTCGCCCGTAACACTATCGGTGGGAAGTATTTCTAGTTAAACTGAGTCTTAAAGTCGATCCAGTCTCGCGGAATGCCTCGGGTAGTGATAATGGTAGTCCACCAATCATCTGCCTCCCCCTGTAGCATAGATGAGGAAATCGTCACTCTCATATGATCCTTAGTCGCGATGATAATATGAATCTTCTCATAATTCTTCAAGAAAAGCTCTGCCGCTGCTACTCTTGTACCACCAAAAAACTTGATTGGGTCGTGTCTCTTAAATTCTCTCCACTGCCTCGCCTTAACAATGGCCCTAGGACACTTCTCCAGGAGTAGTGACTGGAGTAGTCTCTGCAGCAGCTACTGGCGTAGTCGGTGTCTCCGCCGCTCGTACTATCTTAGTCTGTACCGGAGGTGCCTCCACCTCGATCTGTGTACCGGCGCGCAGTAACCACTCCTTCAGGAATCACCGCTAACGGAATCAGAGCTGTAGATGCCGCAGAAATTGGAGTCTCTGCTCCCCGAATAATAGTAGGTGGCAATGGTATGGTCGGAGTCGATGGTGTAGTGGTAGCTGGTACGAATGTCCTCAACAGCCGTAACATTTCCTATAGCTGCTGGTCCTGCGTCGCGACTCTCTGTGTCAAGGCATGCATATCATCCGCGCTAGCATATCATGTGCCGGAAGTACCACTATCATCGCTCGGACCGATCTGATCCGCCATCGTCGTCTGAATAAGGAAACGAGTTTCTCGGATCAGTGGATAGCTACCGCATATAATATATATTACAAACAACAATCGTAATATGTATAAACATCACATCAGACTTATCCCAACTCATCCCTCTAAACTAGAGTTCTAATTAGGATCGTAGGGTTTTCCACTCTAAGTTCAACCATTCCTAACTTCCGCTGTCTTAATGGTTTGTGTTTTAAATCAAGAGTCAGGTCGTTATAACCTTACGCTCTAATACCAACTATGACCCCAATTTCCCCGTGTAATTGGGTACACCCGGCCTAGACCCGTGCAGGCCCCGAGTCATCACTCGGCAACCTGACGAGCCTAGTCAGCCTTCGATTCATTGATTTTAACAATTTATGAAAGAATTATTGCAATAATTCACAACGGAAGACTAAACAAGTAGAATACGAGAAATAACTCAATCAAGGGAAATATAGGAATTCTATGAGTGTGGAAAACCCCAGGTATTCATGTACAATTCGATAAGCATATATACATGATACCAGTCTCATAAAAAATGCCAAGTTCAATAATCCCAAAACATATGTATGAAATGATATACAAGTAAGCAAAACATAAACACATACTATAAAGTCTCCCTGATCCCGCTGCTAGTCCTCAAATTAGGTCTCCTAGGCAGGGTCCCTTTCCCTTACTGCTCTCCACCCTATTTGTACCCACCGTCACAAACTAGACGGTAGTAACTGAAGAAATTGAAAGTAATGCCAGAAAAATATAACAGTAATTTATGATTTAACAAGTAAAGCAGTGTAAATATCATGCGGTAACGAAATAACAGGAAAGTAAGTAAATCAAGTGCATGATAAACAGACTGATAGATAAACAATCGAAATTTACATATTCTAAGATTCAAAAGAGGCCCATGAGTGGTCTAATTTCACAGCAATACGACAAAGATCTCGCAAGATCTCTCCGGGCAATGTCGCAACATTAGCGCAGCTTGAAATAGAGAGGCATTCCAACACCTCTCGAATCCAGTACCCAGTAGACACAACACTAGGGGTGGTCAGTTACCCCTGCAGGAGGCACCCTCGTTGTCCCAGTAGTGCGGGACCACATGATACCTTCGAGACACACACTCATGCCAAAAACATACAACAAACAATATGGAATGGAATTTCAAACAAAGGCTCAATTCAACATTATTAATGCATAGAGGAATGTATAAATCACATGTTATTTCCTTATTGGCCTACTAACATACACACATACAAGGTACGTATGTACTTACCTGACTAATCACAACTCGGTACCACTCCGAGACTCTAACGCGTTCCCCGCGATTCCCCGACTACCTGATATGGGTTTGAATCCCGAATATTGGTTTAAGGTTAGTATTTAGTCTTAAGATGATTTCCATAAGTTTAGTTTAATAACAATTTGTTAAGGCGACCAAAACCGTTGGGAGAAAGTCCACCGATACGGTAAACATATCCACTCTTTCATAGGTAATGAGCCTTAACACTATTTTGTCCATCTTGGTGCTCTTGTTGGGCCAAAACACTAACTCCATATTCACCTAAATGTTTTATTTGTTGGTCTCTTATTGGGCTTAACTAAATCAAGCCCATTACCATAATCTTAAACCTTGTTTTGGGCCATAAGGTGTACCTATTATATTGGGCCCCTTATTGGGCACTAACACAAGCCCACAACCTATAACCAAAATGTCCATACACATCACCCTTTTTTTTATTTATTCACACACATACAATAATGCACTTTATGGTCACACACCTCACATTTGATACACCCCACACCCCAACTGTGGTGTACACACCCGCACATTGCACGCACCCCACTATTATTTGCACACAACACCCCACTATTATGTGCACCCCACTCATTATGTGCACCCCACTCACACTTATTACCGATTCACACAATGTACACACACATGCATAAAATGTGGCTGTTGGACATGGGGGAAGGGGTCATCTCTGGTCAACGACGTTGTTGGGGAGTCTCCTCTGATCAGCCGTGACCGGGGACGGTCCCACCAGCCACAGCAGCCCCAAAACAGTGGCAAAATAGTCTCAAAAACACCCCAAAAATGTCAAAATAGTTTGAAAATAACCCTCATAACTCGTTGGAAAAATGACCCACTTGCCGAACGTGAGGCTCTCCGGGAACGTCGAGACCTACGTGGGTAGTCTACGTCCAACTTTTCGGTCAGAGGTGACCACATGATTGCCGGAGGTGAGTGAGAAAAGTGTGTGTATAGTGGGTCGAGTTTGTGAACTGGTAGAGAGAGAAAGTGTGCTGCCGAGAGGGAGGGAGAGAGAGAGAGAAAAGGAAAGAGGAGAAGCTCACCTAGGTGTCTCCGATGGGTGGTGGAGGTGTGACGGCCCCGCTTCTAATCTAGGGCACCGTCCGGCCTAATCCCGTAATTAAGCCCTAATCACAACACATAGGACCCGATTACGAATTAGTCAGCCTTTACTACCTGTGTTCTCTTGTTTGAACAATTATTTTATTTAGGGGAAGTCTTTCATATTTTAGCGGATTTTTTTTTTTTTAAAAATCTTAAGTGTGGAATCCAAGAAATAACGATCACCATATATATGCAAGTAAACGGCGAACATATATAAACAAAGTGAAAGCTAAAAGTCGGGTAATCTAACACTCATCCCAATAACATCCCAAAAGATAAAGACATAAGTAAACATAATACAAAAAAAGTACCCTACGTGTACGGGCAGCTACGCGCTCGGAGCTCAGAGGTAGTCGCCGATCTTCTCCCCCGGCTGGGTGTCGCTCGATGGATCTACACCCACCGTCACAAACTAGACGGTGATTATGATGATATTTAAGTGATAACTGGGAAATCTAATACTACATTTCCAATTTAAACAAAAGGTATTTAAAAGCATATGTAGTTTGAAGAAATGTTGAATAAATAATGCAAGTAAATACCAACGTTAACAAATACACAAACTGACACAGGCTAAGTCGAGATGATCTACGTCCGGTCGGCGGTGAGAACTATCACCTAGCCTTTTCCACTATTGTATGGAGTTGTGCTAAACATATGATAATAATCTCTCTTTTTTTTTCTTTCCTAATAACCTCAAGTGGCGGAGTTGTGCTCTGCGTATATAAATCATTTATACTTGCCGACAACCCCGTGGCCCATGCCACGTGCCGCCCAAGTGTAGTGGCGAGTGCCGGAGACCCCGAAAGACCGAAATCCTCATGAATCTGCGCATCTCGTGTGCAATGGACACTAAATAATCCCTACTTTAGATTTCAAGAATATATATCCTACAATGCTATGATTTCAACACAAGTTAGGCTAAAAGCCCCAAAGGAAATAGAGCACAAGTCCAATAACAGATAACCCTATAGCATGCATTTTCTAAATATCCATTAACCATATTTCAAGACAAACATTGAGCATATAAGGAAGCATGGAGTCAATGATGTATTAAACAAGGCATCATGCTATATCGATATTCAATATGAATAGGAACAAGGAAAGCATGATGTGGGAAATAAATTAGCTAGTCTACAAATAGACTGAAATTTATAAATAACTGGAATGAAATAAAATAAAGAGTTCCCACAGTTTCACTTACTAGTCAACGTAGTAGTCCTAGCTATCTAGTCTCCCGACACCCCGACTCGTGCACCCTAACTCCCAAGAATTTCCTTTAGTTCCTGAGGTTCATTTTTATATCATTTCAATTGGTTTAAAGCCACAATAAGTGGATTCATGATATTTAACCAAAATTTAGAATTTTATGTCAATCTTTAATTTTGGCACATTTTTCGAGTTATATCGGGGTACCAAAAACACTCGAGAGTCTCGAAACCATTTTTCTACCTTTTTCTCAATTTCTTATATTATCTCTAATTTTTTTCCAATTTTTTTCAGGAATTTTCCAACTATTTTCCTTATTTTCCAGAAATTAAATTAATATATAAAATATATTATTTTTTTTATTTTTTTATTAATTTAATTTCTTTTATTATTATTATTAATTAATTGATAATAATATATTTTTATTTTATTTTATTATATATATATCTATTATTCGATAATATATATATATTTTATTTTATTTTATTTTATTTTATTTTATTTTATTATTATTATTTTTTTTTTTTTTTTTTTTTAATTTGGTCGGGCGGGTCGGATCGACCGTCCTCGTCTGGGCTCGGCCAGTGCCGGGCCGGCTCGGCTCATGGGCCGAGCCCGCCCGCCCCCGGCTCGCCCCGAAGAAGCAACACGGCCCGCCCCGTGTGCATCTTCTTCTCACGCAAACCAAAGACTCCTTTGGTTCGCGTGAGTAGGACCTCTTTTTTTTTTTTTTTTTCTCTTCTTTGCTCTTCCCTCTTCTCTTTTCTTTCCTCTCCCAAACCTTCTTCAACCTCCAAACTCCAAAGGCCAATTTCAACATCAACAACACAAGTTGCCATAAATTTTCCGATTCAACATGAATGTCTGATTTTTTTTTTCAACTTAAACAAATTACCCGAATTTCAATTGTAGAATCGATTTTAAAACTTTATTTTCACCCTAAACCTGACTTCAATTCTAAAAAAAAAAAAAAAAAAAAACAGTAAAAACATAATTCTATACCCAAAAACTAATTAAATGGAAATACCCCATTTTTTTACCTATTTTAATGGAAAATAGAGAAGTGATGATGGTTACCTTACTTAGATCTTGTGGATTTTCACTCCTAGCTCGAAAATCCCCTCTCAAATCTCTCAAGAACTCTCTCCTCTCCTTAGTTTCAGATTTTGATTTGCATGTAAATAGTGCAAATTTTTTTTCATCAAGTTGTATATATAGGTGTTGTTAGGATCTAGTGTGCATTGTGTATCTCGAGGTAAATCCAGTGGTCACTAACTAGGTAGTCCAGCTTCTCATGTGACAACTTGAGTGACTCTTATCATGGGAGTGTGTGGTAGCACGGATCTCGAGGTCTGTCCTAAGGTTAGTTTAATTCACAAACAACTATAGGATATTAAAATGTGATTTCTTAATTAAATAAACTATAGGTTAAATCGATTAATGTACATTAATCTTATATGGACCATAATTAATTGGTCACATAAATTTATAAAATTTATCTAAGTGGTCACATCGACTCTCAACTACCCTAAGACTCGTCCTCCCGACTCGCACGCAATTCGAGGCGCTTTCCCGTGCGTCGAACGTCGTATTTTCCAACTAAATTAAATAACTTAATTTATGTTAAGGTAGATTTGAAATAAATTGTTATTTCCTAGCCTAGTCTCGCTACCCCGGTAATTCCACTAGGTACTCATACTTGCACGCACTCCAAGGTGTGTCCCCGCCCACGTCAACTCGATGTCTATGGTTTGCAAAAATTGACTTAATTAGTCTACACATATACACAACACTAGGCATATACCAGTACAAATATAATATTTACCTCGGCCACATGCCTCGGTCAATGTGCGCATCTCATGCGGCCCCACATCACGGGTCGGTGATCCTGATTAAGCAAGTTAATCAAGATTAGAAAATTGGGCCGTGACAAATATTCCCAACAAAATGGAAATTTCGTCCTCGAAATTAAATTCAGGTTAGGATTATACCTGACTCGAAAAGGTGCGGAAAACGATCTCGCATATAGTCTTCCCGCTCCCAAGTGAGTTTCGAATCGTTGTGGAACTGCCACTTGACGAGCACCTTTGGGATAGACTTGTTCCTCAGCTGTTGTACCTTTTGATCTAGGATCTGGATAGGTTGCTCCTCATATGAGAAATCCTCACTCAAGTCGATCTGACTCAAGTCAATCGTTTGGTCGTGCGCGCCTTCGACTCAGCCAGTCAAAGCATCGAAATATGGAGGACCGGATGAACACCTGACATTTGCGGAGGAAGCTCTAACTCGTATGCAACCTTTCCAACCCGTTTCCTTACTCTTAATGGCCCGATGAAACGCGGTGCGAGCTTGCCCTTCACACCAAATCTCTGCAGACCCTTCCGAGGGGAAACCTTAAGATAGACATAGGCTCCCTCGGAATAAGTGAGATCGTTGTAGTACTTGTCTGCATACTTCTTCTGCCTCTCTTGGGCTGCCTTAAGTCTCTGTCGAATCAGTCGTACCTTCTCAGTGTGGTCAACAACAATCTCAGGCCCTACTGACACTCTATCCTCTAGCTCAGCCTAACACGACGGCGAGCGACATGGTCTGCCATATAAGCCTCAAATGGCGCCATCTCAATGCTAGCCTGATAACTGTTGTTGTACGCAAACTCATATAATGGTAGGTACTTCTCCCATGATCCGCCGAACTCTAACACACAGGCCCGTAACATGTCCTCTAGAACTCGATTCGCCTCTGTCATACGTCCGTCGCCGAGGATGGAAAGTCATGCATCTTGAATCGTAGGCGTGTACTGCGTATCGCTTCTTGCATACTCTGCCACATCCTGGAAGTATACGTAGCATCTCTGTCTGATGTGATGGTCAACGGTACCCCATGCAGCCTAATGATCTCCCTCTCGAAAAGTATACTCAGCTGATCAAACGTGTAGTGCGCCGCAATCGGCGTAAAAAATGAGCGGACTTTGTAAGTCTATCAACTATCACCCAAATGGAATCATGTTTCTTGGCTGTCCTCGGCAACCCTCTGATGAAGTCCATGGCGATGTCTTCCCATTTCCATCTTGGAATGGGTAATGGTTGTAGTAGTCCTCCAGGTCTACGATGCTCTGCCTTCACTTGCTGACAAATCTCACAACTCCTGATAAACTCTGACACATCCGCTTTCATCCCAGGCCACCAGAAATGTCTCTTCATGTCGTGATACATCTTAGTCCTGCCTGGATGAATAGTAAATCGGGAATGGTGTGAATCCTGAAGAATTTCCTCTCTCAGCTCCCGCATCTCGGGTATCCACAATCTGCCCCTGAATCTCAGACACTGATCAGATGTCTCTATCCAATCAACACAATCTAAACTCCGCGCTAACTCGCTGAATTCTTGCTGGTACAACTGTCGCCTCTCGACCCTCGACACACTCTCGTGTAGACACGGTATGTACTGCGTCGTCGCGCGCGATCTCAATCCGGTATCGATAGGAACGTCTCGATCGACCTATCATCATCGTCGCCTCAAGTAACCCGTACTCGTGCGTCATATGACATCTAACAACCTCGCGTCTCTCGGTCGGTCTCCTACTCGGCGTCGGCGACTACGTTCGCTTTTCCCGGGTGATATTCCAAAGAAAAGTCATAGTCCTTCAAGAATTCTAACCACTGCGCTTGTCTCATATTCAGTTCCTTCTGTGTGAAGAGATACTTCAGACTCTTGTGATCAATGAAGAGTGTGAATCTCTCTCCATACAAGTGGTGTCTCCACACCTTCAACGCAAATACGACTACTGCTAATTCAAGGTCATGCGTCGGGTAGTTCTTCTCATGTATCTTCAGCTGTCTCGAAGCATAAGCCACAACTCCGCTACCCTGCATCAACACGCATCCAAGTCCCGTGTGTGAAGCATCAGTGTATACTAGGAATCCCTGTCCAACTTTAGGCAGTGTCAATACTGGTGCGGTTGTCAACAACCTCTTCAACTGCTCAAATGCATTCTCGCATTCCTCAGTCCAATCATACACGACGTCCTTCTGTGTCAGTCTAGTCATCGGCGAAACGATCTTAGAAAAATCCTTCACAAACCTGCGGTAGTAGCCTGCTAACCCCAGAAAACTCCTGATCTCCGTCACTGACGTCGATGCCGGCCAGTCCATAATCGTTTGAATCTTGGTCGGATCTATGGCAATCCCCGGTTCTCCAACAACGTGACCCAAAATCTTGACTTCTGAAAGCCAAATTCACACTTGCTGAACTTGGCATATAAATGGTGTTTCCTCAACATCTGCAACGTCTCCCTGAGGTGCTGCTCGTGATCCTCCCGTGTCCTCGAATAGATCAGAATGTCGTCTATGAAGACTACTACGAACTGGTCAAGAAATGGCCTGAATACTCGGTGCATAAGGTCCATAAACACGGCGGGGGCATTGGTTAGTCCGAACGGCATGACCGTAAACTGGTAATGTCCATATCTGGTGCGGAATGTTGTCTTAGACTGGTCCTCGTCCCTGATCCTAAGCTGATGATACCCTGATCTTAGGTCTATCTTGGAGAAGAATTGTGCTCCTCTCAGCTGCTCAAACAAATCATCAATCCTCGGTAGTGGGTACTTGTTCTTGATTGTAACCTTATTCAGTTGCCTGTAGTCGATGCACAGTCGTAGACTACCATCCTTCTTTTTCACAAAAAGTATTGGTGCTCCCCACGACGACATGGAAGGTGTGATGAATCCCTTCTCCCCCATGTCCTTAAGCGGAGCCATCAACTCCTCTAGCTCATTCGAGGCCATGCGGTAAGGTGGTATCGCGATCGGTTTGGTGCCTGGTACTAACTCGATGATGAAGTCTACCTCTCGCGGCGGTGGTAGTCCTGGCAACTCCTCAGGAAAGACATCGAAAAACTCTCTAACGATCAGTATGTCCTCAAGTCGGGGTCCCTGACTCTTTGTTAAAGTATACAAAGCTACTAGAGTCTCCATCTCCTCACTAGTCGCCAATCTACCTCTCGTGGTATCGACTCTCGGTGTACTACCTCGATGTACGAACATCGGACGTCCTGGAATCTCAAATACGACAGACTTACTAAAACAATTTATATGAGCATGGTATGCTGATAACCAGTCCATCCCGAAGAGAGCGTCGAACTCTAACATCTCAAGAACTCTAAAGTCCGCGGGTAACTCTATCCCACTAATCTCTACTGGAACTTTCTCCACTAGACTATTAGGGTAAACCCTATCTCCAACGGTGGTGCTCAATATCAAATGTACTCCAAGCCTAATCGATGTCAGTCCTAGTATGCCTAACATGCGTCCAGAAATGAAGGAAATAGTGGAACCCGAATCAAATAAAACATAAGACTCTCTACCAGCGATAGAAATCGTACCCTCGATGAGACTCCGCGTAGCGTTAGTATCCGGCTGTGCCACCATGTGAGCTGCCTCTCGACTCTGTGGTGGATACACTGCTGCTGGCTGTGGACACTCCCTCACCAAATGTCCCACCTGTCCGCACCCGTAACATGAAACCCGTTCATGCGCCGACCGACCGTGGCGTCGTCCCCCGAACCGGAGTCTGTCTCTCACCCGACGGGGTCACTCTCGACCTCTACCCCTACCTCGGCCTCTACCACCCTGCTGCTGATACTGTCGGGGTGCTGATGGTGCCGGAAGAGTAAGTCTCTCTGGCGCTGGTAATGCTGGCCTAATCGATGGTGGTGGTAAGGAACGTCCTCTCCCTGAGCTCTGTGCTGACGCGACATAAGACACCTGAGGTACTAACGATGTGAAACGTGAAGTCACCCCCGATCCATGGAAGCCTCTATCCCATGTCTCTGGGTGCCTTGCCACTCCGCCGCCTCCTCTCAAAATCTGTGGCCTGCTCTAATGTCAATCTCTGCCCTAAGCCTGCCCTGTCAGCTATTACATCAAGGTAGTAGGTCTCGTGGGAAAGTGCACGCTCGTATATCTCGGTGAGTGTCCTAGCGCCCGTGCTGACTACGTGATAGCCAATGTCTGCTCTCAGACCCGCCCCAAAATGATACACATCTCCCAACTCATCTCGGACCAAATCCCCTACAAACTGCCTCAGATACCCGTATCTATCTCGGTACTCCATAACTGACTCATCTGCTCTCTGCCTCAAACTCATAAACTCTCTCCTCAACCTCATCATGACTGCCGGCGGGAAGTACTGCTGATAAAACTTGGCCTTAAAGGTCGTCCATGACTCAAAGTCCCCATCAGTAGCTATGGTGGTGCGCCACCTGATGTCGGCATCTCTCTGTAGCGTATAAGAAGACAAATCTGGGCGTAGTCTATCCTCGATCCCCAAAATCCGATGTAGCTTCTCCCGTGATAATATCCATCCCTCAATCTTCTCAAAGTTTCTCTCCCCATCGAAGTACACCGGTCGAAGGCGGAGAAAGTCCTTCACCACCGAATCCCCACTCTGCCGAGCCCGAAGGTGTAGGTGTGGGAGTCGAAGTCATCATCGTTACCTCTGTGTCGAAACGGTCACTACCAAAGAGAGTCGACGTCACTATCGTGTCCCGAACAATAGGTGGGTCTAGTACGGGTGCGATATCTGAACGCTAGGTGGTATAGTAGTAAGTCCGATCGTCGGATGTGTGGTAGTCGCAGGAGTAGTGGCGACGGCCTGAGTAAGTGCGGTGACCTGTGCTGTCATGAAGGCCATAAAATCAGCCATCTGTCGTCCCTCGTGCCGCTACTCTATCCGCCAACCTCTGATAGTCGTCGTCTGATGTAGTAGGAGGCTGACTACTGCTAGCACCCCCATCGCCTGTCTCGCGTGCATCCGTCATCGTCGTCTGCATGTGGATAACGATTTCCTATCACTATTACGAAGTCTACCACGTATATACGTATACATATTGAAAAACATAGCATATATATATACAAATTCCCAACTCACTTTCACTCAATTCCCAACAAAAAAATTCCTAGGCAAGGTTCATCTGGTTTCCACTTCTAGGGTGTGTATTTTATTCAAATTTATGCTTTACTCCTTATAAATGATCTTTGATACCAATCAGGAAATTAGTATCAAAATCCTTATTCAACACTATGCTTTGCCCCTAAGGTTATAAAGCCTAGGCTCTGATACCAACTGTGATGGCCCCGCTTCTAATCTAGGGCACCGTCCGGCCTAATCCCGTAATTAAGCCCTAATCACAACACATAGGACCCGATTACGAATTAGTCAACCTTTACTACCTGTGTTCTCTTGTTTAAACAATTATTTTATTTAGCGGAAGTCTTTAATATTTTAGCGAATTTTTTTTTTAAAAATCTTAAGTGTGGAATCCAAAAATAATGATCACCATATATATGCAAGTAAACGACGAACATATATAAACAAAGTGAAAGCCAAAAGTCGGGTAATCTAACACTCATCCCAATAACATCCCAAAAGATAAAGACATAAGTAAACATAATACAAAAAAAGTACCCTACGTGTACGGGCAGCTACGCGCTCGGAGCTCAGAAGTAGTCACCGATCTTCTCCTTGCCCGGCCTGGTGCTGCTCGACGGATCTACACCCACCATCACAAACTAGACGGTGAGTATGATGATATTTAAGTGATAACTGGGGAAATCTAATACTACATTTTCAATTTAAACAAAAGGTATTTAAAAGCATATGTAGCTGAAGAAATGCTGAATAAATAATGCAAGTAAATACCAACGTTAACAGATACACAAACTGACACAGGCTAAGTCGAGATGATCTACGTCCGGTCGGCGGTGAGAACTATCACCTAGCCTTTTTCACCTTTTCCACTACTGTATGGAGCTGTGCTCAACATATGATAATAATCTCTCTTTTTTTTCTTTCCTAATAACCTCAAGTGGCGAAGCTGTGCTCTGCGTATATAAATCATTTATATTTGCCGACAACCCCGTGGCCCATGCCACGTGTGCCGCCCAAGTGTAGTGGCGAGTGCCGAAGACCCCGAAAGACCAAAATCCTCGTGAATCCGCGCATCTCGTGTGCAATGGACACTAGATAATCCCTACTTTAGATTTCAAGAATATGTATCCTACAATGCTATGATTTCAACACAAGTTAGGCTACAAAGCCCCAAAGGAAATAGAGCACAAGTCCAACATGACAGATAACCCTATAGCATATATTTTCTAAATATCCATTAACCATATTTCAAGACAAACATTGAGCATATAAGGAAGCATGGAGTCAATGATATATTAAATAAGGCATCATGCTATATCGATATTCAATATGAATAGGAACAAGGAAAGCATGATGTGGAAATAAATTAGCTAGTCTACAAATAGACTGAAATTTATAAATGACTGGAATGAAATAAAGTAAAGAGTTCCCACAGTTTCATTTACTAGTCAACGCAGTAGTCCTAGCTATCCGGCCTCCCGACACCCCGACTCGTGCACCCGAACTCTCAAGAATTTCCTTTAGTTCCTGAGGTTCATTTTTATATCATTTCAATTGGTTTAAAGCCACAATAAGTGGATTCATGATATTTAACCAAAATTTAGAATTTTATGTCAATCTTTAATTTTGGCACATTTTTCGAGTTATATCGGGGTACCAAAAACACTCGAGAGTCCCGAAACCATTTTTCTACCCTTTTCCTCAATTTCTTATATTTTCTCTAATTTTTTTCCAATTTTTTTCAAGAATTTTCCAACTATTTTCCTTATTTTCCAGAAATTAAATTAATATATAAAATATATTATTTATTTATTTTTTATTAATTTAATTTCTTTTATTATTATTAATTAATTGATAATAATATATTTTTATTTTATTTTATTATATATATATATTTAATCGATAATATATATATATTTTTTATTTTATTTTATTTTATTTTATTTTTTTTATTATTATTTTTTATTTTTTATTTTTTATTTTTATTATTTTTTTTTTAAATTTGGTCGGGCCGGGTCGGGTCCATGAGCCGAGCCCGGCCCCTGGCTCCCTGGCCGCCCCGGAAGAAGTGCACACGGCCGCATCTTCTTCTTCACGCGAACCGAGACTCCTCCGGTTCGCGATGAAGCAGACCTCTTTTTTTTTTTTTTTTTTTTTTTTTTTTTTTTTTTTCTTTGCTTTTCCCTCTTCTCTTTTCTTTCCTCTCCCAAACCATCTTCAACCTCCAAACTTCAAAGGCCAATTTCAACATCAACAACACAAGTTGCTATAAATTTTCCGATTCAACATGCATGTCTGATTTTTTTTTTTTCAACTTAAACAAATTACCCGAATTTCAATTGTAGAATGGATTTTAAGACTTCATTTTCACCCTAAACCTGACTTCAATTCTAAAAAAAAAAAAAAAAAAAAAAAAAAAGTAAAAACATAATTCTATACCCAAAAACTAATTAAATGGAAATACCCCATTTTTTTACCTATTTTAATGGAAAATAGAGAAGTGATGATGGTTACCTTACTTAGATCTTGTGGATCTTCACTCCTAGCTCGAAAATCCCCTCTCAAATCTCTCAAGAACTCTCTCCTCTCCTTAGTTTCAGATTTTGATTTGCATGTAAATAGTGCAAATTTTTTTTCATCAAGTTGTATATATAGGTGTTGTTAGGATCTAGTGTGTATTGTGTATCTCGAGCTAAATCCAGTGGTCACTAACTAGGTAGTCCAGCTTCTCATGTGACACAACTTGAGTGACTCTTATCATGGGAGTGTGTGGTAGCACGGATCTCGAGGTCTTCCTAAGTTTAGTTTAATTCACAAACAACTATAGGATATTAAAATGTGATTTCTTAATTAAATAAACTATAGGTTAAATCGATTAATGTACATTAATCTTATATGGACCATAATTAATTGGTCACATAAATTTATAAAATTTATCTAAGTGGTCACACCGACTCTCAACTACCCGGCACTCGGTGTCCCGACTCGCACGCAATTCGAGGTGCTTTCCCCGTGCGTCGAATGTCGTATTTTCCAACTAAATTAAATAACTTAATTTATGTTAAGGTAGATTTGAAATAAATTGTTATTTCCTAGCCTAGTCTCGCTACCACGGTAATTCCACTAGGTATTCGTACTTGCACGCACTCCAAGGCGTGTCCCCGCCCACGTCAACTCGATGTCTATGGTTTGCAAAAATTGACTTAATTAGTCTACACATATACACAACACTAGGCATACACCAGTACAAATATAACATTTACCTCGGCCACGTGCCTCGGTCAATGTGCGCCTCTCATGCGGGCCCCACGTCACGGGTCGGTGATCCTGAATAAGCAAGTTAATCAAGATTAGAAAATTGGGCCGTGACAGGAGGCTCCAGCGTCGTGGGAGGTGGCAGTCCAGCCGAGAGAAGAGAGGACTGCCGAGTTGAGAGAGAGAGTGAACAGTCGAGGGAAAGAGAAATAGAGAGAGAAGATCCCTTAGGGATCTTCGGTGGGTGGTCGAGGTGGCAGCTCCGTGGATGGTGGCAGTGGTGACAGTCTAGGGAGGAAGAGAGGACTACCGAGTTGAACGAGAGCTCACTGAGAGAGAGAGAGAGAGAGAGAGAGAGAGAGAGAGAGAGAGAGAGAGAGAGAGAGAGAGAGAGAGAGAGGGTCTCACCTCGTCGACGACAGTCCACCGGTCTCTCTCTAGCCTTGTCGGAGTCGGCCGGTCGTAGGTGGGGCGGGTGGCAGTAACAAGAGGTGGGAGGATGAATAGTGACGGCTGTTAAGTTGGGAAGATGATGAATAGTGTGTATTAGGGTTTATGTTTTTATATATATGAATAAATGGTAAAATGACCCTTTTGCCTTTCATCCTCCTCATACACTTCAAAACAGCTACCCTTATGGGTCTTTTACGCCTTTATCACATCTCAACATACATACACATCTCAATGCCCATCTCATGGCTCTCCTCATTATGATGTGTCACTTTAACAATTTCTATCTCATAGCCCGTATGTTGCGAGACTATCCGACTCTCGCATTGGTCTTGCGTTCCTCGGTCCGTATTTCTCCCAAATTTGGTTCGCCATGCCTGTTTCCTCGCCACATCCCATCAACTAATTAATTAAATTATTAGAAAATTCATTTATTTGTATTATTTATTTGTTTTTTTACCCCCCGTTTAACTAGGCGAAGCCTCACTCAACTAAAAATTGCCCGAACGGCTCGAGACCCGTAAAATACTAAAATACTAATACACACAATCAAAGAATCATAAAATTACCTCTGTGTCGACTCCCGAAGTTTGAAATACCGCCCAGTATTCACGTAGCCGGGTTACAATCCTGACAAGTGTAACACAAGTCAGTTAAAAATTCGGGGTTGTTATAGTAAACCCCAATCTTGGCGATCATCAACTTACATTTCTGGGTATCAGAATTAACCTAAATCAACTTCGGATCATCATAAAAACGTCGATAATGCTTGCTCTCCAAGCAAAGAAAAATGGAAAAGGAGGAAAGGGAAGGAAAGAGAAAATAAAGAGAGAAATGGGGAAAAGTGGTAAGGGAAACCCTTATATAGGACCCCTTTTCATCATCCTACACTCACTCATCTCTAGGTAGATCCTACATTTACCCTTTAAGCTGTCCCACAACCCTCCTAACTCCACTTGTTGACTTCTTTAAGTGACTTGGGTGTCACTTAACTATTCAGCTTCCATGTTGATCTTGCGCTCCTCGGCCCATATTTTACTACAAATCGACTCGTCGTGTGCTCGTCATCACGCCCGCATTTCGACTCGCATAAAATATTATAATTATTATTCAAAAATCATTTAGTATTATTTTTTTTTGTGTTTTAACTCCCCCATTTTCCTATGCGAAGCCTCACTCAACTAACGGTCGCCCAAATAGCTCGAGACACGTATTAGACTATCATACTAATACAAAACAACACAAAATCATAAAATTTACCTCGGTGTCGACTCCCGAAATCCGAAATACTCGATGCATCACTATAGCTGGGTCACGGTCTTGACAAGTGTAACACAAGTTGGGTTAAATTTGAGGTTTGTTACAGTAGGACATAAATAATAAATTTAAAAGGCCACCTAATCACCTATAATTACTAATTTATTATTTAATTCATTATTGAAGTGTTAACTCATCAAATTTAGAGTTAAAAATAATTTTAGATACAAGTCAAGCAATATAAAAAAGTTATGATATAATAACAAATTAAAAAAGGTTAGGATATAATAAAAAAATGTGTAAATGGTTAGGTTATTTTAACGAATTTAGCCTAAGAAAAAAAAGGAAATTTTGGACCAAAAAATTCTCATTTGTAATGATAGTTTTAATCCCAATACAATCCACCATCCTACCCTAACTTCAACTTGTTTTAAGATTCAACCACACAGCCTTAGTCCCAAATTAATTAGGGTAGGGTCGGCCTGTGTGCCATGAAACCATGTTAAGAATCCTGATTTAATCCAACCAGAATGCATACCTTGAGACGTGTGTATGTGGGCATTTGTGGTGGAGGGGGGATGGTGTTTCGTCCCGGTTGAACCCGATTATATCGCAAAGATGACGTTCCAATTCTGTCCTACTAGAATGCATTATCTTAGTTTTAGGCTTGTCCTATTAGAACCGAGAATGAATATGATTGTGTTTCGTTCTAACTTGACAAAACTAAATTCCTCAGGTGATGTTCCAACCCTTTCCTATCGAATATATATATATATATATTCCAGTCCTGTCTGACCAGATCCAATGATATGTGTTATGGCGTTTTGTTCTAGTTAGACAACTAAAATCCCTTTTTATCAAAAATTCACCCTATGAACGATAGGGATTTCATTCTTTTTTATTGAATCACTTAACTAATAAGTTGCAAAGGGATGGAAGGGTATTTTTCTTTAGAGGTTGAAGCAAGGGTGGGACGATAGTGGGTAGGCAATGAAGAAGAAGACAAGTTATGGATGGGACAATAGTGTGTGGGGAAAGAATGAGAAGCTGAAGCATACTTGAAGATGATCAAGTAATAGGTTCCAACCTTCTTTTCTCATGTTTTTGAGAATGGATGGATGGGAGATTTAGGTGGAATAATGGGTAGGCAATGAAGAAGACAAGTTAGATGGGAGGGTGCTGTTATTAATTAAAGGGTATTTAGAAATCATGCACTTCTTTTATGGGAAACCATGTAGGGATGGCCCGATGGTTAGGTGTTTAGTTATAAATGTAAAAGGTTGAGAAATTGATTCCCACCAAGCAAATTTCTTTCTTATAAAAAAATCACTTCTTTAATGGATGAACCTCCATTTTGAGTAGCAAAAGCATGGGTGTTGAAAGCACATACATGTGTGGAAATACTCACCTCCAAAGAAGAAAAGCAAAGTTGGACCATGGAGAAATTCCAAATATGCCCTATTAACTTTTGTATTCTCTAAACAATCCTTATCTTTTTTGTCTCCATATATGAGGGCCATGCGTAAGACATTTATGCTCTGATAGTCTGATACCATTTTATAGTTTGCACAATAGTAGGCTAAGTCCAAGTTTAGAAGAGATGGTGGGTTTGGGCTTATGGTTTGGGAGAGGAGACCACTCCATTATGCTAAGACTAGTTGGCGTTTCATATACAAAATCATAATCTATTATATTTCTACTTGAATAGCCAAAATGAAACTATTCTAAACAACTTTATGTGACATTGAAAACCCTTGGCACCCACTATACTTAGAATCAGTGGCATCACTACTATATTTAGTTCGAAACACCCACTTACACCCTTTAACATTTATATCAGGAGAATTGGTATTGACTAAGTATCATTCTTTTGTTGGGCTGTAGGTTATCTCTCATGACAACAGTCCAATTAGAACTAAGAAAACATTTTTCATGCTTGTAGGTTCAACATATAGGTGAAGTGGTCTAACAAAAAACATATTGATGAAGTATGAATAGAATTTTAAAGCTTAGGCTTATAAATCCCATTTTTAGATCTAGTAATCATAAAAGACTTGTATCTTATTTGTTGAGGTAAAATATGAGATTGCAGACTAGGAGCAGCAGAAAAAATTAAAACTGAGAAGAATTTCCAAATTGGTGACTGTGGAAAATGGTGTCATTTGAAGAGAAGGGATCAGTAGAATTTGATCATTGAAATGAAAGAGAAGGTTCTGCAACTGCTATAAACTCAGAAAAGAAGAATGAACTGGTAAATTCAGATATTGAGTTGAAACTAAATTTTTATGGAGAGAAAAGGAAGGAAATAGATAGAGGAAGGAGATTGAACTCATTGAACACATCATGGCGAGACACACAAACTTCTCCAGATGAATGAAGATGCAATTATCCTTTTTGAAATTCAATAAATCAAAGAAATAAATATTTTGATGGGTGAAAATCTACTTTACGTTTGGCATATAATCTTAGGTAGGAAAAATAGTTAAAATTAAGTGTCTTACTGTACAACTCGTAAAAAGGGGAATATATGTTAAGAATAGGTGTTCGTAGGTCATTTAAAACAATTTGGAATGCTTCAAACCAGAACTGTAACGGGATCTCAAGAGGAGTTGGGGCTATTTTCATAACGTGATAATGTTTTTGTTTGGAAACTTCATTTTGTTGGTGTATAGGGACATGAAAAACAAGTTTTTATGCCATGAGAATTCAAATAAAGAAAAACTAGGTGTTCTCTTCACATGCCAGATTGTAGAGTTTTAGGCAAACAATTACACTCTATCAGCAACAACATGGAAAGATATAAAGACATATAAAAAATTTGATGTTAGCTCTTAAAAAGAATCTAAGAACATTTGAATACACAAAAAACATTTGAATCATTTCTTATTTGGTTTTTTGCTGGATGAAGATTTTTTCCTTTCTAATCCATGATTTATGATGTTTACTATTCTTTCTCACTTTTGCTTATGATATTTTTAATATGACTTGTGTTAAATTGTTGCGCAATCCGACCATCGATGTAATAATGGAGACTAGATTCGAATTATCTGATTATATACTTATTTTGGGTCTCCACATTATTCTTTGCATGGTGGCTTGGGCAGTAATTTCAAAAGGGCTTCGGTTGCTGACCTCATGTCGACGACCACCTAGATAGACAATTGACATTGAGTTACAGAGTATTAGTATAGAAGACATTATACTAGTTACGTATAGTAAAACTGAGGGCAATCTTCTTTATGACAAAAAAGATTGTCTCATTTGTATAGAGGACTTTACTGCTCTTGAGAGTCTTATGGTTTTCCATTCTTGTTAGCACACTTTTCATGAAGATTGTGGAACTCCCTATTTGATAGCAAAGAATATTTTTCCATGTTGTAGGCAACCTGTTTGTACTTGAAACTCTTAATGAAATAAATGTTGTTATAAAATTGGATTATTGTTGTAATGTGGTGCTACAGAGATGCTTCACATATTATCATGTTGTAGGCTCAATGGTTTTGCACATTATCATGTTGTCAGTGATCGATCACGAGTTTGAACCTCAGTGGAGACAAGTTGTTTCTTTCTTATCAAAAACATAATAATAATAATAATAATAATAATAATAATAATAATAATAATAATAATAATAATAAATAAATAAATAAATAAATAAATAAATATATGCAAAGCATCTTTGTAGCACCACATAGCAACAATAATCCAACTTTATAACAACATTTATTTCATTAAAAGTTTCAAGTACAAACAGGTCGCCTATGACATGGACAAAATATTCTTTGCTATCAAATAGGGAGTTCCACAATCTTTATGAAAAACGTGCTGACAAGAAAGGAAAATTATAAGACTCTCAAGTGCAGCAAAATCCAAACAAATAGGACAATCTCTTTGGTCGTAAAGAATGTCGTCAGTTTCGCCATACTAACTAGTGGAATGTCCTCTATACTATGCTACGTAACTTAATGTCAGCTACCTTTCTAGGTGGTCATCGACTTGAGGTCAACAGTTGTAGCCCTTTTGAAATTACTACCTAAGCCACGCACCATGCAACGAATAATGAGGAGACCAAAAATAAGTATATAATCAGATAAATAGAATCTAATCTCCACGTAAAACTTTATTACATCGATAGCCAGTGCATTGCACTGCAATTTAGCACAAGTCATATTAAAGATATCATAAGCAAAAGTGAGAAAGAAGACTAAACATCTTAAATCATGGATTAGAAAGGAAAAAATCTTCATCCAACAAAAAACCAAATAAGAAATGAATTAAATTCTTTTTTTGTGTATTCAAATGTTCTTGGATTCTTCCTTAAGAGCTGACACCAAATGTTTTAAAGGTCTTTATATCTTTCCATGTTGCTGCTGAAAGAATGTAATTGTTCTCTTAAGGCTCTACAATCTGGCATGTGAAGAGAACTTCTAGCTTTTCTCTATATGAATTGTCATGGCATAAAACTTATTTTTCATGTCCATATACACCATCAAAATGGAGTTTCCAAACAAAAACATCGCCAACTCTTCTTGCTCATGCCAAGATCCTGCTACAGTTCTGGTTTAAAGCATTCCAAATTGTTTTAAATGACCTACCAACACATCTTAACATATCTTCCCCTTTTTATGAGTTGTACAATAAGACACATAATTTAAATCTTTTCCCTACCTAAGATTCTATGACAAACTCAAATAAGATTTTCACCCATCAAAATGTTTATTTCTTTGATTAGTGAATTTCAAAAAAGGATAATTGCATCTTCATTCAATTGGAGAAGTCTATGTGTCTCGCCATGTTATGTTCAATGATTTCAATTTCCGTATCCTAATCTATTTCCTTCCTCTTCTCTTCATAAAAATTTAGTTTCAACTAAATATCAGAATTTACCAATCCATTCTTCTTTTTTGAGTTTATAGTAGTTGTAGAACCTTCTCTCTCATTTCAATGATTAAATGATCAAATTCTACTGGTCCCTTCTCTTCAAGTGACACCCTTTACCACAGTCACCAATTCTTTTCTACAGCTCTACTCTGGAATCTTATATTTTACCTCAACAAATAAGATCCACGTCTCTTATGATTGATAGATCTAAAAATGGGATTTATAAGCCTAAGCCTTAAAATTCTATTCATACTTCACCAATATGTTATTTTTATAGACCACTTCACTGGGAGCTTCATATTGTTCATGTACAACCGGAGGGGAACCATGTGGCAGATTGGATAGCGAATTTCACTGCTCATCACAATGTTGGCTCATACCATCTTCAGCACTGCTCATCTGGCCTGAATTCTATTATTAGAGATGATGTAAGGGGCCGGGAGTGTCATTCCCTAGGATGTGTCCTTTGTAACTAGGCAAGTATGCCTCATTTTCAATAAAAAAAGTAGTATTATATATACATATATATGCCTGACGTTATGAATAAAATTTCTCTCTTTAGATATTCTATAATTTATGAGTGGTTAAGCCAAAATAATTAATGTTACATACTAACATTAGTTATTGCATAAAGTTGTATGTGATATTGCATGCTATTTGCTAGGTTACAAGCATCTCAAATCATATAGAAAAATGCTTTTGTAACCTAGAAAAAACATGTAGAATAACACGTACGCACTTGCTATCGTCCCTTAATTGGTTTTTGGCCTCAATGTGTGTGTGCATATATATATGAAGGTCACCCAAGAGGGGGGTGAATTGGGTTACCGAGTAATTATCATCTTTTAAAAACTTTATGCTCAAATAACAACAATAGCACACATACCAACAATAAATATTTATGCAATGCAATCAAGAAAGGGGTAGAAGAGATGGAAATGAGACACGTGATTTATAGTGGTTCGATCCAACCAATCTACATCCACTACCTAACCTCCTCGGTTAGGATTTTCAAACCCCCACTTATATTACCAATAAGTGTTACAACTTAAGCCCGCAAGCCTAGTGAATGCCTAGCCTCAACTAAGTCTTTTACACGATGCCTTATTGATATAAGGTCTTATACAACCACCTAGTCGCAACTAGAATTTTCACCACCTAGACTCACCTAAGATTTTCCTTTACCTAGCCTCAACTAGGTCTTCCCTTTCGACTTAGATCCCACCAAGTCTTACAATCAAAATCCTTTTTCAAATACAATGAAAAAGGATTTACAAGGCATCTCAATTAGGTCTTCCCTTTCAACGAAAAAGGGTTTATGCCTAGCCTCAACTGTGACGACCCGCCCCCGACCTAGGGTCGGGTCGCCCGGCCCAAACCGCCACTTGGACCCAATACATGAACCAGGCCCAAATAACAGTCTGGCACGCCTAAACAAATAAACCTGCGGAATAAATATAAAGAAATATCCTAAAACCAAAAGATTTAAGTTCATAGAATATTAATAAAACTATACATGATATATATCAACTCAAAGCTCACATCAAATGAAGACTTCAAGCTCGTTTCTCCCTTGTCTCAATTCTAGCGCACTCGTCGATGAACCTGTATTGTAAGTGGGGTGAGCTAAAAGAACCAACGGAGCTCGGTAATGCGAAAAATCCGCTCAACCATCAAATATGCAAGTAATACCTAATAAGCATGCAAAGTCTAGCATGTATTTGGAAAACAACCAAACAAGGATTCATGGAATAATAACATGTAGCAAGATTTCATAAGAGATAGACTTATAAATGAATCATCAAATACTATCATGGACATAAGGTTTGTAAGCCACAAATAAATAGGATTTCATCCTTTCATAACAAATATGACGTATTCTTAAGCCATCAAATTATAACAACAATAATCATGCATAGCATTAAAGAGATTGACAAATCATTTCATAATTTAAAACTTTCATATAAATGAGGGGGTTTCGCGAGATTATGTACTATAAAATATAATAATACGATAAGTCGATGTTCCATTCAATGCATACTAGATATTGGCAAGAATCCGGTGACCGATTCTCCTACTTTCAAAGTGATGGAAACAACCAGCTAGCACACAGGCCTTATGTGCCCTCTCGTTTGTCCCATCAAATCAACAGTAGGTTCGTCCAAGCCATCACCGATGCACATCTCTATGTCTCAAGAGTACAAGCAAAGGTAACTCCAACTCATGTCCCTACGTGACATACTTATGAATTCAATTAGTCAAGTAAAGCCCTCGGTGGTAAACTCCACACCCTGGGGTGTTAACGACCCTCGGTGGTAAACTCCACACCCTGGGGTGTTAACGACCCTCAGTGGTAAACTCCACACATTCTGGGGCCATGAATAACAGTGCATTCATATTCCATAGATTCGTAGATTCGAGCCAATACCACGATGCAACCCATAAATCCCAAGTCTTTAATTCAAATTATGAATCCTAAGCATAACTAATAATCATGTCATATGTGATAATTGAGCAAGCTCCCCACTTACCTGCACTCGCCGCAAATCCTAATCTCGATCCTCTCACGTTTGGGCTCGATGTGAACCGTCTCGCAAATCTAGACAATTTGAAAGAATAATTACTTTATGTATCTACAACCATACAAGTTTAACATTAATTGTCTAGACTTTAGAGATTCACCCTATTTTATAGCTGACTTCGCTAAAGGTCATTCACGACTTTAAAATCGACACTTAAAATTAGAATCAATGATTCGAGTAAAATAGGAATGCGGTGATGTAAAACAAGAAAAATCCTCTAAGACTTAGTTTTTCCAACATAAATCGAAGACATTCGATTAATTTTAATTAAAAAGATCCAAATCACCATACAAGACTCAATTTAGACTTTAAATTCCCAAATGACAATATTCAGTCAAAGTCCACAAATTTATCGAATAAGTTTATTTCCCAAAGAATGATTCAAAGTCCCTTTTTAAAACCTCAACTCAACCTTAAATGCCATATCTTTATCAATAAACTCCAACCGCGTTCAATTTGCTAAAATCATGAGAAAAACCCATTTCAAGACTAGATCTAAGAAATATTGAACAAACTTTGCAAATCATCAACTCTTATTACCAATACCAACACCAAGACAATAAATCTAGAGAGTATTAGAATCTCACCATGCCTTCAATGGAATCTTTGACTCAAAATCCTTTCCAAAATCTCATTCTAACATAGATCAAATATTTCCTTTCTTATTTTCTTTTCTATTTTCCTCGCGTTCTTGCCGATGTCGACGCCATCGACCCTTTGGTCTCCAAATCTTCAATAAATAATAAAGAAATCAAGGAGGGAAGTGAGGTTGTACCTCTCTTGAACTTGAACCCTCCTCTTGCTTTCTTCCTCTCTACGGGGGTGTTTAACAAGATTGAGGCTAGGGTTTTCTTTGATTTGCTTAAATAACATTAGGGTTAGGGATTAGGGTTATGATTATTTACAACTTGTCTAAACTCCATTTTTTTTCAATAAAATAAACAAATAAAAGCTTAGATGGGATGAGGGGAGGGTGTGTTACCTTCTTGAATGTTTAAATGGACTTCATCATCATCTTCTTCATCATCAACCTTCCTCCACTTCTCTCCCATCACAAGTTTGGAGTTTCAACACAAAAGAGGCTACAAACTTTATAAAAGGTTTATATAGGTAGGGTTTTAGAGTAGGATTGTGTACAACCTTGTTATTTTACCAAAATACTATTATGGGCCTCCATATCATTTACATCCACTCAACTCTTGTTAGGCCCAATATTTATTTATCCTAAGTTATACTTTTCACACTTAAACAATTCACAAAGCACACTTGCACACATTCAGTATTGAAAATCACTAAATTACCCTCGAGTCGGGTCAAGTAGAATTCGGGTCGTTACATCAACTAGGTCTTCCCTTTCAACTAGGATTTACAAGGCATCTCAATTGGCAAAGTCTTCCTTATAAATTGAGTTTTTATAGGCTAACTTTCAATATTGAAACCAATTAAGAAGAGTATAGATTAAGCTCAACTTGGTTCCAATAAATGGCTAATTGTTGCACAAGTAAAGATGCAATTTTACGCTCAAGTTGTGCAATCAAAACCATGGGTCAAAGACAAGTTTAGATTAAAAACAAGACCCTTATAAATATGTTGCTAAAACAACACAAGTATGAAACCACAAAATCAAGTATAGATTAAGCACAAATAGGTTTCAAAAATACATGAAGAAGTGGTATGTGAAAATCAAGATAAAACACAACTTGTTCAAATGTCTTAAGTTCAAAGAGATTAAGTTTAAGTTCAAAACTCAAGACACAAGTGTTCAAGAACACAACAAATGATTTCCAAACATTATTCCAATCAATAAGTATAGATTAAGCCCAAAAAGAGTTGGAAATCAAGAAACCTTACAACCCCAAGTGTGAAATCTGAAAATCAGTTTTAGAGTGGTTGTTGTTAGCCTTAGAACACCTCCTTTATATTGCCCTGACCGACGAATCAATAGCTCCAAAAATCACCAAGTGTGTGTGATAAAAATCTAGCCAAAATGTGTGTAAAACTTGGATGTTTGAAAGTGTAGGAGCACAAGTTGTGGCTTTGGTGTTCTTGGGTGTTTGAGCAAGTAGTCAAACCTTTTATAACCTCATATGACCGTTACATATGATCCAAGGTTCAAAATGATCCCAAATTCAAATTAAAAGTGTAGATCAATACTTTAAAAAAATTGTAAGGAAACTGCACATCGCGCTGGAGAAATTGTTCAGCGCGCTGGCCAATACTTAGAAAAATTTCCTATTAGGACACTGCACAATGCGCTGGAAAAATTGTCCAGCGTGCTGACTAACACTTGGAAAAAATTTCCTGTCAGGACACTGCACAACGCGCTAGGGCGTGCTGGCCAACACTTAGAAAAATTTCATGTTCACTGCAGAGGCTTTTAAATAAATAACATTTCGATTTTTCAAAACGACCTCCTAACACCTCTACGACTCTAGTAAACTTTTGAAATCACTTTATACATGTTTAGTAGGGTCTTAAAAACATGTCTAAACATCCCGTATGATTTCAGAAACCCCGGAAACTAAAAATTTCGGTTTCATGAAAACATAGGGGTTTTTCTATAAATAATTTTAATGTCAATCCAAAAGTCGTCTAACACACATACCGGTGCATTCAAAATCATTTCTAACAGTTTATACACCTCAAATACATGTTACAAAACATGTTTGCATCATTTAAAAATATTTTAAACACCTTGAAATAGAAAATCACAAAAATCATAACTTTAAGTACTTTGAAAAAAATGAAACTCATGGAATGCATTATTCTAATGCATTGGCTTGTAGAAGTGGAACTTATATACCTTACAAATAATGTACACATGATTGTCTTGTCAAACCAGTCCTTGCTTCCTTGTATGAGCCGATTCTTGAACTTGTTCGGCTTCATGTTGTCACCTTTTGACTTGAACTTGTGCATAACTCAACTTTCCTTTTGAACTTGTTAGTACCATTTCACATTGTTTGTTAGCATCAAAATTCTAAGTGGAGTGTAAGTGATAAAAGCACTTAGGCCAACAATATATACACATTGATCGATGTGTATTGAAGGGACACCAACAATTGCATGTTGTTTGCTTGTCGTCTTTTTTCTTCTTTTTTTTTACATTAGCAGGGTCTTATAATATATACTTACTAATAATTGAGAAAACTACTCTAGAAAGAAATAAAGAATTTGTTCAAAAAAAAAATGATGTTGCGAGTTTTGCTCATGGCGGGTGCGATGGTAGAGACGTCACTTGCCAAAAAGGGCAAGATTTTGGGTGGTTTTGATGAAACAAAAAGAAAGCCTTTGAAGAAATTTAGCAAACCAATTAAGATGCGCATGTTTCTTAATTTTTTTTCCAATTATAATTAGTTGAGAGGGTAATTAAGAATATCATAGTTGTACATGTTAAAACCTCTCAGGTGAGATGATAAAGACATTACTTGCCAAAAGGCAAGACCTCGGAAGATTGTAGTTCAATTCCCATTGAAGTGAAAAAAAAGATCACAACTGTGCATAGATGTTACAGTGAGGTGACGTAACTTGTGGGCCCTCGTAAAATGGATATGCACACATAATTCTTGGTGCATAACACTTAGGGTGTATATTCTGAGGCGTGCACGAACGACTCCAATGAATGCAGGCCCACACGCCTAGACTCGGATTTGGAGTAGGGCCGGATGGGCGACTACCCCAGGTCCCCCACTCTTAAGAAGGCTCCATTTTGGTTCCTATTTGAGGGTGTTCATGTATTTTTACATTCTGAATTTGCGATTCATTTTTTTTTTTCACGCGCCTCCACCCAATATGAAAGTGTTGCTGGACGCGCATCTAAATCTAATCAGGGACAACTCACTCATCCAAAAACTCTCAACACTTATTATTTTAACTTATTTTTCAACTCTCAATGTTTTAGTTATTTCTAAACAAAACAAAACTCTGACGTTTTTTTCTTTTCTCTCTCCTCCCTACCTCTCTCTAACACACAAAGATAATGTAATTAGTTAACATAACGTCTAGTTAGATGAGTAAGCTTGGTAATTAGTATAACTAGGCAATTTCCTGCGCAGTTATTAAATATTTTAAAAAAAGTTAATAAATTAATTTACATAAGCATGTTGTAATACTTTTACAATTAAAATTACAATTCACAATAGTCAACTCATATTTCTTATATATAAAATATACAATAAAAGGTAAAAAAAATATTTATGTATAAATCATGCGCATAGTGGACATCCATAACAATCCTCACAACAATGAACATCCAGATGTGAAATTGTCTATCGCACTGCATGATTTCTGCTATGTTTTCGGGTGTTATACGACACAACGATCGCCATAACATTGCATTCGTATTTGAAAAACTCTGAGAAAGGTACTTGAATATTGCTAGGACTATAACACTTATGAACTTGTGGTCTATATATAAAGAGAAGATTAAATATCGGTATAAATGATGTTGCAGTAACCAAAAATGGTGTAAGATTAATGCATTGAAGCAACCCTTCATAAATCAAGAAAAGAATTCAGATGTCTTTAATTGTGATTTCGGTGCTATAAACAATATAAATGATGTTGTAGTAACAAAAGAGATGGTGTAAGATTCAAAATGGAGACTTAATTTCCTTGAAATAACACTTCATTAACCAAGAAAATAATTTAAATGTACTTAATTGTGATTTCGGTGCTCTAAACAATATTTATAAATGATGTTGTAGTAATTGAAGGCATAGTGTAAGATTCAAAATGGAGACTTAGTGCATTAAAATAACACTTCATTAACCAAGAAAAGAATTTAAATGCACTTAATTGTGATTTTGGTGCCCTAAACAATATTTTATAAATGATGTTGTATTAACTAAAAAGATGAATATATGACGTTTTATTTAATGAGATATGCATTGAACCAGCCTTTCGTTAACCACTCTATTAAAAGAGAAAAATAAAAAATACAAATAGAAAAATGGATTCTTAGACTTAGAAAGCATGTGAAAGTTTCTCTCTTGAATAAACTGCAATAATATTCAAATTATACTTTACAAACACTGAGTTGCTTCGCCACTCCCTAGTCTATAACAGGATATACAACTATATATCTCATAAAAATTGTATTTTTCTTTCAAGTAAAATAAACAGCCTTACCGTTAGCACCACCACATTCCAAGTAATCTTGAAGATTCAATTTGCTCTTTGAATACAACTTACATTGAGTTTCTCTCACTTGCTAATTACAATACTTGAGAGTGAGATTATAAGAAAATGGAAGCTCGCACTGGTCTGGCATAAGGAAAGGCAGTCAACACTCTCAGTGTCCATTTGGCATACAATGCACTTATGAGAAGAGATTACAATGACCACGGTAATTCTGGAGTAGATCATCTCTACCATAACAACCAAGAAACACTCCTGAGCTATGGGGCTTTATAAGATTGCATGAAGGATTTATTTACTCCCTGTTTCACTCAAAATGTCACTAATAAAGGTCAAAAAGTCATTAATAAAGGTTGGGTTTTTAGTTGTTCAAAAACATGGGAGGATGAATATATTTGAAGACAACAAATAAGGCAAATAAATAAATACCTTAAATTGGTTTAGGGTATTTAATGTCCAAAGTTAAATAGGTTTATTTTTACAAAAAATCAATTTGGACTCTTAGAGTCAGGGAGGTTTTTAAAATTATTACAAATATCAAAGAAGTATTGCAAGTTGCTATTTCGAAGTCATTTATTGCTTGAGGATGACTTTGAAATAAAAAATTTTCAAAAACTCCCTAAGAGTTCGGACTCTAATAGTCAAAATAGCACTACTCTTATTTTTAACTACGAAAATAAAAATCTTCATATATGAAAAATTAGTTAAAGATGATAGGTCATAAAATCAATGTTAGATATAATTGAACTAACATTGATAAGCATTCCATTGTCCAAAAATCAAGGGATTTAAAATATATACATATCGGTCTTTTGTGCTGGTGATAGGATATAAAATCAAGAAAATGAGGCCTTAATTAGGCCATACCTAAGCAAAAGAGAAAAGGAAAAAAATCAATCAGGCAACACGAATCTATATAATGGACAAACATATTTAGTCCCTAATAACCACTTTTTTTGTTAATAACTTTCCTTAACCAAACATCTGTAAAACAGAAGTACCAATATACAAGGGCAACGAGTCCCTAATAACCACTTAGTAATACAATTAGGATGAAACGCTTGGGAGCAAGGGAAACGCATGACCTCAATACCAATCTCCATGTCCTTCAAACAAATTGAACAATTATAACATTTGTCTAATAACGTTTTCTCAAGATTATCAATTGCAGATCTCGATGCAGAGACATAACTAAAACACTCCTCATCATCAGAGTCCAACCTAGCCATCCTCTTCATGACCATCTCTTTTATGTCAAACACAATATCCGGCCTCAACTTAAGCTTCATTTCCATGATCATCCTTTTACGCCCAATTTCACATGCTATATCCGCTATCTTCGTTGTCTCTAGTCAATTTGACGATCTATATCATCAATGTAGTTGTTAACATCATGTTGTTGTGCAAGTCCCAGAAACATATCTTCTACAGGTTTCTTAATGGACCTGGTTTGCCTCATCAATTGCGGCTAGAAAGCTAAGTACATATGGATTGCAAGAAGAATGGATGGGAGGTGATATTTATGGGGGAAAAAACTTACACAACACTCCATTCTATGTATATAGCCAAGGTTTGAAGTTCCACACATTATTAATTAGTAATAAATATATATATATTATATTATACTTACTTCATTATAAGAACTCTTCCCAAGCAAAAAGGTTTGAACTTTCCGAAGCAAAAACTTTATGACGACTGGATATAATAATAATATAATTTATAATAGAAATAAATAATAAATAGAAAAAAAGAAAAAAAGAAAACTGAGATAATTAGAGAATTAGAAAGATGAGATTAGACAAGTTTTGAAATTTCTCTTTCCTCCGACTTATATATATATTAATTGTTTCTTTTACCATAGTATAATTAGTTGTTAGTGTCAATAGAGTCATTAGTTATAACAAGTCTCTTGATTTTGCTCACACCTTTCTCACAGACAACATCTTCACATCTCTTGATCTCAACTCTATTAATTTTCAAACGTCTCTTTTCTTTCCTTTTTCTTCTTGTAAATTTGCAACACATGTATATTTTCTATATTTCATATCGCGGCCCAAATCCCAAGGCAACCATGGGCATGTTGGGGCATGTGCCTTAGGTCTATCTACAAACATTGTTTATCTTATAGTTTTTAGTTAATCAAATAGAGGTTTTTCATTTGCTGTTTTATTATAAGTGATTGCATGTTTACCTTATAATAAGATCCATAGGTATTTGTTGAAATATCCTAAATGTCTCTAGTCGGTCATTATACTGGGAACTATAATGAATTAAGACTAGTGTGAGTCTTAATTGATAGTCATGTGATGATCATACGTATAGGGATACGAATCGAGATCATGAGTACTTGTTAAGGAACAAGGTACTGGACCGACCTGCTATGCGAACACCACATGGATTAAGTCATAGGTGTTACTTTTTATAGGTATATCATTTAGTCCTTCGACTTGAAATTACCACAGACTTCAATATTAGGAGCATGGTAATTTGAAACAATCAAATATTGTCTTTAACCGGACAATTATAAAGATTGTGATTGATTATCATGTGAGCAATATGTGAAGGTGAATAATTTAGAAAGAATTTGTCGCTCTCGTAAAGAGAGAGATATCAGTAGATCCCTCGATGTGTTAGATTATTAAATGGCCAAGTCTAAGTTAATTGATATGAATAATGTCACTTGGATGTTTTCTATAACGACTCTCAAATTTAATTAGTGACACGTGTCGTGTTTTAAAGGACCGTGACCTACTCATTGTGATTTGTCATATTACTCAAGCCTCGAGAGTCGACACTGAGGTATAGATTTTTTTTCTGTGATGTTTGTGTTATTATTTATAGCCGAATGTGAACTCTGTATGTCCTAGTGCGTGATTTTCATTTATTAATCACCACGGATTTCTGTGTGAGATTCGGCCAAGAAAAAATAAATTTAGGGTATAATACGGATAATTAAACAAAGAAAAATGATAATTAGTGAATTATCAAAAATAAGAAATAATTAAATAAATATGGGAGCGAGGTTATGTCTGAGAATGTGCGCGGTGTGAGTTGAGAGTTGAAACAGGTTCGGGAACAGGTGTTTTAAGCGAGAAACGAAGTGGTTTGAAGATCAAGTCATGTATTGGAGTCATTCTTTGGATTTAGAGTTGTTGGATTGATTGAAGAGGAGACACAAGATGTGCCTTGAGATCCGTGCGTGTAATGTGATGAATGGAAAGTATAAAAACGAACTTTTCTCTCTCCTCTCAATCTCATTTCTCATTTTCGTTCAACTTGAGGAGGAGAGAACGGTGGGTTTCTGTGTGGTTCGAGCATGTTGTGACATCGTGGATCAACTAAATACGCGTAAAAAGGTAGGATGCCTACTTCTTGCATGTTTGTAGTCAGTTTGACGTTAATTTTGTGGGTTTTCGTTGCGACGATTTCGGAAAATTTTTTGAGAAAAGGTTGGAAATTGAGTTTGATTGATGATTTTGGTATCAATGGAATGTTTATTAGATGAATTGGTAATTGGTTTGTGGATTTAAAGTGAAATGAAATTTTTGAAAATTTTTGAAGATTTTTTAGTTATTTTTGAATTGTATTGTTTTTTTGGGGTTTCAATGTAAAGGGAGTTGGGTTTTAAGTTGTTATGGACATCCCTAAGGGTTTAGGATAGACTCGGAATACGACGACTTGAGCCAGAGTTTCGAAAAACCCCAAAATAGGTGTTCTGCTGAACACACCGCGAGGGACACCGTAAGGGGTTATTCCCATGGCGCCACTCATGGCGTCTTGAGCAGACAGTAAAAAAAAAAAGAAAAGACCCCATGGGGGCAATGTTTAGAACAATAAGGTCATGACGTCTTGGTAGCGTGACACTTTTCACAAGACAGCTTTCAAAAAAATTTCAAAAAATTTTGGGATTCCCTCGGGTATCCAATTGGGTCCGAATATGACCTAATACCCCAGAAATTAATCTAATTACACTAATTTAATAATTATGAAAAAATTGGGTAAATTAGAATGATATTAATAGGATTTGCAAATTTGGGTGAATTTACAGACTTTGAGAATTCGAGTGGGATCAGTGGTTTGCGATTGATCGAGGTACATTATCGTACGAATGTAAGCCAATTAGAAAGTATGCATTAATTCATTTTCCATTGTTGACATTTTTATTTGAATTGAGGTATTGTTGGAAATCCATTTTTATTTTACTTGGTTGAGTGTCTTGGCGTAAGTGTGTTGCAAGGTACTCTTAGGTCCATATAAGTGGGTAAGCATGAACACTTCTACGGTTGTGTTGTTCCACCCCACTGATAGCGGATGGTTTGGATGCTGCGGTGTCTATGGTTGGTTGGTCATTATAGTGACTATAAATGTGGTGCTGTGGTACTGCATTGATATTGACCACTTATGAGCCTCTTTTGATTCTGAGACACTCAAACTTCATTGCTCATCTTGTTAGTCTGTTTATCATGCTATTTGTTATATTTTCTGCTTTTCAACACTGCATGATATATGGACTATTTATTTGAAATCTTGAATTACTGTTTAGTTTCTTCTGGTTTTACTTTCTCTTTTTCAAGCACTCACCGTCTAGTTTGTGATAGTGGTGCAGATAGAGATACTGCTGATACAAGCAAGGGCAAGGAGCTGATGCTAGGTGATATCCTCTAAGACTCTCGGAGCGATCATTTCCTTTACTCACAGTAGGTATTTTTCTTTTGACTGTGATTATTGTATATTATATTTTGCAAAACACTAGGACATGTATTCGAGGATTGAGAGACTAGGGATATTATGTATGATCGCTTCATATAGCTTTGATCACCAAACATGAATGTATTTATCCATTTATCATGGTTTCCACTTGATAGGGTATCTATTTGTCCTGATTTCCATTTACTAGTTATAGTAGATTATTGACGCGCGCCGAACGTGTCAATAAAATATATATACTTAAACCAACTATTTTGTAGATAGCGGTAAAGGGTCGATCGATCCCACAGAGATTGGTGTCTTTCTAAGGTAAAAAATACAAAAAAGAAGAATTTGAGTTTTAGACAAAATATATAAATATTTAAAAATAAAGAAATTAAATGAAAATAAATCTAGGTATTCAGTTTCACAGTCTCACCATACAACTTGGGATTGATTTTATTAATTGTTGGTTTATAAAAGATATGAAACTAATCTATGATCTAGTGCAGCTATAGACCCAGTGGAGCACTCGGTTCCTCGCACTTCCTAATCTCGATAGCCAAGGTACGACCGTTGACTACTTCCCTAACCAAACACGCAACCTGATCGCTAGTGCTCCAGATTTAACGCATTGGTCGCATTATTTCGATTTATGAATGCACTACACCTAGACAACCGGATCGCTAGTGCTCCCGATTTAGCCTAGATTTCTATGGTATTTGACCAGTCCCAAAAGGTTCTAATCAATTGGTAAAATCAATTGCCACTAGCGTGGTCTTATCGCACAAGCACGGGTGCTTACGACTCACTGACATGTAAATCAAGGTTTAAACTAGTGTTTAACCTCAATTGCTCAAATAAATACCAAAGAAAATAAATAATAGAGAAGAATCAATAATAATTAAAAATAAATAAACCTGATAAAGGAATCCCTAGTCATAGGCTTGACTGATCCACCTTCAACCTAGATGGAGAAACTACCTAGACATAATTAAAAACTAAACTACAAGAAAAATAAAAAAACATATCCTCCTCTGTTCTATTCCTAATATATATTTGTACCCCAAATTTGGTCTTTGGAGGTGAGAAAAACCAATTTTCGTAATTTTTGGGAGTTTTCTAGCATCGTGACACGTGGCAGTGTGTAATTAGTGGAAAAACTGGGCGTTGCTAACGTGTCACTGCCTGTTTGGAGGAGCTGCTGTGGCGCGCTGATGTGGCGAACGCTGATAGGCCGAGTTTGTTGTTGATGACGTGCTGGAGTGCTGACTAGTTGACACACGGCAGCGTGTTAGTGGCTGGAGGATGAGCTGGTGACGCGCTAGACCAACCGAGCGTGAACACGTGGCGGGTGCTGGTGAAGAGGACTCGCGCGAAGTCGTGCAAAAATCTGGGAGTGCGGTTGAGCATGCATCCCGAGGCAGATCGAGAAGAATTAGGCGAGGAGCATCTTAGCTAGGTGACGTGGCGGATGGTGATAGGCTGGGTGATAAATCGGTATTTATAGGATTTTATAGTCTATTTTAATATAGTTTAGTGTTAAAGTTTATAAAATATGTATCTCATTATATTTAATTTTGGTTTTTAGGTGAAACGGAGTGCACGGTTGGATTCGAGACGGAAAAATACTCAAAATAGAGTATTTACTTGTAGTATTCGGATACTGGGAGAGTTAGTCTCGAAATTTACACCGACAATGGGGTAATTGGAGTCGCAGTGCCACATGTCAGAAGCAGATTCGCCAAGCCACGTCTCACAGCCCAATTCAGCCAATAGGAGAGTGCCACGTCGTATGTCAGCAGCGCCAACGCCAATCCGCAACTGCCACGTCATCTCTCACAGCAGTCTTCTCTCTCCAGCTCGTCGATCTGCCTCGGGATGCGTGGGTGTGCTGTCTCCCAGATCTTCGGTAAGAATCGCGTGACTCATTTCCGCCTCTCAGTCCGCCATGTGTCGCTGCTCACCCCTCTCACGTACGTCACCGCCTCTCTTCTCCTCCAATCGCGTTGCGCCACGTCAGCCGGTCAACAGACTTCATCCAATCATATTCTGACACGTCAGCAACGGCATAAAACTAGTCAATAAGCTCCTGCCATGTGTCAAGGACGAAATACACCCAGAAATAGTTTTCTCTCTCTTCCATACACCAATCTTAGTAGTTTTACATATTAGGACTTTAGGTATAAATAGAACGTCTATTATTCTTTAAAACTCTCTCTCTCTGCATTATTTTATGAGTAGCCATGTCCGGCTAATCAAGCCATTGCCTAGGTCGGAGGTGAAGCAAGTCAAGATTATGGATTCATGGCATAACTTGTGAGATCTTTTATTTTATTATTTAATTTAATTTAATTTCTTCTATTTCATTGTTGTTGATTTTAATGAATATGGTTTAAACTTAGGGTATGTATGTGGCCAGTACATGCTTTTAGGTGGATAATCTATAGTTAATTGACTCATTAGTATCCGTAATTGTACTTTTAAGACAATATAAGTAATAAACATTCACCCGATTGCCATCAAAACCTTTCGGTTCTTGAGTGTGCAACAATTGAATCTAGGTTAAATTGGGAGCGTTGGATTAGTATTCCCATAGAAGTTTATTATGATGTCTAAGGTGTTGGATTTTGGGGTTCAAACGCAGCGGAGATTTCAAAACAATTTTGAGAAAAAAAACCCCAACAGGATCCGAATCTGATTCCATTAAAACACGTTTAGACTATGAAAACTTAATCATACCTCAGTCGCAATGTACCTTTCTGAAGGTTAATCGATCTCTAAGGCGCTGCCAACAATGAACGCCCTCTATCAGCTGCCCACACACGAATGGCGACCGAGATTCAAAGTGCTAGCTTTGAGAGAATTTCAAACTTTTGTTTCTCTCCAAAACGATCCAGAGAATACCAAAAACTCTAAGTTGTTTCTAAAACGAAAAATAGAGTTTCGGCCTTTTAATAATTCTTTCGTACTTGTATTCTAACTCAAAGCGTCTATTTATACAACCCTTGTATATAGACGGTTAAGTAAATTACACATATACCCCTACTTAAAGAAGTATAAGTGTAATACACTACAAGGACGTTTAAATGTCATGAATTTTATCATATAAAATTCATTTTTCTGAACCATCTTAAAATCTCGCAAAACCATTCTTAGTGTGCGACCCAATAGGCTCATACAACGTTGGCAGTGTACCAAAACACATTTTGGTATACAAGTCATAAGCGGCCTCTAGCAAGACATTATGACTACCCAAGTTGTACGATTATCAAATCGATATAACCTAATCAATAGTATATATAACATCCTTTTGTCACACGATATCCTTTTGATCAAACATAAGGCATGGAATTGTCATCCAACATGTTCAATCGTACTAGTCTCGATTTCAAGGTAGACTGAAAACATCTAAGTGACATTGATCAATATCAATTCACTTAGACTAGGCCTTTTAACAGTCTAACATATCGAGGGATCCACTGGATATCTCTCTTTATATGAGAGGGACAAATTCTATCTCGATTACACAACTTCACCACATTATTCACACAATAAACAATTACAACCTTTATAATTGTCCGGTTAAAGACAACGTTTGATTGCGTCAAATCACTGTATTCCTAATGTTGAAGTCTCTGGTAATCTCAAGTCAGAGGATTGAAAAATATACCTATCATGAGAAACAACTATGACTTAATCCATGTGATGTTCTCATAGCGGGTTGGTCCAAGTACTTTATTCTATAATAAGTACTCATGATCTTGATTCGTATTCTATACGTATGATCATCGTATGATCATCAATCAACACTCATATTAGTCTTAATTCATTATAGTTCCCGTATAATAATCGACTAGGGACATTTAGGATATTTCGTAAATACCCATGGATCTTATTATAATGTAAACATGCAAATCAATTATAATAAACAAATAAATAAAATCCTCTATTTTATTAACTAAAATGTATTCATAAAGATTTGTTAATGGATTGACCTAGGGCACATTACCCAACATCTCCCACTTGCTCTAGGGCCAATCATTCATGCATCTAATGCCTAATGATCTAACATGACCATCATGTTTTGCTTGTGGAAGAGCCTTTGTCAATGGATCTGCAACGTTGTCTTCAGTAGGTACTCTGCAAATCTTTACGTCTCCTCTCTCAATAATTTCTCTGATGAGATGAAAACGCCTGAGTATATGTTTGGATCTGTGGTGTGATCTAGGTTCCTTGGCCTGTGCTATTGCCCCGTTATTGTCACAATACAAACAAACAGGGTTAGCATTACTTGGAACTACACCTAGTTCAGAAATGAACTTTTTGATCCAAATCGCCTCCTTTCTTTGCATCGGACGCCGCAATATACTCGAACTTTCATTGTAGAATCTGCCACGATCTCTTGCTTCGAACTTTTCCACTTCTTGCACCCCCATTCAAAGTAAACACATATCCAGATCGCGATCTAAAATCATCTATATCGGTTTGAAAACTTGCATCTGTGTAACCATTTACAACTAGATCATTTTCAAAACCTCCATAGACCAAGAACACTTCCTTAGTCCTTCTTAAGTACTTAAGGATGTTCTTTACGCTATCCAAAGACTCTCACCTGGATCGATCGATATCTCGCTTGTAGTGCTCAAAGCATATGATACATCGTGCATAGCATGATGATAGATCATCGATGCATATGGAATCTTATTCATACGGTCTCGCTCATCATTTGTCTTAGGACATTGATTCTTCTTGAGACTTATGCCATGAGACATCAACAATCCTCTTTTAGAGTCTTGCAAACCGAACCTATTCGCATAAGCACTCGACTTAGGATTAGCCTCTTATCTATCCCTATATATCCTTATCCCTAGGATATAGGCTGCATCTCCTAAGTCTTTCATTGAGAAACACTTCCCTAACCATGACTCACTTGTTGGGATGTCATTTCCAATGAGTAATATATCATCAACATACGAGCACTTGTAAAAAACAACTACACTCCCACTAACCTTCTTGTATACTCATCTTCGTTCTTAATAAAACCAAAATCCTTGATTGCTTCATCAAAACGAAGATCCCAACTCCGAGAAGCTTGCTTTAATCCATAAATGGATCTTTGAAGCTTGCATACCTTCCTCTTGCAAAACCTTCGGTTGTGTCATATACACGTCCTCAAGCAGCTTTCCATTAAGAAATGTTGTTTTTACATCCATTTGCCATATCTCATAGTCATAATATGCGGAAATGGCAATTAAAATTCTTATAGATTTAAGCATGGCTACTTGGCGAAAAAGTTTCATCATAATCAACACCTTGTCTAAACCTTTTGCTAAGTCTTGCTTTGAAAGTATGCACTTTGCCATCCATGTCGGTTTTCTTCTTGAAAACCCATTTACATCCAATGGTCTTACCACCTTCATAAATCAACCAAGTTCCAAACTTGGTTATCATACATGGATTGCATCTCGAGTTCATGGCACTTAGCCATTTATATCTGGTCCAAACATAGCCTCCCGATAAGTGGTGGGCTCATTTTGATCTATAAGCAACACATCACGATTATCGGTAATGAGAAATCCGAATCTCTCTCCGCTCATGTCTCACCCTACTGCAGTTTACGTGGGCCTAAGATTCAACTTTCGAACGTTGTTGAACTTCCGAGAATTTATGATTCTTGAACTTCTTCAAGATTTATTTCTTTCCCACTAAAATAAACCCATAAAGGCACCATTTTGTTCTCGGCATTATAAAAATAATATCTTTTGTTTCCTTAGGATACCCTACAAATAAACACTTATCGATTTAGGTGCTAATTTTTACGAGGCTCATTTCGTAAGCCTCACAACCCCAAATCTTAAGAAAAGACAAACTAGGTCTCTTCCGTATATCTCATATGGTATTTTATCAACATTTAGAAGGAACTCGATTTAGAGTGAAAGTGCAGCTTGTAATGCATAACCCCAAAAGGATAATGGAAGATCCGCATGACTCATCATAGATCGAACCATATCTAATAAGGTTCGATTTCTCCTTTCGAAACTCCATTCCATTGTGGAGTTGCTGGTGGAGTTAATTGTGAGACAATCCCACAACTTCTAAGATGATCATTAAATTCTTGGCTCAAATATTCACCACCTCGATCAGATCGAAGTGCTTTAATAGTTTTACCAAGTTGATTACTTTCATTTTGAAATGTTCGAAACATCTCAAATGATTCAGCTTTATGTTTCATAAGATATACATAACCATATCTACCGAAATCATCGGTAAATGTAATGAAGTACTCTTGGTAACCTCCTCTAGCCATTGTGTTTATAGGACCGCATACATCAGTATGTATTAGACCCAATAAATCACTTGCCCTTTCACTGTGTCCAGTAAAGGGAATTTTAGTCATCTTTCCTAGTAAACAAGATACGCACGTTTCATATGATTCCAAATCAAATGAATCTAGAAGTCCATCTTTATGGAGCTTCGTTATGCGTTTCTCATTTATGTGGCCAAGACGACAATGCCAAAGATAGTTTTGATTCAAATCATTTGACTTGGATCTCTTTGTATTTATATAAAAGACTGGAGTATCTGTGGACCTTTTCATGCTTAGAATATAAAGACCATCACACAAATCAGCATTTGCATAAAAAATGCCTTTACGAGAAATTGAACATCTATTATTCGCAATAATAAAATCAAAACCATCCATATCCAAACATGAAACAGAAATGATGTTTACGCTCAAAATGAGCACATAATAACAATTATTTAAATTTAAAATAAGTCCACTAGATAAAACTAAGTCATATGATCCAACACCGGTAGAGGCGGCAACTCTTGCTCCATTCCCTACGCGAGGATGACTTCTCCTTTCTTCAACTTTCTACTTCGTGAGTCCCTGCACATTTATACAAATGTGAGATCCACATCCGGTATCCAATACCCAGGAATCACTAGTAGATAAATTAATTTCAATAACATAAATACATTGTGTTGGTAGTCGCACTACCCTTTTTCTTCTTTAAATCTTCCGAGATAGAGTTTGCAATTTCGAACCAATGTCCAGGTGCATGGCGAAATGACAATTTCCTTCCTTTTCCTTTTAGGTTGACATGCTTATTATGCGCATGTATGTGCATCCAGCATATAACTTGCGTTCACATGCTTTTAGGTGGATAATCTATAGTTAATTGACTCATTAGTATCACGTAGATTATTTAGGTAGGTAACAGTTACCAATTACATCTTATGTAACTTTAGATACTTTTAAGACAATATAAGTAATAAACATTCACCCGAACTTGCCATCAAAACCTTTCTATATTAGTTCTTGAGTGTGCAACAATTGAATCTAGGTTAAATCGGGAGCGGACGTTTATCGTCATTAAAAACGTTTTAATTAACTCGGTTATCATCTTAGGATTAGTATTCCCATAGAAGTTTATTATCTCCTACTCTAATTGTTATCTATCTTTATCAAATAAAACTTCATAACAACATAGATATAACAAGATAAATAAATTTTCGATCTTCATCCAAACAATCACAAATATGTGTTAAATCTTATGGAATTAACATTCATGTCTAAGGTTATACATTAATTAGGGAAGTAGTTAGTGGTGGATGTCCTAGCTGTAATGTTTCAAATTAATTTGATTGTGTATTAGTGTTAATTACGATGATTAACGATTAATTCGGGCGTTACGTGGACAACTGGGTGACTCAGATGTGAGAACCCAGGTTATATTTATGATATTTTGTGTATGGTGTGATGCCTAATATTACGATGTTGAGTGTATTAGCTATTTTTATGAATATAAACATCGTATGTGTGAACGTTGACATCGGGCAAGACTACGAGTCGGGTATATGTCCCGAAGTGCGTGTCAGGGACCGGGTACCAGGTATTGGGTAGCCGGGGTACGGGGCATGGGTTGCCAGGTAGCTGAGTGCTAGTATGACGCACTTATGAATTTTATATAATTTATTAGGTGATTTAACCTAAGGTTGAATTAATGTATTAATGAATAAATTTAAGTCCTATAGTTTGATAGGAAAAAAATCAGCATGCATAGGATAATCCTCGAGATGCACAACAAGGAAATTCGAGATACATGTTGTCATGATAAGATGTCCAAAAATTGGGTGACGTAGGGTGATCAAGAACCGTCCGATCGTTCTCGAGATGCGCGCACACAACAGATTAGAACCAATGTATAAATATAACTTGATCGATTAACATGCAAATGAAACATTTGTTTCTCAAACAATTTGGAAGATCAGAGAGAGGGAAATCGAGGTTTGAGAAGGAGAATTCTAGCTTTGGAAGAGGGAATTCGAGCCTCACAACATCGATCCAAGGTAATCTCTACCATTTTAATGGAAATTTTCGATAAAAATGTGATTAAAATGGGTTGTGGTGAATTTGGATTTCATTTATTTTTAATGGTTTTAGGAGGCCAATTCGGTGTTCATGAGGTTTAGCTTGATGAATCGTATCAATTGGGATCGAATTTGTGGAAAATTGAGGTGATTTGGTAAATTTTGGGTTTATTTCCATGTATTTTGATCCGAGAATTTGGGGTTGATTTTGGTGAATTTGTGGTGGAATTTTGATGTCTTGGAGGTCTTTAGTTGATTGACATTGAAGGAGGAAGAAGAAAAAGAGAGCCAAAAGAAGAAGAAATGAAAAAAAAAAAAAAAGAAACCGAGGCGCCAAAAAAAAAAAAAAAAAAAAAAAAAAACCGAGGCGCCTCGGAAAGAAAGAAAAAGATGGGGAGCGGGGGCACGCACGCGTGCGTGCGTGCGTGCGTGCACCCTCAGGCGGGCTGGACCAGCCTAGGCCCATCCCAGTGGGCCGGCAAACCGCCCACAGCCCAACCCGGGTGGGCTCATGCACGGTCCGACCGGACCCGATCTGGTGGGCCGAATCGGGCCGACCCAGTTGGGTCGGGTCGGACCCGGTTCAAGGGACCCACCCCATATTATTTAAATAAATTTTTTTTTATTTTATTATTATATTTAATTTAAAAAAAATAGTTTAAATGAAATAAAATAGGAAAATAATTGAAAAAAATATCAAAAAAATTGGAAAAAATTCTAGAAAAATATAAAAAATTAGAAAAGGTAGAAAAGTAGTTTCGGGACTTTTCGGGTATTTTTGGAACCCCGACATTGTCCTGGGAGAGATACCACAACTCAAATTTGAAAAATATGATATAATATCATAAAATTAGATAATGTATTTTATTAATAATATAAAACACTATAAATGGACTTTAGGGACTGGGGAATCATAGCTCGGACATAGAAGAGCTAAGCGGGTCGGATTGACAGGTTCGAGAAGTCGGAGTGCGTAGTTATAGGTGCGTAAAACCCTTAGAATGTTACACTTTAAATTCATGCGTGGTTTGTCTATGAAAATGAATGTTTAGTCATTTATTTATTTACCGCATTGTTTATTTATTGAATTGCCATGTTTTATGCAAATGTGATTACATATTGATTGGTGGTTGATTTGTTTACACGGTCGGAGGTTAATCGAGATGGTCGTGGTATGGAATTGAGCAGGCTAGATTGTAGCGCGTGTATCTGGGTACTGCCGGTGAATAGCTACCCTAGTAGCGAGGTGCACGTGTCCGATGGGTTGTGATTTGTTTCGGTCACCTTTAGTAGTTCGGATGTGGTTAGACTTGATGTGTTCAGTCGGGTCATCCGAATCTATGAAGTATAATCTAGTTTTGTTAGACTCCGTCACACTTCCATCTAGTTTTAATTGATATCGTTATTGAATCGGTTTACTCGAATGTTGTTTTATTATTTAGTTTGTTTTACTTTCACTGTGTGTGATCGTCATATTAGTTGTGAATATTGTTTACTGCCAGCCATAGGAATATGATTCCTGTCGTTAGGGTCATATTCACATGTCTCGCAGAGTATTGCAGTTTTTCATGATTAACGTGTAAACTTCTCTTGGGAATTTACTCACTAGGCTCGTTGCTGTATGTGTTGGGCAACTGAGCGCAGATCCTGGTATGAGCAAGAGTAAGGGAAAGGAGGTACTAGGCGACTATCTCTAAGACCGTTGCTGCTGATAGTTCGTGTTTTGATATCATGTACGTATATTTTATTTTCCTGGGTTTTGGGAACTTTAGAACCTTATCACATGTATATGGATTATTGTTTACTTCGTTTCAGTTATATACATGGTGTTATCTCCGGGTTTTCCACTGCTTAGGATTAATAATTTCTCATAAAATACGAATTAAACGCTTCCGCCATTGTTATTAAAATTTGCCAACCTACTAGATGTTTTAATAAGTTATAGGATTAGTCAAATGGAGTATCACTTCAAAGAGACGTTGACGTGGCAGCAGTGATGATGTGTTCGATGACGTGATAGGCGTTGTTGGGCTTGCAAGTGGAGGGCGTGGGTCACGAGGCGGCCTCGAAATTGGGGTTGCCACACTTGCTATCGAGATTAGGGGAATTAGAATTTCTGGCGGATGTCGATTTTCCATAGCTAATCTAGGGGAACTTGAATTAATAATTATTTTGGGAAAGATTGACGACCATGATACGCCATTGAATCTTGATCTTGTCTTGTGGAACCATAGACTTAGGTATTTAAATTAATTGTTCGTAGTCATAGATATTTATTTTAGTTATTTAATTTCATAGTAATTAGATTAATTAATTTAGTTATTTTCTCTAAATCCCCACTCTCCTTTCTTTTAGAACCTTAGAAAGATTACCAATCTCTGTGGGATCGACCCTTTGCCACTATCTGCAAATAGTTGGTTTAAGGAAATATTTTATTGAGGTGTTCGACGCGCGTCAATTTTTGCGCCGTTACCGGGGATTGGTTTTTCTTTCTTTGGTTTTATTTATTTATTTATTTATTTGTAGTTACTTTATTCCATTGTCTCTAGCATGTTTGCAGATGACTCCACGATGGCCTCCTACTCCGACAATTATAGTCAATTCGAAGACTCGTACTGTGAAATTATGAATGGGGTAGGTATGTCAAATTATGAACATGAATTTTCTAATTGGCCTTCTTTTGTGCAACAGGATGAGGTTTGTGGAATTTGTGGAGATAATACTCATCCTACCGATGTTTGTCCTTACTAGCCTAAATATGAGAATTATCCTTATTCGAGTAATGCATCGCCACAACCCGACTTGAGTTATCCCTTTTCCAGCCCACTGACTCCTCGACAAGAAAAGCAATCTCTTGAAGATATGTTCAAAGAATACTCCTCTGTCAATCAAAGGTTCCATCAAGACATATTTCAATATCAGGAAAACTCCACCATGGCCGCCTCTTCACAACATTCTTTTAGCTGGCCCTATGCAGTACAACAGGAACCTATCAAAGCTTGTGATCTTTTTAGTGGTTGTCATCATTTTCCTAATGTATGTCCCTTTGACTACTGGAGTAATTCATCGCCACAGCCTGACAAATATAGTTCCATGCAAAATCGACCTTTAAGGGATAAAATCAGGTTTCTTCTAGAGACTGAGCAGGACATATACCTCACCGAGCAAGAATTAGACCAATGGATTCAAGAAAAGAATCAAAAAGCTGAAGATGAAATAAAGTTAATTCTCCAGAAAAGATCAACGAATACCATAAGTGCAATTCCAATAAATAGTGTTGAGGTGAAAGATGAGGAATATAGGAGCGATCATGAAGAATCAGAGGGGGAACTTGAAGTGTCTCAATCAGAGCCGGAGATCGTTATGACGCAAACTTACGAAGAATAAGCCGAAAAAGAGATTAAAGTCACTTTAACAAGGCCGGAGGATCTACAACAAGAGAGCAAGGATGACCAATCCTTTATATTGGTAAACCCACCCACCCTCCCGTATATATTTGATGATTTTAAGATGGAGGTGGACGAAAAGGAGCATTCGAAGACTTTTTGCACCGCCGACACCTTTGTGTTGGACAATTCCGACATTACAGATTCATATGTGCTTGAAGTCCCGGATAAGTTCCCATTTATGAACAGGTGCGTGTCTGTTTCACTGCCCAATGCTAAAGAGAGAGTATCATTCTTGGATACTCATTATTGGAAGGCATCACGTGAAGACAACATACGCCAAGTCGAGCCAAAGACTTTAAACAAAAGCGCTATTGGGAAGCAGCCCAAATTTTGATAAGTATTATTTAGTTTTATTTTATTTTTATTTTTATTTTTATTATGCATGAACTTATATCATTTCCTTCTTCTTATCACTATCATGTTCTTTCACTATTTTGTTTGTCTTTTTTGTGTTTAGACCACTTGACTTGTTTTGAACCTTGAGGACAAGGTTCGGAATAAGTTTGGGGGTATTTTAGGGATTGTGGATAGTGTTGGATGGATTTTATTGCTAAAGACCGCAGGTATGATTGTTACTTTTTTTTAAAAATCATGCGGTTGAAGGATGGTAATGGTGGTGTTATTCCCATTCTTTTATTCTTTCCATATCTTTTTCTTCTGTTATTAATACTTCCATATTCCACTTCATTAGGATATGATACATTTTCATGCATGCATTTAGTATGGTTTTATTAGGAGTAAACATAGTGTCATATGTTGTCATATGTTGCATTTAGAGTCACCCGAAACTTTGGTTCATGCCTTTGATTGTGGATGAGTATATTATAGTTATTTTTTGACTTGAAACTCAGGAAAAATTAGGAGAAACATTCAATCAAGCTGAAGCTCAGCATTTTTATGATTTCATGATTAGGGACTTAGTATGATGGTTAAACTTTGTACTAGATACCAAAATGGGTAGACGGTCCAATTTGTGCAAGTAATAGTGCTTTAATTCATATTTGATAATCTGCTTAATTATAGTGAAAGTGAGAAGGGCTAACAGGAGTTTTCTAAATATAGAGAGTCCCACAAGATTCCATAGGAAATGGAGTAGGAAATCTTGTGGTGGGAAAAAGTGAGAAAAGCGGTCCATAGAAAAAGGAGCAGGGACCGTGCTACTTGAAAAAAATATTATGAAGAAAAAATAGTGTATTTATTGAATAAATAAAGGCGAAAGTATATGAAAACTCCTCAAATAAAAAAGATTTAGCTCGAGTGCTTTCACTAGATTAAGTATGATTTTTAAACTTGCATGCTTGAATGTATAGACCAAGAAAACTCATGAGTAGTTGATGGCCTTTATTTTGACTAAATCTATGTCTTTAAAGTGTGATCTTAACTGTATTTGGGTTGCGAGACTTGACATATCATAACTCTGAAACTTCTTAAGTAGCTTGTTACTTGGCGACTATGTAAATCAAAGGAATTCCATGAATTTTGAATTGGGTATAGGTATAGGTATAGGTATGGTTTAGGTTTAGGATTAGTTTAGTTAATGCATTAGGAGTCTAGTTTAGTATGTGTTGTCAAATATAGCTTTGCTCGGGATGTGCAAAGTCTTAAGTTTGGGGGTATTTGATAAATCGGTATTTATAGGATTTTATAGTCTATTTTAATATAGTTTAGTGTTAAAGTTTATAAAATATGTATCTCATTATATTTACTTTTGGTTTTTAGGTGAAACAGAGTGCACGGTTGGATTCGGGCGAAAAATATTCAAAATAGAGTATTTACTTGTAGTATTTGGATACCGGGAGAGTTAGTCTCGAAATTTACACCGACAATGGGGTAATTGGAGTCGCAATGCCACATGTCAGAAGCAGATTCGCCAAGCCACGTCTCACAGGCCAGTTCAGCCAACAGGAGAGCGCCACGTCGTATGTCAGCAGCGCCAGCGCCAATCCGCAACTGCCACGTCATCTCTCATAGCAGTCTTCTCTCTCCAGCTCGCCGATCTGCCTCGGGATGCGTGCGTGTGCTGTCTCCCAGATCTTTGGTAAGAATCGCGCGACTCATTCCCGCCTCTCAGTCCGCCACGTGTCGCTGCTCACCCCTCTCACGCACGTCATCGCCTCTCTTCTCCTCCAATCGCGTTGCGCCTCGTCAGCCGGCCAACAGACTTCATCCAATCATATTCCGACACGTCAGCAACAACGACAGAAAACTAGCCAATAAGCTCCTGCCATGTCCGGTTAATCAAGCCATTGCCTAGGACAAAATACATCCAAAAATAGTTTTCTCTCTCTTCCATACACCAATCTTAGTAGTTTTACATATTAGGACTTTAGGTATAAATAGAACATCTATTATTCTTTAAAACTTTCTCTCTCTCTCTCTCTCTCTGTATTATTTTGTGAGTAGCCATGTCCGGCTAATCAAGCCATTGCCTAGGTCGGAGGTGAAGCAAGTCAAGATTATGGATTAATGGCATAACTTGTGGGATCTTTTATTTTATTATTTAATTTAATTTAATTTCTTCTATTTCATTGTTGTTGATTTTAATGAATATAGTTTAAACTTAGGGTATTTATGTGGCCAGTACATGCTTTTAGGTGGATAATCAATAGTTAATTGACTCATTAGTATCCGTAATTGTACTTTTGAGACAATATAAGTAATAAACATTCACCCGAATGCCGTCAAAACCTTTCGGTTCTTGAGTGTGCAACAATTGAATCTAGGTTAAATCGGGAACGGACGCGATTCAGTTATCTAGGATTAGTATTCCCATAGAAGTTTATTACTGCGGTTAGTGTGTTAAATCTTATGGCGGATGTCTAAGGTATACATTAATTAGGGAAGTAGTTAGTGGCGGATGTCCTAGCTATCGAGATTAGAGGAATTAGGAATTTCTAGCGGATGTTGATTTTCCATAGCTAATCTAGGAAAACTTGAATTAATAATTATTTTGAGAAAGATTGACAACCATGATATGCCATTGAATCTTGATCTTGTCTTGTGGAACCATAGACTTAGGTATTTAAATTAATTGTTCGTATTAATAGATATTTATTTTAGTTATTTAATTTCATAGTAATTAGATTAATTAATTTAGTTATTTTCTCTAAATCCCCACTCTCCTTTCTTTTAGAACCTTAGAAAGACTACCAATCTCTGTGGGATCACCCTTTGCCACTATCTGCAAATAGTTGGTTTAAGGAAATATTTTATTGACGTGTTCGGCGCCCGTCACTGGGACGAGCGACGTGGCACACTCAGATTGGTGACGCGCGCCGAACACGTCAATAAAATATTTTCCATAAACCAACTATTTGCAGATAGTGGCAAAGGGTCGATCCCACAAAGATTGGTAGTCTTTCTAAGGCTCTAAACTAAAGGAAAACGGGGGGTTTAGAGAAAATAACTAAATTAATTAATCTAATTACTAATAAATTAATTAACTAAAATAAATATATAAGTTTATGAACAATTAATTTAAATACCTAAGTCTATGGTTCCACAAGACAAGATCAAGATTCAATGGCATATCATGGTCGTCAATCTTTCCCAAAACAATTATTAATTCAAGTTCCCCTAGATTAGCTATGGAAAATCGACATCCGCCAGAAATTCCTAATTCCCCTAATCTCGATAGCTAGGACATCCGCCACTAACTACTTCCCTAATTAATGTATAACCCTAGACATCGGCCATAAGATTTAACACATTAACCGCAGTAATAAAGTTCTATGGGAATACTAATCCTAGATAACCGGATCGCATCCTCTCCCGATTTAACCTAGATTCAATTGTTGCACACTCAAGAATCGAAAAGTTTTGACGGCAATCGGGTGAATGTTTGTTACTTATATTGTCTCAAAAGTACAATTACGGATACTAATGAGTCAATTAACTATAGATTCTAAGTTTAAACCATATTCATTAAAATCAACAAAAATGAAATAGAAGAAATTAAATTAAATAAATAATAAAATAAAAGATCTCACAAGTTATGCCATGAATCCATAATCTTAAATTGCTTCACCTCCGACCTAGGCAATGACTTGATTAGCCGACATGGCTACTCACAAAATAATGCGAGAGAGAGAGAAAGAGAGTTCTTTTTAATGAAAATAGATGTTCTATTTATATCTAAAGTCCTAATATCTAAAACTTACTAAGAATTGGTGTATGGAAGAGAGAGAAAACTATTTTTTTGGTGTTTTTCGTCCTTGACACGTGGCAGGAGCTTATTGGGTGAATTTTGGTGCTTGCTGACGTGTCGGAAGATGATTGGATGAAGTCTGTTGATCGGCTGACGTGGCGCAACGTGATTGGAGAAGAGGAGATGGCTGTGCTTGTCCACGTGGCTGGACATGAGTGGTGCTGACGGTGTTGACGGCCTACGTGGCGGTCTGTGATTGGCGGGTACGAACTGGGTGACGCTACTCAGCGAATGGGGAGGTGACATGTGTCACTGCTGTGTATATTTATCCCATTGTCGACGTATATTTCGAAACTAACTCTCCCGGTATCCAATTAATGCAAGTAAATACTCTATTTTGAGTATTTTTCCGCCACGGATTCAACCGTGTACTCCGTTTCACCTAAAAACCAAAAGTAAATATAATGAGATATATATTTTATAAACTTTAACACTAAACTATATTAAAATAGACTATAAAATCCTATAAATACCAACTTATCAAATACCCCCAAACTTAAGACTTTGCACGTCCCGAGCAAAGGTATATTTGACAACACAAACTAAATTAAACTCCTAATGCATTAACTAAACTAATCCTAAACCTAGACCATACCTATACCTATACCCATACCTATACCTATACCTATACCTATCCCTATACCCAATTCAAAATTCATGGAGTACCTTTGATTTACATAGTCGCTAAGTAACAAGCCACTCAAGAAATTTCAGAGTTATGATATGTCAAAACTCGCATCCCAAACACAGTTAAGATCACACTTTAAAGACATAGATGTAGTCAAAACAAAGGCCATCAACTACTCATGAGTTTTCTTGGTCTATATATTCAAGCATGCAAGTTTAAAATCTCACTTAATCTAGTGAAAGCACTTGAGCTAAATCTTTTTTATTTAAGGAGTTTTCATATACTTTCGCCTTTATTTATTCAATAAATACACTCTATTTTTTCTCCATAATATTTTTTTTCAAGTAGTACGATCCCTGCTCCATTTCCTATGGACCGATTTTCTCACTTTTTCCCACCACAAGATTGCCTGCTTCATTTCCTATGGAATCCTGTGGGACTCTCTATATTAAGAAAACTCCTGTTAGCCCTTCTCACTTTCACTATGATTAAGAAGATTATCAAATAAGAATTAAAGCACTATTACTTGCACAAATCTGACCGTCTACTCTTTTTGGTATCTAGCACAAAGTTTAACCATCATACTAAGTCCCTAATCATGAAATCATAAAAATGTTGAGCTACGGCTTGATTAAATGTTTCTCCTAATTTTTCCTGAGTTTCAAGTCAAAAAGCAGCTATAATATACTCATCGACAATCAAAGGCATGAAACAAAGTTTTAGGTGACTCTAAATGTAACATATGTCAACATATGACACTATGTAAGGTCTAAATGTAAGAACAAACATAGATAGACACATGTCTACTACTAATAAAACTATACTAAATGCATGCATGAAAATGTATCATATCCTAATGACATGGAAGATGGAAGTATCAATGATAGAAGAAAAAGAGATGGAAAGAATAAAAGAATGGGAATAACACCACCATTACCATCCTTCAACCACATAATTTTTTTAAAAAAGTAATAATCATACCTGCGGTCTTTAGCAAGAAAAATCCATCCAACACTATCCACAATCCCTAAAATACCCCCAAACTTATTCCGAACCTTGTCCTCAAGGTTCAAAACAAGTCAAGTGGTCTATACACAAAAATAAACAAAAATGGTGAAAGAACATGATAGTGATAAGAAGAAGGACATGATATAAATTCATGCATAAAAAAATAAAAATAAAAAATAAAAAATAAAAAATAAAAAACTAAATAATACTTATCAAAATTTGGGCTGCCTCCCAATAGCGCTTTTGTTTAAAGTCTTTGGCTCGACTTGGCGTATGTTGTCTTCACGTGATGCCTTCTAATAAAGAGTATCCAAGAATGATACTCTCTCCTTTAGCATTGGGCAGTGAAAGAGACACGCACCTGTGCAGAAATGGGAGCTTATTCGGGACTTCTAACACATATGAATCTATAATTTATGGATCGTCCAACACAAAGGTATCGGCAGTGCAAAAAGTCTTCGAACGTTCCTTTTCGTTCACCTCCATGTTAAAATCATCAAATATATACGGGAGGGTAGGTGGGTTTACCAATACAAAGGATTGGTCATCCTTGCTCTCTTGTTGTAGATCCTCCGGCCTTGTTAAAGTGACTTCAATCTCTTTTTCGGCTTCTTCTTCGTAAGTTTGTGTCATAACGATCTCCGACTCTGATTGAGACACTTCAAGTTCCCCCTCTGACTCTTCGTGATCGCTCCAATACTCATATATACAAGGTGTAAGTCTATCAATAGCAAAGTACTCGTTCATGGCATGTTCATTTGCCTCAACACTCATCAATGTGACATCCTTCAAAGTCTCTTGTTCATCACAACTTAATAGCACGGGAAACTCTTCTTCTTCAAGCATTCTATTAAGTGTGACATTCATTTTACTAGTGAGAGTTTCTATACTTTGAAGGTTCGAATTTATGTCTTTAAAGTGCTGTTCCATGTTTTCCTTATATTGTAAGATGTCTTGATGGAGCCTTTGATTGGCAGATGAGTATTCTTTGAACATATCTTCAAGAGATTGCTGTGACGGCCCCGAATTCCACAACCCTAGAATCGGGCGCCGCCGGGCCTGGACCTGCGCGAACCCCGAGCCAATCCCGACGAGTCGCGCGGGGCCAGTGAGCCTATCCTTACCATTCCATCATTTGTTAATCATTTAAAAGTGAAGTCAATTAGTTAGCGAGTTATCAAAGTAATAAGCGGAAGCAATTAATCTCAACTAATAAATCAACTTCGAAAGCTACAAGTTAGGACAAAAACCTAGGGTGTGGGAACCCCGTATACCATATATATACTATGTAAAGCAAGGAGAGAATCATCTAAGTCATAATGTCCAAAAAGATCTCTCAACCCATAACTCCATGTACAAAAAAACAATATAAGTAGCTAATACACCAAAAAAATGTCATCTATATCAGCAGAGGAGGGCCACTCAAAGTATATCACCTTACTGCACGGCCTTTCCTTTCTGGACTGCGGATCTGCACTCGGTCAAACACAAGAATGACGAGCCCAGGTAAGTAACGCCAAGCAGGAACAACAATAAGTACAGTATTTCGAATTAAATAAAAAAAACAATCAATTCATGCAGATAGAAAGAAAAGGACAGGGAGTGCATGAATATATAAAAACTGTGAATAAATACATAAGCAATCGAAATTGAGTGTCCCGGTACACAAGGGAAAGGCATAAGTGGTCCCGACCAATTAAAGTCGTTAAGCCGAGGACAAAATCTCCTCAAAGGCTAGGAGTCGAGGACAGAATCTCCTCTAAAACCCCTACGCGAGTGCAGAGTTCCCAGCGAACTGGTGGAGAACTCTCACCCCGTACATGTCATACAACTAATCACGTATCCCCAGCCGTAAACTCTGGTATAATACACCGTGAGCCCGAAATTCTGCAAGGATCACGCTTGACACACTTGCCTTAGGACAACTCAAAAGGAATGGAATATCAAAAAGGGATTGAAACAACATCAATAAATAATTCAAAGCTCAAGAAATAACTGTAGTGTTCCACACTGGTTTACTTACCTCGATCCAAGCTAATTCGCGCTAACACGGACTCCGACACGCCCCTTATGGTCCCCGTGTGCACAATAATCCTGATAATGCAATTTATATCAATTTCCTTAATTTCCTATGATTTTTCCAAAATTTTAGCTATTTTTGCCAAATTTCACGTTTTCCAAGGCGAAAACCCCGACATAACGTTTCGCAAAAATTCCGAATATTTCATTTTTCATAGAAATTTCCAAATTTCTCTTTATTTCATGAAAATATAATTTTCTAGAATTTTCTAGAAATTTTCCTGAATTTTTTTCTATTTTTCTGGAATTTATTTCAATACAAATCAATTTTAATATATTTAATCAAAATAAATAATTTTTATTAATATAATATATAGGTGGGTCGCGGGTCGGGTCTGACCGGTCAAACCGGGTTTGACCGGTCCACCTGTGTCAAACCCGGTCTGACCCGGTCAAACCGAGTCGGGTCACCTTGACCCGGCCCGATTCCTCTTCTTCTTCGTTCTTTGTGTTTGCTTGGATTTCCAAAAACACAACAGCAATTTTTTTTCTTCTAACAACAATACAACAAACAATACTCAACATTCACCTCACCATCATCATTACCACCATTTTCACCATTTAAATCGACAATCTCTTCAACGACAACCTCGACAACAAATTTCGAAAACCACCACAACGACACACCACAACGAAATCTATAACTTCTTACCTCGATTTCGCCTCGACGTCGCGTCCACGCTCTCTGCGAATCGCAGCCTTCCTCTCCTTGATCTCTCCTCTCGGTCGATTCCTCTCTTCCTCCCAAATTTTTGATCGAAAATGATGATTGTGGTCACGGTAGTGTGATGAAATTGGGGTATTTTGGTCAAATGACCAAAATACCCCTCGCCCTTATACATACCCTTTACAACTTTATTGCCCTTTTGGTCTTTTCACAATTTTACCTACCAACTTTGATAACTTACTTGGGTGACTTAGTTGACTTTTGGTCCTTTGTTCTCATCTATTTCAAACAATACTCAAAGTTTCCCTCGGGTATTCTCGCACCCGACTCATAGTACTAACTTTGTTCGTCGCGTCACCACAGACGTACCGACGTAACAAACGGACTTTACAACCTTTTAATTATTATTTATTTAATATTTCTGTCAGTGTTTCTAATTAAATTTGTTCCCCGAACTACCAACGCTCGTACACAACGCCTTTACCCGTTAAAAACTTAAAATTGCACAAATGAAATATAATATAATACAAACATCATACAAAACTAACATACCTCAGCGTCGACGTCCGAGAATTGATGACTGTACCACAGAGTGGGCCCACATATCACCTGTATTGACACGTGGCACGAGTTACATTTTTAGGGTCGTTACGATCTTCCCACTAATGGAATTTCGTCCTCGAAATTTAAACGAAATTAAAGGAAAGACTTACCGAACTCGAAAGAGGTAGGGAAACACTCGCGCATATATGACTCCAGCTCCCACGTCAGCTCCTCGTCCCCGTGGTGCTGCCACTTGACGAGGACTGATGGGATCTCCTTGTTCCTCAAGATCTTGACCTTGCGGTCTAAGAACTGGATAGGCTGCTCGTCGTATGTGATATCCTCCCTCAGGTCTATTTGGCTCAAATCTACTGTCGGTCGCCTGCCTTCCCTGGACCTATCCAGTCACAACATCGATATGTGAGAAGACAGGATGAATTCCTGACATCGGAGGTGGTAACTCTAGCTCGTACGCGACCTTGCCTACCCGCTTCACCACTCTGAACGGACCAATGAACCTCGGCGCAATTTTCCCCTTGATCCCAAACCTCTTGTGCCCCTTCAATGGAGATACTTTCAGATATACAAAGTCCCCGACTTGGTATTCTAGCTCCCCGTGATACAAGTCATAATACTTTTTCTGTCTCTCCTGCGCACCCTTTAATCTCAAACGGATTTGACGTATCTTCTCTGTGTGATCTACCACGATCTCCGGCCCAATCGCTGCCACATCCTCGGGCTCCGCCCAACAAGATGGAGATCTACACGGCCTCCCGTACAATGCCTCAAATGGTGCCATGCCGATACTGGCCTGATAACTGTTATTATATGCAAACTCACACAGATGAAGGTACTCCTCCCAAGATCCACCGTACTCTAACACACACATCCTCAGCATATCTTCGAGAATCTGGATCAAACGCTCTGACTGTCCATCAGTCTGTGGGTGATAGGCGGTACTAAGATTCAACTTCGTACCAAACTGTGCCTGCATGCTCGGCCAGATCTGCGATGTAAACTGCGACCCTCTGTCAGACACAATCGACAACGGTACCCCATGCAACCTAACAATCTCTCTCTCATAAAGCTCTGCCAGTCTGTCTACCCGATGTGTGGTCGAGATCGGTGTGAAGTGCGCGGATTTAGTTAATCTGTCCACGATCACCCAAACGCTATCATGTCGTTGCCGAAATCGAGGTAGCCCACTGACGAAGTCCATAGCAATGTGCTCCCACTTCCAATGAGGAATGGGAAGTGGTTGTAATAACCCACCGGGTCTGCGATGCTCAGCCTTAACACGCTGACAAATATCACACCTTCTAATAAAATTAGCAACATCGGTCTTCATCCCTGGCCACCAGAAGAGACGACGCACCTCTGCATACATCTTAGTCCTGCCCGGATGAACCTTAAATCGTGAGTGGTGTGCCTCATAAAGTATCTCATCGCGTAACTCAACCACTGATGGAATCCACAGTCGTCCTCTAAATCTCAAGCATGAGTCTGTCGACTGACTCCAATCTGGATGATCTGAACTCTGTGCCAGCTCTAAAAACTTTTAATACTGCTCGTCTGTTTGACCCTCGAGTACGCTCTGTATCGACACTGTCTGAGTCCTCATCTGCCCGCAAATCATTACTTTAGTATCGGTTGGAATGTCCTCGGTACAAATCCTCTCAACCGCCTCGAGCAAACTGTAATCGTGCGTCATGTGGCAGGTAACAACATCTGAGTCCGACCCTTTACGGCTCAATGCGTCTGCAACAACATTAGCCTTCCCCGGGTGGTACTCCAATAAGAAATCGTAGTCCTTCAGGAACTCAAGCCATCGTCTTTGTCGCATGTTCAATTCTTTTTGCGTGAAGAAATACTTCAAACTTTTGTAGTCAGTAAATAGGACGAATCTCTCCCCCTAGAGATAGTGGCGCCAAATCTTCAATGCAAAAACCACCGCCGCCAACTCCAAGTCGTGAGTAGGGTAATTCTTCTCATGAACCTTTAGCTGTCGGGACGCGTAGGCAATCACTTTACCTTCCTGCATCAGAACACAGCCCAAACCAATCTTAGAGGCATCGGTCACCTCAAAACCCTTCCCTGACTCGGGCAAAACCAAAACTGGTACGGTAGTCAGTCGTTCCTTCAATGTTCTGAACGCTTGCTCACAATCATTGTTCCACTGAAATTTGACATCCTTCTTCGTTAACTGCGTCATCGGTGCCGCGATCCTCGAGAAATCCTGTACAAAACGCCGATAATAACCTGCCAAGCCCAGAAAACTACGGATATTTGATGCTGATCTCGGTGTCGGCCAATCGCTAACCGCCCTGACCTTAACGGGGTCCACTGACACTCCGTCGGTCCCAACAATGTGACCTAGGAATCCTACCTCTGTCAACCAAAACTCACACTTACTGAACTTAGCGAATAATCGATGCTCTCGTAGTGTCCGCAAAACCAACCTAAGGTGCTCCTCGTGCTCCTCGCGAGTCTTGGAATATATCAAGATGTCGTCGATGAACACAATGACAAATCTGTCCAAGTATTGTCTCAACACTCGATGCATCAAATCCATGAACATCGCTGGGGCGTTAGTCAATCCAAACGGCATTACTGTAAACTGGTAGTGCCCATATCGAGTGCGAAATGCGGTATTCTCCATGTCCTCTGTTCTTATCCTCAATTGATGGTACCCGGATCTCAGATCAATCTTCGAGAAACACTGCGAACCTGTCAACTGGTCGAACAAATCGTCGATGCGAGGAAGTGGATACTTGTACTTCACCGTCGCCTTGTTCAACTGTCTGTAGTTGATGCATAATCTTAAGTTGTCGTCTTTCTTCTTCATAAACAATACCGACGCTCCCCAAGGCGACATACTCGGCCGAATAAAGCCTAACTCCAACAACTCGTCGAGTTGTCCTCTCAGCTCATCTAGCTCTTTCGGAGCCATGCGATACGGAGGAATAGAAATGGGTTTGGTCCCTGGGACTAAGTCAACGATGAAATCTATCTCCCTAGGTGGTGGCAAGCCTGGTAACTCCGCTGGAAAAACATCAGGGAACTCGCATACTACTGGCACATCCTCTAACCTAGCCTCTACTCTGCCTGTCGTACTCAATACGCCAGCGAATGTCTCTACATCAACGCTAGTGGCGACTCTACCCCTGGTGATCAGTAAATTGGTCGAAGTCCCCTGGAAGCTAAACTCCGGATGTCCAAGAACCTGAAACGTGATCCTTTTACCATAGCAGTGGATCTGTGCATGATAAGCACTTAACCAATCCATGCCCAGTAGTGCATCGAACTCTAGGAAACTCCAACCCTCTTAGGTCTGCAGGTAAGGTGTGTCCCTCTATCTCTACCGAACAGTCGACACACACTGAATTCGGATAAATTTTGTCCCCCGCAGCCATGCTAAGAATCAAGGGTCTCTCTAGTCGAATAGGTCTCAACTCTAACTCATCAACCATACGACCCGAAATAAAAGAAACTGTAGAATCGGAATCAAACATGGTATGCATAAATCGACTGCAAATGTAAACCGTACCCTCAATCAGGTTCCGTGAGACAGTCGTGTCTGGTACGGCAATGACATGTACCTAATCCAAGCCCTGTGGCTACCTTCAGCCCAGTCGTGGGCAAGAACTGATGAAATGGCTTAGCTGTTTGCACTCATAGCATGCTCTTCTTTAAGGTCTTGATTCAGACATACCGAGTTGTTTGTGTCACTATGCCTTATTGACACTCTGTCCTTGACTGTGTCTCTGTTTCTACACCTGATTGGAACTCTAACCTCTTCATGTTCAAAATTAAAGGCGAGAATTACTCATGATTGAACCCTTTTTTTTAAATTCAGTATAGTCCTTGGACTTGCATTTGGTAACCCCATGTTATGCTACCAAGCATCCGCCTTACTTGAACACCTCTCGAACCTTCATAGTGGGTCTCGAGTTGATCGGCGATCACAACCCGCAACAAACGCGAGTTCTCAATCACTATATAGCTATCGATAATAGTATAATACATTACAATCAAATAGCTCATATAGTCCAATTTTAGTTTTCCCAACCTCTCCTCACTTCCCAACTAAGACTTAAGTTAGGTTCATCGGGTTCCACTCTAAGTTCAACAACTACCTAACTTCCGCTTTCCAATGTCTTAATGGATTGTGATTTAAATTCCAAAGTATTTTATTCAACCTTTATGCTCTGATACCAACTGTGACGGCCCCGAATTCCACAACCCTAGAATCGGGCGCCGCCCGGCGTGGACCCGCGCGAACCCCCGAGCCAATCCCGACGAGTCGCGTGGGGCCAGTGAGCCTATCCTTACCATTCCATCATTTGTTAATCATTTAAAAGTGAAGTCAATTAGTTAGTGAGTTATCAAAGTAATAAGTGGAAGCAATTAATCTCAACTAATAAATCAACTTCGAAAGCTACAAGTTAGGACAAAAACCTAGGGTGTGGGAACCCCGTATACCATATATATACTATGTAAAGCAAGGAGAGAATCATCTAAGTCATAATGTCCAAAAAGATCTCTCAACCCATAACTCCATGTACAAAAAAACAATATAAGTAGCTAATACACCAAAAAAATGTCATCTATATCAGCAGAGGAGGGCTGCTCAAAGTATATCACCTAACGCACGGCCTTTTCCTTTCTTTGGATCATAGATCTCGCACTCGGTCAAACACAAGAATGACAAGCCCAGGTAAGTAACGCTAAGCAGGAACAACAATAAGTACAGTATTTCGAATTAAATAAAAAAAACAGTCAATTCATGCAGATAGAAAAAAAAGGACAGGGAGTGCATGAATATATAAAAACTGTGAATAAATACATAAGCAATCGAAATTGAGTGTCCCGGAATACAAGGGAAAGACACAAGTGGTCCCGACCAATTAAAGTCGTTAAGCCGAGGACAAAATCTCCTCAAAGGCTAGGAGTCGAGGACAAAATCTCCTCTAAAACCCCTGCGCGAGTGCAGTGTCCCCAGCGATCTGGTGGAGAACTCTCACCCCGTACATGTCATACAACTAATCACGTATCCCCAGCCGTAAACTCTGGTATAATACACCGTGAGCCCGGACTTCTGCAAGGATCACGCTTGACACACTTGCCTTAGGACAACTCAAAAGGAATGGAATATCAAAAAGGGATTGAAACAACATCAATAAATAATTCAAAGCTCAAGAAATAACTGTAGTGTTCCTCATTGGTTTACTTACCTCGATCCAAGTTAATTCGCGCTAACACGGACTCCGACACGCCCCTTATGGTCCCCGTGTGCACAATAATCCTGATAATGCAATTTATATCAATTTCCTTAATTTCCTATGATTTTTCCAAAATTTTAGCTATTTTTGCCAAATTTCACGTTTTCCAAGGCGAAAACCCCGATATAACGTTTCGCAAAAATTCCGAATATTTCATTTTTCATAGAAATTTCCAAATTTCTCTTTATTTGATGAAAATATAATTTTCTAGAATTTTCTAGAAATTTTCCTGAATTTTTTTTCTGTTTTTCTGGAATTTATTTCAATACAAATCAATTTTAATATATTTAATCAAAATAAATAATTTTTATTAATATAATATATAGGTGGGTTGCGGGTCGGGTCTGACCCGACCCGGCTTGATCGGGTCTGGTCGGTCAAACCGGGTTTGACCGGTCCACTTGGGTCAAACCCGGTCTGATCCGGTCAAACTAGGTCAGACCCGGTCTGACCCAAACCAGGACGGGTCACCTTGACCCGGCCCGATTCCTCTTCTTCTTCGTTGTTGTGTTTGCTGGATTTCCAGCAAACACAGAAGCAATTTTTTTTTTCTTCTAACAATAATACAACAAACAACACTCAACATTCACCTCACCATCATCATTACCACCATTTTCACCATTTAAATCGACAATCTCTTCAACGACAACCTCGACAACAAATTTCGAAAACCACCACAACGACACACCACAACGAAATCTATAACTTCTTACCTCGATTTCGCCTCGACGTCGCGTCCACGCTCTCCGCAAATCGCAGCCTTCCTCTCCTTGATCTCTCATCTCGGTCGATTCCTCTCTTCCTCCCAAATTTTTGATCGAAAATGATGATTGTGGTGACGGTAGTGTGATGAAATTAGGGTATTTTGGTCAAATGACCAAAATACCCCTTGCCCTTATACATACCCTTTACAACTTTATTGCCCTTTTAGTCTTTTCACAATTTTACCTACCAACTTTGATAACTTACTTGGGTGACTTAGTTGACTTTTGGTCCTTTGTTCTCATCTATTTCAAACAATACTCAAAGTTTCCCTCGGGTATTCTCGCACCCGACTCATAGTACTAACTTTGTTCGTCGCGTCACCACAGACGTACCGACGTAACAAACGGACTTTACAACCTTTTAATTATTATTTATTTAATATTTTTGTCAGTGTTTCTAATTAAATTTGTTCCCCGAACTACCAACGCTCGTACACAACGCCTTTACCCGTTAAAAACTTAAAATTGCACAAATGAAATATAATATAATACAAACATCATACAAAACTAACATACCTCGGCGTCGACGTCCGAGAATTGATGACTGTACCACGGAGTGGGCCCACATATCACCTGTATTGACACGTGGCACGAGTTACATTTTTAGGGTCGTTACAATTGTTCATCTTATTGGGGAGTCAGTAGGCTGGAAAAGGGATAACTCAAGTCAGGTTGTGGCGATGCATTACCCTGATAAGGATAACTCTCATATTCAGGCTCGTAAGGACAAACATCGGTAGGATGAGTATTATCTCCGCAAATTTCACAAACCTCAACCTGTTGCACAAAAGAAGGCCAATTAGAAAATTCATGTCCATAATTTGACATACCTACCCCATTCATACCTTCACAGTACGAGTCTTTGAATTGACTATAATTGTCGGAATAGGAGGCCATCGTGGAGTTATCTGCAAACATGCTAGAGACAAGGGTGTAAAGTAACTACAAATAAATAAATAAATAAATAAAACCAAAGAAAGAAAAACCAATCCCCGGCAATGGCGCCAAAAATTGATGCGCGCCGAACACGTCAATAAAATATTTCCTTAAACCAACTATTTGCAGATAGTGGCAAAGGGTCGATACCACATAGATTGGTAGTCTTTCTAAGGCTCTAAACTAAAGGAAAACGGGGGGGTTTAGAGAAAATAACTAAATTAATTAATCTAATTACTAATAAATTAATTAACTAAAATAAATATATAAGTTTATGAACAATTAATTTAAATACCTAAGTCTATGGTTCCACAAGACAAGATCAAGATTCAATGGCATATCATGGTCGTCAATCTTTCCCAAAACAATTATTAATTCAAGTTCCCTTAGATTAGCTATGGAAAATCGACATCCGCCAGAAATTCCTAATTCCCCTAATCTCGATAGCTAGGACATCCGCCACTAACTACTTCCCTAATTAATGTATAACCCTAGACATCGGCCATAAGATTTAACACATTAACCGCAGTAATAAAGTTCTATGGGAATACTAATCCTAGATAACCGGATTGCATCCTCTCCCGATTTAACCTAGATTCAATTGTTGCACACTCAAGAACCGAAAGGTTTTGACGGCAATCGGGTGAATGTTTGTTACTTATATTGTCTCAAAAGTACAATTACGGATACTAATGAGTCAATTAACTATAGATTTTCCACCTAAAAGCATGTACTGGACACATACATACCCTAAGTTTAAACCATATTCATTAAAATCAACAACAATGAAATTGAAGAAATTAAATTAAATAAATAATAAAATAAAAGATCTCATAAGTTATGCCATGAATCCATAATCTTAAATTGCTTCACCTCCGACCTAGGCAATGGCTTGATTAGCCGAACATGGCTACTCACAAAATAATGCAGAGAGAGAGAAAGAGAGTTCTTTTTAATAAAAATAGATGTTCTATTTATACCTAAAGTCCTAATATCTAAAACTTACTAAGAATTGGTGTATGGAAGAGAGAGAAAACTATTTTTTTTGGTGTTTTTCGTCCTTGACACGTGGCATGAGCTTATTGGGTGAATTTTGGTGCTTGCTGACGTGTCGGAAGATGATTGGATGAAGTCTGTTGACCGGCTGACGTGGCGCAACGTGATTGGAGAAGAGGAGATGGCTGTGCTTGTCCACGTGGCTGGACATGAGTGGTGTTGACGGTGCTGATGGCCTACGTGGCGATCTGTGATTGGCGGGTACGAATTGGGTGACGCTACTCAGCGAATGGGGAGGCGACATGTGTCACTGCTGTGTACATTTATCCCATTGTCGACGTATATTTCGAAACTAACTCTCCCGGTATCCAATTAATGCAAGTAAATACTCTATTTTGAGTATTTTTCCGCCACGGATTCAACCGTGTACTCCGTTTCACCTAAAAACCAAAAGTAAATATAATGAGATATATATTTTATAAACTTTAACACTAAACTATATTAAAATAGACTATAAAATCCTATAAATACCAACTTATCAATTGGTTGAGCGATGTGTGTGAGGTGGCTGGCCGAATGAAAATGCGACACGTGGCACTGTGAGACCCCACTTGCTCATTTTGCATCGCGCACTTCAAAATAAATCCTCCTATGCCCGATTTCTACAAGTGTATACTCTATTTTGAGTATTTTTCACCCTGGATCCAACCGTGCACTCCGTTTCTCCTAAAAATGAAAATTAAATATAATTAGATATATATTTTCATATTATTCCAATAAATCACTAATTTCCTAAAATATGTATTTATCACTATAAAATAAGATAATTATAGTCCAATTACACCTAATAACTTATGTTAAATTATGCATAAATGAACACTTATCAATTATTGTGGTTTTCGCTACGAATTTCTTGATACTTTTATAATCCTATAACTCACATATTAAATGATTAACTAATTATATATTTGAGGATTTGAGGCTGGCTAGGATGTGTAGACTTTGCCACTAAGTACTTGGGGGTCTACGTAGGTCTAGGCCGGGCAAGACCTAGTTTTATGGGGAACTGAGGCTGTCATAGTTGGTATCAGAGCTTACTAAGGTTAAAGTTTTAGTACCTGACTCTTGATTTACCTTACAACCTGCATAAATTACAAACCTGCAGAAATAGGAAATATTTTGAACCTAGAGTGGAATACTATAATCCTAAGTTAAGGTTTAGTTGGGAAGTGAGGTGAGTTGGAGAAAAGTAAAACTTGATTCTATATGTTATATTTGTTGTGATGTACTATACTATATCGGTAGCTATGGACTGATTCGGATATTCGCTATCTATTTTAGATCGTGATGACGAATCAGATAGAGCCCAGTGATGATAGTGGGGTTGCTGGTCCTCGAGTGATCAATGCCAAGAATTTTCAAGCATTGACACAACGAGTAGCTACTCAAAATCAGAGGTTAGAGGAGATTCTGAGAATTTTGAGGAGACCAGTTGCTACTACACCATCACCAACATCTACTTCAGGAGTTTCTGCTACTCAAGAGATGAATACATCGATAGTTGCTACATCCACAGCTCCTGCGACTATTGCAGTGATACCCGATACTGTTGTGTTACCCCCAATACAGGCTGAGGTAGTACCTGCAGTACCTCTTGTTCAAACTAACATAATGCCTACTCCAATGGCAGAGAGAGGCATTAGGGCCATAACGGAGGCTAGATTGTTACATCCCCTAATTTCAATTAAGGAATGTTCGGCTTGAAACCCTAATTAAGCCCCGATAAATCAGATCAGACCTAATTAGAACCAACAGCCTTATCAAAACTCCCTGACAATACCTGTATATCTTTATATTCATTAACAAAATAAAATAAACGAAAACCAACGCAGCGAAAAATTTAAAACTTTTTCGATAAATCACAAGATATACAATACCGGCATGAACATCGGTATTAAACTCTTATTCCCACCCATTTTATTACAAATCATAATGCAATACAATATATATATATATATATATATATATATATATATATATATATATATATATAAAAAACTCATTGCACTGTAGAGAAGATACTAAACTCCTGGCCTTCTACTTTCCTGAGTTCCAAGTCCTAGCGTACATTCATACCTGGAAATTTTAAGGTGGGTGAGCTCCTACATGCTCAGTAAGTGACTCTCATAGCAACCATCAACTATCAATTAATATCAAAGTAATGTATAACAACATGAATCAAATGCATATCTACAGGAGTATATGAATCAATATAAACAATATATATAACAGATGCAAGTTCCTTGGTTCATTGCAATATACCCGTGATTTGTATTTCAGATATTCATATTTGCATTGAGTCTCCCTCTCACATATCCAAGAACCAATCACTGGGCATCTAACCAGTTCTTGCAATGTGCCGCCAACTCATAAAACACCGAGTCGCACTTACTCATCGTCACTAAACCAATCACTGCTCATCTGATTGGTTTATGATAGATGAGCTGCTAAACTCAACTGGAAAGCATTGATCGGAATAATTCCCAAGTCACTGGAGCGTAGTGATGGTTAGCAACTCAACCACACAGCTCCAAACCCCAGGCCGATCCATCCCGTCAAACCTCTTTCTGAATCCATTTTCATTTCAAAACATTTTTGTAAAACCAAAGTCAAATCACGGTATATTGCCCAATTCCAGTCCAGTACACTACATGCTCTAGTAATACTATTTTACATTGCATAATTGATAAAAGCTACGAGTCCCATTTAGTTGTCCTGAGTTTCTATGTTTTACTGACTTGTACTACTCTCCGGAGTCCTCAAACCTTTTCACATCGATTCATTACCTAAAATAAACCAATTGTTATCAACTTAAGTCCCATATTCATTTACTAATACTTCTAAATTAGTCCCATTTGAATCCAGAATCTCGAGACCTAATTTCTAACATATTTTAACTATTTCACGCTTTTCGAGGTAAAAACCACGATATAAAATCTCTTCCGACTTTTGAATTTCTCATTTTTCATAGAAATCCCTCAATTTCTATTTGTTTGGTCAAAATATTATTTTTTCCATATTTTTTCCTATTTTTTTGGATTTTCTTTTCCATTTTCTCTCTTTTCTTTCTTTTTTTTTCATTTGACTCAAGTCTGAACCGGGCCGAACCGGGTTCGGCTTAACCGAGCCGAACCGGCCCGGTTCAGAACCTTCTTCCTCACAAGAAAAGAACAGAGTTTATTATCATTATTTTTTTTTTTATTTTTTATTTTCTTCTTCATCGATTGGGGTTGGCTCCCAACCCCAACCACAACCCCAACTCGATTTGGCAAGGGAGATCACTCCCTTGCTGTCTCCACCCTCGACCATTCTTGGTTCGGTTTCAACTCTCGGCCATGGCTCCGCTATGGCCGAGCTTATCACCACACCATACACATAACTACCCAAACAACTTACCTCGATCACGCTCACGAACCTGACTCCACGATCTCGCCATCGCCTTCTCCCTCTCTTCCTCTCCGTTCTCTTCTTCTCTTCTCCCTATTTTCTCTCTGATCTCTCTGTTCTCTTTCTTCTTCGATTTTAAAGAAGAAATGAGGCGGTTTAGGTGGGGTAAATGACCAAAATATCCTTGAGCTTATCTCATTTCTTTCTTTACTCCATTACCTTTTATGGTACTTTCACATTTTTCCAATATATTATATATATATATACTGATTTATATATAAATATATATTTATCGATATATTGCGCCTAAAATTCCGGTTGGCATGTCAACGAGAATTCTCAGTGCGCACACCACTGTATGTCATACGCGTGTCACTCGTGACCCCACGTATCACTTGAAATCCCGATAATTCACCATTATTTATTTATTTTCATTTTAATGTATATTTATATATATCCATAATATATATAAATATATATTTGTGCCTATAATTATGCCTATAATTACGTAATTTCCATCGCCGAGCACACTCGAGTGTCAACGCTATCTCGCGTCTCATGTGTGTTCACATGACCCACACATGGTATTAGGCATTTCCTCGTTAGTCCGATTATTCACGTATATGTACTAATACACACCTAACAAATGCAATACATCACACAATCCCACACACACGTTGATAATGACAAATCGGGCTTAACCACGAGCCTAACTCCGATTAATTACCATTCGGATTAACTAATCACCTGCTTAAAGCAACGAGTCGTTACATAGATGGTTGAGGCATTAGGAATTCTTTAAGGGTACAAATCTGGTGGCTGCTGAGATGTTCCTGAAGAGCCACGAGAAGGTGTTGTTGGGTCTTGGGTTCATGCGCAGCGGAGATTTCAAAACTATTTTGAGAAAAACCCCAAGAGGATCCGAATTTGATTCCATTAAAACATGTTTATACTATGAAAACTTAATCATACCTTAGTCGCAATTTACCTTTTTGAAGGTTAATCGATCTCTAAGGCGCTACCAACAACGAACGCCCTCTATTAGCAATCCACACACGAACGACGGCCGAGATTTGAAGTGCCAGCTTCGAGAGAATACCAAATCTTTTTTTGTTTCTTTCCAAATGATCTAGAGCATACCAAAAACCCTAAGTCATTTCTTAAAATGAAAATAGAGTTTCGGCCCTTTTAATCTTTCTTGTACTTATATTCTAACTTAAAGTGTCTATTTATACAACCCTTGTATATAGATGGTTAAGTAAATTACACATATACACTTGCTTAAAGACGTATAAGTGTAATACATTACAAGGACGTTTCTGTTATGAAATTTTATCATATAAAATTCATTCTTTCGAATCATTTTAAAATCTCGCAAAACCATTTTTAGTGTTCGACCCAATAGGCTCATACAACGTTGACAGTATACCAAAACACATTTTGGTATATAAGTCATAAGCGGCCTCTAGCAAGACATTATGACTACCCAAGTTATATGAATATCAAATTGATACAACCTAATCAATAGTGTATATAACATCCTTTTGTCACACGATATCCTTTTGATCAAACATAAGGCATGGAATTGTCATCCAACATGTTCAATCGTACTAGTCTCGATCTCTAGGTAGACTGAAAACATTCAAGTGACATTGATCAATATCAATTCACTTAGACTAGGCCTTTTAACGAGTCTAACACATCGAGGATCTCTTGGATATCTCTCTTATATGAGAGGGACAAATTCTATCTCGATTACACAACTTCACCACATTATTCACATAGTAACCAATCACAACCTTTATAATCGTCCTAGGTTAAAGACAACGTTTGATTGCGTCAAATCACTATATTCCTAATGTTGAAGTCTCTGGTAATCTCAAGTCAGAGACCTGAATAATAACATATCATGAGAAACAACTATGACTTAATCCATGTGATGTTCTCATAGCGGGTCGGTCCAAGTACTTTGTTCCCTAACAAGTACTCATGATCTTGATTCGTATTCCTATATGTATGATCATCGTATGATCATCAATCAAGACTCACACTAGTCTTAATTCATTATAATTCCCAGTATAATAATCGGCTAGGGACATTTAGGATATTTCTGTAAATACCCATGAATCTTATTATAATGTAAACATGTAAATTAATTATAATAAACAACAAATAAAATCCTCTATTTTATTAACTAAAATGTATTCATAAAGACTATTAATGGATTGACCTAGGGCACATTTCTCAACAGGTGCACAATATCATTGCGACTAAAGAGCATATGAACCTCGATTTCATCATCGATGTTGTTTAGGGAGGCTGATGACTGGTGGACTACGATTGTGTCTACCAGAGTGGTTTCGAAAGACTGGATAGAGTTCAAGATCCAGTTCAACCTGAAGTATTTTCCTCCTACAGTTCTAAGAGCGAAGAGGAACGAGTTCTCCACCATCAGACAGCTCACAAACGAGTCTATCATGGACTATATGGAACGGTATCTGCAGTTGCTACCCTATGCTAGAGGTTCAGCTGACAGTGAGACCGACATAGTCTACTATTTCACTGAAGAGTTGTTGCCTGACATTGGAGTTGTTGTAGTCTCCACATAGCCAGAGACTCTACAACGAGCTTATGAGAGGAGCTTGGCTAGGGAGGGGTGTCTACGCATAACCTAGAGGAGATTAGACTTGTTAAGCGGGAGACACGTTTTGAGGGCCTATAGGATAGGAAGAGGAGGAGGAATAGGCAGGGAATCAGAGACCAACGGTTGTATGCCAAGTTTAGTAGGTGTGATTTTTGTTACCAGAGGTCAGATTTTTAGGTCATGTTGTCAGAGCTAGCGGTGTTTTCGTGGATTCCACAAAGATTAAAGCGATAGTTGAGTGGCCTACTTCGACTACAGTGATAGAGATCCGCAATTTTCTAGGATTAGCCAAGTATTATCTTAGATTTGTGTAAGATTTTTCAAGGATAGCTTCACCAATGACTAGACTGACTCGAAAGAATGTGAATTTGATTGGGATGAGAGTTGTGAGACAACATTCTCTACTCTGTAAGAGAAGCTGACGATTGCACCAGTTCTTGCATTGCCTGAGGTAGGAAAGGACTTAGTGGTTTACAATGATGCGTCAAAAGTTCGGCTTGGTTGTGTTTTGATGCAGGAGGGCAAGGTGATTACGTATGCATTTCGACAGCTCAAGGTTCATGAGAAGAATTATCTGACACATGATTTGGAGTTAGCTATTATGGTATTTGCACTGAAGATTTGGAGACAGTACCTGTATGGGGTGAGGTTTGATCTTTTCACTGATCAAAAGAGCTTGAAGTACTTATTCTCTCAAAAAGAGCTAAATATGAGACAAAGACGTTGGTTAGAATTCCTAAAGGATTATGATTTTTTGCTTGAGTATCATCCTGGGAAGGCAAACGTAATTGTCGATGCTTTCAGTAGGACAAAATCTGATAGTGAGGTAGTTGTGTGCCACACGACACACGAGCATGCGTTACTCGAGGCAACTAATATGATGACTCTAGTTGATGTGCCAGCTACTACCAGGACACAGATTTGTGGTCAGTTGAGGATGCAGATTGTATCGCTTTAGGTAGTTCATGAGAAACAATAGACTAATGAGTTATATCAGAGGTTCAGTGAGATGACAGGTAGTTCATATTATCCAGACTTGAGTTAGTCGACAAACGCATGTCTGAGGTATCAATGGCAACTGTGGATTCCTTTAGTGGTTGATTTGCGCACTGAGATACTTTAGGTGGCTCACCGTTCACATTTTTCGATTCATCCGTGTAGGACTAAGATGTATGCTGGTATGCGATGTCTTTTCTAGTGGTTCGGGATGAAGTCTGATGTGTCAGAGTTTATATGAGCGTATGATATATGCCAGCGTGTGAAGGCTGAGCATAGGTGACTAGGATGATTACTGTAGCTGTTCCCATTCCACAGTGGAAATGGGAGCATATTGTTATGGATTTTGTCAGTGCTTTGCCTCGATCATTTCGCGAACATGACAATATCTGGGAAATTGTGGATAGACTAACGAAATCTACACATTTCATTTCGTTATCAACTACACATAAAGTTGATAGATTGAGTATTCTCTATGAGCGTGAGATAGTCAGAGTGCACAGAGTTTCATTGTCTATTGTGTCAGATAAAGGACCGCAGTATACGTCATTGCTATGGCAGAGTATGCAGGCTCAATTTGGCACGAGGATTGATTTGAGTATGACATACCATCCATAGATAGACGGACAATCCAAGTGACTGATTTATGTGTTAGAGGATATGCTCAGGATGTGTGTATTGGAGTGTGGAGGATCTTGGCAAGAGTACCTTCATTTGTGCGAGTTTGCGTACAACAACAGTTGTCAAGTTAGTATTTGTATGACACTATTTGAGGCACTGTATGGCAGACCTTGTAGATCATTATCTTGTTGGGCAAAGCCTGAGGATGCAGTGACAATTGGGCCTGAAATTATTGCTGATCATACTGAGAAGGTACGACAGATTCATCAAAGATTGAAGGGTGCTCAGGAGAGACAAAAAAAGTATTATGGCAAGTATCATGATGATTTGCAGTATGATGAGGGAGCCTATGTTTATTTGAAGGTTTCGCCTCTGAAGGGTCACAAGAGGTTTAGAATCAAGGGGAAACTTGTGCCAAGTTTTATTGGTCCTTTCAGGATTGTGAAGAGAGTCGATAAGGTTGCTAATGAGCTGGATTTCCCGCCATAGCTCGTAGGAGTTCATCCAGTTTTTCATATTCCGATGCTTCGACTAGACAAGTCAAGTGAGGGACGGTGACCTACGGTAAATCTGAGTCAGATTGATTTGCGTGATGATATCACTTATGAGGAGTAGCCGACTCAAATTGTGGACAGGAAGGTTAAGATACTGAGGAATAAGGAGATACTTTCGTACTCGTTCGGTGGCAGTACTACGGAGACGAGGAGTTGACCTGGGAGTTAGAGTCCTATATGCGCGAGTATTTTCCTCATTTATTCGATTATGGTAAGTCGTTATTTTGATTAATTATTAGATTAATCTTGAGGACAAAATTTTAATAAGTTGGGAAGACTATAACGACTATCAAATTAAATTGGTGGCACGTGTCGTATTTTATAGGACCGTGACCTACTTGTTGTGATTTGTCATATTACTCAAGCATTGGGAATCGACACAGAGGTATATTTTATTTTTTGTGATGTTTGTATTATTATTTATACTCGAATGTGAACTATGTATGTCCTAGTGTGTGGTTTTTGTTTATTAATCGCTACGGATTTCTGTGTGAAATTCGGTTAGGAAAAATGAAAATTTAGGGTATAATACCGATAATTAAACATCGAAAAATGATAATTAATGAATTATCAAAAATAATAAATAATTAAATAAATATGAGAGCGAGGTTATGTCCAGGAACGTACGCGGTGCGAGTTGAGAGTTGAAACGGGTTTGGGAATGGGTGTTTTGAGCGAGAAACAGAGGGTTTGAAGATCAAGTCATGTATTGGAGTCATTCTTTGGAGTTAAAGTTGTTGGATTGATTAAAGAGGAGACACAAGATGTGCCTCGAGATTCGTGCGTGTGATGAGATGAATGGAAAGTATAAAAATGAACTTTTTTCTTTCCTCTCAATCTCATTTCTCATTTTCGTCAACGTGAGGAGGAGAGAACGGTGGGCTTCGGTGCGGTTCGAGCACGTTTCGACATCGTTGATTGACTGAATACGTGTAAAAAAGTAGGATTCCTACTTCTCGCGTGTTTATAGTCAGTTTGGCTTTAATTTTTTGAGTTTTTGTCACTACGATTTCGGACGAATTTTTGAGAAAATGTTGAAAATTGAGTTTGATTGATGATTTTGGTATCAATGGAGCGTTTATTAGATGAATTGGTAACTGGTTTGTGGATTTGAAGTGAAATAGAATTTTTGGAAATTTTTGAAGAATTTTTAGTTATTTTCGAATCAGGGTGTTTTGTCGAGGTTTCGACGTAAAGGGAGTTGGGTTTTAAGTTGTCATGGATGTCCCTAAGGGTTTTGGATAGACTCGGAATGCGGCGACTCAAGCCAGGGTTTTGAAAAACCCCAAAATAAGTGTTCTGTTAAACACGCCGCGAAGGACGCCGTGAGGGGTTATTTCCACGGCGTCTCGAGCAGAGAGTAAAAAATGAAAATAAGAAAAGACGTCGTGGGGACGCCATCTAAAACAACAGGGTCACGACGTCTTTGCGGCGTGACACTGTTCACAAGCCAGTTTACTTAAAAATTTCAGAAAATTTTAGGGATACCTCGGGTATCCAATTAGGTTCAAATATGACCTAATACCCCAAAAATCAACCCTATTACACTAATTTAATAATTATGAAAAAATTGGATAAATTAGAATGATATCAATAGGATTTGCAAATTTGGGTGAATTTACAGACCTTGGGAATTCAAGTGGAATAGTAGAGTTACGCGAGGATCGGAGGTTTGCGATTAATCGAGATACGTTATCGTACGAATGTAAGCTAGTTAGAAAGTATGCATTAATTCATTTTCCATTGATGTCATTTTTATTTGAATTGAGCTATTGTTGGAAATCCATTCTTATTTTACTTGGTTGAGTGTCTTGGCGTAAGTGTGTTGCAAAGGTACTCTTGGGTCCATATGAGTGGGTAAGCGTGAACACTTTTACGGTTGTGTTGTTCTACCCTACTGATAGCGGGTTATACCCTAACTATTGGATGGTTTGGACGCTGTGGTGTCTATGGTTGGTTGGTCTCTATAGTGACAATAAATGTGGTGCTGCAATACTGCATTGATATTGACCACTTATAGGCCTCCTTTGATTCTAAGGACACTCAAACTTCGTTGCTCAGCTTATCAGTCTATTTATCATGCTATTTGTTATATTTTCTGCCTTTCAATATTGCATGATATTTGGACTGTATATTTGAAATCTTGAATTACTGTTTAGTTTCTTCTGGCATTACTTTATCTTTTTCAAGCACTCACCGTCTAGTTTGTAATGGTGGTGCAGATAGAGATAGAGTTGATACGAGCAAGGGGAAGGAGCTGATGCTAGGTGATATCCTCTCGGAGTGATCATTTCCTTTACTCATAGTAGGTTTTTGTTCTTTTAACTATGATTATTGTATATTATGCTTTGTAAAACACTAGGGCATGTATTCAGGGATTGAGAGACTAGGGATATCATGTATGATTGCTTTGTATAGCTTTGATCACCAGACATGCATGTATTTATCCATGTCTCAGGGTTTCCACGTGATACGTTATCTATTTGTCTTGATTTCCATTTACCAATTATAGTATATTATAGTGATTTTTTGCTGCAAATTTTCTGATAACTTTATAATCCTATAACTCACATATTTAAATGATTAACTAATGATATATTTGAGGATTTGAGGCTGGCTAGGATGCGTAGACTTCACGAGTAAGGACTCGGGGGTCCACGTTAGTCTAGGCCGAGTGGGACTCAGTTTTATGGGGAACTGGGGCCGTCACATTTTCAATGTATCTAAAGATTGAGATTAGTACGATTGAACATTAAGGGTGATTTTTCAAGCCTTATATTTAATTAAAGAATATCGCACGAAAAAAGGATATAATATACGTTATTCATTAGGTTGTATCGATTTTGATATTCATGCTACTTGGGTAGTCATAATGCCTTGCTAGAGACCACTTGTGACTTGTGTACCAAAAATGTTTTTTGTTCACTACCAACGTCGCATGAACCTATTGGGTAGCACACAAAGAATGGCTTTCGCAATTTCAAATGGTCTAGAGTATTGAATTTTATAAGATAAAATTCATAAAATATAAGCCCTTATGATTCGTTATATGATGACTTATTAATATGGGTATATGTGTAATTTGCTTAAACAACGTAAATACAATAGTTGTATTTTGAATTTACTTAAACAACATAAATACAATAGTTGTATTACGAATAAGATTTTAAGTGAGAGCTTATCTACACATAGAAATAAAAGGTGATACCCAAAACGTAATATAAGAATTTTCGTTTTTCCAATTTTTGTATTCTCTGAATTTTGGGAGAAAGAAAAACATTTTCGATCTCTCTTGGGGCTAGCATTCCAAATTGTGGTCACCGTTTGTGTGTGAATTTCTGATAGAGGACGCGCGCTTGAACGTCTTGAAGATCGAACAATTAGAGAAGGAAATCATGAATCAAGGTATGGTTTACTTTTGTAGATCTTGTTTAATGGAACTTATTTTTCGATCATGTTGGGGTTTCTCAAAATTGTTTTGAATTTTTCGCTGCATATGAACCCAAAACCCAACAGGGCATCGCTAGGTCGCCGGATACGTCACCAACCTCCGCTATGTCTTACACTCCTATCGATGATGGTTTGTGAACTTGTTTGTTACTTGCACATTTTCCAACGAACTAAACTAACTTATTATTTGGACATTTATATTTACATTAATTAATTAGTTAAGTTTTATATTTACAATTATTTTTATAGCGAAAGCATTCTTAGACATAAATTGCATGGGTAATTATAAAGTTTATGCCAAAATTTAAGAAGTTACTGTGGAATACCTGAAATAGTGTACTCCATATAAGGTAGCAACATAATCAAAATGTAAAAATATACATGTACTGGTGTCTCTCAAGTATCCTAAACCCAAAATAAATCAAAATATCAAAATGAACACCTATGAGTATGTACCGAACACCGACAAGCTCAAAGATAGTCACCTAACACCTCCTTGCCCTTACTCATAGAAAGATTTGCACTTGGCATCTAACAATACAATGACGAGTCCAGTAAATAAAATCCCAAGAGAAGTCCACATAATATTCATGAATAAAAAAATTAAAACTACAAGACATGCAAGTATGGAATCGGGCATAGAAAGAGATACTTCCATGAGTGTAGGTATGCATCAAAAATCATGACAATAACAGGGAAATAAACCAACAATTAATTATACAAACGCGCATAAATGTAGAGCAAAACTGATATGTAAGAGAAAAACCACAACTTAAACCAATTGATAAAATCGAGACAGGAACTGTGCATATACTCCAGTCTCCAGTGATTAAATCCCTTATACGGTTAATAGGTGAATTCTCGATGCAAGCTCATGCTGAGAATACACCTTAAATCCCTTTTGCCGCATAGTAGATATGTTCCACGACTGACAACAAGAGCTTTAAATACAAGCGATCCACGTGCAGGAGATTAAGTCACAAACAATATATGACACGAACGAGATAAGAGTAGAAAACATATGCGTCGCCACCAACATTGCTGCATGTAATGTCGATAATCGATAAAACAAAATCATTAATTTCGCGAAGCTTTCCAATTGGTTTTATGCACCTTAATCACACATGCAAACCATACTCCAACACGCCCTTGGCACGCCTCGAGGTGCATGCCCAACACCCGCCTATGAATCGTCGTGTCCTCGGTGTCGTAAGAATTCATTTTTAGTGTATTTTAGGTCAATTACATGAGTTTTAAGCCATTTATAACAAACCACCCCAATATAAAATGTGCAAGAATTAGGGAGCACACTCCCCAATCTAGGGAGTGGAGCGATGTGGTGAGCCTTCGCCTGAGGCTGCCAGGTGTGTTGCTTGCAGGTCCTGCAGCCCTGCTGGCATTGATGCCATGCTAGCATTATCAAAATGTGCGTTATCTTATCATTTATCCTTCTATTTTAAGCAAGTTATTCAGTCCGTTTAACTTTTGTTATTAGTTATAAATTTACTGTCTTTTAGTTCGAATTACAGGCTAGGAAGTACGACGTGTGTTTTACAGTTAATAATCACTAAAATACAGGGAAAAGCCTTAAGTAACAAATATCCTATTGTGGAAAATCTAGAAATAAAGTACCAAGTACATAAGGTGACAAAATACTCAGAGCAGATATATACGTATACTAATATCTCTCAAGTCCCCAAAATAACCAAAAGTAAGACAAAATATCAAAATAAACACCTATGAGTATGTCCTCAATAGCTAACAAGTCCAAAATAGTCATCCTGATCCCCTTGCCTCTACTCGTAGAAGGATCTGCACTCAGTCATCCTACAAAAATGATGACAAGTTTAGTAAGTAAAATCCTAGGAGAAATCCACACAATATTCAACAGGAAATCAATTAAAACTATAAGAGATGCAAGTAGTACATCTGGCAGCAGAAATAAATACTTGCATGAATTTAGAGTATTACTAAAACCAGAGCAGCAAGTAAATCATTCAAAACTAGAACATTTAACTTAGTAAGTAGGATTATAAGTCACAGAGATTTGAAATGGAAGTCATAAAATTCGAAATGGAAGTTGTAAAAGAGAACTTAAATTAAGCAAAATGTAAATTAACGTAAACCTTGGTACAATCGCGTCTCTACTTTCTGACTAACTGTCACTAGTTTCTTAGTAGCCAGCCTAGACTCCCGATCCACCATCCAATGCACTGAAACAAAAGCTCGGGTAATAATCCATCAAGTGTCCGGTGTTACGTTTCTTATCTCACCATCTTCATCTCGTACAATTTTAGGGAATAACCCAAGGTGAACCACTTTATTGGTTAATCAACCCATCTCGAATAATACACAACAAAACCTCGATGAACTAACTCAACCGGTTAATCGATAAGAAAAGTAATTGAACAAACAACGAAGTAAAATAGTCGGGAACCGAAAAAATATAACATTAAAAATGGCACCAAATTATGTAAAGCTTCTCGTAGGTTTTACGCACCTCAAATATGCTCTCATACTTTACCGAACACCTAAATACGACCCCGACTCCCTCCTAGTACTCAAGCTACAGTTCTTGACTCTCGGTGTCCTATTAGTTCAAATATAATGGGTTTAAGGTTAATTTAGTGTTTATAACATTCTAATACCAAAATTCATTACAAAACCAAAAAATTATGAAAAACTCTTTTATTAGCTTAATTTCTCCAAAATAAGTAAAAAACCACAAAATCGAGGAATGGGTTTATCAAAAGTGGGTTCTAGCGAGTTATTTATTAAACATTATTTTTATTTAATTTGTGTTGTCTATATAGCGTGCTAGGGGTGCCCGATAGCATGCTATCAGTTCTGCAATTTCACCTAGAATTCCTAGCGCGCTATAGGGCCTCTATTGTGCACTACAGAGCTCAAACTTGAAAATTCCAATTATTCACCCCGTGGCCGTCTCCAATGCCGTCGACCCTATCCTTGAATCGTAGGGGATTCACAAACACTTCCAAAACTACTGAGATCATATCCATAGACAATAATTGAATCAATTTGAAGATTTGAGCATACATTGGAATGAAAACCTTACGAGCACAATTCATTAGAACATCGGTTTTAAAACCTTAATTTGTGAATAAAATGGACTCTCTGAAGGTCACCCAAGAGGGGGGGTGAATTGGGTTACCGAGTAGTTATCGCCTTTTTAAAACTTTATGCACAAATAATAATGATAATGCATACACCAATGATAAATATTAATGCTATGCAATCAAGAAGGGGGTAGAAGAGATGGAAATATGACACATGATTTATAGTGGTTCGATCCAACTGATCTACATCCACTACCTAACCTCCCCGGTTAGGATTTTCAAACCCCACTTATATTATCGATAAGTGTTACACCCTAAGCCAACTAGCCTTGTGAATGCCTAGCCTCAATTAAGTCTTTTACACGATGCCTTATCGCAATAAGGTCTTATACAACCACCTAGCCGCAACTAGGATTTTTCCACCTAGACCCACCTAGGACTTTTCCCACCAAGCTGCAACTAGGATAAATTCCTAGCCTCAACTAGGTCTTCCCTTTCAACTTAGATCCCACTAAGTCTTACAATCAAGATTTGATTAACACAATGAAATTACACTTTACAAAGTAAAGTGGTATCAAGTTCAAATACAAGCAAGCCTCCAAGTGCCTAACCACTCTTATGCATGTAAGTATGAAAACAATTGAGAAATGCAATTTTAAAACTGATTTATGCAAAACTCAAATATGAAACCGTTTTAAATAGATTGATGAGAACAAAACCGGTTTCAAATCCAAAGAACAAGAAGTTTGATAAAAGTCAAGTTTAAGCACAAACTCTTGTTCAAATCAGTCCAAGGGTTTAATGAATCAAGTTTAAGTGCAAAACCCAATACAAGTGTGTTTAACAACACAACAAGTAATTTTCCAAATTAATCATACAAGAATATATAATTTAAGTACAAGAAAAACTAGGGAATGGACTTTCTTACAACTCCAAGAAGATGACTTGAAAATCAGTTCTGGAGAGGTTGTTGTACTCCTTAGAGTGCCTCAAGAGTGCTGGTTTTGATGTTGAATGAACAGCCTCTAAGTGTAACTTGAAAACCCCAAGCTTCTTCTCTTGAAAAACTTAAGCACAAATGTTTTTCTTTGATTTCAAAACCTAATTTGTGTGGCTTGTGTGTTTGAGAGTGTTGTATATATTTATAGACCAGTATATGACCGTTGTGTGCATCTAAGGGCCGAGATTTGATCAAAAATTTGAATTAAAGTGAATTTTTCAACTTTATAAAAAAGCTGTCAGGACTGCAATTAGCGCACTAATTTTATGACCTAGCGCGCTAACTCTACACATAGCGCGCTAATAACAGTATTAGCGCACTAACTGCAGGGACCTCAGAATAATTAATTCTGTCCCTTGTGTTAGCGACACTTTAACACGTCCTAGACCCAGTAAACCCTAATATAACATATAATACATGTTTGTTATGGGTCATATGGCCTATTTGGATGGTCCGAATATTTTCACAAATCCCGAAAATGAAAAATCTCGGTTTCATGATTTGCAAGGGACTTTTCTGCAAATATATAGTTTTCTTTTCAAAGACCTTTCAAAAACAAGTTTTTCTTTTTCAAAAGCTTTCACAATGATTTTCAAAATGCGATATTAACATACACATATAGTTTAACATAATTTAGACTTATAGGACCGAAATCTTCAAGTAATCACTTGACATTTGAAAATCTATTTTAAAATCACGATATGCATGAACTAATGCAATAGGCTTGCTTAAGTGAACTTAAATACCTTACATCAATTTTACAACTCGTGGCCTTGATGTTTCGTCTTCATTCCTTTATGTATGCCGAGTCTTGAACTTGTATAGCTTGAATGCTCGAATACCCGTGATGTGATGTATTGCAACCTTTGACGAAATTGAAATACACTTGATAAGCTTATTAGTATATTTTCACCTTGTTTGTTTCCATCAAAATCCCGGTCGTAGTTAGAGTGACTAACCACTTAGTCCAACAATCTCCCCCTTTTTGATGATAACAAACAATGTGAACTTGACAAGCATAAAACATAATACAAGTGTATGAACATCACATTAATAGTCATAAAAAAATTTATACTCTCAAGTTCAACACTCTTTCTCCCCTGTTTGATAGCATCAAAAAGTGGGGCACGGATAAATCATGATACCATTAGAAAAGCTCCTCCCTCGTTTTATGAAAATGATACCAAATAAGTGCTCCCCCTATTGATATGCATCAAATGAAAGCTTAAGGAAATAATTGAGAATCTAGGCTCCCCCTATCAACATGCATGTTTTAGTTTGTGATACCTTATAAATTTTTCATTTTTAGTACATGTCTTACTCCCCCCAAAAAAAATAGGTACCAACAAAAATGGGTATAAAGTTTCCCTTAACAATGTCATTCACATTATCTAAAAGTATCCCCCAATATAAAACAATGGCTTCAACACATGACTTTAAAACATAGTGAATGTGAAGTTTGTCTGGTCAAGGGGTATTAGCGTGCTAATTGATAGGCCTAGCGCGCTAATTGCTGGACCTAGCGCGCTAATTCCTCTCTGGAATTTCGGAATTAAAATTTTTGAGTTTTTGACGCACAACTCCGATTTACCTCAAACTTCATGGACACTTCATTAACATCATATAAAGATGAATAAAACACTTAAAACATGTGTAGAAGGTCCGATTTATGAGAAATGCCTAACTCATGCCGTGTTAATGAATTTGGCCTAAAAGTGCTTGGCTACATTATATTAATTCATCATGGTCCTACATAAAATGTATATGAAATGCAGTCATGACATCAAAAATAACAGTGTATGCATGCTATGTGTATGTGACTAATGCAAGACCTATCATGCTTAACTCCTATATATCAATTTATCGTTTTAGCACATTCATGCTCTAAAGTGAATCTAATTCACTCTATGAATCATGGACTTTGGTACCCATACACCTTTATGTTCCATAACATGTGTATCATATACATTCTTTTCTACCCATGCAAGTTTACCTCTATTGGTCCTATTTAGGACACATTTGCCAACATTATGAGATCTATTGCATTTTAAGCATCTCTTAGACTCGGCCAAAAGCTTTCCATAGCTCAATAGGCTTGCACCATAGCCTATGCCTCTCTTATTGAGTGCACGTCGTTGTGTACCCAACATCATGTCAAACATTTTGGTGCCACTTGTGAACTTGGTCACCGTAGTGGTCAAGTCCTCTATTTCTTTTGCTAAGACATTTTTCTCATTTATGGCCAATTCTAAATCCTGTTGGAGATCATCAATAATCTCATTTTGAGATTCAATCTCACTAATGGCTTTGATCAAACTCTTTTTGAGTTGCTTGGTCTTTTTAACCTCCTTTTCTAATTCATTTCTAAGGTCATGAATAATAGACATATCATCCAATGCATTTACATCATCATGATTAAAAGATATAGAGTCACTTATCTCACTCCTCGCCATGAGACAAAGGATGGCCTTCTCATTTTATGACTTGGAGTCGGAGCTAGATGATGATGATGATGATGATTCATGTCTCTTGCTTCTTCCCAAGTACTTGCATTCCGAAGCTTTATGTCCCGGTTTGCCGCAGTCATAGCAAATCATCTCGCGTGATTTGTGTGTGTTGTTTGCACCTTTGTACTTCTTCTTGTACTTGTCTCTTTTGTATTGCCTTCTTGAGCTTTCTTGATAGCATGGCCACTTCTTGTTCAATGGAGTCACTTTCATTTGAGCTCCCATCATCTTCGGCCGATAGGCTTGTAGCTTTTAAGGCATGCTCTTTCTTTGACTCTTTCTTGGTCGAACCACCAAGTGCTTCCAATCTAGCACGGTCTCTTAGCTCAAATTCATGAACCGTCAATTCTCCACATAATGCATCAAAGGTATAATTTCCAAGGTTTTGAGCCAATTTAATAGCATATTTCTTTGCATCCGATTCCTTAGGCAAGCCTCTAAGGAACTTGTACACCGAGTTCTCTTGATCATAATGTTTGCCAAGGTTTTTGATTTCATTTAAGAGCTTCGTAAACCTTGTAATGGCCGTGGCTATATCTTCATGAGGCTCCACTCGAAAAGTCTCATAATGTTCTTCAAGAATCCTCAATTTGGTGTTCTTGACTTGTTGTGTACTTTCATAATGCACTTCAAGTTTTTCCCAAACTTCCTTGGCCGTTTGACAAGCGCTAACCCGGTTGAATTCATTCTCACTTAATGCGCAAAACAAATAATTCACAGCTTGATCATTTGAGAGCTCAATCTTGATCTTCTTGGCGGTATATTCTTTCAAAGACTTGTTCGGTGGAGTATAGCCATTTTCAATTGCATCCCACAAATGTCTACCTCGTGCTCTAATGTAAAACTTCATTCGAACTTTCCAATGAGCATAATTTGTTCCATCAAAGTAGGGAGGTCGAACGGATGAGTTGCCTTCCCTAAGGCGAGAAAAATCTAGAGATTGCATCCTTGCACAAAAACACTCAAAGATACGTTAGTAACACTTTGAGCAATAACCCGCTCTGATACCAATTGAAGGTCACCCAAGAGGGGAGTGAATTGGGTTACCAAGTAGTTATCGCCTTTTTAAAACTTTATGCACAAATAATAATGATAATGCATACACAAATGATAAATATTAATGCTATGCAATCAAGAAGGGGGTAGAAGAGATGGAAATAAGACACGTGATTTATAGTGGTTCAATCCAACCGATCTACATCCACTACCTAACCTCCCCGGTTAGGATTTTCAAACCCCACTTATATTATCAATAAGTGTTACACCCTAAGCCAACTAGCCTAGTGAATGCCTAGCCTCAACTAGGTCTTTTACACGATGCCTTATCGCAATAAGGTCTTATACAACCACCTAGCCGCAACTAGAATTTTTCCACCTAGACGCACCTAGGACTTTTTCCACCTAGCCGCAACTAGGATAAATGCCTAGCCTCAACTAGGACTTCCCTTTCGACTTAGATCCCACTAAGTCTTACAATCAAGATTTGATTAATACAATGAAATTACACTTTACAATGTAAAGTGGTATCAAGTTCAAATACAAGCAAGCCTCCTAGAGCCTAACCACTCTTATGCATGCAAGTATGAAAACAATTGAGAAATGCAATTTTAAAACTGATTTTATGCAAAACTCAAATATGAAACTGTTTTAAATAGATTGATAAGAACAAAACCGGTTTCAAATCCAAAGAACAAGAAGTTTGATAAAAGTCAAGTTTAAGCACAAACTCTTGTTCAAATCAGTCCAAGGGTTTAATGAATCAAGTTTAAGTGCAAAACCCAATACAAGTGTGTTTAACAACACAACAAGTAATTTCCCAAATCAATCACACAAGAATATATAATTTAAGTACAAGAAAAGCTATGGAATGGACTTTCTTACAACCCCAAGAAGATGACTTGAAAATCAGTTCTGGAGAGGTTGTTGTACTCCTTAGAGTGCCTCAAGAGTGCTGGTTTTGATGTTGAATGAATAACCTCTAAGTGTAACTTGTAAGCCCTAAGCTCCTTCTCTTGAAAAATTTAAGCACAAATGTTTTTCTTTGATTTCAAAACCTAATTTGTGTGCCTTGTGTGTTTGAGAGTGTTGTATATATTTATAGACCAGTATATGACCGTTGTGTGCATCCAAGGACCGAGATTTGATTAAAAATTTGAATTAAAGTGAATTTTTCAGCTTTATAAGAAAACTGTCAAGACTGCAATTAGCGCACTAATTTTATGACCTAGCGCGCTAACTCTGCACATAGCACGCTAATAACAGTATTAGCGCGCTAACTGCAGGGACCTCAGAATAATTAATTCTGTCCCTTGTGTTACCCTTTAACACGTCCTAGACCCAGTAAACCCTAATATAACATATAATACATGTTTGTTATGGGTCATATGGCCTATTTGGATGGTCCGAATATTTCACAAATCCCGAAAATGGAAAATCTCGGTTTCATGATTTGCGAGGGGCTTTTATGCAAATATACAGTTTTCTTTTCAAAAACCTTTCAAAAACAAGTTTTTCATGATTTGCGAGGGACTTTTCTGCAAATATACAGTTTTCTTTTCAAAGACCTTTCAAAAACAAGTTTTTCTTTTTCAAAAGCTTTCACAATAATTTTCAAAATGCGATATTAACATACACATATAGTTTAACATAATTTAGACTTATAGGATCGAAATCTTCAAGTAATCACTTGACATTTGAAAATCCATTTTAAAATCACGATATGCATGAACTAATACAATAGGCTTGCTTAAGTTAATTTGAATACCTTACATCAATTTTACAACTCATGGCCTTGATCTTTCGTCTTCATTCTTTTATGTATACCGAGTCTTGAACTTGTATAGTGTTGAGAAATGTGCCCTAGGTCAATCCATTAACACTCTTTATGAATACATTTTAGTTAATAAAATAGAGGATTTCATTTGCTTTTTATTATAATTGATTTGCATGTTTACATTATAATAAGATCCATAGGTATTTACAGAAATATCCTAAATGTCCCTAGTCGATTATTATACTGAGAACTATAATGAATTAAGATTAGTGTGAGTCTTGATTGATGATCATACGATGATCATACGTATAGGAATACGAATCAAGATCATGAGTAATTGTTAGGGAACAAAGTACTAGACCGACCCGCTATGAGAACATCACATGGATTAAGTCATAGTTGTTTCTTATGATAGGTATATTTTTTCAGTCCTCTGACTTGAGATTACCAGAGACTTCAACATTAAGAATACAGTGATTTGACGCAATCAAACGTTGTCTTTAACCGGACGATTATAAAGGTTGTGATTGGTTACTGTGTGAATAATGTGGTGACGTTGTGTAATCGAGATAGAATTTGTCCCTCTCATATAAAGAGAGATATCCAGTTGATCCCTCGATGTGTTAGACTGTTAAAAGGCCTAGTCTAAGTGAATTGATATTGATTAATGTCACTTAGATGTTTTCAGTCTACCTAGAAATCGAGACTAGTACGATTGAACATGTTCGATGACAATTCCATGCCTTATGTTTGATCAAAAAGATATCGTGTGACAAAAGAATGTTATATACACTATTGATTAGGTTGTATTGATTTCATATTCGTATAACTTGGGTAGTCATAATGCCTTGCTAGAGGCCGCTTATGACTTGTATACCAAAATGTGTTTTGGTACACTGTATGAGCCTATTGGGTCGCACACTGAGAATGGTTTTGCGAGATTTTAAGATGGTTCAGAAAAATAAATTTTATATGATAAAATTCATGACAGAAACGTCCTTGTAGTGTATTACACTTATACTTCTTTAAGTAGGGGTATATGTGTAATTTACTTAACTGTCTATATACAAGGGTTGTATAAATAGACGCTTTGAGTTAGAATACAAGTACAATAAAGATTAAAAGTGCCGAAACTCTATTTTCATTTTAAGAAACGACTTAGGGTTTTGGTATGCTTTGGATTGTTTTGGAGAGAAACAAAAAGGTTTGGTATTTTCTAGAAGCTAGCACTTCAAATCTCGGCCGCCGTTCGTGTATGGACTCCTGATAGAGGGCGTTCGTTGTTGGCAGCGCCTTAGAGATCGATTAACCTTCAGAAAGGTACATTGCGAGTGAGGTATGATTAAGTTTTCATAGTATAAACATGTTTTAATGAAATCAGATTCGGATCCTGTTGGGGTTTTTCTCAAAATAGTTTTGAAATCTCTGCTGCACATTAACCCCAAAACCCAACATATAGCTTGAATGCTCGAATACCCGTGATGTGATGTTTTGCAAGCTTTGACGAAACTGAAATACACTCGATAAACTTATTAGTATATTTTCACCTTGTTTGTTTCCATCAAAATTCCTGTCGGAGTTAGAGTGACTAACCACTTAGTCCAACACTCTCCATTCATAAAGAAACTTAGAATACTAGTGAGTTACTCTTCAAATTCGAATTAGAACAAAACATAAATTTTGAGCTTCATTATGTGTTGGGTTTCGGGGATCAAGCGTAGTGGAATTTTTTGAAACCTTTTCGAATATCCCCAAACCAGGATCCTATCGATTCCATTAAACTGATATATCCAGAGAGAAAAACTATACCTTAACAAGCACAATTCCATGTCTGCCTTATTTGATGTTATTGATTCTTTCAAGATGCTGTTAGAGACAAACACCCTCTATCAGAAATCCACACGTGAACGGATGATCACGATTCAGAGTGCTAGCACCAAAATATTCTAGAGAAGAAGAATTCTCAAAAAACTCTCTAAAAACGATCTCTAGAAAAGTCTCTCTCATAATATAACTTTGACCCTAATGTCTTATTTATAGTTCAATAGGTCAAGTTGTAAAAGAACTCCATCTCACAGTCATACTCTAAATAGAGTCTTAGATAAAGTCCAATTCTAAAAAGGATGGAGTCATAGATAATCTACAATCACTAATCCAATAAGAGTTGTAATTTATCTAAAACTCAAATAAGAATTAAAGTCATACTTTAATTCCAATTAGAGTCTATTCAAAATAGGATTAACTAAGAGACTAAATTTCTAGTCATAATAGAAATGTAGGGGAGTTTTGAAATTCTAGTCAAACTAGGACACTTAATGAGAATCTTTAAAATAAATTTTATCAAATAAAATTCATCAACCTAGATAATATTAAATAGCGCAAGTCCATTCTTTGTGTGTGACCCAATAGGTTCATACAACGTTGGCAGTGAACCAAAACCCCTTTTGGCACACAAGTCATAAGCGGCCTCTTGCATGACATTACGACTACCCAAGTTGCATGAAGATCAATAAATCGATACAACCTAATCACATTATATCTTTTTTATTGAAGGTAAGACATGGAATGTCACCCTTATCGTTCAATCTACTAGTCTCGATCTTTGAGTAGACTAAAATTGTCAAGTGACATTGATCCAATCAATTCACTAGACATGACCATTTATGAGTCTAACATATCGAGGGGCCCAATCGATATTTCTCTCTAAAAGAGAAGGACAAATCTTATCTTAATCACACAACTTCCACACATTAGTCGGACAATGACCAATCACAATCTTTATAATCACCCGGTTAAAAACGACATTTAATTTTGTGAAATCATTGTGCACCTAATGTTGGAGTCTCTGGTGATCTCAAGTCGAAGGACTAAATGATATAACTATCATGAGAATCACTTATGACATATGACTATCAATCAAGACTTATACTAGTCTTAATTTATTATTGTTCCCACAATAATAGCTGACTAGGGACATTTATAATAATACAATAATTATTCATGGATACTATTATAAAAGAAATATGCATCTACTTATAATAGTTAAACAATATTTATAGAATTGGCCTATGACACATTTTCCAACATCTCCCACTTGCACTCGGTCCAATCTACACGTATCCAATACTGTGTGACCTTAATATGTTCTAAGTGGAATAATTTTATTTATGTATCTGCTACATTGTTTAATATTATTGTTTTGCAAATCTTCATGTTCTTTCTTATAAAGAAAAAAAAGCTCGAGTGATTGTTTAGATCTATAGTGTGATTTAGGTTCCATAACCGAAAGTTGTGCATTGATTTTATAATAAAATCCAACGTTGCTTCCAACACTTGTAATCACACCTTATTCAATCATGAACCTTATGATCTAAACATTTTCTTTAGTTGTAATAAATGCCGTTAAAACTCAATTTATATTGTTGAATTTTGTTAGAGTGAGTTTGGAACATTTCCAACTCACTACATCTTCCAATAAAGTTAATACATATCCATATTGCGATAATTAATAATTTATGCTAGCTTGGAAGTTGATAAGTCGGTATTTATAGGATTTAGTAGTATATTTTAATATAGTTTAATATGGAAAGTCTCTAAATATATGTCTAATTATATTTATTTCTCGTTCTTAGGTAAAACGGAGTGCGCGGTTGAATCTAGGGCAAAATTTTGTGAAAGATAGAGTATTTATTTGTAGTGTTTCAACTACTAAAGGATTTGTCTCGAGACACGCACTACGCACTTGAGTAAGGGATGTCTAGCACGCCTCCACGTGGCAGAACTTGCAGAAAATGCCCAAATCAGTCTGGATGCGCAAATCACTCCACAAATCACCAAATCAGTCCCGATCCACAAATCACTCCATAAATCACCAAATCAATTCGGAGGCAAACCACTCCACTTACCACAAAAGTTACTTCCTCACCTCAAAGACTAATTTTTAGAAGTCAATATAATGGGACTTTGGGGGGTTGTTTTGGATATCATCTTCTCCTCTTGTAAACCCTCTCAATTTTTTTTTTTAAGCTTTTGTAAAAGCCATGTCCGGCTAAGCAAATCTTTACCTAGGTCGGAGGCGAAGTAAGTCGAGATTTTTGATTCATGGCATAACTTGCAAGATCTATATTTTTTTATTTTATTTACTTCAATTCTTCTATTTCATTGTTGCTGATTTTTAAGAATAAGATTTAAATCTAAAGCATGTACATGGCCATTGCATGCCTCTAAGTGAAGAATCTATTATCAATTGACTTGTCATAAAAACCTTTCGGTTCTTGAGGGTGCAACAATTCAATCTAGGTTAAATCGGGAGCGGACGCGATTCGATATCTAGGATTAGTGTTCCCATAGATATTTATTATTACAGTTAGTATGTTAAACCTTATAGAGGATGTCTAGGGTTACACATTAATTAGGGAAGTAGTTAGTGGTGGATGTCCTAGCTATCGAGATTAGGGGAATTAGGAATTTATGGCGGATGTCGATTTTTATAGCTAATCTAGAAGTAATTGAGTTAATTATTTTAAGAGATTGAGGACCATGTTATGCCATCGAATCGTGATCCTGCCTTGTGGAACTGAAGACCTAGGTATTTCTTTTATTTCTTAGTAATTATATAGATTAGTTAATTAATTCATTTTCTCTAAACCCCCATTTTTTTCCTTTTCTTTTAGAACCTTAGAAAAGTTACTAATCTTTGTGGGATCAACCCTTTTGCCACTATCTACAAATAGTTGCTTTAAGGCATTATTTCATTGATGCGTTCGCTGCGCGTCAATTTTTGGCGACGTTGTCGGGGATTGGTTTTTATTTCTTTGGTTTTATTTAATTATTTTTTTTATTATTTGTAGTTTCTTTATACCCTTATCTCTAGCATGTTTGTAGGAAACTCCATCATGGCCGCCTCTTCATAATATTTTTCTAGTTGGCCCTTTGTTGTACAACAGGAACCTATCAAAGCTTGTAATCTTTTTAGTGGTTGTCATCATTTTTCTAATGTATGTCCCTTTGACTACTAATGTAATTCATCGCCACGGCCTGACATATATAGTTCCATGCGAAATCGACCTTCAAGGAATCTAATAAGGTTTCTTTTAGAGACTGAGCAAGACATGTACCTTACTGAGCAAGAATTAGATCAATGGATTCAACAAAAGAATAAAGAAGCTAAGAAGAAATATAGTCAATTCTCCAAAAGAGATTAGCAAAGACTATGAGTGTAATTCCATTAAAGAGTGTTGAGGTGAATGATGAGGAATATTGGAGTGTTCACAAAGAGTTGGAGGGGGAACTTGAAATGTCTCAATTAGAGTCGGAGATCGGTATGACACAAACTCACGAAGAAGTCGAGAAAGAAATTGAAGTCACTTTAAAAAGGCTAGAGGAACTACAACAAGAGAGCAAGGAAGACAAATCCTTTGTATTGGTGAACTCACCCACCCTCCCATATATATTTGATAATTTTGACATGGAGGTGGACGAATAGGAGCGTTCGAAGACTTTTTGCACAACCAAAGCCTTTATGTTGGATGACTTGGAGAATGATGGATTCATTTGTGTTCGAAGTCCCGGATAAGCTCCCATTTCGAACAAGGGCGTGTATGTTTCACTGCCTAACGCTAGAGGAGAGAGTATCATTCTTGGATACTCTTTATAGGAAGGCATCATGTGAAAAATACGCCAAGTAGAGCCAAAGACTTTAAACAAAGGCGCTATTGGGAGGCATCTTTTGATAAGTATCATTTTTTTTATTTTTATTTGTTTATTTATTATTTTTTTTACAATACATAAACTTGTATCATTTCCTTCTTCTTATCTCTATCATGCTATTTCACCCTTTCATTTATTTTTTTTATGTGTGGACCTTTTAACTTGTTTTGAACCTTGGAGACAAGGTTCGGAATAAGTTTGGAGGTACTTTAGGGATTGTAGATAGTATTGGATGGGTTTTCTTGCTAAACACTATAGGTATGATCATTAAATTTTTTAAATTATGTAGTTGAAGGATGGTAATGGTGGTGTTATTCTCATTCTCTTATTTCTCTTTTCTAATTCACTAAGATATGATACATTTTTATGCATGCATTTAATATAGATTTTATTATTATTATTAGTAGTAGACATGTGTTTATCTATGTTTGTTCTTGCATTAGACCTTACATAGTGTCATATGTTGCATTTAGAGTCACCCGAAACTTTGTTTCATGCCTTTAGTTGTGGATGAGTACATTATGGTTGCCTTTATGACTTGAAACTTAGGAAAAATTAGGAGAAACACTCAATTAAGTCGTAGCCCAGCATTTTTATGATTTCATGATTAGAGACTTAGTGCGATGGTTAAGCTTTGTGCTAGATACCAAAATGGACAGACGGTCATAATTGTGCAAGTGACAATATTTGAGAATTTGCTTAATCATAGTAAAAGTGAGAATGGCTAACAGGAGTTTTCTTAATATAGAGAATCCTATAGGATTCCACAGAAATGGAGCAGGAAATCTTATAGTGGGAAAAAGTGAGAAAAACGGTCCACAAGAAATGGAGCAGGGATCGAATTATTTCAAAAAAAGGTGGAAAAAATAGAGTATATATATTGAATGAATAAAGGTGAAAGTCTATGAAAACACCTCAAATAAAAAGGTTTAGCTCCTGTGTTTTCACTAAATTAAGTGAGATTTCAAACTTGCATGCTTAAATGTATAGACTAAGAAAACTCATAAGTAGTTGATGGCCTTTGTTTTGACCACATCTATGTCTTTGAAGTGTGATCTAAATTGTGTTTAGGTGGCGAGTCTTGATATATCATAACTCCGAAATTTCTTGAGTGGCTTGTTAATTGGCGACTATGTAAATCAAAGAACTCCATAATTTTGAATCGAGTATAGGTTTTGGATTAGTTTATTTAGTGCATTTATACATTAGGAGTCTACTTTAGTTTGTGTTGTCATTTACACCTTTGCTCGGGACATGCAAAGTCTTAAGTTTGGAGATATTTGATAAGTCGGTATTTATAGGATTTAGTAGTTTATTTTAATATAGTTTAATATGCAAATTCTCTAAAATATGTTTAATTATATTTATTTCTCGTTCTCAGGTGAAATGGAGTGCACGGTTGAATACAGGGTGAAATTCTCCGTAAGATAGAGTATTTATTTGTAGTGTTTCAGCTACCAGAGGATTTGTCTCGAGACAAGTACTGCACACTTGAGTAAGGGAAGTCCAGCACGCCTCCATGTGGCAGAACCTGCAAAAAATGCCCAAATCAGTCCGGATGCACAAATCACTCCAAAAATTACCAAATCAATCCGAAATCCACAAATCACTCCACAAATCACCAAATAAGTTCGGAGGCGCAAATCACTCCATTTACCAAGAAAGTTACTTCTCTCACCTCCAGAGACTAATTTTTAGAAGTCTATATAATGGGACTACCAAGAAAGTTACTTTTCTCACCTCCCCTTGTATATATACGAAGTAATTAATTAGAAGTCTATATAATGGGACTTTGGAGGGTTGTTTTGAATATCATCTTCTCCTTAATCTAATAATCGACTGGGACATTTAGGATATTTCGTAAATACCCATGGATCTTATTAAAATCAATTATAATAAACTCTCTCATAAAGACCGTTAATTATTTTTTTCTTTAAGCTTTTGTAAAAGCCATGTCAAGCTAAACAAATCTTTTCCTAGGTTGGAGGTGAAACAAGTCAAGATTTTTTATTCATGGCATAACTTGCGAGATCTATATTTTTATTTTATTTAATTCAATTTATTTTATTTCATTGTTGTTGATTTTCAAGAATAAGATTTAAATCTAAAGCATGTACATAGCCATTGCATGCCTCTAGGTGAAGAATCTATTGTCAATTGACACAACTATATTCGTAATTGTACTTTTGGGGCAATAAAAGTGACAAACTCTCATTCGATTTTCGTAAAAACCTTTCGGTTCTTGAGGGTGCAACAATTGCATCTAGGTTAAATCGGGAGCGAATGCGATCCAGTTATCTAGGATTAGTGTTCTCACAGATATTTATTACTGCGGTTAGTGTGTTAAATCTTATGGCAGATGTTTAGGGTTACACAATAATTAGGGAAGTAGTTAGTGGCGGATGTCCTAGCTATCGAGATTAGGGGAACTAGGAATTTCTAGCAAATGTCGATTTTCTATAGCTAATCTAGAAGTAATTGAGTTAATTATTTTTAAGAGATTGAGGACCATGTTATGCCATCAAATCGTGATCCTGCCTTATGGAACTAAAGACCTAGGTATTTCTTTTATTTCTCATTAATTAGATAGATTAGTTAATTAATTCATTTTCTCTAAACCCCCATTTTTTTCCTTTTCTTTTAGAACCTTAGAAATATTACCAATCTCTGTGGGATCAACTCTTTTGCCATTATCTACAAATAGTTGGTTTAAGGTATTATTTCATTGTCGCGTTCGGCGCATGTCAGAAATTTACATTTTGTAATCATTTACAAGATTCATATCTTCCAAACCTTTGTAAATCCAATAACATTTTTAAGTGCTTTCGAAGTACTTAAGAATGTTATCAAAAAATATCCAATGACCTTCACTAGAATCTATGAGATATATGTATGTTTTGCCAAAAACTTATTACATATTGAGTTGAATGCAAAGTTAACATATGTGATGATTCTCATAGTTATCATAGTCACATTGTTCCGCTTATCATTTGTTCTAAAACTTTAAGTCTTGCTGAGACTTATATTATAAGACACAAGTACGAATTCTTTTAAGAATCTCGCATACTGAAACCTTTTCAGTTATTTGTCTATTTAAGCACTCTAATTTAGACTTGCCTATTAAATATATCTCTATAAATCTATATCACAAAGATATAGGCTAATTGTCTAAGAATTTCATTGAGAAACTTTTCTCAACCAAGACTTTATATTCTGTAAGGTTAGGACATTATTTCTAATGAATAATATATCATCAACATACAGATTCAGAAAAGATAATTACGCCCCACTAACCTTTGTGTATACACAAGGTTCATCTTTGATTCAATGAACTTAATTCATTAATTATTTCATCAAAACAAATATCCCAACTCTGATAAGCTTACTTAATCCACAAATGAATCCTTTAAGCTTGCATACCTTTCTAAAATTCTCAAGATAATCATAACCTTTGTGTCATACATATCTTTAAGGGGCATAAACAATGCTATTTTGATACTTGTTTGTCATATCTTATAGTCAAGCTATGAAGTAATGACAATAATAATTCTAGAACTTAAACTTAGCTACCAGTGAAAAATCTTATCATAATTAACACCTTGATTTAGATTGAAAATTTTCTATAAGCCATGCTTTTAATATGCACCTTTTTGTTTCTTCATTTTATTCTAAATCATTTACATCTAATGGTCATACTACTTTTCAAGTAAATAAATCAAGTTCCAAACTTGAGTAACATATATGATTTAAAAGTCAGAGATCATTAACACTTAGTCTCTTCATCCAATCTAAACAAGACATGTCTTTTGATAAGTAGTGATTCATTATGATCCAGTATCAAAAAATATATCATAACTATCAATAATAAGAAATTTCAGATTTCTCTAGCCAATTTCTTATTATTCTAGATTTTTTAAGAAAAATATATGTTACTTGTAGATACTCAACTAGTTAAAACTTTGTTGAGCATTCTAAAGTGGTTCACTTCTCATTTGTGGCTCTTGAACATTTCAAGATTTATATTATTCTTAATAGTGTCTTTGAAATAAACTCTTTATTTAGAAAGACATCATTTTGAGTAACAAACAATTTGTTCTCAATTGAATCAAATAGTATCATAATATTCAACCACAATTAGAGACAAGATGACTTAGACATCAAACTTTATGTGACTTAGCGCCTTACGCAAGTCTTGCCACCTCAAGTCTCAAGAAAAGAAAAATTAGGTCTTTTTATTCCATATCGTATATGAAGTTTTATCAACCACGTTAAAGAATATAAGGTTTAGTGCGAAGTGCAATGGTTTTTAAAGTATAGCCTCAATAGATATCTTAGGAAGGTCTATGTGACACTTCATAAATTGAATTATATCCCATATAGTTGGATTTTTCCTCTTAAAACATCATTTCACAAATGATGTTTCTAGTGGAGTTAATTGCAAGATAATCCACAATTTCAAAAATGGTCATTCAAACTCTTGGCTCAAATATTATCCTTGATCTCATTAAAGTATGTTAATAGTTTTCCAAGTGATTTTTTATACGCTTATTTTGAAATGTTCGCAATAATTCAAAATTATGTCTTCCTAATAGGATTTGTAATTCACTATAAAATGAACAATTTCATTCTATGAATAACTTAATCCATCCTTTAAGGCTTATCTTTAGAGCTAGGCAAATTCTACCTCACAACTAAGGTTTTTGTGTCCGACACAAACACTTTTGGTAGCTTTTACCTTCCCTTTATCTTTCTCCATTAAGTTCCTTTAATTTCTATAAGAACCTTCAAATACATATATAAGGCTTCTCTTAATATTGTCTTACACTTTGAACTGCATTAAATGCAACTGCAAACATACTTTTCCATGTCATTCATAAAATATAGTTCAAAACTATTTTTGATGAATTATAGATAAAATCTAAACCAACTCTTGGCACATAGAGATAAAAAGTTTTTTGAGATAATCAATATAGCCCTTTGTGTTCCAAACACAAAAACATATTGATAGGGTCTCAATTATTTACAAGAATTAAGGAATTTTGTATTTTTATATTTTTCTTGCGTGACTTACTGTCATTAACTTCCAGAGTCTCAAATCTTTCCAGAAGTTTGGTTTCATAGTTGCTAATATGACATATAAATCTTGCAATAGTAGATGGTAGTTCTAAAGGAACAAGTTAATCTGAGACATACATCATTGATTTTATGGTTGATAACATTTATCAATTTTCAAATCAAATCAGGAAAAATAGTCTTAGAAATTATTTTATCTTTCTCAAAGATTAATCGCTGTTACTATGGATTAGTGTTACTAAAAGTATATATCTACAACTAGAAAATTATGCAAAACCATTTATTAGTGAGTAATTAAACGCCCACTAAATCAATAACCCTCATATGTATTAATTTAGTGGACTAAGATCCATATTTCATTTAATTTTGAGATAGCTAAGGCATGACACTCAAAATCAAGTTATTTAGGTAGGTGACTTTTACCAATTGCATCACATACAACTCTTAGGTTCTTTATGAGACCTAGAGATCATATGTCACAACATGTTGTGTCTCATCTATGCCTAAAGCCCAAAACCGTTTTGATAGCTTTATTAAGTCAAACCAATTTCAAACATTTAGGTAACCATTACCCGACTTGCCTCACCAAGATAACACAATACACCTTGATGAGGCAGACCCATATTGATGTGATCGAGGCCTTGATAAGTGTTTAAAAATTGGGTGGCATTGACTTAAAATTTTAATTGAGGGATTATTATTTAGTTTTATGATTCTTTGTTATATTAAGACCTATAATTCTAGCATCTAATCATTAAATATCCAATATATCAAATCATGCATAGAATAAAAATCATAAATAAATAGGAAACAATTTCACATATAGGTAAAGCATCATAAAACAAATTTAAGAAATTAAATGCTATTCAGTAATAAAAAAATTTCCATACAATGTAATAAGAATTCTAATGGATTTAAGCATGGCTACAGGAGAAAAAAAGATCTCATTATTTTAGTCAATACAATTGACCGAAACTGCCCCTTATTTTATTTTTGAAAATTAATTAAAATATTTTTTAATTAATACGAGCCCACCTTTAACTTAATATCTTATTCTAATCCAATTAGAATGTATGATAGTTGGAATCCTAATCCAATTAGAATTCAAGATACTTGGAATCCTAGTCCAATTAGAATTCAAGATACTTGGAAGCCTAATCCAATTAGAATGCAAGATACTTTGAATCATAATCCTTAGAATCCTAATCCAATTAGAATACAAGATACTTGTAATCCTAATCCAATACAAAATTGTTATATATAATGCAATTACAAGTTTATCTCCTATCTAATAAGAATATAATAACAGACAACAACAATGAGACATAACCAAAAACATTTTGATTCTTATCCACAAGTCAAGCAATTGAATTAAGAAACAAAATATTAATCATGCATTCAACATCAGAATCATTTTAAATTAATCATATTAACCTAAACATGATTTCTATCATGGAGACATATATAATTATTACACAAAACAAACTATGTATTCAATAACAGAATCATATCAAATTAATCATATTTATTTAAACATGATTTCTATCATTGAGATATAGAAAATTCGAATTGTTCAATTTTAAAACATATCTTAATCAAAATGTACTTAACACGAATTCTATCAATGAATCATATTATACGTATGTATCAAATATATGAATTAACAACATGTCTTACAAATTAATTTATGATAACAATAATCACATAACCTATATGTACATAATTTATACATTAATCACGATCATGTTTTCACACGTATATCATATATACATCAGAGAAACATGGAAACGTTTAATAGAACTGAGCTTAATGCTTTGATACCAGTGTTGGGTTTCAAGGATCAAGCGTAGTGCAATTTTTTGAAACCTTTTCGAATATCCCCAAACTAGGATCCTATCGATTCCATTAAAATGATATATCAAGAAAGAAAAGTCATATCTTAACAAGCACAACTCCATGTCTACCTTGTTTGGTGTCAATCGATTCCTTCAAGACGTTGCCAGAGACGAACGTCCGTTATCACAAATCCACACACAAACGGATGATCATGATCCAGAGTGCTAGCACAAAAAATTCTAGGGAAGAAAATTCTCACAAAAACTCTCTAGAAAAGTCTAACACTCATACAATTGTGACCCTAATGTCTTATTTATTGTTCAATAGGTCAAGTTGTAGAAGAACTCCATCTCATAGTCATACTCTAAATAGAGTCTTAGATAAAGTCAACTCTAAAAAGGATAGAGTCATAGATAATCTACAATTACTATTCAAATAAGAGTTGTAATTTATCTAAAACTCAAATAAGAATTAAAGTCATACTTTAATTCCAATGAGAATCCTATTAAAAATAGGATTTACTAAGAGACTAAATCTCTAGTCACACTAAAATGTAGGAGAGTTTTGAATCCTAGTTAAACTAGGACACTTAATGAGAATCTTCAAAATGAATTTTATCAAATAAAATTTATCAACCTAGATAATATTAAATCTTGCAAGTCCATTCATTGTGTGTGACCCAATAGGTTCATACAACGTTGGTAGTGAACTAAAACCCTTTTTGGCACACAAGTCATAAGCGGCCTCTAGCAAGACATTATGACTACCCAAGTTGCGTATATCAATAAATCGATATACCATAACAAAAATGTATATCATATCCTTTTGTCACGCTATATCTTTTTGATTGAACTTAAGACATGGAATGTCACCTTTATAGTTCAATCACTAGTCTCGTGATTTGAGTAGACTGAAATTGTCAAGTAACATTGATTTAATCAATTCACTATATATACCATTTATCAGTCTAACATATCGAGAGGCACCTAATAGATATCTCTCACTAAAAGAGAGGGACAAATCCTATCTTGATCACACAACTTTCACACATTAGTCGGATAGTGACCAATCACAATCTTTATAATCATCCAGTTAAAGGCGACGTTTAATTGTGTCAAATCATTGTGCTCATAATGTTGGAGTTTATGGTGATCTCAAGTCGAAGGACTAAATAATATAACTATCATGAGAATCACTTATGACATTGACCATGTAGCATTCTCATAGTGGGTCAGTCCAGTATTTTTTCCGATAAATACTCATGATCTTGATTCGTATCTGTATATGTATAATCATCTCATGACTATCAATTAAAACTCATACTAGTCTTAATTTATTATTGTTCCTACAATAATAACTAATTAGGGACATTTAGAATAATACAATAATTATTCATGGACACTATTATAAAAGGAACATGCATATACTTATAATAGTTAAACAATATTTACAGAATTGGCCTAGAGTATATTTCCCAGCAATTCCCACCCATTATTATAAATCATAAAGCAATACAATCTATATATATAACAGGAAAACTTACTGCACCGTAGAGAAGATACTAAACTCTTGATCTTCTCCTATTCTGAGTCTCAAGTCCTAGCGTACGTCCATACCTGAAAATATTAAGGTGGGTTAGCTCCTACACGCTCAATAAGCGACTCCTGTACCAACTATCAATTAATAACTAATATTGAAGGAATAATATATAACAATGTGCAACCAATGTATATTTAAAGGACCATTTGAATCAAAATAATAAATACATAAACAGATGCAATTTCATTAGTCTATTGCAATGTACCCATGATTTGTATTTTCAATCTTAGTATTAGAATTGAGTCACCCTCTCACATCTTCAAGAACCAGTCACTAGGCATCTAACCAGTCTTTGTCAATGTGTCGCCAACTCATAAAAACGTAGAGTCGCACTCCCTAATCATCACTAAACCAATCAATGCTCATTTGATTGGTTTATGACTGATGAGCAGTCAACTTAAATGAAAAGTATTGATCGGGATATTTTCCAAGTCACTAGGGGCACGATAATAGGAAGCAACTCCACCACAGTTCCAAACCCAGGCCGATCCATCCTGCAAAACCTCTTTTCGATTTCATTTTTCATTTCAAAATAATTTATGTAAAACAAAACCAAATCATGGTACATTGCCCCATTCTCAGTCCTGAACACTACGTGCTCTAATAATATTATTTTACATTGCATAATTGATAAAAAAAGTACGAGTCCCACTTACCTGTCATGAGCTTTCCTAAAGTTTTCCTCCAGTTTTCCTAGGTTTCCGAGGTTCCATCACGTTTCCATACCGCTCAAACACTATACATTAATTGAAACCCTCAAACTAACCCCAAAACTCTCATCAACACAACTAATCCAAAATAGTTTATCACTATTTTCCACTACCTAGCATGCTAGGGCTAGTGACCAACGCTCTAGATAATTGTGATATAGCACACTTGTTGTGATTTACATGATAAAATTTGACCCAAAAACGTCCAAACATCCTACAACCTCGAGAGGGGGCCTCACATGAGGACTTATAACATGTGTGCAAAATCCCATCTACAATGGATCACCACAACTTATGACCGAAACCACAACAACAACACTTCAGCAAAAACAACAGCAACAGCACAACCACAACAACAATAAAAATTCAACAACAACAAGGATCACTCACCTCAACATTATGATCTCGATGTCCTATAGCTTCTCCAACTCCCGAGCTCGCAATCTTCTCCTCCGTAGCTCCCTTTCGTCACCTCCGTTGTCCACTCTCTCTCTCTCGTTGTATATATGTATATATATATATATAAACAATAGAAGGGGTAGTTACCACTGCCTCGTGATGCACATATCGTCATCTCGAGAATTCTTCAAACTTATCCCATTTACCGCACTGTCCAGCACACTGGCTACTGGCCAAATGCATTTTCTCAATTTTTCTTCACTTCCCGTGCATGAAACCATGTCCTACGTGTTCCCCCTCATCGACCCTGTGTGTCAATTCGTGACCCACACGTCACACCATACCCCATACCCGTATTTTCCATTTAATATATATTTATATAAATATGTCATTATACGCCTATAATTACGTTTACACTACGTTATTTACCCCACCAAGCACACTTGGCCGTTAACGCTATCCCTCGTCTCATGTATGTCTTTCTTGACCTACACCTAGTATTAGGTGTTCCATCATTGGTCTGATTATTCATTTATACATACTAATACAGTCCATACAAACACAATACAATAAGCCAATCCATACACAAGTTAATCGAGACAAATTAGGATTAACCACGAGCCTAACTCGAATTAATTAATATTTGGATTAATACGAATCAAGTGCTTAAGGTAACGGGTCGTTACAGTCTCCCCAATTTAGTAACAATTTCGTCCTCAAAATTACAAGTATGTACAAATCACGAATGATTTTGAAGACTAATGGAATTTACTCTTCCATTATAATTCCTGGTCCTTAGTTTTCTCATCCTTCGTTTGTCTAGTGTATGTGGTTACACCACCATATCATTAGCATAAAGCTTTTTCAACTTTTCGTTAAAGAATAAACGTAACCAAGTTACTGTTTTATTCTTCTCTTTTTCTTTAGTGAATGTGAACATCACACACTCACTAATTTAGTTCAATCCGAATCCACCAAGCCCATCCATAGGTGAGATTTCCCAAAAGATACAATTTATCTTTTGATACCTCTAACAACCTATGATATTTGTCACGTTTTTTCTTAAAGATTGTTGTAGCCCAAACATTGAGAAATCCACTCAATATCAAAAATATCATGTCTCCTACCTTCATTCATCCCATGAAGGAACGGCAAGGTCGACAACCATCATGTCTCATACCTCTGTCCACTACAAATGAATAACAAGGTCAACATATGTGTGTCTCCTACTTCCATTCCACCTATCGGTGAATGACAAGGTCAACCATACAACATTCTCATCAATCTCTTTCAATACTTCCTTGAAACTTATAGATTTCGTCAATTTATACACTACAACTTATAGTTTTTAACCTCATATTATTCATTTCTTTTATATTGTAGTTATACATTACCTAGTCTGTTCTATTTACTCTGTGTGTAGTTCTTTAATACCTCATTTATTCTATAACCCCTCATATTACTAAAATCATTAACAACCTTACACAGGTAACTTGATGCTTTAAGTGATTATCATGATGTGATACAAGCTCCATCATATTTCTTGAAATCAGGATTATCACCTCATTTTCTTTGTTAACACAAAAATATACTATGACGAGATTAAGAATGGTTTTCCAATTATATCAATATAACATCTTCCTTCATTGGAAGCAAGTCTCCGATTTCTATTCGAATTTAAACATCATACCATTTCTCATCCCTCATACAAATATTTTGCTCAATCATTTCAAATATGACATACTCTCACTGAAAAAAATTTGCAAACTTGGTTAATCTATCAATTACAATTCTCATTTTTCATTGTGCTGACGTCTAATTCACATCACAAAATCTATAATCGTGTTTCTTTTCTTTTATTAGGTATAAACAAGAATCTATCTAGCTCTTTAGGTTTTACTACTCAATAACACCTACTGAATACATCTCATATTTCTTTATAATTTCACTATATATCATAACAATTCATAATTTGTTCGTATACCCAAATATGATATGACATTGAATATATCAATAATATAAAGAGATCCATGAGATATTCAAAATGATTCTTACCTAACCTTCCACCTGAACCTGATTTTCATTTGAGAATTTAATACATCCAGCACAATTTTCATTAAAAAATCTAATCTGGACACTACTCATTCATAATCAATCTCTAACACATTGAGTAGTTCCAATTAGATCTTTTCCTTAACCTTATCACCCATTAATTCATTCATTCACTTAGTTCAGTCTCCATTTGAACTCCAAAGAAATGGACTGGTAATTATCAATTTCAACCTCTCAATTGATGATATGCCTGTGCAGGTCTTCCTTTATTTATCAATATTATCTATCTCTCTGATGAGATAATACTAAGAAGTTCCTATTATAATTATACCTCATGCCCCTTTCTTTCATTCAAGTATTGACCATCGTCAATTACTTTATATGGGTGCTTCCTCAGAGTGAATGTATCATTTCCACATTTTAGTGACTCATTTCACCTCAAATTCTTTCACTCTGGAATAATTATACTCTTCAAACTCTTATAGTTTGAAGCTTTGCTTAAATCACATTTTACCATTTTCACTGTTTCCATTCTTCTCATTTCATCTTTTAATGATTCCAGTAAGATTCTTTAATCTTATGAATGACTAAAAGACTTTCAAACTCATCAAGCTCTTTCATATGATACAAGTGTACTTCAAGCCTTCTGATAAACGAATGAACTTGCATTCTCATCCCTGTCTTATCATTTCAAGTATTTCCTCTAAGACTTATTCTTGAAATTCATTCTATCCATCGTCTGAAACACATATTCTTATTTTTCATTATCAACTGATGTTTTACAATTGTTTGGTACTCTTACCAATACAATTATTTCATATTAGTTCCTCTTGAACTATATCAGATGTATCCATTACAATCTTTTGCTTCAGTGTGTCAACAGACAACTACTTGGAGTAAAGTTTTGGATTAACCTCTAACCTTTCCTAATTCAAGTATAATCAAGCAATTATTGTGTCATACTACATTTCAATTCTCTTTCAAGACATCCATTGTATCATGTACAACTTATCTCCATTATCTTTTGGAATTAATTGAATATACAACATAATAATATTACAACTATCTGTATTTCGCGTTTGTATCTTTTAATCATTCCAAACTTACACCACTTTTTCTAATTATATGTTGAATATAAAACAATCCTGCAATTCTCTTAGCCTTAGTCAAATTCTTTGACTCACCATTCAAATTCAACACATATCTTAGTGGTTTACAGTTGTTACTTAGTATTTGCACTTACAATCTCTGGTATACACCAATTTATCATTAGAGTTCGTATAACTCTACAATAATGCTTGTGACTTTACTAAGTCTTCACTCATTTTATATTTGTCATAATTGTCAACACAATGATAATCTTATTTCAATAGAGTTCAATAACTCTACATCTTTTCATTATTAAACATATCATGAGCTCTAGTGAGTTTCTATGGTTACACCATAATCTTTCACATTCTCCTAGATTCTGATCTTTACTCAATGATAACCAAATCTCAATTAACTATTGAGAACTATTGGTTTCATTTAGTTAAACACTTGAGTTGTCAATTATGAGAAATCACTATTCCTTCGAGATTCAATTCAAATTAACTTACCACTCAAATTGAGTTCTCAAGTTCATACAATTCTCATAATACATCAAAGTAAAATAAAATTGATCATTGGTTGATATTGAAAATCAAGTAATTGATGATTCATCTAACCTATTATTTGATAAGATTTCAAGTAATTTTGATAAACACATTACTTAAAACCTTAAGTTCACAATCTTACATTCATCAAGCTTGCTTTTCTATTACTGACCTACTACTCTTTACCCAAACCATTTGAATTTCATGTGATAATTGTATTTTCACAATCACTATTTGTAGCAAATTAGAGATTTCTAACAGTTTCCATTAAGAATAGCAGTTAATACCAACCGCTCAATATACTGCTTCCTTAATTCATTTCCTATATCATACCTTTTCCTATGGATTTTTAATTCTTAACTTTATTGATAACTCATTCTCCCCAATTTAGGTTGTACTAGTCCAAAAGATCAAATTAAAAACCTCACTCACACTAGCATGTTTTTTCTCCTACAATAACATTTCTTTGGATTTGAATTTCAGACCCTTGTTCGGGAAAGATGATTGGCAATGCTAAGGAAGTTGATGGACTCTATCACTTGGTCTCGGAAAATCCTTCGATGAACAAGTTCAAAACCAAGATGTTTTACTACCTTGTCTTGAGAATGACATAATGTTGTGGCATTATAAGTTAGGCCATCCCAGAGTTTAATTACTTGAAATATTTGTTTCCAAATCTTTTTAAAAATAAAGACATTTCATCTTTTTGTTGTGAAGTTTATGAGTTGGCAAAACATCATAGATCTGTTTATCCTTCTTTGAAGTATATGCCATCAAAAACTTTTTCACTCGTGCATAGTGATATTTGGGGCCCTTCAAGGGTAAAAATTGCCTCAGGTTCTAGATGGTTCATCACATTCATTGATGATCACACTAGAGTCACATGGATTTATCTTCTAAAGGAAAAATCCGAGGTCGCAAATGTTTTCAAAAATTTCACTCTTTGATTAATATAGGTTCCTTACTAATATTCAAGCTCTTAGAGCAAATATGCGAAATATTTTAATGCAATCTTAGTTAATTTTTGAAAGAAAAAGGAATTATTGTCTGGTTCTTCACATTAGTGTCTGACAAAATGGAGTGGGCTGAGAAGAAAAATAGGCATTTATTAGAGTGTCATAGGGCATTATTTACTGAATGTTCCTAATCGTTCTTGGTATGAAAGCAACTTTTAGCGCGAGAACTAAGCAGTTAATCGAATGCCTACAAGAGTTCATGATTACATCACTCCTTTGCACAAGCGACTAAAGAATATGTTTCACGAAAATAGATGGTTCAACCGGACACTTACTAAAATTTTTGGTTGCATTGCTTTTGTTCATATACTGCAGCCATAATAGAGAGCTTGATCCCCGGCATGTTTATGTATGTTTCTTGGTTTTCAACTGCACAAACGGTATAAATATTTTGGTCTAAATCACAGAAATATTCGTAAGTATGGATGCTTCACTTTTTTGAGTAACTTCTTTTTTTGAAAAACTCAATTAGAGGAGAATGATTAAAGAATGAGTTTTGGGAACAAATATCTTTGTAAAATAAGTTGAAAATGATTAAATTGGAATCAATTATTTACATAACTAATCCTAGGATTTCACAGCTTCTCAAATTCACAACCTCGTGAGACCCGGATGAAAACAACTTGGAACTCTGGCTTAAAGTGTTTATTCCCAAAAAGGAGGACTCAACGAGTAATATTCCATGACTCAGGGTGGGCAATCATCGGACTTAGTGAGGTCCAGTCTGACTGCTCTCTCTTATCCACTTCTCTTCCAAGTTTGAACCTTAAAGTTTCTTTGAACCCATGAAAAGCATACGAGGTGTGGGATCATGTACCATAAAACATCCAATGTCCAATTTCATATCTTTGTCTCATAAGCTTTCTCACAAATTTCAAAGCACCTTTCACAGGATTATGGATGATAAGAACTACCTAAATCGATACATGACTCTAGAGGTTCCGAGATGGAGAGGCGTTCTTTTGAGAGTTGAAGGCCACGAAGAAGAATGACAAGTAGGATCTTTACCTGCTGGAAGTGGAAAAAATGTGTAAGGCGGCAAGTGGAAGTGCTTTACCGCCAAAATGCAGATGGGTGGAAAACTGGACAGAGTTGGAACCTGAGCAGCGAGCCTTGGGCTTCCTCCAGGTTATCCGCCTCGGCTCCCGGGAGCCAGACTCACTGGCTTGAAGAAAGCGTCAAAGCACGTGCAGTGTTTCTTCTGCGTTAGCCTTCTATTTCGGATTGGCCTCTTAGCATAGTTTGATGTGAAGGCATGTTCTTAAACGTGACTAGAGGAGGAGGTGTATGTGGAAGCTCCACCAGGCTTTGATGAGCCAAGAAAGGATGGCCAGTATATAGCTAAGAAAATCCATATGTAGATTGGAAACAATCTCCAAGGCATGGTTGAAAGATTAAAGGCTTTGTGAAACAAGGTGGTTACACACTCAAGCTCATTTAGATCACACGATGTTCTACAAACACAATCATGGTAAAATTGCTATTTTAATTGTGTATGTAGATGACATTGTGATAATGAGAAGATGACATAGTAGAAGTTGAGTCAACACAGAAGCTTCTTATCAGCTAGTTTGATGTAGTCTGGGGCAGAAGCTCAAATATTTCTTGGAATGGAGGTGGCTAGATCATAAGAAAGAATAGTTATCTCTGAAAATATGTTCTTGATCTCTTGAAAAATTTGGATTATGGGATGCAAACCGATGGCATCTGTCGTCAAGATAGAAACTAGAAAGAAGATGAGTGCGGGTATGAACAAAGAGCAGAGTGTCAGAAGGTGAGTGGGGAAGCTAATTTATTGTTTATATCAGATATCTCCGATGATAAGAAAGTTCATAAATGAGTTGATGTTAAACCTCTACCTCTGACCTTCCCAGTCCTTAGGTTTATGTATTTGCAACACACCATTCACTTCCATTTTCGATTTACTATTACCCTAAAAGTGATTATAGTTCATCAGACAAGATAGAGTTAACCAACAACATGAGTTTTCTAAAATCCTTCAACTCTCATCTCTTATTGTAGCTATTCACTTTTAGTGTAACGTTACTCTCAACTCATTTCCTTATATTTCAGTATTGATCTATACATCAATCTGGTATCCTCACATTTCATTTATCTATTTGTGGCTATAACCCTATTGCTTCATCATCATCATATTATTAGTGTGTGCAGTTACATTGCAACAACATAATAAATCCCTTTCTTACATTACTTTCAGTATATGCGGCTAAACCACAACCATGCTAAAAGTTTGTTTCTCACTATTCCAATATAGACTAGTATTATATCTGGAATCTTATACTTCATAATCACTCATGAAGTATGATTAACTAGTGGTTATCTAACCTCAACTAGGTTCTCATCATCCTTTACCACTAATTTCCCTTATTGAATGACTTTTAACCTCAGTCAACTAGTCTCAACACTAATTATATTTCCTACTCAAAGTGAGTCATCACCTTTGAGTTTCATTTTCAGTTATTTCATATTTCATTCACCTTTTACGGTCATTTCATCTAACCTATGTCTCTAAGTCTAGGACCCATCGTTCCTTCTACATTGAGTATTTCTCATCAGATTATATCAGTGAGAATAAAAACTATTAGAGACTATTCCAATAGGAGAATTATCTCTAAATTCTTCCTTTTCCATATCTATATCCTTGGGACTTAAGTTTTAACAAACCCCAATCTTGATATTTTCTCAACTCGTGAGACATTAGTAGATACAAGCCATTATATTATTATTTCACTATATTCCTTTATCTTATTATCCCTGACGTCCAGGTTCCCAAGAACACTCACCATCATTACTCTTTGACTTTCCAAGTCATAGATGTGAGATAAGACCTTTAGATTCATTCCTAGGCAAGACAAGGCAGCTACATCTATCGCATAGATATAATATCAAACTCAAAAATACATGTCTCAAGCTTTTATCTTTCATTACTACCCCCGCCAGAACATAGATAAAAACCGTTCATTTAGTCCTAGGTTATCCCTGACTTGAGAACCAATCTCCAAGTTAACCTAATTTCTATTTTAATATATAGGTACAACTTAAGGCTTCAATCCCTATGTATCAGAGTTATCATACCATTCAAAACCAATTCGAAAGTGATAACCTCACTCTATGATACTTACTATATCAAAGTTATTTCGTCAACTAATCAGTGGAATAATGATGCTAAGCTTTACCAACAAGTCTCTGATATCACACTATATCAGAATTGTCACTTACTTTGAAACCAATGATAAACTAAAGTTTGTAAAGCCTTGGCTCTAATACCAATTGTAACATCCCCTAATCTCAATTAGAGAATATTCGGCCTGAAACCCTAATTAAGCCCTGGTAAACCAAATCGGACCTAATTAGAGCCAACAACCTTATGCCAATTCTTGACAACAATTTGTATATCTTGATATTAAATAAACAAAATAAAACAAACGTAGCTAAAAATTTAAAACTTTTTCGATAAATTACAAGATATACAATATCGACATGAACATCGGTATTGAGCTCTTATTACCACCTCGATTATTATATATATAATATAGAAAACTCCTGCATCGTAGAGAAGATACTAAACTCCTGATCTTCTCTTTTTCTAAGTCTTAAGTCTTAGCGTACGTCCATACCTGAAATATTAAGGTGGGTGAGCACCTACATACTCAATAAGTGACTCTCATACCAACTATCAATTATCAACTAATATTCAAAGGATAATATATAACAACGTGCAACCAATGCATATTTAAAGGACCATTTGAATCAATATAATCAATACATAAACAGATGCAAGTTCACTAGTCTATTGTAATGTACCCATGATTTGTACTTTCGATCTCAGTATTTGAATTGAGTCGGCCTCTCACATCTTCAAGAACTAGTAATTGGGCATCTAACTAGTCCTTCTCAATGTGCCGCCAACTCATAAATACATAGAGTCGCACTCCCTCATCATTACTAAACCAATCAATGCTCATTTGATTGGTTTATGACTGATGAGTAGTCAACTTAAATGGAAATCATTAATGGGGATATTTCCCAAGTCACTAGGGGGTGCGATGATGGGAAACAACTCCACCACAGTTCCAAACCCCAGGCCGATCCTCCCTGCCAAACCTATTTCCGGTTTCATTTTTCATTTCAAAACAATTTATGTAAAACAAAACTAAATCATGGTACATTACCCCATTCTCAGTCCTGAACAATACGTGCTCTAATAATACTATTTTACATTGCATAATTGATAAAAAGTACAAGTCCCACTTACCTATCTTGAGGTTTCCTTAAGTTTTCCTAGCTTTCTGAGGTTCCATCACGTTTCCATACCGCTCAAACACATATATCACACCTTTTGGTATCATTTCGGGTCTCCTATACATTAATTGAAACCCTCAAAGTAACCCAAAACTCTCATCAACACAACCAATCTAAAATAGTTTATCACTATTTTGCACTGTCCAATGCGCTGGACAATTGCGATACAACACATCAGCTGCGATCGACATGATAAAATTTGACCCAAATGACGTCCAAACATCCTGCAACCTTAGAGAGGACCTGACATGAGGACTTACAACATGTGTGCATAATCCCAACCACAACGGATCACCACAACTCATGACAGAAACCATAACAACAACACTTCGGCAATAACAACAGCAACGAGCTACAACCACAACAACAACAACAACTATAACTTAACAACAACGAGGATCACTCACCTCAACCATGACCTCGATGTCCTCTAGCTTCTCCAGCTCTGGAACTCGCGATCTCCTCCTCTGTAGCTCCCTCTCGTCACCTCTATTGTCCACTCTCTCTCTCGTACATTCTCGTGCAGTACATATGTATATATATATATATATAAACAGTGAAAAGGACAGTTACCACTGCCTCGAGATGCACATCTCGTCATCTCGAGGATACTTCAAACTTATCCCATTTACCGCATTGTCCTGCGCACTGGCTACTGGCCAAATGTATTTTCTCAACTTTTCTTCACTTCCCGTGTATGCCATTATGTCTTACGCATACCCGTCATTGACCCCATGTGTTACTTCATGAACCACACATCACACCATACCCCATACCCATATTTTCCATTTAATATATATATATATTTTGTATATATCAAAATATATATAAATATATCATTATACACTTATAATTACGTTTACACTACATAATTCACCCCACCGAGTACACTCGACCATTAACGCTATCCCGCATCTCATATGTGTCTTCCTTGACCTATACCTGGTATTAGGTGTTCCCTCATTGTCCGATTATTCATTTATACAAACTAATATAGTCCATACAAATATAATACAACATGCCAATCCACACACACGTTAATCGAGATAAATTGGGCTTAACCACGTACGTAACTCGGATTAATTAATATTCAGATGAACACTAATCACGTGCTTAAGGTAACGGGTAGTTACATAACATCTACACGAGCTCCCCTTTTCTCCTTCTCCTCCCTCTCCTCTCGCTTCTCTGATATCTCTCTCACTCGTTTGAATGGGAGGTAAAGCGGTTGCAGTGATTATTTAAATAATCAAATGCCTCGAGATACGCATCACATCATCTCGAGGATCCTTCAGTATATATTCATTTGACCTCGTAAGATAGTGTGTTGTCCAATTGCCCACCAACACTTATCCATCCCATTAATAATATATATAACTTAATATATATATATATATATATATATATATATATCAATATATATATATATATATATCAATATATATATAGTTAGCCACCTTTCCTCAATCCTCATGTACGCCACTGAGTTCACTTGGTGTGCACCTGTACTTGCGACTCCCGCGGTTCCACTCATGACTCATTCACTATGTCTAATATCCCACCATTTATTAATTATTTCATTTCAATATATATTTATATATATACATGCCTATAATTATGCCTACAAATACGTAATACACGCCTATGGGGACCCTCACCATATATGTTATCTCGCATCTCATGTGTGTCCTCCTTGACACACATATGGTATTAATCGTCCCTTATTTCTCCAATTATTCATTTATTAATCACATTATTGTCGTCAATAATTAATAACAAAATCTAAACAAACACAATATAACATGCAAATCCATGCACACGCTAATCATAACTAATTGGGCTTAACTACAAGCCTAACTCGGGTTAATTAGGATTTAGATTAACACTAATCACGTGCTTAAGGTAATGGGTCATTACAGTCTCCCCAATTTAAGACAATTTGGTCCTCAAATTAAAGGAAACATACATGTCATCAATAATTTCAAAGAGTTATAAAATTTGCTCTTTCATTATAATTCCCATTCCTAGGTTATCTTTCAGTTTACTTGTCTAATGTATGTGGTTACACCATCATACCACTAGAACAAAGTTTTTTTATTTTCAACTTTACTTTAAGAATAAATGTAATTAAGTTACCGTTTCATTCTTCTCTTTCATTTTAATGGATGTGAACACCACAACTCAATTATTTTAGCTTAATCTGAATCTACACAGCACATCCATAGGTGAGACTTTCAAAAGATTCAAATAATCCTTTGAAACCTCTAATAACCTATGATATTTGTCTAATTTTCTTTTTCTCAAAAATGTTGTAGCCAAGTATTGACAAATCCGTTAAAGTATAAACAATATCGTCTCTCTTACCTTTGTCCATCACATGACTGAATGGCAAGGTTGGCAATCTCTTACTTTTGTCCACCAATGATGAACAACGAGGTCGACATATGTTGTGTCTCCTACCTCCATCCCACCCACCGGTGAATGGCAAGGTCGACCATACAACATTCTTAACAATTTCATTTTGATACTTGCTTGAAACTTGTAGATTTTGTCAATATATGAATTGTAGCCTACAACATTTTACTTCATATTGTCTATATCTTTCTAACGTTGTAGTTTTACATTACCTAGTCTGCTTTATGTCCACTGTGTAGTTTTTTACTATCTCATTTCTTCTTTCTTTCAAATATCTCTAATCCTTATTCTTTACCCTTATAGTAGGATAAGTGTGATGACCCCAAAACCCAAGGCCCGCCACGTGATGCCCCGTGGGCCTACAACCTTTCCATGTCATCACTCTGTTGTGTCCCACGTACAACCAACACTCTTTGCCACATCACTTACCTTGTACTATGGCTAACTTCTATCATTTGATTGTAAAGTTGATTAGATCATTCATTTAGTTAGTCTTGTCATCAACCATGTTAGCTAAATTATTTGGTTGAGTTATTGAAATCACAGTTTGTTATGTCTTATAGAGCTGCAAATAGATAACCTAGTGTGGAAAACCCAGCATGAAGTACAATGTATACATGGTGACAATTACTTCTAAATTAAATATATGCCTAAACTGATCTCTCAACACTCCCCTGATATGATGTAGCTCAAAATCAAAGGATAGTACTCATACGAGTATGTCTTCGATGGTTGGCAGGCCAAAGATACTTATCGCACATCTTTATACCCCTACTTGTAGCAATATCTATAGTCAGCCACCCAATAAATATAGTGACGAGTCCAGTAAGTAAAATCCAGAGAGAAGTCAACACAATTTTCAACAATAAATCAAATACATATACTATTCATACTAGTATGTTAACTGGCAACAAAATAACATACCCTCATGAATGTAGTTCAATATCGAAAATCCTAGTAACCATATTTAATTAGAAAATCATTCAAGCATCAATTAAGTGAACCAACGAAAGCATGAATCACAACTAATCATTTAAGACTGTAAATAAACACTTAAATAAACAATAAGTTATGCAAAACAAGGGATTAGTAGCAGGTAAATATATTTGAATAACATATCCTAACCAAATGTATATAATAAACCCTACAAGATAAGAGGTTCGTAGCAGAATAATATAATTGTACCTTGAGTTTCTCAACTATTGAAGCAAGGTAACATACTAGACCACACTTCAGACTCTTCCACAAAGAACGATGGCGAGTAGCACTCAAGTAAGGTTAGTATCTGGATCTGCTCGATGGCTAGCGTAGTACCAACGATGCATCGACACGTGCCCCAACGTGATCCTCGGGTTGAACTATCCACCCATATCTCTTGCAACACGTGTTATGGTCTGGTAAGACATATACTCAAGAATGGCATTGTAACGACCCGGAAATTTGGTTATTTGTGGATGATAATGCATGTATTAGTATATTAGTATTTTACAGGTCTCGAGCCGTTTGGGCTATGTTTCAATTGAGTGAGGTGTCGCCTAGTTAAACGGGGGTTTCGGGAACCGTTATAGTGGGCATTATTAATAAACAAAGTCAAATAAAATATATGATCTAAGTTGAGAAAATACAAGGTTAACAATAAAGTATAACTTAGACATGAGGAAATTTAAGTGAATACTAAGTGGGACCGCCTCGAGGAGCGTGTCGGACGCGGGGCACGGTGCACCGGGTAGGTGAGAATTTGTGTAACCTTATTGGTAATTTAATAAAATTTATGTGGTTAATTTAATAGGTTAATATGGATAGGATTGTTAAAGTGACACAAGTGAGTGAGGAGGACCATTGGATGGTCATAGAGATGGGGATATGTGTTAGATTGTGATGATGAGCCAAAAGACCCATAAGGGATGAGCCAAAAGACCGATAAGGGTAGCTAGCCAAGGGTTGGACAAGTGAGAGTTTAAGGGCAAATGGGTCATTTCACCTTAAGCCACATATATAAAAACAAACAAAACCCTAAAACCCTAACACACTATTCACTCTCTTCTCCATCTTGCCGTCACTGTTCACTCTCCCCACTCACTCCCCACTGCCGTCCACCACCACCGGATCTCCGACTGCACTCCCGGTAGCCGGAGACCGGACGGCGTCTCCCCTCCTCTCCTCTCTCGTTTCCTCACTCACGCATCCTTAGTCTTCTCCTCTCACGATCATTCACCCACTCGGCCTCACGTCCACTCTCTCGGCCTCACGTCACGGTGCTTCCACCCTCGGGGACGACCTCCACCGCCACCGACGACGCTAGGTGAGCTCCTCTCTTCCTCTCTTCCCTCTCTTCCTTCTCTCCCTATCTTAACACCACGTTTTCTCTCTCTCACTCTTGGTTGTCTTCTCTCCATACTCTCGGCTAGTCACCACCGCCACTCACCACCGTCACCCTCACGGCATTTGGACCTCGCCACCCACCCACCGGAGACACCAAGGTGAGCTCGATCGTCTCTCTCTCTCTCTCCCCCACTTTTTTTTGAGCAACCACGTTTTTGCTCACTGTTTTGGACGTTTGGGTGTGGCTGTTTTGTTGTTTGGGGATAATGGGGTGTACGTACCACTTGTGTGTACACCACAAATGGGGTGTACACCACGGTGTGGGTACACCACAAAGGTGTACACAACAACGCTTTTAGGTGATATGGATGTTGGTGTGTGACGGTTTTGATTTTATTTTCATGTGTGTAGTGTTTGTGTGAATCGACCAAGAGGTGTGTGTGTGTATAACTGTGGGGTGGCTGTCCTATATGTGTGGGGTGCGTACAGTGTGTGTGTGTGTACACACCCCCGGTAGGGGTGTGGGTGTGTGGGGCTGTTTTCATTAGATGTATAGGTGGGCTTCGTTTTGCATGGAAATTGTATGTAAGTGTGAAGGTTGTGTAAGGGGTGTACACTTTGTGTGTACACCACAATGGGGTGTACACAACAATGGATGTGTACACCACAGTGGGGTGTATGCAGCACTGTGTGTGTACACCACAGTGGGGTGTACATAACAGTTTTATATGATGTACATAATGAAAATGTGTATATAGCATGGTTTTAAGAATAAAATAATGTACTAATGCATTGAACATGGTAAATCATCATGGGGTGCACACACCAAATGTGTGTGCACAAGACAACGGGGTGTGTGAAGAGTTAGTGTGCACACCAGTGGGGTGTACACATCAATTGTATGTGTGTGACCATAATGCACATTATTGTAGGTTTAAGAATGAATAAATAAGATTATAAGTATAAACATTGATATTAAATAAATATGGACTTGTAAAAGGGACCTAAACCACTCATTTTTTATATAAGTCCATAATAAGTCTCAATTGGTGTATGTATGGGTTGTGTAAAACCCAAAGAAAGTTTAATATGATCAGCACAACCTAAGATCCGAATACATGCATAAAATGAGGGGAATAGCTCATATATATCTAAGTCCAATAAGTGTCCACCTATTAAGCACACTTAGGTGACTATAGGCTTGATGCATGGATCCAACAAGAACCCAACCGGACTATAAAGAACATCAATGATGGGATAAGTTCCATTAATTGAATGAATTGAAACAAAGTTTAGGAGAATTATTCTAAAGCTAAATACTAATCTTAAACCAATCTTCGGGACTTAAATCGTTGTCAGGTAGTCGAGATACACGGGAAGCGCGTTAAAGTCTCGGAGTGAGTACCGGGTCACGCTAGATCAGGTAAGTACATGCATGCCTTGTGTGTATGTACGTTAGTAGACCAGTAAGAACATAACAAGTGATTTATACATCCTCTATTTATTGCTATTGTTGCTTTGATCCTTTGCTTGATATTCCATTCCGTTTCCTTGGTTGTATGTTCTTGGCATGAGTGTGTGTCTCGAAGGTATCATGTGGTCCCGCACTAGCTGGGACAACGAGGGTGCCTCCTGCAGGGGTAACTGACCACCCCTAGTGATGTGTGTACTGGGTACTGGATTCGAGAGGTGTTGCGATGCCTCTCGATTTCACGCTGCGCTAGTGTTGCGACATTGTCCGGGGAGATCTTGCGAGATCTTTTCCGTATTGCTGTGAAATAGACCACTCATGGGCCTCTTTTGAATCTTAGAACATGCAAAATATCGATTGTTTATCTTTCAGTCTCTTTATCATGCATTTGATTTATTTATTTACTTTCCAGTTATTTCCTTTCCCACATGATACTTAGACTGTTTTTCTTGTTAAAATCATAAATTACTGTTACATTCTTCTGGTACTACTAGCAATTTTATTCAGTTACTCACCGTCTAGTTTGTGACGGTGGGTGCAGATAGAGTGGAGAGCAGCAAGGGCAAGGGGCCCTGTCTAGGCGATATACTTTGAGGAGTCGCAGGATATCTGAGAGACTAAACATTAGGTGATTACATTTTGTTGGCTGATGTGTATGTCGTTTTATACCTATTTTGTTGGTATATCTTTTATAAGACTAGTATCATGTATATATGCCTATCGAATTGTACATGAATACCCGGGGTTTTCCACAATTATAGAATTCCTAATTTCCCTTTAATTGAGTTATTTCCCCTTGTTATATATTGTTTAGTCTTCCGCTGTGTAATATTTCAATAACTCTTTCATAAAGTACTAAATTGATTAAATTGAAGGCAGACTTGGCTCGTCAGGTTACCAAGTGATGACTTGGGGCCTGCACGGGTCTAGGCCGGGCGTACCCAATTGCACGGGGAAATTGGGGCCGTCATAGTTGGTATCAGAGCTTAAGGTTATAACGACCTAACTCTTGATTTAAAACACAAACCATTAAGACAGCGGAAGTTAGGAACGGTTGAACTTAGAGTGGAAACCCTATGATCATGACTTAGAATCCTAGTTGGGGAGTGAGGATGAGTCGGGAAACGGAAACTGAAAACTTATTGGGATAAGTCGGATGTGATGTTTATACATATTACGATTGTTGTGTGTATTATATCGTATCGGTAGCTATCCATTGATCCGAGAAAATTCGTTTTCTTGATTAGACGACGATGGCGGATCAGGCAGGTCCGAGCGACGACAGCGGGACGGCTGATTCTCGATTTATTACTTCGGAGGAGTTTCGCGCTTGGACACGAGATTTGAGGATCTAGTGAGGTCACTGACGATACCCGTACAGGCTACCACGACACCATTGACTCCGACTACGTCTTTACCGCCTGTTTCTACCACTCAGGGGACGGAGACTCCAGTAGCTACGGCTTCCACCGCCCCGATTCCGTTAGCGGCGATTCCCGAGGGAGCAGTTGCTGCGACAGGTACACAGACTGAAGCGGAGACACCTCCGTTACAGGCAGAGTTAGTACGAGCGACGGAGACACCGACTACACCGGTTGCCGCCGCAGAGATTACTCCCGTCACTACTCCGGTCACTACTCCGGAGAAGAGTCCTAGGGCCACTGCTGAGGCGAGGCAGTGGAGAGAATTTAAGAGACACGATCCAGTTAAGTTTTTCGGTGGTACAGACGTGGCAGCGGCGGAGCTTTTTCTGAAGAATCACGAGAAGATTCATACGATTATCGCGACCGAGGATCACATGAGAGCGACGATCTCCTCATCCATGCTTCAGGGGGAGGCAGATGATTGGTGGACCACCATTGTAGCTACCTGAGGCATTCCGCGAGACTGGATCGATTTCAAGACCTAGTTTAACCAGAAGTATTTCCCACCGACAGTGTTACGGGCGAAGAGGAATGAGTTCACTTCCCTGAGACAGTTAGCGAATGAGTCCGTCATGGAGTACATGGGTCGGTTTTTGCAGTTGTTACCATATGCTGGAGGATCGGCTAGCACGGAGGCAGACCGAGTGTACTACTTTATTGAGGGTCTACTACCCAAAATTGGAGGTGCGATCGTTACGACCGAACCAGGGACGTTGCAGAGAACTTATGAGCGGAGCTTGGCTAAGGAGAGTTACTTGAGTACTCACCACGAGGAGATTGAGCCTGATCGACCCGAGTTGCAGTTAGAGCACCGATCAGGGGGACATGACGGGAAACGAACGAGGAATCTGAACGATGATAATGGTTCTCGAAAGCGAAAGGTGTGTTACCAGTGTGGACAACCCGGACATTTTCAGAACCGATGTCCTGATTTGTACGAGGACCAGCAGGATGACGATCAGCTTCAGGCCATTGAGGACGTGCACATGGCGACTGAGCCAGCTGACAGTGATTCGTGATCCTACCGAAGGTAAGGAATTTTCTTGATTATCCCATAACATGCATGGAACCGATTAAATGAAGCTTTAGGTGTTTAAATAGGATGTTGGACGTCATGTGACAGAGTTAGGGTTGATACTGGCTAGAGTGGTACCGTTTAAACTTAGCAATGTTGTCTAGGATGAGACAGACCTAACTGAGATAAGAGTCCAAAAGAGATGGTAAGTTTGGGCACAATGGGTTGCCAAAACTAGCCACAAGTACACCTAAAGAGAGGCAGGACCAGACTGGTTGTGATTCATCTTATGATGCATGGACACGTAGTGTACATGGTGGCCACGGTTACAACTTTGTCGAATCTATTTTACTGCCTGGGTATAGATAAACTTGCGTCGAGACGCGAGTGGGTTGGGAGGTTTTCACGAGTATGACGTACGAGTCGCGATCGTAGCGTCTTATGTCGTGATCACCAAACTTGAGTCATGGTAGTAGGTGATGTTTGCGACGAGGTCGTGGCATTCCTACCATTTTGGGTAACGGGAGCGGTCTAGAGAGACCGTAGTTAAGTTAGACTATTTAAAGATGTTGTGACCCGCAGTCTGAAAACCAAGAAAAAAATCAAGCTGTTCGAAGTGGCAGAGGCCCACAGTTTGGTAGACGTGGAAAAAAGGGAGTGGATTTAAGATGTTGTGCTGTTCAAAGAGACTTTATACAAGTCCGCAGTTCAATACCTAATGTCGAGCTGTTGGAAGTGACTCTCGCGAGAGTCCACAGTTGGTCATGGCTTATTGAGTTGTCTGAAGCGACTTTGCATTGGTCTGCAGTTCAACGATGATGAACGAGCTGTCTGAAGTGACTTTGAGGTAGTCCACAGTTCGAGAAAAAGGATCTAAGCTGTCTAAAGGGGCTGTAAGCCCGCGGTTTGGGCGAGTTGCGAACGGGTGTAGTTCTCCTTATTCACTCGATTTAGAACTAATTTCGAGGACGAAATTCTAGTTAGTTGGGGAGACTGTAACGACCCGAAAATTTGGTTATTTGTGGATGATAATGCATGTATTAGTATATTAGTATTTTACGGGTCTCGAGCCCTTTGGGCTATGTTTCAATTGAGTGAGGTGTCGCCTAATTAAACGGGGGTTTCGGGAACCATTTTAGTGGGCATTATTAATAAACAAAGTCAAATAAAATATATGATCTAAGTTGAGAAAATACAAGGTTAACAATAAAGTATAACTTAGACATGAGGAAATTTAAGTGAATACTAAGTGGGACCGCCTCGAGGAGCGTGTCGAACGCGGGGCACGGTGCACCGGGTAGGTGAGAATTTGTGTAACCTTATTGGTAATTTAATAAAATTTATGTGGTTAATTTAATAGGTTAATATGGATAGGATTGTTAAAGTGACACAAGTGAGTGAGGAGGACCATTGGATGGTCATAGAGATGGGGATATGTGTTAGATTGTGATGATGAGCCAAAAGACCCATAAGGGTAGCTGGCCAAGGGTTGGACAAGTGAGAGTTTAAGGGCAAATGGGTCATTTCACCTTAAGCCACATATATAAAAACAAACAAAACCCTAAAACCCTAGCACACTATTCACTCTCTTCTCCATCTTGCCGTCACTGTTCACTCTCCCCACTCACTCCCCACTGTCGTCCACCGCCACCGGATCTCCGACCAGACCAGAGGTAGCCGAAGACCGGGACGGCGTCTCCCTCCTCTCCTCTCTCGTTTCCTCACTCACGCATCCTTAGTCTTCTCCTCTCACGATCATTCACCCTCTCGGCCTCACGTCCACTCTCTCGGCCTCACGTCACAGTGCTTCCACCCTCGGCTGGACGACCTCCACCGCCACCGACGACGCTAGGTGAGCTCCTCTCTTCCCTCTCTTCCTTCTCTCCCTATCTTAACAGCCACGTTTTCTCTCTCTTACTCTTGGTTGTCTTCTCTCCATACTATCGGCTAGTCACCACCGCCACTCACCACCGTCACCCTCACGGCACTGGACCTCGGCCACCCACCGGAGACACCAAGGTGAGCTCGATCGTCTCTCTCTCTCTCTCTCTCTCTCCCTACTGTTTTGAGCAACCACGTTTTTGCTCACTGTTTTGGACGTTTGGGTGTGGCTGTTTTGTTGTTTGGGGACAATGGGGTGTACGTACCACTGTGTGTACACCACAGTGGGGTGTACACCACAGTGTGGGTACACCACAATGGTGTACACAACAGTTTTAAGTGATATGGATGTTGGTGTGTGACGGTTTTGATTTTATTTTCATGTGTGTAGTGTTTGTGTGAATCGACCAAGAGGTGTGTGTGTGTATAACTGTGGGGTGGCTGTCCTATATGTGTGGGGTGCGTACAGTGTGTGTGTGTACACACCCCAGTAGGGGTGTGGGTGTGTGGGACTGTTTTCATTAGATGTATAGGTGGGCTTCGTTTTGCATGGAAATTGTATGTAAGTGTGAAGGTTGTGTAAGGGGTGTACACTGTGTGTACACCACAATGGGGTGTACACAACAGTGGATGTGTACACCACAGTGGGGTGTACGCAGCACTGTGTGTGTACACCACAGTGGGGTGTACACAACAGTTTTATATGATGTACATAATGAAAATGTGTATATAGCATGGTTTTAAGAATAAAATAATGTACTAATGCATTGAACATGGTAAATCACCGTGGGGTGCACACACCAGTGGGGTGTGTGTGCACAAGACAGCGGGGTGTGTGAAGAGTTAGTGTGCACACCAGTGGGGTGTACACATCAATTGTATGTGTGTGACCATAATGTACATTATTGTAGGTTTAAGAATGAATAAATAAGATTATAAGTATAAACATTGATATTAAATAAATATGGACTTGTAAAAGGGACCTAAACCACTCATTTTTGATATAAGTCCATAATAAGTCTCAATTGGTGTATGTATGGGTTGTGTAAAACCCAAAGAAAGTTTAATATGATCAGCACAACCTAAGATCCGAATACATGCATAAAATGAGGGGAATAGCTCATATATATCTAAGTCCAATAAGTGTCCACCTATTAAGCACACTTAGGTGACTATAGGCTTGATGCATGGATCCAACAAGAACCCAACCGGACTATAAAGAACATCAATGATGGGATGAGTTCCATTAATTGAATGAATTGAAACAAAGTTTAGGAGAATTATTCTAAAGCTAAATACTAATCCTAAACCAATCTTCGGGACTTAAATCGTTGTCAGGTAGTCGAGATACACGGGAAGCGCGTTAAGGTCTCGGAGTGAGTACCGGGTCACACTAGATCAGGTAAGTACATGCATGCCTTGTGTGTATGTACGTTAGTAGACCAGTAAGAACATAATAAGTGATTTATACATCCTCTATTTATTGCTATTGTTGCTTTGATCCTTTGCTTGATATTCCATTCCGTTTCCTTGGTTGTATGTTCTTGGCATGAGTGTGTGTCTCGAAGGTATCATGTGGTCCCGCACTAGCTGGGACAACGAGGGTGCCTCCTGCAGGGGTAACCGACCACCCCTAGTGATGTGTGTCTTGGTACTGGATTCGAGAGGTGTTGCGATGCCTCTCGATTTCACGCTAACTAGTGTTGCGACATTGCCGGGGAGATCTTGCGAGATCTTTTCCGTATTGTTGTGAAATAGACCACTCATGGGCCTCTTTTGAATCTTAGAACATGCAAAATATCGATTGTTTATCTTTCGCCTCTTTATCATGCATTTGATTTATTTATTTACTTTCCAGTTATTTCCTTTCCCGCATGATACTTAGACTGTTTTTCTTGTTAAAATCATAAATTACTGTTACATTCTTCTGGTACTACTAGCAATTTTATTCAGTTACTCACCGTCTAGTTTGTGACGGTGGGTGCAGATAGAGTGGAGAGCAGCAAGGGCAAGGGGCCCTGTCTAGGCGATATACTTTGAGGAGTCGCAGGATATCTGAGAGACTTTACATTAGGTGATTACATTTTGTTGGCTGATGTGTATGTCGTTTTATACCTATTTTGTTGGTATATCTTTTATGAGACTGGTATCATGTATATATGCCTATCGAATTGTACATGAATACCCGGGGTTTTCCACAATTATAGAATTCCTAATTTCCCTTTAATTGAGTTATTTCCCCTTGTTATATATTGTTTAGTCTTCCGCTGTGTAATATTGCAATAACTCTTTCATAAAGTACTAAATTGATTAAATTGAAGGCTGACTAGGCTCGTCAGGTTACCAAGTGATGACTTGGGGCCTGCACGGGTCTAGGTCGGGCGTACCCAATTGCACGGGGAAATTGGGGCCGTCACAGGCATGGAGGGAAGACTCAACGTCCTTCCATATAACCACATAACCAAATCACAAGTACTGCCAGCGAGTAGCACTTAAGCATGGCCAGTCCCCTAAGTGATTGGCATGGAACCAACGACACACTGGCATAAAACTCGGGTAGGAGCATCCTCGACCAACCCGTCCAACAATCAATCACGAAATCAACAGGTATTGCCAACGAGTAGCACTCAAACATGGCCAATACTCTGGTCTTCTCAGTGGCCGGTGTGGAACCTAATATCATAATACAAGAGAAAACACCTCAACCATATACTATAGAATCAACCATATATAATAAAATCAACCATATTCCATACATTCAACCATATACCACACCATCAACCATATACCATAAATCAATTTACCTCAAACAATAAAATAATAAATATCCCGATATGGTAGCATAACCAACAAATTTAGTGATAAATCAACCTTGACATCAATATCATTGTACACAAACATTCGACATCTGATGAATAAAAAAATCGAACTGAATGTTGTAAAGCATTCTCAAGGGTTTTACTCACCTTGAAAGTCATTTAAATCCCCTGAAATATCTCGATCCAATCTCCTTATCACCTCGGGATATGTGCAAGACACCCGACTATGATATCCTAAGCTCCTGGTGTCAAAATAAACCATTTGCAGTGGTTTAATGTCAAATTAATTGATTTCATATTGCGACAATAAAAAATAGAATTTCATTCCAATTTTTTGTTGTGACACATTTTTCAGGTTACACCGAGGTGTCAAACGCTTGAAAGAGTCTCACAATCCACTTTACTATTCTTTTTCAAATTTCAAATATTTTCTCAAATTTTTATGAATCTTCTATGATCTTCTATAATTTCACGCTTTACGAGGTAAAAACCTCGACATAAACTCTAACCAAAATTTCCCGAATACTTCACTTTTCATAAAAATTACCAATTTCTATTTTTTGGGTGAAAATATAATTTTTTAGGATTTTTCTTATTTTTATGGAATTTCCATCAAAATTTTCCCTCTTTTTATTTTATTCTTTTTTTATTTTTATTTTTTAATTTATGTTATTTATTTGGGTTGGGCCAACCTTAACGGGTTTGTCCCAACCCTGGGTTACAGATTTGGGCCTGGTCCCTCCCAGGCCTGGCCCGGCCGTGCGTGTGCATCTTTTTCAATTCGATTGGTGCGTTCTAGTTAGAATTTGAATTTTCTTTATCAAACTGGGTTCTCCTTCCTCTTACCATCCGAGCCTCCCCTCACTCCAACAACAACCACAACAACCCAATGACAACAACATTAATGCCAAGAACGAATCAACAACACCAACAACAGACTCACCTCACTGCGCTTCTTCGAGCTCCCGACCTCCTCGATCAACTCCTCTCTCACGCTCTCTGTTTCTCCTCCATTTCTCATTTGTTTTTTGTTTTTTCAATTTTTGGTGAGCAAATGGTGTAAGTGGTGAATTTGTGATATTTTGGGGGTTCAAATGACTAAAATGTCTCTATCCTTATATATTTTCCTTTATAAAATCAATACCCTTTTTGGTCATTTTACATTTCTTTGTAATTTATGATTTTAATGTGTATATATATATATTCAATTTACATTTATATATATAAATATATATTTGCCTATACTTTCACACCTACAACTCTGTCATGTGCGCCAACCAACGAACGTACTCGGGTGTGCATACTACTGTACAACCCACGCATGTCGACTATGACCGCGCATGTCACTAATTTCTCACCAATTTATTATTTTGTCACAATATTTTGTTTGCTTATACAAATTAATTCCTAAAACTTAATGTACCCATATTTTGCTTGTCCAGTACCCGAACTGGCACATTTTTCGAGATGACTACTTGTCACATAATTTCATACGATTTATCGATATAAACTCACACCTACGATGTAATAAGGCATTACTAATAATTATTCTCGTAGTTATGCAATAAATCAGTCATAAATGACTCTTTACGCCCAATTAGACGTGTCCTAGCTTGTCCGAGGTATCCCCGTGAACCGAGTTGGCATCTACGTCTGAAAATAAATAATAATTAACAGCTTAATAAATGTGGGCCATTACAATAAGATTGAGCATATACCATTTTAAAGAAACTTACACAGAGAGGTATATTCTTTCAGTGGTTCAACATGATGAGACACGCTCAAATCGTATTCTTTATAATCAGGATTAACACTTCAGTTTCTTCGTCAACATGAAAGAAATATAATGCATATTGAGAATGGTTTTCAACTATGTTCATAACTATTGGAAGCAAGTCTCGGATCTCTATCCAAAAATTTAATTATCATAGCATCTTACATTTACCATGCATACATTTTAAAGAAACTCACACAGAGAGGTATATTCTTTCAGTGGTTCAACATGATGAGACACGCTCAAATCGTATTCTTTATAATCAGGATTAACACTTCAGTTTCTTCGTCAACATGAAAGAAATATAATGCATATTGAGAATGGTTTTCAACTATGTTCATAACTTCTTCCCCTATTGGAAGCAAGTCTCGGATCTCTATCCAAAAATTTAATTATCATAGCATCTTACATTTACCATGCATATATTTTGCTCAATCATTTCAAGAATAATTCATATTCTCACTGTTAAAAATTTGCAGACTTGATCAATCTATCAACTCCAACTAACATTTATCATTATGCTGGCGTCTAAATCACATAACATAATCCACTATTATGTTTCCTTTCTTTCTTCAAGTATAGAAAAGAACGTACCTAACTATTTAGGTTTCATTATTCAGTCTTAATTTACTAAATAAATCTTATATCCCATTATAATCTCAGCAATATACATCATTATCTCAGGTAATTCCTACTCTTCATCTTACACTCTAATATGATATGACATTACCTGTATAAACAATAAAAAGAGATTCATGAGATTCTCGAAATGATTCTTGCCGATCACACTACCTGAACTAGGTTTTCATTTTAAAATCCAATACGTCCAGCACAATCTCATTAGATAGTCTAATTTGAACACTACTTACTACTTCAATCATAACACCTTGAGTAGTTCCAACTAGACCTTTCATCAATCTAATCACTCATTAATTTACTACTGAGTTCAGTTTCAAATAGAACTTTAAAGAAAACGAATTCTAATTATTAATTCCAACAAATTAGTTAATGATGTGCCTGTAGGACTTCATTTCATCATCACAGTTGCATATCTCCCTCAAGACACAGTACTAAGAAGTTCTTATTATAATTACACCTCATGCCTTTTCCTCTATTCAAAGCATTGACAACATCACTCACTTTGTATGGGTGATTCCTCAAAGTGAATTTATTGTCTTTCAAAATTTTAGGTTACTCATTTCACCTCTAATTTTTCATAGCTTGAAGATTCCTCTCATAGCTTGAAGATTCCTCATAGCTTATTTTAGGTTACTCAATAGCTTGAAGATTCCTCTCATAGCTTGAAGATTCCTCATAGCTTGAAAATTCCTCTTAGCTTGAAGATTCCTCTCATAGCTTGAAGATTCCTCTAATTTTTTTCATAGCTTGATTTTAGGTTACTCATTTCCTCTCATAGCTTGAAGATTCCTCAATCATATTACACCAACTCATTAGTTTCCATATTTCACTTGTCTGCTAATGATTCCTTTAAGATTCTATAATCTTAGAAATAACTAAAAGACTCCCAAATCATTTCATATTGGTATGTTTGTACTTCAAACCTTATAATGAATTAATGAACTTGTAAAACCTATCAATTGAATGGATTCATACTAACTAGGATCCTCACCTATGTCTTATAACATTAAGTCTCAATCGTATAAATTATTGTTGTAATTCATTCCATCCATTGTTTAAAATATAATTATTTAGTACTCTTACCAACAAAATTATTTTATATTAGTTCTTCTTGAACTATATCATAGTATAAGCTACAATCTTTTGCCATGTTGTGTAAAGAGATAACTACGTACTGAATAAAAAAATTATGATGAACCTCTAACTTTTCTGAAATTAAAGTATAATCAAACAATTATTGTAGTTAAACTACATTTCATCCTTAGTTCAATTGAATATACAACACAACAATACTACAACTCTCTGTATACCATGTATGTATCTTTCAATCATTTCAAAATGACATTACTTTTCTGATTTTATGTTGAATATAAGTGTGACAATCCCAGTCCTATAATCCTAAACTGGGCCCCGCCCGACCTAGACTTATATGACCATCGAGCTAATATCGTTGAGTCACGCAAGCCTATTCAACCTTTTCTAACCATTTTACAATTTATTAAGCAATTAAGAGTGAAGTTATTCAATTAGTGAGTTATCAAAGATATAGTGGAAGCAATTAAGTCTCAAACTAACTAATCAACTTTAAGACACACAAGTCAAGACAACTTAGGGAGTGGAAACCTCGCAAATGTGTATATCAACCATAATAAGTCAAAGGAGAGTATTAATAAAGTCATACATCCCAAGATCTCTCAAGACCTATAATCCCATGTTTCAAAATGAAATATGTAAATAATACATAAAGTAGTCACCTAAATCAGCAAAGACGAGACGTTCCATATCCTCATATCAAATCCCTATCAGTGGAGTCTTTCCCTTATTGGACTATAGATCTGGACTCAGTCAAACACAAGAATGACGAGCCCAAGTAAGCACTACCTAGTAGGAGCAATAAATATAGCATTCCAAAATAAATAAAACAATAATCATTCATGCAGATAGAAAGAAAGGACATAAAAACATGAATATATAAAGACTGCAAATAAATGAATGAACATTCACAAATGAATGTCTCGGATAACAGAAGAGAGGTGCAGGTGGTCCTGATTGAACGGTCATTGAGTCATGGGAATGTGCCTCTAAGACTCGGGGATTAGGACGTGGACCAACTCAACACAATCGTAAACTCTACGCAGATGGGTCCTTCCTTAACAATCTAGTGGAGAACTCCTACAACGTATAGAACCAAAAATTGAATTGTGCATCACCCGGACGTAGACCCTTTGCATGTTACCTTAGAAATCCCGAACATCACGTCAGGATCAAGTTGACTCACTTGCCCTCGGACAACTCAAAAGAATGGAATCCCAAAGATAGATATTGAACAATAGCAATAATAAATTTAAAAGTACAAGAAATGACTGTAAAGTTCCTCATTGGTTTACTTTCCTCCAATCCAAACTAATCACACTCACACGCTCCGACTCGTTTCCTACGAATCACCCGTGTGACCAATTCTGATTATTGTAATATTCCATTAATTTTACAGAATTTTCCATATTTATTTCATTGGTGTATTCGTGTTTATTTCCTAGGTATTGGGTCATATTTAAATCTGTTAGGATACCCTAGAGATCCCCAAACTTTCCAAAATTTTATGAAAACACCCCTGTGGAACTGCCCCAGACACCGTGGGTGGCGCCATGGGGTTTTCCTCTTGGTGACACCCTCCACACGTGGGGGCAAAGGCTTCTGCCCCAGGCATCATGGGGGCTTACCCCTGCGACCAGGCGCCATGAGTGGCGACATAAGGGTTTACCCTTGCGACGCCGTTATGGCGTCACACCCATTGCTTGTTATCGGGGGTTTTAACACCCCCGGCTCGTGTCGTCGTGACTCGAGCCTATCCCAACCTTGTTGGAACTTCAATACCAATCCAAAAGCACCTTTGATACATCATGAAAATGTTTGGAATCATCGACGAAAACCCAAAATGAAAATCACTTCAAAAATCATCAACAATTCGCCAAAAGTCCAAAACTCTCCCAAATCGATAACGACTTTCATAAAACATTTTTTGATCGTCGCATGGATCACTATTACGTCGAGAGCTTCGATCAAATCATAAATTTCAACATTGTGTCCGAAACTAATACCAAAATGTAGGAAATGATGAGGAGATTAAGAATATTACCTTGGATGGTCTAATAGCGCTATCTTCGGCGACACTCCGGTCACCACCTCCACAGCAGTCTTTCAAGCTTTCTTGGAGAAGTTGAGAAGAAGAGAGAAAAAGTGAGTTGAAGAGAGAGAAAAAATTGGTGTTGGGGTTTATGTAACCCCCTCCATCATCCACTTGCATGTACATGTCTCGAAACGTATCAACGACCCTCTTCTAAGCTGTCCCACCAACTATAACACCCTATGTGTGACTCCAATAGGTGACTTGTGCTTCACACATGGCCATTTCCAACTCATCCTTAGTGCTCCCAGAACTGAACTGTGCCTGACTCGCACATCGTGCGCTCTTGGTCGTAACCATGTACTAACTACGCTTATAATTTGATAAATTTGTGTTTTATTAGTGTTTTTAATTAAGTTTCGTCCCCTGAACTACTAGACATCGTTTTGTAATACTAACGATCACACAAAAATGTCCTCACACATTTGGGACATTGGAATTTTATTAAGAAAATACAATATAATACAAATACCAAATAAAAACTAACATACCTTGGCATTGATGACCAAGAGTTTGATGATTGTATCATGGCGGGGGGCCCACGTACGACTAGATTGACATCTGGCATGGGTTAAATTTTAGAGTCATTACAATCTTCCCAACTAACTGGAATTTTTTCCTTGAAATTAAAACGAAACTAAAGGAAAGACTTACCAACTTAGAAAAGATAGGGAAAGTACTCGCGCATATAAGACTCAAGCTCTTACATCAGCTCTTTGTCCCGGTGGTGCTTTTGATGAGGACTGATGGGATCTCCTTATTCCTCAGGGTGTTGACTTTATAGTCCAAAATCTGAATAGGTTACTTGTCATATGAGACATCCTCTCTCAAGTCTATCTGGCTCAAATCCACCATCGGTCGTTTGCCCTCTCTAGACCTATCTAGTCGTAACAACGATACATGAAAGACAGGGTGGATTCTTGACATCTGATGTGGCAACTCTAACTCATTTGCAACCTTGCCTACCCATTTCATCACTCTGAACGAACCAATGAACCTTGGTGTGAGTTTCCCTTTGATCCCAAATCTCTTATGTCCCTTCAGCGGAGACACATTCTGATAGTCGTAGTCCCCGACTTGATGTCCTAACTCCCCGTGATACAAGTCATAATATTTCTTTTGCCTCTCTTGCGCGTCCTTTAGTCTCAGTCGGATCTGGCATATTTTCTCTATATGATACACTACGATCTCTAGCCCAATTGCTGCCATATCCTCGGGCTCTGCCCAACAAGATGGAGATCTGCATGACCTCCTTTATAATGCCTCAAATGGTGCCATGCCAATACTAGCCTGATAACTATTACCATATGCAAACTCACACAGATAAAGATACTCCTCCCATGATTTTGTATCAAATGCTTTGACTGCCCATTAGTTTGTAGGTGATAGGTTCAGCCTCGTGCCAAACTGTGTTTACATGTTTTACCAAATCTGAGATGTGAACTGCGGCTTTATGTAAGCACGATCGATAACGGTACACCATGAAGTTGAACTATCTCCCGCTAGTACAAAATCGCCAACCTATCTACCCGACGTGTGGTCGAGATCGGTAAGAAGTGCACAGACTTAGTCAACCTGTCCATAATTACCCAGGCACTATCATGTCCCTATCGATTCGAGGTAACCCACTAACGAATTCCATAGCAATATGCTCCCACGTCCACCGGGGAATGTCCTACTGTAATAACCCACTAGGTTAGCGATGCTCAGCCTTATCTCACTGAAAATTTCACACCCTCGAACAAAATCAGAAACATCGGTCTTCATCCCCGGCCACCATAAGAGATGACACACCTCTGTGTACATCTTAGTCCTGCCCGGATGAACCATAAAATGTGAGCGATGTGCCTCATGAAGTATCTTATCGCGTATCTAAGCCATTGATGGGATCCACAGCCATCCTCTAAATCTCAAGCATGAGTTTGTCGACTGACTCCAATTTGGATGACCTAAACTTTGTGCCAGCTCAAAAAACTTTTGATACTGCTCTTTAGTCTCCTGACCTCGAGTTCGCTCTGAATCGACACTATTTGAGTACTCATTTGCCCACAAATCAACATTCTGGTATCGGTCGGATGTCATCAGAACAAATCCTCTCGACCGCCTCAAGCAAGTCATAATCGTGTGTCATGTGGCAGGTAATAACCTCTAAGTCAACCCCTCTGTGGCTCAATGCATCCGTAACCACGTTAGCCTTCCCTAGGTGGTACTCCAAAGAAAAATCATAGTCCTTGAGGAACTCAAGCCAACGCCTCTGTCGCATGTTCAATTTCTTCTAAGTGAAAAGGTACTTCAAACTCTTGTGGTTAGTAAATAGAACAAATCTCTCCCTGTAGAGATAGTGGCGCCAAATTTTTATGGTAAACACCATTGTCGGCAACTCCAAGTCATGCGTAGGGTAGTTTTTCTCATGGATTTTCAACTGTTGGGACACGTAGGCAATCACTATACCGTCCTGCATAAAAAAAAAACACACAACCCAAGCCAACCTTAGAAGCATCGGTGTTTACCTCAAAACCCTTCCCTAACTCGGGTAAAACAAAAACTGGTGCGTAGTCACTCGTTCCTTTAATGTCCTGAATGACTGCTCACAGTCATCAGTTTACTAAAATCTAACCTCCTTCTTCATCAATTGCGATCGGTGTCGCAATCTTCAAGAAATTCTATACAAAATATTGATAATAACCTACCAAACCTAGAAAACTATGGATATCTGACACTGATCTCGGTGTAGGCTAATCACTAATTGCCCTGAACTTAATGGAGTCCACTAACACTTCGTCGGTCTCGACAATGTGACCTAGAAATCTTATCTCTGTCAGCCAAAAATCACACTTACTGAACTTACCAAACAATATGTACTCTTTTAATGTCTATAAAATCATCCTGAGGTGCTCCTTGTACAACTCATGAGTTTTGGAATAGATCAAGATGTCATCGATGAATACAATGAAAAATTTGTCCAAGTACTGTCTCAGCACTCGATGCATCAAATCCATGAACATCGCTAGGGCATTAGTCAGCCCAAACGACATGATTGTGAACTGGTAGTGTCCATATCGAGTGCAAAATGCAGTATTCTCCGTGTCCTCTATTCTAATCCTTATCTGATGGAACCCAATCTCCAGATCAATCTTCGAGAACCATTATACTCCTGTTAGCTAGTCAAACAAGTCATCAATGCGTGGAAGTGGATACTTGTTCTTCACCGTCACCTTGTTCAACTGTTTGTAGTAAATACACAATCTCGAGACAGCTGTCTTTCTTCTTAACAAACAATACCAGCATGCCCCAAGGCGACATACTCGGACGAATAAAACCCAACTCTAACAACTCATCAAGTTGTCCTCTCAGCTCCTCCAGCTCTCTCAGAGCCATACGGTACGGCGGGATCGAAATAGGTTTGGTCCCCGGGACCAAATCAATGATGAAATCAATCTCTAGGTGGTGGTAAACCTGGTAATTTTGCCGAGAGGAATCAGTAAACTCACATACTACTGGTACCTCCTCCAACTTAGTCTCCACTTTGCCCGTCGTACTCAACACACCAACTAATGTCTCTACATCTATGCTAGTGGCGACTCTACACCTAGTGATCGATAAACTAGTCGAAGTCCCATGAAAACTAAACTCCGGATGCCCAAGAATCAAAATGTGATCCTCTTACTGAAGTAGTGAATCTATGCATGATAACAAACCAACCAATCCATACCCAGTAGTGCATCGAACTCTAAGAGCTCCAACACTCTCAAGTCTGCAGGTAGAACGCTATCCCCTATCTCTACTAAACAATCAACAAACAACAAGTTTAGGTAAATCTTGTCCCCAACAGCCATGCTAAGGATCAAGGGTTTCTTTAATCTAATGGGTCTCAGTCCTAACTCATCAACCATATGACCCGAAATAAGAAAAACTGTAGAACTAGAGTCAAATATAGTATGCATAAAACAACTGCAAATGTAAACCATACCCTCAATCAACATATGTGTAGCAGTCGGATCTAGTGCGGTAATGACATGAACTTGCTCCAGTCCCTGTGGCTGCCTTAGACCAAATTGTGGGCACGCACTGACAAATTGGCATAACTGTCCGCACTCAAAACTATTGGACTAAGTGGTTAGTCACTCTAACTCCGACCAGGATTTTTATGGAAACAAACAAGGTGAAAATGTACTAATAAATGTCAAGTGCATTTCATTTTTTATTAAAAAGTGCAAAACATCACATCACGAATATTCAAGCCATACAAGTTCAAACTTGGCATTCATGAAAGAATGAGGACGAAAGATCAATTTGTAACTTCAATGTAAGGTATACAAATTCTTTCACGCAAGCCAAATGCATTAGTTCATGCATACCAAGTTTTTTAAACAAATTTTCACATGTCATGAGATTACTCAAAGTTTCAAAATGGAACTTTAACACATAACTAGGTCTATGAGTTTAAACAATGTGAAATTGTGTTAATGGTCATTTACATATTGAAAATCACTGTGAAAGTTTTCGAAAAAAAAACTTGTTTTTGAAAGGTCTTTGAAAAGAAAACTGCAAATTTGCAGAAAAGACCCTCGCACATTATGAAATCGAGATTTTTTGTTTTCGGGATTTGTAAAAATATTCGGACCACCCAAATAGGCCTAAATGACCTATATTAAACATATATATCATGTTATATAAGGGTTGGTTGGGTCTCGACGAGTTTAAGGGTCGCTAAACAAAGGGACAAAATATTTATTTTAAGGTCCCTGCAGTTAGTGCGCTAATGATGTCATTAGTGCGCTAAGTGCAGAGTTAGCGCGCTATGTCTCAGCATTAGCGCGCTAATTGCATATCTAACAACTTTTTTAAAACGTTGGAAAACAAACTTTAATTTGAATTCTTGATAAATTCTAGACCCTTGGATCCCTAGAATGGTCATATACTGGTAATATGGGATACCTAATACTATAAAACCACCAAGAGCATGGTTTTGTCAAAACAAGGAACAAAGACACTCAAAAACTCAAAATTTATAAGAGAAGAACTTTGATTTTTGTGAAGAAGCAAAAGAAGATTCTTGTGGCTGTCCTCTAACTCCAAAATCCATCACTTTTGATTCTTTCAAAAGCGTACAAGAATCTCTTCAAAACTAATCCTTTTTGTCATCTTCTTGGTTGTAAGAAAGTTCTTGTTCTAGCATCTTTCCTTATGCTTAATCTATATAGTTTTGTGTGTTTGAATTGAAAATTATTTTGTTGTGTGTTTAAACACTTTCATCTTGGGTTTTGCACTTAAACTTACTTTATTAAACCCTAAGATTGATTTAAGCAAAAGTTTTGAACTTAAACTTGATTTTTGTTAAACTATTGTTCTTATCATTGAAATCGATTTTGCACTAAGACATTAGACTTTGAAAACGATTTTATATTTGGGATTTGCAACAAAATCAGTGACATATTTGCATATTCCATTTATTCTCATACTTGCATGCATTAGAGTTGTTAGGCTCTAGGAGGCTTGCTAGTGTTTGAATTTGATAGCACTTCATATTGTAAAGTGTATCTCATTATTGTTCAGCCACTTGTTGTAATCTTACTTGTTTAGTAATCTGTAAAGGGGAAGACCTAGTTGAGGCTAGGCATAAACCCTAGTTGTAGGTAGATAATTGTGATTAGGCATTCTAGGCTTGTATGCTTAGGAATCTAAGTCAAAGAGGTTAGGTAAGACCTAGTTGAACCACTATAAATCGTGTTTCACTTTCCATCTCTTCTATCCCATTCACTTGCATAGCATAGACATTCATTGTTGGTGTATGCCATTGTTATTTGCGCATAAAGTTTTGAAAAAGGCAATAACTACTCAGTTGACCTTCAATGCGACTAGGTTAAGAAGTCCTAATTGTGATTAGGCATTCTAGGCTTGTATGCTTATTGGAAAGTGGGAATGAAGTTCTATTTTAGAGCACAAAATATATTCTTATGGGATGCAATTAAAAGTGGCTACACTCCACCGGACAAACCTTTGAAAGAGTACACCGCCGAGGAGATCAAGAGTGAGCTTTCAAATGATCAAGCCATGAATCACTTATTTTGCGCATTAAGTGAAATTGAGTTTAACCGAGTGAGTGCTTGTCAAACGGCCAAGGAAGTATGGGAAAAGCTTGAGGTACACTATGAAGGTACCATGCAAGTGAAAAAGACAAAGTTGAGGATTCTTGAGGAGCACTATGAAACTTTTCGAGTTGGATCCGATGAAAATGTAGCCACCGCCATCACACGGTTCACTAAACTATTGAATGAGATCAAGAATCTTGGAAAGAATTATAATTAAGAGACCTCAGTGTACAAATTCCTTAGAGGGTTGCCTAAGGAATGGGATGCTAAGAAGTACGCTATTCAATTAGTAAAACCTTATAGACTATACATTTGATGCATTGTGTGGAGAGCTAACGGTCCATGAATTTGAACTTAAAGACCGAGCTAGACTAGAAGCATTAAATGGAAGCACAAAGAATTCAAGAAAAGAGATTGCTTTGAAGGCAAATAGCTCCTCGGTTGCATCAATGGATGTTGTTGAAGATGAAAAATATAGTGATGATCTTGAGGAGGAAGTAGCTATGCTCTCAAGAAAGCTAAACAAAGCAATATACAAGCGGGATAGGTACAAGAAGAAGTTTAGAAATGGAAGCAAGGGAGGAAAGTCAAGTGAGGCTATATGCTTCGGATGTGGCAAATCGGGTCACATTAAGGCGGAATGCAAATTCAAGAAGGTGGTGGATAAGAAGAAAGGGAAGAAGAGCTTCAAGGCAACTTGGGATGACTCATCATCATCAAGTTCGGAATTCAAATCGAAGAGTAAGAAAGCAATACTTTGTCTCATGGCACAAGGCGAGGTAAATTCTAACTCTTTTAACTTTGATGATGTTGATGATTTGGATGATGTTCTGAATCTTGATGAGCTTAAGAAAGAGTTGGAAAAGGAGGTCAAAAAGACCAAACAACTCAAAAAGAGCTTGACCATAGCAATTAGTGAAATAGAGTCACAAAATGAGACCATTAATGATCTCCAAAGTGACTTGAATGAAGTCCTAGAGGATATAGATGCTTTAGTCAAGGATGTAGAGGACTTGACTAGCACGGTGCATAAGTTCACCAATGGTAGAGAAATGTTTGACATGATGTTGGAAACACAACGACGTGCACTCAACAAAAGAGGCATAGGCTATGGAGCAAACTTGTTGAGTTACAAGAAATTGCTAAACGATGATCGTAGATGCTCAAAGTGCAATAGGTCTCATGTGGTTGGGAAATGTGCCTAACAAAAGGCCAAAGTAGGTAGACTAGCATGGGTAGTTAAAAATGTTTAGGACACTAACTTTCTCGGACCCAAAAGTGTTTGGGTACCAAAATCTAGTGTGTTTTCCATTATGTAAGATGCGAGGAAGAGCACCTTATGGGGTACTTGGATAGTGGGTGCTCAAGACACATGACCGGAGATGCGCATCAATTCATTGAACTAAAGCGGCATGATATTGGAAAGGTTACATTTAGAGACAACAACAAAGGAAAAGTTATTGGTCTCGGAACCGTTGGTAACATATCACTTTCTATCTCTAATGTTTATCTTGTTGATGGTTTGAAACATAATTTGCTTAGTGTTAGTCAATTATGTGATAAAGGATTTTATGTTATGTTTGAATCATCGAAATGCATTGTTAGGAATGAGAAGCATGAAACTTTATTTATCGCATATAGAGATAAAAATATTTATGTCATTAACTTTGATTAGATGAATATGCAAAATGTTTCATGTTTGAGTGCACAAAGTGAATGTGATGCATGGTTGTGGCACCGTAGATTAGGACATTCTAGCATGGAAAACTTGTCAAAATTGACTAAGCATGATCTCGTCAAGGGCCTACCCAAATGCACATTTAAGAAAGATAAGGAATATGAACCTTGTATTCTTGGTAAACAAGTGAAATCATCATTTAAGACAAAAGTAACAAGTGATGTGACTCGAGCCTTAGAACTTATCCATATGGATTTGTTTAGACCCACCCAAACACAAAGTCTAGGAGGTAAATCATATTGCTTTGTCATTGTTGATGACTTTACTAGGTATACATGAGTGTATTTTCTATCTCATAAGCATGAAGTGTTAGATGTGTTTGTAAAATTTTGTGCTTTAGTTGAGAATGAAAAAGGATACAAAATCACCATCATTAGAAGTGATAGTGGTGGTGAGTTTGTAAATAGGAAATTGGAGGATTTTTGTGCTAAACAAGGTTATACACACCAATTATCCTCTCCTAGAACACCCCAACAAAATGGAGTTAAAAGAAAAAATAGGACACTCCAAGAGATGTGTAGGACTATGTTAAATGAGTACAACATAGCTAAGTATTTTCGGGCCGAAGCCATTAACACTGCATGCTATGTTATAAATAGAGTAAATGTCCGAAAGCAAGTAAAAAAGACTCCTTATGAATTATAGAAAGGTCAAAAACTCAACATAAGTTATTTTAAGGTGTTTGGTTGTACTTGCTATATTCTAAATGATAAGAATCAATTAAACAAATTTGCCCAAAGTCAAAGGTATACACCTTCCTAGGCTACTCTATACATAGCAAAGCATATAGGGTGTTTAATAGATCAACCAAAACCATAGAAGAGTCTATCCATGTGAAATTTGATTAAGTAGATCCCAAAATTAAGATAATGCAAAACTTTGAAAAATTGAGGATTGATGATGAAGATGATGGCACCCTAGGACAAACTTCAATTAGTCAAGAGGTCGAGGTAAGCAAGGAATCCGAAACAAGTGTGCCTAAGAATTCAAGACTCCTTATTGGCCATTCATCTCAACAAATCATAGGTAATCTAAACAAAGGAATAATCACTAGGTCAACATTACATAGAGATGAAGGACATTTAGCTTTTGTATCACAAATCGAGCCCACCAAGATAGATGATGCCTTATGAGATGAATTTTGGGTAATGGCTATGCAAGAAGAGCTAAGCCACTTTGTTAGGAATAAGGTATGGACACTAGTACCTAGACCTAAAGACCACACTACCATAGGCACCAAATGGGTTTTTAGAAACAAAAAGAATGAAAAAGGTGAAATTGTAAGAAACAAGGCAAGGTTGGTTGCACAAGGTTACAATCAAGAAGAAGGAATTGATTATGAGGAAGCCTTTGCACCCGTAGCAAGAATAGAAGCAATTCGAATGTTGCTTGCTTATGCTTGCTACAATGGGTTTTTACTATATCAAATGGATGTTAAAAGTGCATTCCTAAATGGTTCATCTATGAAGAGGTATATGTAGAACAACCACCGGATTTTGAAGATCATGAACATCCGAGTCATGTTTATCATCTTCAAAAAGCCTTGTATGGACTAAGACAAGCTCCTAGAGCTTGGTATGATAGGCTTAGTGCATTTCTACTTGATAAAGGATTCAAGAAATGAACATTAGATCCAACTTTGTTCATTTTGATTAAAAAACGTGACATGCTACTCGTTCAAATCTAAGTTGATGATATCATCTTCGGGTCATCTAGCACACGTTTATGTAATGAATTCTCATCATTGATGACGAATGAATTTAAAATGAGCATGATGGGTGAACTAACATATTTTCTAGGCTTGCAAATAAAGCAATCCAAACATAGCATTTTTATAAATCAAGCAAAGTATGTGAGGGACATGTTAAAGAAGTTCAAATTAGAAAATCTGAAAGCATGTGACACTCCTAGTAGTTCCACCATCAAAATGGACAAAGACCAACTAGGAAAATTCATAGATCCTAAACTTTACCGTGGAATGATAAGTAACCTCCTATACTTGACCGCCAGTAGACCCGACATTATGTTTAGTGTGTGCTTATGTGCTAGATTTCATTATGATCCCAAGTAGTCACATTGAAAATGTGTAAAGCGCATATTTCGATATCTAAGTGGAACACAAGACTTAGGATTGTGGTTCAACAAAACCAAGAGTTTTGAACTCTGAAGTTTTGTTGATTCCGATTATGCGGGAAGTCTAGTTGATAGGAAAAACAATTCTGGATTTTGTCATTTGCTAGGAAATTCACTTATCTCATGGTTTTGCAAAAAGCAAAATTTTGTTGCTTTATCTACGGCAGAAGCCGAATATGTGGCTGTTGGAAGTTGTTGTGCTCAAGTTTTATACATGAAACAATAACTTGAGGATTATCAAATCCTAGTTGGTTGTGCCTCAACATATCGAAAAATGTGGTGTTACACTCTCGAATAAAACATATTGAGATTAGGCACCATTTTCTTCGTGATCATGTCCAAAGGGGCGATGTTAAACTCATCCATGTGCCCACAGAGGATCAACTAGCTGATATATTCACCAAGCCTTTGCTTAGAGATTAATTTTCTAAGATTCAGCGTGAGTTTGGCATATTTCAAGAATCGGATCTTCTACATATGCTTTAGATATTCCAAACCTTTTTATATGGTGTTGGTGAAGTGTCCATGAAGTTTGAGGTGAATTGGAGTTGTATTTCAAAAATCCAAAAATCTTATGTCCAAAATTTTCAACGGGAAATTAGCGCGCTAATACTGTCCATGCCAAAATTTTCCAGAGGGAAATTAGCACGCTAATAGCAGACATTAGCGTGCTAATTTATGCTGGCCCAGAATACAAATCGACCCATTAGCACGCTAATGTTGTTCTACCAGGTTCTATAAATTCCATTTTACCCTAAAATTTCACCCTCTCCAAAATTTCTCCTCTCCTCTCATTGACACAAAGTCTCTCCCCTCTCATCTTGTCGATTCCACACGTCTCCACTCTCCTCTCGACATCTCCACCGTGATTTCTTCTCCCACAAGGTAACAATCTTCACTTCTCTTTGTCAATTTCGTCATTTTTCATTCCCCAATGTCAACTCGTCGAACCTCCAACACTCCCTCTTCCCGTTCAGTTGCCCCCACCGCTTCCCGACCCACCGCCCCCACTACATCTCATCCTACCCAAGCCATGTCCTCTCGTCGTCCCTCTCGCCAACGTGTTGTTCAATCTTCGTCATCGAGTAGTGAATTCGAATCCACACACCCCGTCCCCACTCCGGCAAATGCCCCACGACGTGGTCGTGCCAAGTCCGTACATGAGTCCACATTCGATCTCGAGTTAGTGGCTCCATGGCTAACGGATGCCAAAATTCTAAGGCCCGCCATTGTCGATTTCATTTTTTTTATAAGGCTCATCTCCCAATTCGAGAGATTTTCGATACGGCGGGATGGACCACTTTTTGTGCCTATAACGCCAACTATAACCCCCCTTGGTTCGCATTTTCTATTCAAATCTTGAAACAACGAACCATTTTGTACTCAGATCATCTGTTGGCAGCCGATCAATTATGATTACACCGAAAATCTCGCTCAATGGCTTCACCTTCCTCTGCACCTCCTACCACTATGGTTGTGTGCAAATTTCTCAATTGGCCATTTGATCGTCTTGAAGTACTCAATTCCTTCTTTCGATCGAAAAGAACTTTAACTGTATATCCAACTGGTATAATGGATACTGACTTTAAACTTATACCTTACCTCTTTCATAAAGTCCTTCACAAAGTCATTCTCCCTCGAGGTGGTAGTAAGAACTATGTCACTCTACTTGAGATGGTCGTTCTTGGGCATCTACTTCGAGCAATTCCTTTCAGCTGGCCCTACATCATTATTGGTTATATGATGATCACGTGTAGCTCGGGTCGTCATCTTCCTTATGCACATATTATCACATTCTACTTGAAAGTCCGCCTAAGTGGATCTCGCATTAGGTGGTCATCCCCTTACTGTCTATGACACCATTGACATGGCCACTCTGAAGGCCATGAAGTATCGCTACATACGTGACAGGCAGAAGTGGACAAGGGAAGATGCCATCTCGGATGGTCAGTATTACGGCGGCTATGAGTCTCCACTACCTACAGACCCTCCAACTGCTCCTTTTGATGCGCCCAACTACTTTGAATATATCAATAGTTTTGGCGATAATGACAATGCTGACGACGAAGGCCTTGCTATCAATGATGAACGTGATGGCGATGATGCAGTTTATCAAGACTTTACAGCTCCACTCTAGCAACAGCAGCAATATGAGTTGGCACAGCCTCCACCTCCTTCTACGTTCGGCGGCTTAACGCCTCCACCGAATATGTCTCCATCATCGGCGTACGTCTCTACACAGCTGGTTAACCTGCATACATATATGACTCAGACCTTCACTGCTATCAAGACGAGCATCCAACATTATAATGATCAACTTCTTCGCATCGAGGGTCAGCTGCTCCCCCACGCGTAATGATTGTGCCTCTAGCTCTGCACGTCCACCATCGTCCTCGAGGAGGAATGTTTAGACTTATTATTGTTCAATGAGCATTAGGCTCAAATATGATGTCTTAGGTGTTTAGAGATATTATGGTTAGGCGAGCATTAGGCTCCAAAATGTTAGACTTTGATTTTCAAGAAAATTTTATTTACGTTCATGTTTAAGCCACAACTATGCTCCCATTGCTTTACGCTATCTATATCATGACTTTTTTTTTGCGTATCTCTGAGTTTATATATGGCTATTTCCTGTTAATTCTGATTCATCGTGTATGCATGTACCGTTTCCTTCTGTTCTTTTTTGATATGCATAAAGTGAAGGGGAACGTATTTCTCTCGTATTTATTCTATTGTGTTTTATTTATGGGGGAGCTTGGCCCCACTTTTTGATGTTATCAAACAGGGTAGAAAATGCGGTTGAACTTGAAAATGTTGATGCGGTTGAACTTGTATAAAAGAAAATAGATGATATGAATAACCATGCCATGAATGCGATATATACTTAAATTATGTTTTGCATCTGTCAAGTTCACATTGTTTGTTGTCGTAAAAAAGGGGGAGATTGTTGGACTAAGTTGTTAGTCACTCTAACTCCGACCAGGATTTTTATGAAAACAAACAAGGTGAAAATGTACTAATAAATGTCAAGTGCATTTCAATTTTTATTAAAAAGTGCAAAACATCACATCACGAATATTCAAGCCATACATGTTCAAAACTCGGCATTCATGAAAGAATGAGGACGAAAGATCAATTTGTAACTTCAATGTAAGGTATACCAATTCTTTCACGCAAGCCAAATGCATTAGTTCATGCATACCAAGTTTTTTAAACAAATTTTCACATGTCATGAGATTACTCAAAGTTTCAAAATGGAACTTTAACACATAACTAGGTCTATGAGTTTAAACAATGTGAAACTGTGTTAATGGTCATTTACATATTGAAAATCACTGTGAAAGTTTTCGAAAAAAAAACTTGTTTTTGAAAGGTCTTTGAAAAGAAAACTGCAAATTTGCAGAAAAGACCCTCGCACATTATGAAATCGAGATTTTTCGTTTTCGGGATTTGTAAAAATATTCGGACCACCCAAATAGGCCTAATGACCTATATTAAACATATATATCATGTTATATAAGGGTTGGTTGGGTCTCGGACGAGTTTAAGGGTCGCTAAAACAAAGGGACAAAATATTTATTTTAAGGTCCCTGCAGTTAGTGCGCTAATGATGTCATTAGTGCGCTAAGTGCAGAGTTAGCGCGCTATGTATCAGCATTAGCGCGCTAATTGCATATCTAACAATTTTTTTAAAAAGTTGGAAAACAAACTTTAATTTGAATTCTTGATAAATTCTAGACCCTTGGATCCCTAGAATGGTCATATACTCGTAATATGGGGTACCTAATACTATAAAACCACCAAGAGCATGGTTTTGTCAAAACAAGGAACAAACACACTCAAAAGCTCAAAATTTATAAGAGAAGAACTTTGATTTTTGTGAAGAAGCAATAGAAGATTCTTGTGGCTGTCCTCTAACTCCAAAATCCATCACTTTTGAGTCTTTCAAAAGAGTACAAGAATCTCTTCAAAACTAATCCTTTTTGTCATCTTCTTGGTTGTAAGAAAGTTCTTGTTCTAGCATCTTTCCTTGTGCTTAATCTATATAGTTTTGTGTGTTTGAATTGAAAATTATTTTGTGTGTTTAAACACCTTCATCTTGGGTTTTGCACTTAAACTTACTTTATTAAACCCTAAGATTGATTTGAGCAAAAGTTTTGAACTTAAACTTGATTTTTGTTAAACTATTGTTCTTATCATTGAAATCGATTTTGTACTATAACATTAGACTTTTAAAACGATTTTATGTTTGGGATTTGCAACAAAATCAGTGACATTTGCATATTCCATTTAATCAATACTTGCATGCATTAGAGTTGTTAGGCTTTAGGAGGCTTGCTAGTGTTTGAATTTGATAGCACTTTATATTGTAAAGTGTATCTCATTATTGTTCAACCACTTGTTGTAATTGTATAATTGTAAGACTTAGTGGAATCTAAGTCAAAGGGGAAGACCTAGTTGAGGCTAGGCATAAACCCTAGTTGCGACTAGGTAAGAAGTCCTAATTGTGATTAGGCATTCTAGGCTTGTATGCTTAGGTTGTAACACTTGTTTGAAATATAAGTGGGGGTTTTAAAATCCTAACCGGGGAGGTTAGGTAGTGGATGTAGATCATTGGATCGAACCACTATAAATTGTGTTTCACTTTCCATCTCTTCTATCCCATTCACTTGCATAGCATAGACATTCATTGTTAGTGTATGCATTATCATTGTTATTTGCGCATAAAGTTTTAAAAAAGGCAATAACTACTCGGTAAGCCAATTCACCCCCCTCTTGAGTTACCTTCAATTGGTATCAGAGCAGGTTATTGCTCAAAGTGTTACTAACGTAACTTTGAGTGTTTTTTGTGCAAGGATGCAAACACTTGATCCGGCTCGCCTTAAGGAAGGAAACTCCTCGAGTAGACATCCGTATTTTGATGGAACTAACTATGCTAATTGGAAAATGGGAATGAAGTTCTATATTAGAGCACAAAATATATTCTTATGGGATGCAATTAAAAGTGGCTACACTCCACCGGACAAACCTTTGAAAGAGTACACCGCCGAGGAGATCAAGAGTGAGCTTTCAAATGATCAAGCCATGAATCACTTATTTTGCGCATTAAGTGAAAATGAGTTTAACCGAGTGAGTGCTTGTCAAATGGCCAAGGAAGTATGGGAAAAGCTTGAGGTACACTAGGAAGGTACCATGCAAGTGAAAAAGACAAAGTTGAGGATTCTTGAGGAGCACTATGAAACTTTTCGAGTTGGATCCGATGAAGATGTAGCCACCGCCATCACACAGTTTACTAAACTATTGAATGAGATCAAGAATCTTGGAAAGAATTATGAGTAAGAGACCTCGGTGTACAAATTCCTTAGAGGGTTGCCTAAGGAATGGGATGCCAAGAAGTACGCTATTCAATTGGTAAAACTTTAGAGACTATACATTTGATGCATTGTGTGGAGAGCTAACGGTCCATGAATTTAAACTTAAAGACCGAGCTAGACTAGAAGCATTAAATGGAAGTGCAAAGAATTCAAGAAAAGAGATTGCTTTGAAGGCAAATAGCTCCTCGGTTGCATCAATGGATGTTGTTGAAGATGAAAAATCTAGTGAAGAAAATGATCTTGAGGAGGAAGTAGCTATGCTCTCAAGAAAGCTAAACAAAGCAATATACAAGCAGGATAGGTACAAGAAGAAGTTTAGAAGTGGAAGCAAGGGAGGAAAGTCAAGTGAGACTATATGCTTCGGATGTGGCAAACCGGGTCACATTAAGGCGGAATGCAAATTCAAGAAGGTGGTGGATAAGAAGAAAGGGAAGAAGAGCTTCAAGGCAACTTGGGATGACTCATCATCATCAAGTTCGGAATTCGAATCAAAGAGTGAGAAGGCAATACTTTGTCTCATGGCACAAGGCGAGATGTGCCTATACTTAATGATAGAGTGGCAAATAAAGACTTAAGCATGTATTGATAGACTTGAAAGGACAATGAGATGCCACGCTAAATACACAAGACAGAATTGTGACATGGTCACATTTTAGAGAAGTAACTCTGACGCCGAAAACTCTATTAGGATAATGAAAATTAACGATATCTTGTTGAAAACGGAAGTTAACAATCCTAGTAAGGATGCCAATGAATCTTTGGTTTCAAACAATGATAAGCAAGTTAGTCTGGGCAGGAGGTTGAACTTAATTCAAGATATAGACGTCAAGTATACTCTAAAAACCTCTAATGCTCGATTAAGAGTGTGAATCATTGGTCTATAAATTTGATTCGAAGGTTATTACTATAGATTGAATTATGTTGTTTCGGGTGATCTATTTTTATCGAAAAATGATTTTTCGACTATATTGGACCATGATTTTGTTTTGTTTTCGAGTTGATGTTTGCCGTACTTTATTGAAGTTTTCATGGAAGGATTTAATGTGTCTTTACAAAATTTTGAAAAGGCAAACAAGTACAAAAGATAAAGCGAATAGACTCATACATATTTCGAGAATTTGACGTTGTAATTTTAATCTTTACATAAAAAGTTTTACTGAATTTCAAAGTTTTGACTTGATGAAAAATGCAAAGCATCGTTTGAATCTATGTTACCATTTTGTAGTGTTGGAATACAAATTTTTTTTTTCGTGGTTGTGATTTATATTTTCAAAGTATATTGACCAAATCGATTCGAAAGAGGTATTACAATTCGCTTGAAATGCGAGAAAGCTTTTAGATGATTCCATAAAAATAAACTAGACTTAGCTTGAAAAAAATCGAAACTTAATATTTTGAAATGGACCTTGATTTGGATTTAACTTTTCGATTGATTGAATTATGATATTCAAGTTTCGATCAAACCTGTGTAAAAGAAAAATAAAGCTAAGCTAGTTATCGATAGGTTAAATACTAAATATGAGGACCCAAATTGAGAGTTAGCTCGAATCGTAAATGCATAATGTACGAGATGGCGAATGAGAAATTAAATAATACATTGAAAACTACTCAATGAGAAAATCTAGTGAATACAAAATATTAAATTAGTATACTCAGAGATGGGTGAGTTACTAAAATTGAAAATCCAAAAATCAAACACTATTCCAATGAAATAGCCATGTGTGAAGATCGTGTTGCCAAGTATAAAATTTATAGATGTTGTAAAGACTCAAGATCTGAGGTTAAAATGACACAAATTAAAGGTAACCACTGCAACAAAGAAATTATTATAATATAATCATAAGCGAGTTAACTTATAAAGTTGGGGATATCAGGAATTGATAAATTGTGTTCGAAATGAATGGAGAGTATGCAATAGCAGTACCATGACTGAATAATTAAAAGAAGCCCCAAACTAAACGGTATGTATGAGTTATATTAGTAGGTTGTAAAGAGCGTATGACGCAGTTAACGATATTAAAATAAACTCGTTAATAAGTGAATCATTAAAATTGGGGGTACACCAATGAAAAGAATATTTCTGATATGATTTGTCGTGTGGACTCATAGCTTTTGAGTCAAAATAAAACCTAATTTGATTAGTAGGGAATAGTTGGATAAAAAAAAATGATGTTGAAGAGTAATCGAGGCAAATGATTGTCACATAACTTTAGTCAATAATGACTTGGTTCTTAAAATTGGGGATCCTAGAATAGGATCGACCCATGAAAAAAATGAATGAGTAATTTGGTGATGAGAAGAATTGCGAACTCAAGAGAGACAACATGTACTGCAATAGTACCCTGTTTAAGAACGACATTTTTAATCAAAATGGTGATGTCGCTAAGAATCATGTTGATCACTTATGGAAAGTAACTTGGAATCTCATGATAAAAGTAAGCATTTCATTAAAAGCCTGGACTACCAAACCTGATGGTTGAAGAAAGGATAAAGGATCGGACCTACATGTTAGCAAATAAATTGGAGATCCTAGGTTAGATCAACCCCCCAATAATAAAGTGGATATTATGTAATACGCATGAAACAATAATTGAAAAGTTTTCAAAAATTTGAGTTATTGCAATAAAAGACCTTGCTGTGAAATAAAGATGACAAAGTAATAAGTGCATACACATGAGTACCGAAATTCGCTTAGGGACAACGAGGATAATGAATACTCCACAAAATTACAAAGGTGGAGACTTACTACATAAGTTAACAATCAAAGGCGACAGAGGAGTTACGAGGTGGACCATTAGTCAAGAGTTGACTTAAATTCATAACCTACAATAATGAATGTCGATAAATGTATGATGACAATAATATTAAGGTATTATTCTGTAAAGAAATACTGTGTCTACCTAATTGTAACCTTCACAGATAAGTCGCAAGGACATGATGAGCCGTTCTTTGATATATATAACCAAGATGTTGACAGAGATGGTGTACTAGTGTTCATATTATAGCAGATAGCTATCCATGTTCCTACTACCAGGTGGTGGTATGGTTTTTATTGCCAGATGGGCAGAGATATACTTCTTTTCAACACAGATAGACACCATATCACATCTTAATATTGTTCTTTCATTTTTTTGGACGACTCGAGTGCACCTTGCGACTTCGGTGGAGATCACAAGGGAATACCCCAGAAATGCGTAACTATATGAGAAATTGGCATGTAGCTAAGTATGATAGCTCTATTGATGACCTATACGAGGTAGCCTTTTATGAATTTTAGTTTGTAAAACGAAAATAAAAAAAATAATGAGATATATTAAAGTCAGGAGTAAAACTTTATTTCATGTGGGGTAAAGGCTAAATACGCAGGCAAAAATGCACCAACTAAAGGATGTGTGGTAAAATAAATCATTACGGACGGACACACCAAACTGCGAATGTAATTATTTTTACTTTCGAGGACGAAAGTTCTTAAAATTGGGGATGTTGTAACGACCTGAATCTTCCCCGATCCGATTTAGGGGCAATTTAGTAATTTAAATACTAAATGTGTGTTGGATTTCTTTGGATTGGATTATTAGTGATATAGTAGAATATCCTGCACCTCGAGATCCACATTTTATGCGGTTTAAAGAGATTTCAGAATATACGCCCGTTCTCATTAAGGAAACTCACAAGAAAATAAAGATTTGAAAAAACGTTTCTTAAACAGGAAGAAAGTTATAAAAAAAGGCTAGATCTCCAAATTTAATAGATCCTATTAATTAAGGAAAGATTTGTGGAAATTTTCCTAGTCAAAAGGAGTAGGATCTCCAAATTTATGAGATCCCAATATTAGGGAAGATTTGTGGAAACTTTCTTGGTCAAAAGGCTCATTAAGATAAATTAATGAAAACGGCCTAAAACGTATTAAATAGGGAGTTAGACTTAAGGCCAAGTAGGAGGGAACTTTAGTCTTTAATACAAAAGGATGTAAATGATATGGATGCCCATAAGGGTATTTTGGTAAAATAACAAGCTTGTACACAACCCTACTCTAAAACCCTACATATATAAACCTTTTATAAAGTTTGTAGCCTCTTTTGTGTTGAAACTCCAAACTTGTGATGGGAGAAAAGTGGAGGAGGGTTGATGATGAAGAAGATGATGATGAAGTGCATTTAAACATTCAAGAAGGTAACACGCCCTCTCCTCATCCCATCTAAGCTTTTATTTGTTTATTTTATTGAAAAAAATGGAGTTTGGACAAGGAGAATGACCCAAGGTGGTGTAGCCGCGACGGCACAATCACATGTGGCGGAGCGGCGTTCCAGTCACGGCCGCCGGAGACGGCAGGTGGGGCCCCACTAGGGAGTCCCACCACTATGGGTTGTGAGGAGGAGGGAGGAAAGGGGTGGTTTCCACCACCTCTCCTTCCCCACTACCGCCTCCCCGACGATTGGCCGGAGGGCGGCGATCCTCCGACCAGCCGCTGCGTTCCCTCCAGCAGGGTCTGCGCTGGAGGGAGGAGAGGAGGGCGGTGGCGTGGAGGGGAGTCCTCCCCTCTATGGCGCCAACACGGGGGGAACACGAACTTCCCCCTCTGATCGGTCAACTGGTCAACTGTTAACCAGTTGACCAGTCCTTAATTTCAAAAAAATAAATAAATAAATAAATATAAATAAATAAATAAATAAAAATTAATGTGTATATATATGTATATGTATATGTACATAAATGAATAAAATAGAATAAAAATAAGTAAATGAAAGAAATGTACCAAACTTTCAAACGGGGTGTTGTACTGCATACCCCGAAGGAATGGTCGAACGACACAAAGACCCGTGGGGTCCACAATAGTGGACCCAAAACACAATTAAATTGAAACTAGTGACTTAGATTATAATTTAGAATATGCATTGATATGATATTGTATGAATTGTCTAGCGACGCGCGATGGTTCACATCGAGCCCTGGGTGCGCAAGGATTGGTCATAGGCACGTTGAATGCAGGTAAGTGAGGAGCTTGCTCAATTATCACATATGGCATGATTATTAGTTGTGCTTAGGATTCATAATTTGAATTAAAGACTTGGGATTTATGGGTTGCGTCGTGGTATTGGCTCGAATCTACAAATCTATGGAATGTGAATGCACTGTTATTCATGGCCCCAGAATGTGTGGAGTTTACCACCGAGGGTCGTTAACACCCCAGGGCGTGGAGTTTACCACCGAGGGTCGTTAACACCCCAGGGCGTGGAGTTTACCACCGAGGGTCGTTAACACCCCAGGGCGTGGAGTTTACCACCGAGGGTCGTTAACACCCCAGGGTGTGGAGTTTACCACCGAGGGTTTTACTTGACTAATTGAATTCATAAGTATGTCACGTAGGGACATGAGTTGGAGTTACCTTCTCTTGTACTCTTGAGACATAGAGATGTGCATCGGTGATGGCTTGGACGAACCTACTGTTGATTTGATGGGACAAACGAGAGGACACATAAGGCCTGTGTGCTAGCTGGTTGTTTCCATCACTTTGAGAGTAGGAGAATCGGTCACCGGATTCTTGCCAATATCTAGTATGCATTGAATGGAACATCGACTTATCGTATTATTATATTTTATAATACATAATCTCGCGACCCCCTCATTTATATGAAAGTCTGAAATTATGAAATGATTAGTCAATCTCTTTAATGCTATGCATGATTATTGTTGTTATAATTTGATGGCTTAAGAATACGTCATATTTGTTATGAAAGGATGAAATTCTATTTATTTGTGGCTTACAAACCTTATGTCCATGATAGTATTTGATGATTCATTATAAGTCTATCTCTTATGAAATCTTGCTACATGTTATTATTTAATGAATCCTTGTTTGTTTGTTTTCCAAATACATGCTAGATTTTGCATGCTTATTAGGTATTACTTGCATATTTGATGGTTGAGCGGGTTTTTCGCATTACTGAGCTCCGTTGGTTCTTTTAGCTCACCCCACTTACATCTCAGGTATCCACGACAGCGCTAGGTTGAGGCAAGGGAGAGACGAGCTTGAAGTCTCCTCTTGATGTGAGCCTTTGTATATATATCATGTATATTTGATTTTGAAACTATCAACTTGGGGTTAAAATTAAAATAGATCTTTGGGTAGCTTGAATCCTAGTTATCTTTAGTTGGTCCATTTCAGAGATTATAATAAACTTGTTTAGTTTAAAGGAGCATGAACAGATGTATAATTTTTATAAATGTTCTATGAACTTAAATCTATTGGCTTAGGATATCTTTTTATATTCTTTCCGCAATTATTATCCTTTGTTTAGCCAATGTGTATTCTGTAGGTTTATTTGTTTAGGCGTGCCAGACCGTTATTTGGGCCTGGTTCAGTTATCGGGTCTAAATGGCAGTCTGGGCCGGGCGACCTGACCCTAGGTCAGGGACGGGTCGTCACACCAAACAACTCAAAAAGAGCTTGACCATAGCAATTAGTGAAATAAAGTCACAAAATGAGACCATTAATGATCTCCAAAGTGACTTGAATGAAGTCCTAGAGGATATAGATGCTTTAGTCAAGGAAGTAGAGGACTTGACTAGTAAGGTGCATAAGTTCGCCAATGGTAGAGAAATGTTTGACATGATGTTGGAAACACAACGATGTGCACTCAACAAAAGAGGCATAGGCTATGGAGCCAACTTGTTGAGTTACAAGAAATTGCTAAACGATGATCGTAGATGCTCAAAGTGCAATAGGTCTCATGTGGTTGGGAAATGTGCCTAACAAAAGGCTAAAGTAGGTAGACTAGCATGGGTAGTTAAAAATGTTTAGGACACAAACTTTCTCGGACCCAAAGGTGTTTGGGTACCAAAATCTAGTGTGTTTCCCATTATGTAAGATGCGAGGAAGAGCACCTTATGGGGTACTTGGATAGTGGGTGCTCAAGACACATGACCGGAGATGCGCATCAATTCATTGAACTAAAGCGGCATGATAGTGGAAAGGTTACATTTGGAGACAACAACAAAGGAAAAGTTATTGGTCTCGGAACCGTTGGTAACATATCACTTTCTATCTCTAATGTTTATCTTGTTGATGGTTTGAAACATAATTTGCTTAGTGTTAGTCAATTATGTGACAAGGGATTTTATGTTATGTTTGAATCATCGAAATGCATTGTTAGGAATGAGAAGCATGAAACTTTATTTATCGCATATAGAGATAAAAATATTTATGTCATTAACTTTGATGAGATGAATATGCAAAATGTTTCATGTTTGAGTGCACAAAGTGAATGTGATGCATGGTTGTGGCACCGTAGATTAGGACATTCTAGCATGGAAAACTTGTCAAAATTGACTAAGCATGATCTCGTCAAGGGCCTACCCGAATGCACATTTAAGAAAGATAAGGAATATGAACCTTGTATTCTTGGTAAACAAGTGAAATCATCATTTAAGACGAAAGTAACAAGTGATGTGACTCGAGCCTTAGAACTTATCCATATGGATTTGTTTAGACCCACCCAAACACAAAGTCTAGGAGGTAAATCATATTGCTTTGTCATTGTTGATGACTTTACTAGGTATACATGAGTGTATTTTCTATCTCATAAGCATGCAGTGTTAGATGTGTTTGTAAAATTTTGTGCTTTAATTGAGAATGAAAAAGGACACAAAATCACCATCATTAGAAGTGATAGAGGTGGTGAGTTTGTAAATAGGAACTTGGAGGATTTTTGTGCTAAACAAGGTTATACACACCAATTATCCTCTCCTAGAACACCCCAACAAAATGGAGTTAAAAGAAAAAATAGGACACTCCAAGAGATGTGTAGGACTATGTTAAATGAGTACAACATAGCTAAGTATTTTTGGGCCGAAGCCATTAACACGGCATGCTATGTTATAAATAGAGTAAATGTCCGAAAGTAAGTAAAAAAGACTCCTTATGAATTATAGAAAGGCCAAAAACCCAACATAAGTTATTTTAAGGTGTTTGGTTGTACTTGCTATGTTCTAAATGATAAGAATCAATTAAACAAATTTGACCCAAAGTCAAAGGTATACACCTTCCTAGGCTACTCTATACATAGCAAAGCATATAAGGTGTTTAATAGATCAACCAAAACCATAGAAGAGTCTATCCATGTGAAATTTGATGAAGTAGATCCCAAAATTAAGATAATGCAAAACTTTGGAAAATTGAGGATTGATGATGGAGATGATGGCACCCTAGGACAAACTTTAATTAGTCAAGAGGTCGAGGTAAGCAAGGAATCTGAAACAAGTGTGCCTAAGAATTCAAGACTCCTTATTGGCCATTCATCTCAACAAATCATAGGTAATCTAAACAAAGGAATAATCACTAGGTCAACATTACATAGAGATGAAGAACATTTAGCTTTTGTATCACAAACCGAGCCCACCAAGATAGATGATGCCTTAGGAGATGAATTTTGGGTAATGGCTATGCAAGAAGAGCTAAGCCACTTTGTTAGGAATAAGGTATGGACATTAGTACCTAGACCTAAAGACCACACTACCATAGGCACCAAATGGGTTTTTAGAAACAAAAAGAATGAAAAAGGTGAAATTGTAAGAAACAAGGCAAGGTTGGTTGCACAAGGTTACAATCAAGAAGAAGGAATTGATTATGAGGAAGCCTTTGCACCCGTAGCAAGAATAGAAGCAATTTGAATGTTGCTTGCTTATGCTTGCTACAATGGGTTTTTACTATATCAAATGGGTGTTAAAAGTGCATTCCTAAATGGTTCATCTATGAAGAGGTATATGTAGAACAACCACCGAGTTTTGAAGATCATGAACATCCGAGTCATGTTTATCATCTTCAAAAAGCCTTGTATGGACTAAGACAAGCTCCTAGAGCTTGGTATGATAAGCTTAGTGCATTTCTACTTGATAAAGGATTCAAGAAATGAACATTAGATCCAACTTTGTTCATTTTGATTAAAAAACGTGACATGCTACTAGTTCAAATCTATGTTGATGATATCATCTTTGGGTCATCTAGCACACGTTTATGTGATGAATTCTCATCATTGATGACGAATGAATTTAAAATGAGCATGATGGGTGAACTAACATACTTTCTAGGCTTGCAAATAAAGCAATCCAAACATAGCATTTTTATAAATCAAGCAAAGTATGTGAGGGACATGTTAAAGAAGTTCAAATTAGAAAATCTGAAAGCATGTGACACTCCTAGTAGTTCCACCATCAAAATGGACAAAGACCAACTAGGAAAATTTATAGATCCTAAACTTTACCGTGGAAGGATAGGTAACCTCCTATACTTGACCGCCAGTAGACCCGACATTATGTTTAGTGTGTGCTTATGTGCTAGATTTCAATATGATCCCAAGTAGTCACATTTAAAATGTGTAAAGCGCATATTTCGATATCTAAGTGGAACACAAGACTTAGGATTGTGGTTCAACAAAACCAAGAGTTTTGAACTCTGAAGTTTTGTTTATTCCGATTATGCGGGAAGTCTAGTTGATAGGAAAAGCAATTCTGAATTTTGTCATTTGCTAGGAAATTCACTTATCTCATGGTTTAGCAAAAAGCAAAATTCTGTTGCTTTATCTACGGCAGAAGCCAAATATGTGGCTGTTGGAAGTTGTTGTGCTCAAGTTTTATACATGAAACAATAACTTGAGGATTATCAAATCCTAGTTGGTTGTGCCGAAATTTATTGTGATCACATAAGTGCAATCAACATATCAAAAAATCTGGTGTTACACTCTCGAACAAAACATATTGAGAATAGGCACCATTTTCTTCGTGATCATGTCCAAAAGGGCGATGTTAAACTAATTCAAGTGCCCACAGAAGATCAACTAGCTGATATATTCACCAAGCCTTTGCTTAGAAATCAATTTTCTAAGATTCGGCGTGAGTTTGGCAGGTTTCAAGAATCGGATCTTCTACATATGCTTTAGATATTCTAAACTTTTTTATACGGTGTTGGTGAAGTGTCCATGAAGTTTGAGGTGAATTGGAGTTGTATTTCAAAAATCCAAAAATCTTATATCCAAAATTTCCAAAGGGAAATTAGCGCGCTAATACTGTCCAGGCCAAAAATTTCCAGAGGGAAATTAGCACGCTAATAGCAGACATTAGCGTGCTAATTTGTGCTGGCCCAGAATACAAATCAACCCATTAGCGCGCTAATGTTGTTCTGCCAGGGTTCTATAAATTCCATTTTACCCTAAAATTTCACCCCTCTCCAAAATTTCTCCTCTCCTCTTATTGACACAATGTCTCTCCCCTCTCATCTCGTCGATTCCACACGTCTCCACTCTCCTCTCGACATCTCCACCGTGATTTCTTCTCCCACAAGGTAACAATCTTCACTTCTCTTTGTCAATTTCGTCATTTTTCATTCCCCAATGTCAACTCGTCGAACCTTCAACCCTCCCTCTTCCAGTTAAGTTACCGCTTCCCGACCCACCGCCCCCACCATATCTCATCCTACCCAAGCCATGTCCTCTCGTCGTCCCTATCGCCGACGTGTTGTTTAATCTTCGTCCTTGAGTAGTGAATTCGAATCCACACACCCCGTCCCCACTCCGGCACGTACATGAGTCCACATTCGATCTCGAGTTTGTGGCTCCACGGCTAACGGATGCCAAAATCCTAAGGCCCGCCATTGTCGATTTCGTTTTTTTTTATAAGGCTCATCTCCCAATTCGAGAGATTTTCGATACGGCGGGATGGACCACTTTTTGTGCCTATAACGCCAACTATAACCCCCCTTGGTTCGCATTTTCTATTCAAATCTTGAAACAACGAACCATTTTGTACTCAGATCATCTGTTGGCAGCCGATCAATTATGATTACACCGAAAAATCTCGCTCAACGGCTTCACCTTCCTCTGCACCCTCCAACCACTATGGTTGTGTGCAAATTTCTCAGTTGGCCATTTGATCGTCTTGAAGTACTCAATTCCTTATTTCGATCGAAAAGAACTTTAACTGTATATCCAACTGGTATAATGGATACTGACTTTAAACTTATACCTTACCTCCTTCATAAAGTCCTTCACAAAGTCATTCTCCCTCGAGGTGGTAGTAAGAACTATATAACTCTACTTGACATGGTCGTTCTTGGGCATCTACTTCGAGCAATTCCTCTCAGCTGGCCCCACATCATTATTGGTTATATGACGATCACGTGTAGCTCGGTTCATCATCTTCCTTATGCACATATTATCACATCCTACTTGAAAGTCCGCCTAAGTGGATCTCGCATTAGGTGGTCATCCCCTCACTGTCTATGACACCATTGACATGGCCACTTTAAAGGCCATGAAGTATCGCTACATACGTGACAGGCAGAAGTGGACAAGGGAAGATGCCATCCCGGATGGTCAATATTACGGCGGCTATGAGTCTCCACTACCTACGGACCCTCCAACTGCTCCTTTTGATGCGCCCAACTACTTTGAATATATCCATAGTTTTGGCGATAATGACAATGTTGACGACTAAGGCCTTACTATCAATGATGAACATGATGGTGATGATGCAGTTTATCAAGACTTTACAGCTCCACCCTAGCAACAGCAGCAATATGAGTTGGCACAGCCTCCACCTCCTTCTACGTTCGGCGGCTTCACGCCTCCACCGAATATGTCTCCATCATCGGCGTACGTCTCTGCATAGCTGGGCAACCTGCATACATATATGACTCAGACCTTCACTGCTATCAAGACGAGCATCTAACATCATAATGATCAACTTCTTCGCATCGAGGGTCAGTTGCTCCCACCCGCGTAATGATCGTGCCTCTAGCTCTGCACGTCCACCATCGTCTCGAGGAGGAATGTTTAGACTTATTATTGTTCAATGAGCATTAGGCTCAAATATGATGTCTTAGGTGTTTAGAGATATTATGGTTAGGTGAGCATTAGGCTCCAAAATGTTAGACTTTGATTTTCAACAAAATTTTATTTACGTTCATGTTTAAGCCACAACTATGCTCCCATTGCTTTACGCTATCTATATCATAACTTTTTTTTGCGTATCTCTGAGTTTATATATGGCTATTTCCTGTTAATTCCGATTCATCGTGTATGCATGTACCGTTTCCTTCTGTTCTTTCTTTATATGCATAAAGTGAGGGGGAACATATTTCTCTCGTATTTATTCTATTGTGTTTTATTTATGGGGGAGCTTGGCCCCACTTTTTGATGTTATCAAACGGGGTAGAAAATGCGGTTGAACTTGAAAATGTTGATGCGGTTGAACTTGTATAAATGAAAATAGATGATATGAATAACCATGCCATGAATGCGATATATACTTAAATTATGTTTTGCATTTGTCAAGTTCACATTGTTTGTTGTCGTAAAAAGGGGAGATTGTTGGACTAAGTGGTTAGTCACTCTAACTCCAACCGGGATTTTGATGAAAACAAACAAGGTGAAAATGTACTAATAAATGTCAAGTGCATTTCAATTTTTGTTAAAGAGTGCAAAACATCACATCACGGATATTCAAGCCATACAAGTTCAAGACTCGGCATTCATGAAGGAATGAGGACGAAAGATCATACTACAATTTGTAACTTCAATGTAAGGTATACAAATTCTTTCACACAAGCCAAATGCATTAGTTCATGCATACCAAGTTTTTAAACAAATTTTCACATGTCATGAGATTACTCGATGTTTCAAAATTGAACTTTAACACATAACTAGGTCTATGAGTTTAAACAATGTGAAACTATGTGTTAATGGTCGTTTACATATTGAAGATCACTGTGAAAGTTTTCAAAAAAGAAAAACTTGTTTTTGAAAGGTCTTTGAAAAGAAAACTGCAAATTTGCAGAAAAGTCCCTCACACATTATGAAATCGAGATTTTTTGTTTTCGAAATTTGTAAAAATATCCGGACCACCCAAATAGGCTTAATGACCTATATTAAACATATATATCATGTTATATAAGGGTTAGTTGGGTCCCGGACAAGTTTAAGGATCGCTAACACAAAGGGACAAAATATTTATTTTAAAGTCCCTGCAGTTAGTGAAGAGTTAGCACGCTATGTCTCAGCATTAGCGTGCTAATTGCATACCTGACAACTTTTTTAAAAAGCTAGAAAACAAACTTTAATTTGAATTCTTGATGAATTCTGGACCCTTGGATCCCTAGAATGGTCATATACTGGTAATATGGGATACCTAACACTATAAAACCACCAAGAACATGGTTTTGTCAAAACAAGGAACAAGCACACTCAAAAGCTCAAAACTAACAAGAGGAGAACTTTGATTTTTGTGAAGAAGAAAAAGAAGATTCTTGTGGCTGTCCTCTAACTCCAAAATCCAACACTTTTGAGGCTTTCAAAGGAGTACAAGAATCTCTTCAAAACTGATCCTTTTTGCCATCTTCTTGGTTGTAAGAAAGTCCTTGTTCTAGCATCTTTCCTTGTGCTTAATCTATATAGTTTTGTGTGTTTGAATTGAAAATCATTTTGTTGTGTGTTTAAACACCTTCATCTTGGGTTTTGCACTTAAACTTATTTTATTAAACCCTAAGATTGATTTGAACAAAAGTTTTGAACTTAAACTTGATTTTTGTTAAACTATTGTTCTTAGCATTGAAATCGATTTTGCACTAACACATTAGACTTTAAAATGATTTCATATTTGGGATTTGCAACAAAATCAATGATATATTTGCATATTCCATTTATTCTCATACTTGCATGCATTAGAGTTGTTAGGCTCTAGGAGGCCTGCTAGTGTTTGAATTTGATACCACTTTATGTTGTAAAGTGTATCTCATTATTGTTCAGCCACTTGTTGTAATTGTATAATTGTAAGACTTAGTGGAATCTAAGTCAAAGGGGAAGACCTAGTTGAGGCTAGGCACAAACCCTAGTTGCGACTAGGTAGGAAGTCCTAATTGTGATTAGGCATTATAGGCTTGTATGCTTAGGTTGTAACACTTGTTTGAAATATAAGTGGGGGTTTAAAAATCTTAACCGGGGAGGTTAGGTAGTGGATGTAGATCATTGGATCGAACCACTATAAATCGTGTGTTACTTTCCATCTCTTCTATCCCATTCACTTGCATAATATATACATTCATTGTTGGTGTATGCAATATCATTATTATTTGTGCATAAAGTTTTAAAAAAGGCAATAACTACTCGGTAACCCAATTCACCCCCCTTCTTGGGTGACCTTCAAAAACATGCTACCCTTTGAGATCCTAAGCTAGATGGACCACACTATCTTTTTCTCTGTGCCTGATCAATACTCTATCCCTGACCCTAGTTGTGTCTTTGTCCCTACCTGTGCCTCTGCTCCTGACCGTTGCCTCTGCCATCGACTTGCTAATGCTACTATATATGTTGGCCTAACTGTGCTTGCGGTGGCTAAACATTAACATAGCCCCGTGCTGGAGCAGATGGTACTACTGTTGTGGTAGGCAAAGATGCTACAGATCCAACACTCTGAGCTTGGTCTCTCCATGGCCAAGAGCTGAATCTTTTCCTCTTCCTATCACCTCCCAAAGATTTCCCCAACTGAAGGAGTTAATGATGAAATAGGTACTCCGGTGAGTGCATTCATAAAACCCTCACTGGCCATGGCTCTTTTGTAAGCCTCCTGCAGTGTCCTCAGAGTTGTCATCACTACCACGAAACCAACAGGACCATGTACAAAGTAATATGCCTGGTCTGCGTCAATGTCGACTATACCTCCAGCATACTCCATTAAAGGCAGATATCAATACATGTACTGCATCACTGACTTATTAGTCCTTTGTTTGATGGTCTAGAACTCGGTTCTTTTCAGGTTACGGACTGTGGAAGGAATATATTTATGCTCAAATCTCTCTTGAAGTTAGCCCAGTCTTTGGGCTTCCCTTCATGGACACTGTAGTGGGCCACCAGATGTCGGCCTTTGCGAATAATGAGGCAGATGATATGCCCTACTGCATAAACAACTCTGTTGCCACAAGATAAATACCTCCGTAGAACTTCTTTAGTTAATGTCACTGAAACTGGAGAGCTTATCTCGCCTCGGTCGTAGCCCTAGTTCCTGTGGTGGTCAGCGTACTAGGCTTATCCTCATTCTATGTATTCGCGTCGATGGTACAATCTCTGCTTGGACTTGAATCCTCTCCACTATCGTGGGCTCAGTCTGTGCTGTGAGAGCTATTAATGCTTATTGCATCGTTTGGTGCACTATCTAGTTGTGTCCCATGCGCAGCTAACATTGATGGGGACTGTCTCGCCTGTGTCCTGAACAGTAGGAGTCAGTTGGGACATCTCATCAAGCCTCTCATGTACATCTCCCGTATTAAGCCTCTCATGTACATCTCATCAAGCCTCTCATGTACATTGATGGGGACTGTCTCGCCTGTCTCCTGAAGCTGCTGGCTATGGGAAACAACCAGTTGGGACATCTCATCAAGCCTCTCATGTACATCTCCCTTACCACTGTCGCTAGTTGATTAGCAGTCACAATATGAAAATAGAGCATGTACCCAATTCAGGACATAGCTATCGATATTAGTAATATACAATACATCAAATAGCTCATATAGTCATATTTTAATTTCCCCATCTCCTTACTTCCCAACTAAAAGTTAAGTCAGGTTCTTAGACTCTAAGTTCAACCATTGTCCTAACTTTCTTTATCTTGTGTCATAATGGATTATGTTTTAAATTACAAGCCAAGTTTAGGCTCTAATACCAACTATGACGGCCCCAGTTCCACAATCTTAAACTGGGCCCCGCTCAGCTCTAGACTTATGTGGACTCCTGAGCTAATCTTATTGAGTCATGCAAGCCTAGTAAGCTTTTTCTAACCATTTTACCATTTATTAAGCAATTAAGAGTGAAGTTAATCAATTATTGAGTTATCAAAGATATAGAGAAAGCAATTAAGTCTCAAACTAACCAATCAACTTTAATACACACGAGTCAAAACAACTTAGGGCGTGGAAACCTCGTAAATGTTTATATCAACCATAATAAGTCAAGGAAAGTATCAATAAAGTCATACATGCCAAGATATCTCAAAACCCATAATCCTATGTTTCAAAACAAAATATGTAAATAATACACCAAGTAGTCACCCAAATCAGCAAGGAAGAGATGCTCCGTATCCTCAGATAAAATACCCGATCTGTTGAGACTTTCCCTTACTGGAGAGTGGATCTGCACTTGGTCAAACACAAGAATGAAGAACCCGGGTAAGTAATGCCAAACAGGAACAATAAATACAACATTCTTAAATAAATAAAGCAGTCATCATTCATGCAGGTAGAAAAAAAGTACAGGGAGCGCATGAATATATAAAGACTGTAAATAAATGAATGAGCAATATAAAATGAGTGTCCAGGATAACAAAAGAGAGGCACAAGTGGTCCCAATCGAAAGGTCGTTGAGTCATGGGAATGCACCTCTTAGACTCGGGGATTAGGGCGTGGACCGACTCAACACAATCGTAAACCCCACGCAGATGGGACCTTCCCCAACAATCTAGTGGAGAACTCCCACAACGTATAGAACCAAAAATCGAATGGTGCATCCCTCGGTCGTAGACCCCTGGCATGTTACCTCAAAAGGCTTGAATATTACGTCAAGATCACGTTGGCTTACTTGCTCTCGGACAACTCAAAAGAATAGAATCCCAATATAGATATTAAATAATAGCAATAATAAATTTAAAAGTTCAAGAAATGACTATAAAGTTCCTCACTGGTTTACTTACCTCCAATCCAAGCTAATTGCACTCACACTCTCCGACTCATCTCCTACGAACCCCTCGTATGACCAATTTTCTTATTATTGTAATATTCCATTAATTTTACCTAATTTTCCATATTTATTTCATTGGTGTGTTTAGGTTAATTTCCTGGATATTAGGTTGTATTTGAACCCGTTAGGATACCCGAGAGATCCCCAAACTTTTCGAAATTTTTCAAAAACACCCCTATGGAACTGCCCAAGATGTCGTGAGATTTTTCCCTTGGCGCACCCCCTTGGTGTGGGGGCAAGGGCTTCTGCCCCAAGCTCCATAAGTGGCACCTTGGAGGTTTACCCTTGTGGCACCCTCATAGCGTGGGGGGGGTCGGAGACGTGAGTGGCGCCGTGGGGGTTTACCCCTGTAATGCCCTCACAACATCACGCCCAGTACGTGTTGTCGGGGTTTCACACCCCCGGCTCGAGTCACCATGATAGGCCTATCCCAACCTTGTTCAGACTTCAATACCCATCCAAAAATACCTTTGACAAATCACAAAAATGTTCAGAATCATCGACGGACAAAATGAAAATCATTTCGATAAATCATCAAAAATTCACCAAAAGTCCAAAACTCTCCCAAATCGATAATGGTTTTCACAAAACATGTTTTGATCATTGTGGGGATCACCAACGTCGAGAGCTTCGATCAAGTCCGAAGTCTTGATGTGGTGTCTCGAGTTGTTGCGACGAACGCTGCCGAAACCAATACCAAAATGTAGGAAATGACGAGGAGATTAAGAATCTTACCTCGGATCATCTAGTAGCGCTATCTCTGGCGTCTCTCCAGACACCACCTCTACACCAACCCTTCTAGCTTTCTTAGAGAAGAAGTTGAGAAGAAGAGAGAAAAAGTGAGCTGAAGAGAAAGAAAAAGAGGGGTGTTGGGGTTTATAAACACTCCATAATCCACTTGCACATACGTGTCTCGAGACACATCCAACGACCCTCTTCTAAGCTGTCGTACCAACTATAACACCCTATGTGTGACTCCAATAGGTGACTTATGCTTCACACTTTGCCATTTCCAACTTAGCCCTACTGCTCCCGAAACTGAACCGCACCACAACTCGCACGTCGTGCGCTCTTAGTTGTAACCATGTACTAACCACACTTATAATTTGATAAATTAGTATTTTGTCAGTGTTTTTAATTAAGTTTGGTCCCCTGGACTACTAGAAATCGTCTTGTAATATCAACGCTCGCATGCAAACGTCCTCACACATTTGAGACATTGGAATTTTATTAAGGAAATACAATATAATATAAATATCAAACAAAACCTAACATACCTCGGCATCGACGACTAAGAATTTAATGACTGTATCATGGCAGAGGCCTACGTACGACCTAGATTTACATGTAGCACGGGTTAAAATTGTAGGGTTGTTACAATAAGACAATTCTCTAATTTTCTTACTCTTAGTCAAATCCTTTGACTTACAATTCATATTTAACACTTATCTTAGTTATTTATAGTTGAAGCTTAGTATTTGCTTACATAATATCTGGTATATACCAATTTATCATAACTCTACGATAATGCTTGTGCCTTTGCTAAGTCTTCAACCCTTTTATATATCATCATTGTCAACATAATGATAATCTATTTAAATAGAGTTCAACAGCTCTACATTTTCATTCATGAACATAGCATGAGCTCCAATGAGTTTCAATGATTTTTATTATAATCTTTAATATTACCAAGCCATTGCTTGACCTTACATTCCTTAATTTTGATCTTAACTTAATGATAACCAAATCTCAATCAACTTTTGAGAACAATTGGTTTCATGTAGTTAAGCACATGAGCTGTCAATTCTGGGAAATGAACATTCATTCATAATTTAGTTTAATTTAACTTATCACTCGAATTGAGTTATCAAATTCATACAATTCCTATAATACATCAAAGTGTAATGGAATTGATCATTAGTTAGGTATTGAAAATCTAGTAATTGATGAATCCTTTACTCAAATTGTGATAGGATTTCAAGTAACTTAACAAACAAACTTCCTGAAACCTTGGCATCACAATTTTCATTCATCAAGCTTGAATTTCTATTAATGATCTACCATTATTTTGCACAAACCAAAACCATTTAAATTTTGAGTGAAAATTATATTTCCATGAGTCACCATTCGTAGAAAAATATAATTTTTTCCAAAAGTTTCCATTAAGAGTACTAGTTAACACCAAGCTCTAGATATAGTGTTTCCTTTATTCATTCCCAGTATCATATAATTATTTGTATTCTCAATACTTAAATTCATTAACAACTCATTCTCCCCAATTTAGACTATACCAGTCTAAAAGATCATACCTGAACATATCACTAGCTCACTGCCATGTTTTTTCTCCACTTACAAGATTGATTGAAGTACACTATTTGTCCATGTTAGATGTTTCTAATGACAAGAGTGTCATGTTTTCTAATATTTTTGCATCAATACTCAAAAAGATTCTTAAACAAGTTGATGTTAAAATACTAAATCTGACCCACCAAGTTGTGAGGCTCACATAATTGAAACTAATTTTCTACAATTTGTCAACTATAATTTCTCGATAGGAAATTACCATATAATTAATAGAAGTTCTACAGACAAGATAGAGTTGACCAACAACTTAGATTTTCCATAATCCTTCAACTCTTACCTCTTGTTGTGACTATTCACCTTTAGTGTTACTTCACCCTTACAATCATTCTTTAACCTCCTAACATTGATCTACACATCAATTTGGTAACCTTATGTTTCTTTTCCCTATGTGTGGTTTTACCATAATCTCATTTCTTTCTTTTTATTACTCTATTAGTGAGTGCGGTTACACTACAACAACGCTAATAAGCCTTTTCCACCTTTTTACTTTACCTTCAGTATGTGCGGTTACACCACAACTATACTGACATGCTTCTTTTCATTATTCCAATAAGAACTAGCACCATATCTGAAATTCTATACTTCATAATCATTCATGAAGTATGAATAACTAGTGGTTACCTACCCTCCACTAAGTTCTTATCATCATTTACCACTAATTTTCTTATTTAATGACTTTTAATCTTACTTAACTAGTCTCAATACTAGTGTTTCTTCTATCAAAGTGAATCATCACCTATGAGTTTCATTGACAGTCATTTCATGATTTATTCACCTTCTAATCTCACTTTGTCTGACATACGTCTCTAAGTCAAGGATCAATTGTTCCTTCCACACTAACTATTACTAACCAAATCATATTAGTGGGAACAAAGACCATTAGAGACTATTTAACAGAAGAGTTATCAATAAACTCTTCTCCTTTCAATTTCTATACAATTAGGATTTAGGTTTCTATAAACCCCAATCCTCAATATTTTCTCAACTCATGAGACCATGATGGATACAAACCATCATATTATCATTCCACTGTCTTCCTTTATTATATCATTCCTGAAGTCCAGGTTCCCAATAACCCTCACCATCACCACACTTTTGACATTCCAAGTTTTAGAGGTAAGATAAGACCTTTATAATCAAATATACTTAATACATGACAACTATATCTATCACATAGATATAATAAAGCTCAACAAATTGTTTATTTAGTCTTAAGTTATCCCTAACTTGAGAACCAACCTCTAAGTCAGTTAACCTAAATTTCCACTTAGTATAAAGGTAAGGACTTAATCCTCCAAATCCAGACTATATCAGAATGATCACACAAATCGTAACCAATTCGAAAGTGATAAACTCAATATCTTATATTAAACTGTATCAGAGTTATTCCATTAATTTATCAATAGAATTATAATGCCAAGCTTTACAAGTTAGGCTTTAATACCAACTATAACATCCCCTAACCTAATTAGATGAAACCCTAGTTAAACCTCGATAAACCTGATAACAACTTGTATATCTTACTAGTCGAATAATCATTAAATCAAACGCAGTGAAAATTTAAAAGTTTTTAGTTAATAATTAATATAAAAAACTGGTATAAAACCTCAATATTAAATTCATATCCCAACCCAGATTATTGCAAAAGCATAATTCAATATAATATATATATATATATATAATAACATGTAATCTCAGTACAACGTAGGGAAGATATTAGACTCATAATCTTCTCCTTTCTTGGATCGTAAGGCACCCTATTACCTAGAAATGTAAGTTGGGTGAGCTCCTACATGTTCAGTAAGTGGCTCTCATAAAATCCATCAATTGTCAATTTAATATTAAGGAATAATGTATAACAATATAAATCCAAAGTATATCGAAGAGATCGTTTGAAATAATATAAACAATACATAACAGATGCAAGTTCATTGGTCAATTGCAATTGCACCCATGATTTCCATTTTCAATTTAGATTTTGGATAAGAGAGTTGTACACTCCCGTCATCAAGGACTATAGTTCACGTAACTTACACGTTGATCGAACATGTGATTTTGTGGTGTATCCAGGCCCGATGTAGTGACCTGCTCAAATGGGCAAGAATCAATCGGAACAATTCAAGTCACTAGGCGCGTGGTGTTGGTTGATCCCCTCCAACACAGAATCCACCCTAGGCCGATACATCTCATTGAACCTCTTCCCGAATTCATTTTTAAGTCTAAAAACATTTGGTAAAAATAGTCAAATCACGGTACATTGCCTCATTCCTAGTCCATTAAAAATCGTGCTCTAATAATACAACTTTACATTGCATAATTGATAAGAGTTATGAGTCTCACTTACCTGTACTAAGCTTTCCTAACTTTATTTTTGGTTTTTCTAGCTTTATGGGGCTCTATCACGTTTCCCAATATCCAAAAACCTATGTAACATTAACTAGTATCAATTTGAGTCCAATGTATATTGACTCTATGACGGCCCCAATTTCCCAAGTAATTAGGTACGTCCCGCCTAGACTCGCATAGGATCCTGAGTCGGTACTTGATGCATCTAAGCGTGCCTAGTCAGCCTCAATTCATCCGATTACAAATTTATGAAGTGAGTTATTGCAATTATCAAGTGTTAAGTGATAAGTCGGTATTTATAGGATTTTATTGTCTATTTTAGTATAATTTAGTGTGGAAGTTTATAAAATATATATCTCATTATTTTTACTTTTGGTTTTTAGGTGAAACGGAGGTCACGGTTGGATTCGTGGCGAAAAAAATACTCAAAATAGAGTATTTACTTGCATTAATTGGATACCGGGAGAGTTAGTTTCGAAATATACGCCGACAATGGGATAAATGTACCAGCAGTGACACATGTCGCCTCCCCATTCGCTGAGTAGCGTCACCCAGTTCGTGCCCGCCAATCACAGACCGCCACGTAGGTCGTCCAAGACCGTTAGCACCACTCATGCCCAGCCCACGTGGACAAGCACGACCATCTCCTCTCTCCACTGCTCGATTTTCCTCGGGATGCGTGCGAGTCTTGTCTCCCACATCTTCGCACGTTTCGCGCGAGCTTCTCTCCGCGCCCTCTCCCGCCACGTGTCGCGCTCTCAACCCGTCACAACACATCACGCCTCCACTCTCCTCCAATCGCCCGTCGCCACGTCGCCACGTCGGCGCGTCATCACCTCGCGCCAATCATCTCCCGGACACGTCGGCGACGCACGTAATTCAGCCAATAAGCTCCCGACACGTGGCAACACCGAAAAACACCAAAAAATAGTTTTCTCTCTCTTCGATACACCAATTCTTAGTAGTTTTACACATTAGGACTTTAGGTATAAATAGAACATCTATTATTCATTAAATCTCTCACTCTCTCTCCTTCTCTGCATTATTTTGTGAGTGGCCATGTCTGGCTAATCAAGCCATTGCCTAGGTCGATGGTGAAACAATTCAAGATTATTGATTCATGGCATAACTTGTGAGATTTTTTAATTTATTATTTAATTTAATTTAATTTCTTCTATTTCATTGTTGTTGATTTTAATGAATATGATTTAAATCTAGGGTATGTATGTGGCCAGTGCATGCTTTTAGGTGGATAATCTATTGTTAATTGACTCATTAGTATCCGTAATTGTACTTTTGAGACAATATAAGTAACAAACATTCACCCGATTGCCGTCAAAACCTTTCGGTTCTTGAGTGTGCAACAATTGAATCTAGGTTAAATCGGGAGCGGATGCGATTCGGTTATTTAGGATTAGTATTCCCATAGAAGTTTATTACTGCGGTTAGTGTGTTAAATTTTATGGCGGATGTCTAGGGTTATACATTAATTAGGGAAGTAGTTAGTGGCGGATGTCCTAGCTATCGAGATTAGGGGAATTAAGAATTTCTGGCGGATGTCGATTTTCCATAGCTAATCTAGGGCAACTTGAATTAATGATTGTTTTCGGAAAGATTGACGACCATGATATGCCATTGAATCTTGATCTTGTCTTGTGGAACCATAGACTTAGGTATTTAAATTAATTGTTCGTAGTCCTAGATATTTATTTTAGTCATTTAATTTATTAGTAATTAGATTAATTAATTTAGTTATTTGTTCTAAACCCCTATTTTTTCCTTTCTTTTAGAACCTTAGAAAGACTACCAATCTCTGTGGGATCGACCCTTTGCCACTATCTGCAAATAGTTGGTTTAAGGAAATATTTTATTGACGTGTTCGGCGCGGGTCAATTTTTGGCGCCGTTGCCGGGGATTGGTTTTTCTTTCTTTGGTTTTATTTATTTATTTATTTTATTATCTGTAGTTACTTTATAGCCTTGTCTCTAGCATGTTTGCAGATAACTCCACGATGGCTTCCTACTCCGGCAATTATAGTCAATTTGAAGACTCGTACTGTGAAAGTATGAATGGGGTAGGTATGTCAAATTATAGACATGAATTTTCTAATTGGCCTTCTTTTGTGCAACAGGTTGAGGTTTGTGGAATTTGCGGAGATAATACTCATCCTACCAATGTTTGTCCTTACGAGCCTGAATATGAGAGTTATCCTTATCAGGGTAATGCATCGCCACAACCCGACTTGAGTTATCCCTTTTTCAGCCCATTGACTCCTCGACAAGATGAGCAATCTCTTGAAGATATGTTCAAAGAATTCTCCTCTACCAATCAAAGGCTCCATCAAGACATCTTACAATATAAGGAAAACATGGAACAACACTTTAAAGACATAAATTCGAACCTTCAAAGTATAGAAACTCTCACTAGTAAAATGAATGACACACTTAATAGAATGCTTGAAGAAGAAGAGTTTCCCGTGCTATTAAGTTGTGATGAACAAGAGACTTTGAAGGATGTCACATTGATGCGTGTTGAGGCAAATGAACATGCCATGAACGAGTACTTTGCTATTGATGGACTTACACCTTGTATATATGAGTATTGGAGTGATCACGAAGAGTCAGAGGGGGAACTTGAAGTGTCTCAATCAGAGCCGGAGATCGTTATGGCGCAAACTTACGAAGAAGAAGCCGAAAAAGAGATTGAAGTCACTCTATCAAGGCCGGAGGATCTACAACAAGAGAGCAAGGACGACCAATCCTTTGTATTGGTAAACCCACCCACCCTCCCGGATATATTTGATAATTTTAATATGGAGGTGGACGAAAAGGAGCGTTCGAAGACTTTTTGCACCGCCGACACCTTTGTGTTGGACGATTTAGACATTATAGATTCATATGTGCTTGAAGTCCCAGATAAGCTCCCATTTCTGCACAGGTGCGTGTCTCTTTCACTGCCCAATGCTAAAGGAGAGAGTATCATTCTTGGATACTCATTATTGGAAGGCATCACGTGAAGGCATCATACGCCAAGTCAAGCCAACGACTTTAAACAAAAGCGCTATTGGGAGGCAGCCCAAATTTGATAAGTATTATTTAGTTTTTTATTTTTTATTTTTTATTTTTATTTTTTTATGCATGAACTTATATCATGTCCTTCTTCTTATCACTATCATGTTCTTTCACCATTTTTGTTTATTTTTTGTGTATAGACCACTTAATTTGTTTTGAACCTTGAGGACAAGGTTCGGAATAAGTTTGGGGGTATTTTAGGGATTGTGGATAGTGTTGGATGGATTTTCTTGCTAAAGACCGCAGGTATGATTGTTACTTTTTTTAAAAATTATGCGGTTGAAGGATGGTAATGGTGGTGTTATTCCAATTCTTTTATTCTTTCCATATCTTTTTTCTTCTGTCATTGATACTTCCATCTTTCATTTCATTAGGATATGATATATTTTCATGCATACATTTAGTATAGTTTTATTAGGAGTAGACATGTGTCTATCTATGTTTGTTCTTGTATTTAGACTTTACATAGTCATATATGTTGCATTTAGAGTTACCCAAAACTTTGGTTCATGCCTTTGATTGTGGATGAGTATATTATGGTTGCTTTTTGACTTGAAACTCAGGAAAAATTAGGAGAAATATTTAATCAAGCCGTAGCTCAGCATTTTTATGATTTCATGATTAGGGACTTAGTATGATGTTAAACTTTGTGCTAGATACCAAAATGAGTAGACGGTCAAATTTATGCAAGTAATAGTGCTTTAATTCTTATTTGATAATCTGCTTAATCATAGTGAAAGTGAGAAGGGCTAACAGGAGTTTTTTTTTTAAATAGAGAGTCCCACAGGATTCCATATGAAATGGAGCAGGGAATCTTGTGGTGGGAAAAAGTGAGAAAAGCGGTCCATAAGAAATGGAGCAGGGATCGTACTACTTGAAAAAATATTATGGAGAAAAAATGGAGTGTATTTATTGAATAAATAAAGGCGAAAGTATATGAAAACTCCTTAAATAAAAAAAGATTTAGCTCGAGTGCTTTCACTAGATTAAGTGTGATTTTAAACTTGCATGCTTGAATGTATAGACCAAGAAAACTCATGAGTAGTTGATGGCCTTTGTTTTGACTAAATCTATGTCTTTAAAGTGTGATCTTAATTGTGTTTGAGTTGCGAGACTTGACATATCATAACTCTGAAATTTCTTGAATGGCTTGTTACTTGGCGACTATGTAAATCAAAGGTACTCCATGAATTTTGAATTGGGTATAGGTATCGGGAGTAGCTTTAGGTATAGGAATAGGTATAAATATAGTTTAGGTTTAGGATTAGTTTAGTTAATGCATTAGGAGTTTAGTTTAGTTTGTGTTGTCAAATATACCTTTGCTCGGGACGTGCAAAGTCTTAAGTTTGGGGGTATTTGATAAGTCGGTATTTATAGGATTTTATTGTCTATTTTAGTATAATTTAGTGTGGAAGTTTATAAAATATATATCTCATTATTTTTACTTTTGGTTTTTAGGTGAAACGGAGGTCACGGTTGGATTCGTGGCGAAAAAAATACTCAAAATAGAGTATTTACTTGCATTAATTGGATACCGGGAGAGTTAGTTTCGAAATATACGCCGACAATGGGATAAATGTACCAGCAGTGACACATGTCGCCTCCCCATTCGGCGAGTAGCGTCACCCGGTTCGTGCCGCCAATCACGGACCGCCACGTAGGCCGTCCGGCAGACCGTCGGCACCACTCATGCCCAGGCCACGTGGACAAGCACAACCATCTCCTCTCTCCAGTGCTCGATTTTCCTCGGGATGCGTGCGAGTCTTGTCTCCCACATCTTCGCACGTTTCGCGCGAGCTTCTCTCCGCGCCCTCTCCCGCCACGTGTCGCGCTCTCAACCCGTCACAGCACGTCACGCCTCCACTCTCCTCCAATCGCCTGCTGCGCCACGTCAGCCGCGTCATCACCTCAGCGCCAATCATCTCCGGACACGTCGGCGACGCACAGAATTCAGCCAATAAGCTCCTGACACGTGGCAACACCGAAAAAACACCAAAAAATAGTTTTCTCTCTCTTCGATACACCAATTCTTAGTAGTTTTACACATTAGGACTTTAGGTATAAATAGAACATCTATTATTCATTAAATCTCTCACTCTCTCTCCCTCTCTGCATTATTTTGTGAGTGGTCATGTCTGGCTAATCAAGCCATTGCCTAGGTCGATGGTGAAACAATTCAAGATTATTGATTCATGGCATAACTTGTGAGATCTTTTAATTTATTATTTAATTTAATTTAATTTCTTCTATTTCATTGTTGTTGATTTTAATGAATATGATTTAAATCTAGGGTATGTATGTGGCCAGTGCATGCTTTTAGGTGGATAATCTATTGTTAATTGACTCATTAGTATCCGTAATTGTACTTTTGAGACAATATAAGTAACAAACATTCACCCGATTGCCGTCAAAACCTTTCGGTTCTTGAGTGTGCAACAATTGAATCTAGGTTAAATCGGGAGCGGACGCGATTCGGTTATTTAGGATTAGTATTCCCATAGAAGTTTATTACTGCGGTTAGTGTGTTAAATTTTATGGCGGATGTCTAGGGTTATACATTAATTAGGGAAGTAGTTAGTGGCGGATGTCCTAGCTATCGAGATTAGGGGAATTAGGAATTTCTGGCGGATGTCGATTTTCCATAGCTAATCTAGGGGAACTTGAATTAATGATTGTTTTCGGAAAGATTGACGACCATGATATGCCATTGAATCTTGATCTTGTCTTGTGGAACCATAGACTTAGGTATTTAAATTAATTGTTCGTAGTCCTAGATATTTATTTTAGTCATTTAATTTATTAGTAATTAGATTAATTAATTTAGTTATTTGTTCTAAACCCCTATTTTTTCCTTTTTTTTAGAACCTTAGAAAGACTACCAATCTCTGTGGGATCGACCCTTTGCCACTATCTGCAAATAGTTAGTTTAAGGAAATATTTTATTGACGTGTTCGGCGCGCGTCATTAAGCAGCGGAAATAAACTATAAGTATGAGAAATAACTCAAATCAAAGGGAATCAGGAAATATTCTATTCATATGGAAACCCCGAATAAACATATATTCATATACAATCAAGTGTCATCAATATAATCATCATACATGATATCTAATCTCTCAAAATTCCCAATAATACACAAATGTAGTATTTCCAAAAGTAATATAAGAGCAACAAACAAATAAACATACACTAATCCTGATGATGTGCTTTACTCCAATAGGTCCTCAGAGATAGTCGACAAGAATGGGGCCTTTGCCCTTGCTGCACTTCGGTCTATCTACACCCACCGTCACAATATAGACTATGAGTAACTGAGAGAAATCGAAAGTAATGTTAGAAGAATATAACAGTAATTCAATATTTATCATAAGGCAATCCAAGAATCATGCAGTAATTGAAAAAGATAGATAAACAAAGCAATCAAAGTGCAAGATAAATAGACTATAGATAACAACGAAACATGCATGTTCTAAGAATCAAAAGAGGCCTAAAAGTGGTCTAAATTATAGCAAAATGGCAAAGACCTCACAAGATCTCCACGAGCAATGCTGCAACATCGCAAAGCATAAAAAAGAGACATTGCGACACCTCCCAAATCCAATACCCAGGTATACACAACACTAGGGGTGGTCAGTACCCCTGCAGGAAGTACTCGCGTTTTCCCAGCTAGTGCAGGCCACATGATACCTTCCCGACACACTTACGCCAAAAACACACATAACCAAGGAATAAAAGAATAAAATGCCAACAATAGGATCATTATAATATCAAAACAATAATGAATATATGAATCACGTGGTATTTTCTTACTGGTTTACTAACATACACACATACAAAATCACATGTGTACTTACCTGACGAACATCACGACATGAAAACCACTCCCACGAATGTAATTCTTGCCCTTTGGTTCCCAACTACTTGTTAATGGTTTGAACCCCAATATGTTACATTTATGGTCAATATACAACCCTAGATAAACCCCCAAAGTTTTCCAAGTTTTATACAAAATTTATAGTTCATATTCTGTTTAGGATATCGTGGTGATGCCGCCATGTATAAGGCGCACGACGTCGTCACAGCGTGTACTAGAACCTCTCAGGTTTGGGTGCCATGGGAGGCGTTGACAGTACCCTGGCTCACGGCGACTCCGCGATGCCACACATTTTTAAAGAATTTGCTTCTACTCACGGCATCATGGGGCATATTGCCCATAATGCCAGGCATGGCGCCCTGTCCAAAATCATTTTGTCGAGGTTTTTTGAACCTCGGCTTGCATCGCTGTGCTTCATGCCTTTCTCCAACTTGTACGAGAGTTTGTGACTATCTAAAATCAACTTTAGATCGTCGTGGGACCCACAGAGATTATTCGGAATGAGAAACCATCCTAAAACATCGTAACTTGACGAAGTACATAAAATATGCATAAAACTCAACACCAATAACAAAAATGGGTGTTGATCACTATGTGGATTGTCAAGGCATTAGGACCTTCGATCAAATAGATGTCCCGTGCGGCATCTGTGGTCATCGAGATGAAAACCAATTAAATCAACATGTAAATGGAGAAGATAAAGAAGGGAGTAGAAGTCTCATCTTAACTCCGACAAGATTTTCTTCGGCGAGCCTCCGGTCACCGCCCAAGGTGGTTGGCAAAGCTTTCTCTCACCAAGAAAGAAGAGAAGAAAAGGATGAGAGGAGAGGAGAGAGAAGAGAAGGAGAGAAATGAGAGGAAAAGTGGAAGAGTAGGCTTTATGTAGGCCTCCTCATGATCCACTTACACACGTATCCCGAGGTGGATCCTACACTCCTCCTTTTAAGTTGTCCAACAACTCTAACTCCACTTGTGGACTCCAATAGGTGACACGCATGTCATTTAACTAACAAACTCCTTAGCCCATTCTTTACGTTCTCGAACCCGCAATGCACTACAACTCGCGTGCCATATGCCTTTTGTCTTGCCTACCTAATTAACCTCGTTAATTATCCTAATTGTTATTTCATTAACCTTTTATTGTGATTTTTTATGTTTAATAACCTTGTTTAATCTAGGCGAAGCCTGACTCAGATTATCAACTCGCCAAATGACTCGATACTCGTGTCAGACATACTCTACTAATAAAAGCATCACAGAAAAATAAAATTACCTTGGTGTCGACTCCCAAGGTCCGAAATACTCGTCGTATCACGGCAGCCGGGTCACGGTCCTTGACATACGAGATAGGTCGTGTTAATTTTGAAGGTTGTTACAATCTCCCCCACTTATTAGAATTTTGTCTCAAAATTTAAACTAATAAGTAAAATAAGGTAACGACTCACCGAAATCAAATAGGTAGGGAAGTGCTCGCGCATATAGGAATTTTACTCCCAAGTTAGCTCCTCGTCTTCGTGAAATTGCCATTTCATGAGAATCGAAGGAATCTCCTGTTGGGAAATGTGCCCTAAGTCAATCCATTAACATTCTTTATGAATACATTTTAGTTAATAAAATAGAGGATTTCATTTGTTGTTTATTATAATTGATTTGCATGTTTACATTATAATAAGATCCATGGGTATTTACAGAAATATCCTAAATGTCCCTAGTCGATTATTATACTGGGAACTATAATGAATTAAGACTAGTGTGAGTCTTGATTGATGATCATATGATGATCATACGTATAGGAATACGAATCAAGATCATGAGTACTTGTTAGGGAACAAAAATCTTGGACCGACCTGCTATAAGAACATCACATGGATTAAGTCATAGTTGTTTCTCATGATAGGCATATTTTTCAGGTCCTCGACTTGAGATTACCAGAGACTTCAACATTAGGAATACGATGATTTGACGCAATCAAACGTTGTCTTTAACCTGACGATTATAAAGGTTGTGATTGGTTACTTGTGTGAATAATGTGGTGAAGTTGTGTAATCGAGATAGAATTTGTCCCTCTCATATAAAAAGAGATATCCAGTGGATCCCTCGATGTATTAGACTGTTAAAAGGCCTAGTCTAAGTGAATTGATATTGATCAATGTCACTTAGATGTTTTCAGTCTGCTTAGAAATCGAGACTAGTACGATTGAACATGTTGGATGACAATTCCATGCCTTATGTTTGATCAAAAGGATATCGTGTGACAAAAGGATGTTATATACACTATTGATTAGGTTGTATCGATTTGATATTCGTACAACTTGGGTAGTCATAATGTCTTACTAGAGGCCGCTTATGACTTGTATACCAAAATGTGTTTTGGTACACTGCCAACGTTGTATGAGCCTATTGGGTCGCACACTTGAGAATGGTTTTGCGAGATTTTAAGATGGTTTAGAAAAATGAATTTTATATGATAAAATTCATGACAGAAACGTCCTTGTAGTGTATTACACTTATACTTCTTTAAGTAGGGGTATATATGTAATTTACATAACCGTCTATATACAAGGGTTGTATAAATAGACGCTTTGAGTTAGAATACAAGTAAGAAAGATTTAAAAAGGGCTAAAACTCTATTTTCGTTTTAAGAAACGACTTAGGGTTTTAGTATGCTCTGGATTGTTTTGGAGAGAAACTAAAAGGTTTGGTATTCTCTCGAAGCTAGCACTTCAAATCTCGGTCGCTGTTCGTGTGTGGACTGCTGATAGAGAGCGTTCTTCGTTGGCAGGGCCTTAGAGATCGATTAACCTTCAGAAAGGTACATTGCAACTGAGGTATGATTAAATTTTCATAGTCTAAACGTGTTTTAATGGAATCAGATTCGAATCCTGTTGGGGTTTTTATCAAAATAGTTTTGAAATCTTCGCTGCGCATGAACCCCAAAACCCAACAGTGGTATCAGAGCCAGGTTTGATTCCATTAAACTCATTGCATATTTTTTTATGATATATGATTGAAAGCATGTTAATAGTTGATGTATATGTGATATACATAAGTTTTCTATGAAATTTATTAGCTTGTTTTGTGTATACGATACATATATTCGTGATTTAATTGAAATCAGTTTCGTACATGCAAGTAACCATATTAGGTTAACTTGAATAATTTTAATGAATTCAATTTCGTATTCTATAATCCATGACACCATTAGGTATAATCTTTATTTTTGTGTATTGATGCATGGATGAAATCTCTGTAATTCAGTATGCATATTTAGGTTACATTAGTTTAAGTTTCTTAAATTGTACAAGTCTGAATGTTAATTCGAAACTAATATGATTAGGTTCGACTGAGATAGTAGTTCATGATTCAACTACATATTTGTGATTATTTGGATGAAGATCGAAATTGTAAATAATTAATTTTTGAAATTATTTATTTATCTTGTTATATCTATTTTGTTATGAAGTTTCTATTTGATAAAGATAGATAACAAATTAGATTAGGAGATATATGCAAAATCAGTTTTATTATCCCTATTGGATAGGAGATAAATATGGAGAAGTTTGTTATTGGTGATATGCTAGAATTCAAATATCTAAAGTCCTAATTGGATTAGGATAAGATGATTAGTTAGATGTGGGGCCCGAGTAAATTAAAAACGTTTTAATTGACTTAATTTTGGATAAATTAAGGGGTAAATTTAGTATAGTAAAATTAGCGAAAAATATGATTTTCTATAGTGAATTTCAATTTTTGGAATTGAGATTTGTCTTCTAAAAAAAAAGTGGAACCATCGCCCTCTGACCGGCCAGCGGGACCGCCGTCTAACTAATCCTAGCGCACGGAAATTCTTTTATTAGTGAATAGCATAAAAAATTTCCTAAATTGTTTAGTGGTTCTACAAATCAATAAAATATATGGTATTTCATTGTTTACTTAAAAATCACTAAAACTGAATAAAAATCCCTCTATTAAATCTTAAGTCTTGTGCCATCCAATTTTAAATACTTATCAAGGCCTCGATCGCACTAATATAGTTTCAGCAATAGTTAGGTGTATTGTGTTATCTTGGTAAGATAAGTTGGGTAAGTGTTACCTAAATGTTTAAATTGGTTCGACTTAATAAAGCTATCAAAATAGTTTTGGACTTTAGGCATATGATGAGATAAAAACATGCTAAGACCTAAGATGTCTTGTATCTCATAAAAGTATCTAAAATTACATAAGATGTAATTAGTAACTGTTACCTACCTAAATAATCTAGTTCTGTGTTTCATGCCATAGCTGTTATAGAATTAGGTGAAATATGGATTTAGTCCCCTAAATAAACATTATGTTTTAGGAGGGTTGTTAATTTAGTGGGAGTCTATTCCTCTATACTAAAATAAACTCTGCATAATATTTATTGTAGATCAATGGCCTCTTCAAGTAACAATAATCCCCTCACATCTGCGATCTATCCTTGAGAAGGATAAACTATCTGGGACTAACTTTCTTGATTGGTTCAGAAACTTGAGAATCGTTCTCAAGCATGAATGCAAGTTGTATGTTCTGGATGCTCCGATCCCTGAAGACCCACCAACCAATGCTACGAAAGCTGTGAAGGATGCGCATAATAAGCATGTCAACGATTCTACTGATGTTGCATGCATTATGTTGGCAACTATGGTTCCTGAACTTCAGAAGGACATGGAACTAATGGAAGCCTACGACATGGCTGTAACGCTTAAGGAAATGTTCCAACAGCAAGCTAGGCAAGAAAGGTTCGAGGCAGTCAAGAACCTACATTCTTGTAAGATGACTGAGGGTGCGTCAGTTAGTCCTTATGTTCTAAAGATGAAGGGCTATGTTGACCAACTTGATAGACTTGGATTTCCCATAAGCCAAGAGTTGGCTACAGATTTGATCCTAAATTCATTACCAGAGAGTTACTCACAATTTGTGATGAACAACAATATGAATAATATGGAGAAATCAATTTCAGAGTTGCATTTGATGCTCAAAACTGCTGAACAAAATATCAAGAAACCCTCTAGTAATGTGCTGATGGTTCAAAAGGGAAAGGGAATGAAGAAGAAAGGCAAAGGCAAGGCTAAAGTTGCCAAGGCTACTGCTGCACCTGTCGCAAAGCCTATGGAACAAGTCAAGCCCCAGCCTGTTCCTGCTTCAAAGCACCAAAAGGAAAAGGAAGGAAATTGTCATTTCTGCCATGCACCTGGACATTAGTTCAGAAATTGCAAACTCTATCCGGAAGATCTAAAGAAGAAAAAGGGTACTGCGACTACTACCTCAGGTATTTATGTTATTGAAATTAATTTATCTACTAGTGATTCCTGGGTATTGGATACCGCATGTGGATCTCACATTTGTATAAATATGCAGGGACTCACCAGAAGTAGAAAGTTGAAGAAAGGAGAAGTCATCCTCCGCGTAGGGAATGGAGCAAGAGTTACTGCCCTGGCTGTTGGATCATATGACTTAGTCTTATCTAGTGGACTTATTTTAACTTTAAATAATTGTTATTATGTGCTTGCCTTGAGCAAAAACATCATTTCTGTTTCATGTTTGGATATGGATGGTTTTGATTTTATTATTGCGAATAATAGATGTTCAATTTCTCGTAAATGCATTTTTTATGCAAATGCTGATTTGTGTGATGGTCTTTATATTCTAAGCATGAAAAAGTCCACTGATACTCCAGTCTCTAACATAAATACAAAGAGATTCAAGTCAAATGATTTGAATCAAACCTATCTTTGGCATTGTCGTCTCGGGCACATAAATGATAAACCTATAACGAAACTCCATAAAGATGGACTTCTATATTCATTTGATTTAGAAACATATGAAACGTACGTATCTTGTTTACGAGGCAAGATGACTAAAAGTCCCTTTATTGGACATAGTGAAAGGGCAAGTGATTTATTGGGTCTAATACATACTGACGTATGCGGTCCTATAAACACAATGGCTAGAGGAGGTTATCAGTACTTCATTACATTTACTGATGATTTCAGCAGATATGGTTACGTATATCTAATGAAACATAAAGCTGAGTCATTTGAGATGTTTTGAACATTTCAAAATGAAGTGCAGAATCAACTTGGTAAAACTATCAAAGCATTTCGATCAGATCAAGGTGGTGAATATTTGAGCCAAGAATTTGATGATCATCTTATAAATTGTGGGATTGTCTCACAATTAACTCCACCAGCAACTCCACAATGGAATGGAGTTTCTAAAAGGAGAAATTGAACCTTATTAGATATGGTTCGATCTATGATGAGTCATGCGGATCTTCCACTATCCTTTTGGGGTTATGCATTACAAACTGCAGCTTTCATTCTAAATCGAGTTCCTTCTAAAGCGGTTGATAAAACACCATATGAGATATGGTACGGTAAGAGACCTAGTTTGTCTTTTCTTAAAATTTGGGGTTGTGAGGCTTACGTACAGCGACAAGTCTCAGAAAAACTAGCACCTAAATATGATAAGTGTTTATTTGTGGGGTATCCTAAGGAAACAAAAGGATATTACTTTTATAATCCTGCTGAGAACAAGGTGTTTGTTGCTCAGTATGGTGCCTTTATGGAAAAACAGTTTATTTCAAAAGACACTAGTGGGAGAGAAATAAATCTTGAAGAAGTTCAAGAATAACAAATAAACACTGAACCGCTACTGGAAGTTCAACAACGTTCTGAACCAGTTGAATCTTTGCAAGTGACACAAGGCCCACGTAAATCTGGTAGGGTAAGACATGAGCCAGAGAGATTCAGATTTCTCATTACTGATAGTCGTGATGTGTTGCTTATGGATTAAAATGAGCCCACCACTTATCAGGAGGCTATGTCTGGACCAGACTCAGATAAATGGCTAAGTGCCATGAACTTTGAGATGCAATCCATGCATGATAACCAAGTTTGGAACTTGGTTGATTTACCTGAAGGTGGTAAGACCATTGGATGTAAATGGGTTTTCAAGAAGAAAACTGACATGGATGGCAAAGTATATACTTTCAAAGCAAGACTTGTAGCAAAAGGTTTCAGGCAGACTCCAGGTGTTGATTATGATGAAACTTTTTCGCCGGTAGCCATGCTTAAATACATAAGAATTTTAATTGCCATTGTTGCATATTATGACTATGAGATATGGCAAATGGATGTAAAAATAGCATTTCTTAATGGAAAGTTGCTTGAGGACGTGTATATGACACAACCTGAAGGTTTTGTACATCTTGAGAATTCTAGGAAGGTATGCAAGCTTCAAAGATCCATTTATGGATTACAGCAAGCTTCTTGGAGTTGGAATCTTCGTTTTGATGAAGCAATCAAGGATTTTGGTTTTATTAAGAACGAAGATGAGCCTTGTGTATACAAGAAGGTCAGTGGGAGTGTAGTTGTTTTTCTGGTACTGTATGTTGATGATATATTACTCATTGGAAATGACATCCCAACATTGTAGAGTGTCAAGTCTTGGTTAGGGAAGTGTTTCTAAATGAAAGACTTAGGAGATGCAGCCTATATCCTAGGGATAAGGATATATAGGGATAGATCTAAGAGGCTAATCGGTCTAAGTCAGAGTGCTTACATAGACAAGGTACTGAATAGGTTCAGTTTGCAAGACTCTAAAAGAGGATTACTGCCAATGTCTCATGGCATAAGTCTCAACAAGAATCAATGTCCTAGGACAAATGATGAACGAGATCGTATGAATAAGATTCCATATGCATCAGCTATTGGATCTATCATGTATGCCATGCTATGCACTCGAACTGATGTATCATATGCTTTGAGCACTACAAGCAGATATCAGTCAGATCCAGGTGAGAGTCACTGGATAGCGGAAAGAACATCCTTAAGTACTTAAGAAGGACTAAGGAAGTGTTCTTGGTCTATGGAGGTTTTGAAAATGATATAGTTGTAAATGGTTACACAGATGCAAGTTTTCAAACTGATATAGATGATTTTAGATCGTAGTTTGGATATGTGTTTACTTTGATTGGGGGTGCGGTAAACTGGAAAAGTTCAAAGCAAGAGACTGTGGCAGATTCTACAAAGTGCCGAGTATATTACGACGTCGATGCAAAGAAAAGAGGCAGTTTGGATCAAAAAGTTTATTTCTTAACTAGGTGTAGTTCCAAGTATTGCTAACCCTGTTTGTTTGTATTGTGATATTAACGGGGCAATAGCACAGGCCAAGGAACCTAGATCACACCACAGATCCAAACATATACTCTGGCGTTTTCATCTCATTAGAGAAATTATTGAGAGGGGAGACGTAAAGATTTGCAGAGTACCTACTGAAGACAACATTGTGAATCCATTGACAAAGGCTCTTCCACAAGTGAAACATGATGGTCATGTTAGATCATTAGGCATTAGATGCATGAATGATTGGCCCTAGAGCAAGTGGGAGATGTTGGGAAATGTGCCCTAGGTCAATCCATTAACAGTCTTTATGAATACATTTTAGTTAATAAAATAGAGGATTTCATTTGCTGTTTATTATAATTGATTTGCATGTTTACATTATAATAAGATCCATGGGTATTTACAGAAATATTCTAAATGTCCCTAATCGATTATTATACTGGGAACTATAATGAATTAAGACTAGTGTGAGTCTTGATTGATGATCATACGATAATCATACGTATAGGAATACGAATCAAGATCATGAGTACTTGTTAGGGAACAAAGTACTGGACCGACCCGCTATGAGAACATCACATTTATTAAGTCATATATTTTTCTCATGATAGGTATATTTTTCAGTCCTCTGACTTGTGATTACCAGAGACTTCAACATTAGGAATACAGTGATTTGACGCAATCAAACGTTGTCTTTAACCGGATGATTATAAAGGTTGTGATTGGTTACTGTGTGAATAATGTGGTGAAGTTGTGTAATCGAGATAGAATTTGTCCCTCTCATATAAAGAGAGATATCCAGTGGATCCCTCGATGTGTTAGACTATTAAAAGGCCTAGTCTAAGTGAATTGATATTGATCAATGTCACTTAGATGTTTTCAGTCTGCTTAGAAATCGAGACTAGTACGATTGAACATGTTGGATGACAATTCCATGCCTTATGTTTGATCAAAAGGATATCGTGTGACAAAAGGATGTTATATAAACTATTAATTAGGTTGTATCGATTTGATATTCGTACAACTTGGGTAGTCATAATGCCTTGCTAGAGGCCGCTTATGACTTGTATACCAAAATATGTTTTGGTACACTGCCAACGTTGTATGAGCCTATTGGGTCGCACACTGAGAATGGTTTTACGAGATTTTAAGATGGTTTAGAAAAATAAATTTTATATGATAAAATTCATGACAGAAACGTCCTTGTAGTGTATTACACTTATACCTCTTTAAGTAGGGGTATATGTGTAATTTACATAACCGTCTATATAGAAGGGTTGTATAAATAGACGCTTTGAGTTAGAATACAAGTAAGAAAGATTTAAAAAGGGTTTAAACTCTATTTTCGTTTTAAGAAACGACTTAGGGTTTTGGTATGCTCTGGATCGTTTCGGAGAGAAACTAAAAGGTTTGGTATTCTCTCGAAGCTAGCACTTCAAATCTCAGTCGTCGTTCGTGTGTAGACTGCTGATAGAGGGCCTTCGTCGTTGGCAGGGCCTTAGAGATCGATTAACCTTCAGAAAGGTGCATTTTCCTCAGCGTTTTGGCCTTCGTGTAAATGATCTGGATCGGTTGTTCCTTATACATATCATCGTTTTGCAAGTCGATTTGGCTCAAGTCTACCGTCGATCACCGTCTTCCGCTTGACTTGTCTAGTCAAAGCATAGAAATAAGGAACACTGGGGATGTACACTAGCGAGTTGAAGCGGTAACTCTAGCCGATAAGAAACCTTACCGACCCTCTTCACAATCCTGAATGGATCGATAAACCTAGGAGCAAGCTTTCATTTAATTCCGAACCTTTTGTGACCCTTCAGTGGAGAGACCTTCAGATAAACATGATCTCCCAAATCGCATTGAAGCTCGTCATGATACTTGTTGTAGTATTTCTTTTATCTGTCTTGAGCACTTTTCCAGTCTCTGACAAATCTATCGTACCTTCTCAGTATGATCAATAACAGTTTCAGGACCCATAATCACAACATCCTCTACCTTAACCCAGCAAGAAGGTATTCTACAAGGCCAGCCATACAGTGCCTCGAACGGTGCCATTGCGATATTCGCTTGAAAACTGTTGTTGTATGCAAACTCATATAGGTGAAGGTACACTTCCCATGAACTGTACTCCAGTACACACATCCTGAGCATGTCTTTTAACACCTGATCAATCTTTCAAATTGTTCCATCTGTCTGCGGATGGAACGTCGTACTCTACTTTAGCCTGATATTGAACTAAGCCTACATGCTCTGCCACAACAATGAAGTGAACAGCATCCATCAATCCGATACGATCGACAACGGAACTCCGTGCAATTTGACTATCTCGTGCTCGTAAAGGATGTTCAGTCTGTCAACTCTCTGTGTAGTGGATACCGGTATGAAATGAGAGGATTTCATTAATTTATCCATAATTACCCAATGTTATCGTGACCATGAGGAGATCAGGGCAAGCCACTGATGAAATCCATAGCAATGTACTCCCACTTCCACCGAGGAATGGGTAGGGGTTGCAGCAATCCTCCAAGCCATCGATGCTCAGCCTTCATGCACTAGCATATCTTATACGCTCTAATGAACTCCGATGCATTGAACTTCATTTCTAGCCACCAGAAAAGATGTCGCATATCAGCGTAGATCTTGGTTCAACCCGAATGCACAGAAAATCGAGAACGGTGAGCCTCTTGAAGTATCTCACTATGTAAATCAATCGCCAATGGAATCCACAATCACCTATGATACCTCAAGAAAGAGTTTGTCGACCGACTCCAGCCTGGATAATTTGAATTGTCCGCATCTCACTGTAACGTTAGTACGACGCATCGTCTTGCTATCCCTTAAGAACAAATCTGTAGTGAAACGGTCTGCAACCTCATCTAACCACATATTTGTATCCTGGTAGTCATTAGCACGTCCGCTGAACTCATCATCTCGGTTGCCTCAAGTAACATATACTTGTGGGTAATACAACACACGACTACCTCAGCATCAGATCCTCTGCGGCTCAAAGCATCAACAACAACATTAGCTTTCCCAAGATGATACTCGAGTGCAAAATCATAATCCTTTAGGAACTCAAGCAAACGCCTCGTCTCAAATTCAACTCCTTTAAAGAGAATAAATACTACAAGCTCTTGTGATCAGTAAACAGCGCGAATCGCACACCATACAGTTATGTCTCCAAATCTTCAACGCAAATACGATCGTAGCCAACTCTAAGTCGTGGGTCGGGTAGTTCTTCTCATAAACTTTCAACTGTTGGGATGCATAAGGGATAACTCTACCCTTCTGCATTAGCACACAACCCAAACCAATCTTCACGCATCAATGTACACCACCAAGTCCTTCCCAATCTCGGCAAAGCTAGAATTAGTGCGGTAGTCAACTTCTCTTTCAAAGTGGTGAACAACTATTCACAATCCTTGTTCTAGTAGAACTAGGCATTCTTTTGAGTCAGTTTCGTCATCGATGCAGCCATCTTGGAGAAGTCCTATACAAATCGGTAGTAATACCTAGCCAATCCTAAAAAATTGCAAATCTGTTAACTATAGTCGAGTAGGTCACTAAATCACGACTCTAATCTTCTCAGGATCTATGATAACTCCGGTGACTCCAACTACGTGTCCAAAAAATCTGACCTCGAAAGTCAAAACTCATTTACTGAACTTGGCGTACAGTTGATGGTCCCTCGAGTCTACAACACTAATCAAATATGTCCCTCATGTTCCTCACAAGTTCTGGAATAGACAACGATGTCATCGATGAACACAATCATAAATCTATCTAAGTACTCCCTCAGTACTCTGTGCATGAGATCCATGAACATGGCTGGCGCATTAGTCAAGCCGAACAACATGATTGTGAACTGGTAATGGTCGTTTCAGGTGCTAAATGTCTTCTTCTCTCGGTCTTCACCCTAATCCTGAGCTGATGATAGCCTGACCTCAAGTCAATCTTCAAAACCACTGCACTCCTGTCAGCTGGTCGAATAGATCATCAACACAAGGTAATAGGTACTTGTTCTTTACGGTAATCCGGTTCAGCTATTTGTAGTCGATACGCAACCTCAGACTGTCATATTTCTTCCTCATGAACAACACTGGTGCTCCCTAGGGTGACATGCTAGGACTGAAGAATCCTAACTCCAATAGCTCGTTTAGCTGAGTCCATAGCTCCCCGTCACAATTAGCCCCGAGATTTTGCGATAATTGTTGATTCAAGTTCTAATTAGGATGATAAATTAGCGATGGGGTATTACGACGGGTACTAGTCGCCAATCCTATCGCTATTTGTGGTCCTGTCGCTAACATGGATTAGTGACGAGGATTTTAGCGACGGGTTGTCCATCCCTAATCACGTCGCTAATATGGATTAGCTATAGGAAAACTACTTGCTAATCATGTATTTTTTGTAGTGTGAACATCGAACAAATGAGGAAAATGCTAACCCTAACCTTTCATGAAATAGTACATCATATCAACTTTTGGCTTCATGAAACAGTAATCATTTGTTGGGTTCGAGAAGTGTACATGCACATTCCAATGTGTATCCATTTGATCCATCACCGTCGTATCCAAAAGTTGCAACAAAAGTACATAACCCCGGCCTTTTTCAATGGAAAATGTTAGCTAGGGATACATAGAGAATACACAAGTTAAGCAAAAACTTGCTAGGGAAGAAAGCAAGTCAAGCCAAAAGCAGACAGTCAGTCAAAAGCAAGCAAACCTCAGAAAATGTAACAACATTGTATTACAAATTAAATTAAGGAGTTGCCGCAAAGACTCTGCAAATGTGTGATTTGGTTTGGGCTAAATGGAGATCGACAAGATTTGGGTTTCCAAATTTCAACTGTAGTGAGAATAGATAGAGGAGAGGTGTCATCAATTACAAGGTGATGTGCACTTTTTGAGAATGAAAATGGCAAAGTTTGGGTTTGAGTGGCGATCATCAAAGGCAGTGGCCATGGGGATCTCAAACATTATAAAAGATATGCTTGATGTGACAGCATTGGAAGCTATTGGCATTTGGGAAGCTCTAAGTTGGATAAAAAGAAAAGGATTTTCAGTAGTGATTCTAAAAATCTAAAGAAAAGGATTTTCAGTTGTCATGAATGCCATTTGTTGTGATTATAAGTAAGCACTTATGACCGGGGTTTCATTATTCCTCAATGCAAATATATCTTTACGTTTCAGAATTTTGACAAAAATATCTTAAAGTTTCAATTTAATTTCAATTTGATTCAAATTATATCCTCGTGTTTAAATTTTTCAATTTTGCCCCTCTAAATGATGATGTGGCATTAAATTTAAAAAAAAAAGGAAAGAACACAACCACCTCAAATCATTGTTTTAATGTTAAAAATTTAAATGAAACAAGCACAGGAATAAAAGTGCCCCTAAATCGTCTTATCTCTTCCAAATACTTTTCTACCCAAGAACCTTAATACAGTTGAATCTATTTGCTTATTAGGCCAAAAAATAAAAAATAGAGAGCGGCTAAGTGGACCCTACTTCTTACTGATTTTACTTCATTAATCAAGCATAACTCGATTTTAAATTTCAATTGTTAAATGTAACCCATTATGATATTATCCAATCACCCATCTTTTGTTTTCTTTTTCTTTTTCAACATGAACTGTTTGGGGATTGGATTTATGAAGATTGGATATCCTTGTTCTATATTTCAATTAAGTGCAAATTCTTTCAGATCTATGAAGATTGAATCTCCTTTCTCAACACTCATTTTTAGATTTGTGCGGCGATTGGGTTGATCTTTATTTTTAGTTTTATTATTAGGTAGTTTGTCTTCCCTTTCGTTGGAGGACTTGATTTTGTCTTCTTCTTGTCGGGAAGTTTTGTTATTGTTTTGTGGTTCTATCAGGTGTTTGTGTATTGTAATGTGTATGAATGTCCATGATTGTCAAACTGTTTCAATTTCACAAGCTCATTCATCAAAAGTAATGGCAGTTCTTTTGAACAAATAGGATTAATGAATCAATATACTTTTTATTTTATGTCCGGTCTTGGACTGAACCATTAATGATTAATGAAACTTATATTTTTCTTCAAAAAAAAAAAACTTGTTGGGAAAGAAACCAATGCCTCGTTTGGTTCGGAGAAAGTTGAATGAAGTAAGATAACTTTCAGGGAAGTTCCAAATCATCTTGTTTGGTTAGATAATTTCACAAACTTTCCTTAAAGTTTGAGCCCCCAACTTCCCCCACATACGAGAAGATAACTCGCTTAGAGGGGGAGGGGGATTGGTGAGTTATCTTCTTGAAGGGGTATGTACATTTTTATCCTCATTTAATGTTCTTGCTCTCCTCCCTTCTCTCTCCCTCAAAACAGCGCAAACAACATTTATGTCAATTACATTATTTTTCTATTCTTAAAATGTGGAACTTCCCTCAAAGTTCAAAGTTGAACCAAATGTGAAAAGTGTTTAGTGGTTAATTACATTATTTTTCTATTCTTAAAATGTGAAACTTCCCTCAAAGTTCAAAGTTGAACCAAATGTGAAAAGTGTTTAGTGGTTAACTGCCCAGAAAGTTAAACTTCCCCCGAAAAAAACTCAGAAACGAATAACCGAATAACAACATACATAGAGAGCACTTTATACTCTTTAGTACCCACTTTTGGCTCCCACTTTATACTTATTCTTTAGCAAGCACCCACTTGGCCACTGTATACTTATTCTGAAAAAAAAAAGAATAGAATAAAGGCTAATGAGTAATGAGCACACCTACAGTTGCATTGCTCTATAATTTCACTCTCTTCAATTAATCTCCAGATACATCTCCAGCAACTGCATTGATAATCTTTTCTTCACAATCCATGCCAGCAAGAACAATGGGACTTTCTCTTTCAAATGAGGATCCCATCGAAGCAGCAGCAGCAATGGAGATCCCATTCTTCTCTCTATACAACGAACGCATTGGCGAAATCCTTGACGCGGTGGACCGTCTACGAGACTTGAAGGTGACCAAGGAAGGCATCCAACTGCCCACCATTGTTGTGGTTGGAGACCAGTCCAGTGGCAAGTCCAGTGTTCTCGAATCACTCGCGGGTATAAGCTTGCCTCGCGGACAGGGCATCTGCACTAGAGTTCCTCTCATAATGCGCTTGCAAGGAAGCCATTACCGCGGTTCGGAGCCAGAGTTTTACTTGGAGTACCAAGGCAAGACTGTTCCAACATCTGAGCAGGGCATACCCAAAGCCATCAACACGGGAACTGATGAGATTGCTGGGAAACAGAAGGGTGTCTCAGATAATCCAATCACTCTTGTTGTGAAGAAGAGAGGAGTCCCTGATCTGACATTGGTGGACTTGCCTGGAATCACTAGAGTCCCAGTTCATGGACAGCCTGAAGACATATATGAACAAATTTCAAAGATCATAATGGAGTACATCACTCCAAAGGAGACCATAATTCTCAATGTGCTATCTGCAACTGTTGACTTCCCTACTTGTGAATCAATTAGGATGTCGCGGGCTGTTGACAAGTCCGGCGAGAGGACCCTGGCAGTGGTTACCAAAGCAGACAAGGCGCCGGAGGGCTTGCTTGAGAAAGTCACTGCAGATGATGTGAATATCGGGCTTGGATATGTTTGCGTGAGGAATCGGATTGGGACGGAGTCTTACGAAGAAGCACGGGCAGCCGAAGCTTCACTGTTTGAGGCACATCCCCTTCTCTCCATGATCGACAAATCGATGGTTGGAATTCCAGTTCTGGCACAAAAGTTGGTGAAGATTCAAGCATCAATAATAGGGAAATGCTTACCAGAAATCATAAAGAAGATTGACGAAAAGCACACACAAAATGTATCAGAGCTTAATACCTTACCTCGGAAATTGAATAACATAGCAGAAGCAATGGAGGTTTTCGTCAAGGTTATTGGCTCTGCCAAAGAGTCACTGGCCAGGCTTCTCCTGAGGGGAGAGTATGATGAGTTCCTTGATGACAAAACCATGCATTGCCCCGCTCGAATTGTTGAGTTGCTTGACGAGTACTCGCAGCAGCTTCACTACCGAAGCAGCTCCCTCCCGAGGGGAGAGTACGATGACAAAACTATGCATTGCCCACCTCAAATTCTTGAGTTGCCTGATGACTTGCCGCAGCATTGCTCCGCTTATGCTATATTGCCTGACGAGTACTCGCAGCCATCTCCCTCCCAAAGCAGCTCTCTCCAAAGGGGAGAGTATGACGAGTACTCGCAGCAGCTTCGCTACAAAAGCAGCTTGGCTGAGGAGGAGTCTTCCAAGAACACTCTCTTCTTGATGGAAGAAATTGCAGTACTTGAAGAAAGTTCTCGACTTGCACTTCCTAATTTCCTCCCTAGACCAGCTTTCAGAACAATACTGAAGCAAAAACTGAAAGGAGTAGCACAAACACCCTTCGAATTCACTCGCAAAGTGTGGAACTACATTGAAGGTGTTGTCATTCGCATCTTGGTGGGTCATTCAGAGAGTTACCCGCAACTGCAAACCTCCTGCAGAAGGGCTGCATATAATCTCATCACAAAGATGAGAGAACGATCATATTCATATGTACAGGAGATGGTTGAGATGGAGACAATAGCTGATTACACGTCAAATCCAGAATATATGAATACCTGGCATGATCTAATGAAGTATCAGGAGCCCCTGCTGCAGATCCTCAATGGTAATAGCTTCAACACACAGCTGGAAATTCCAGGTTTTGATAGGATGGAAGTTTTACATTTGAAAGTGCTTTCAAAAAAAGTGGAGCAAGCTTTTGACATGAAAATGAGAGTAACAGCTTACTGGAAAATAGTTATGCTTAGGCTAGTTGATAATTTGGCTCTGCACCTTCTCATCAGCATGAAAAATTTGGTAAACGAGGAAATGGAGGCCGAGATTGTCAAAGAATTCATGGGTGGAAATGGGGGGGGTCTTGAGAGGTTGTTTGAGGAATCCACCGCTGTTGCTAACAAGCGAGAGAAGCTTAATGGCAGCATAAATTTACTGAAAGAATCCAAAGATGTTCTTGCTCAAGTAATGGACAGAATTGCACTTGAAAGTGTCCATGGCCATGTGGAGTGATATGACACAGTAAGCTCTTTCTTCTCTAATTAATTTTAAGCCAACTCTATGAGGCATCTTGCGTCCTCCGGCCAGGACATATTTAAGTTTCTTGTGTTTGATAGCTTCTCGTGAAGCCATCTTCCTTATCTTCATTATGTATGCTAATTATGCTTCCATGTTTGCACTTAGGTTCTATGTATTATTGATATAATATCATTGTCGAATGAAATTACATATATTTAGTAGATTTTCTGGTTCATCTGTTTCTGTGGGTTCAAATATGTTATATGATCTTTTACCAATATAGTTGATCCTTTTTTTTTCCTCAGTTCATCTAGAGCTGTGAAGGTAAAATACCAAGAGATGTGCATTCTAAACGTTTCTTCCCAAGATAAAGGATAAAGGCAGTACTTGTTTATTATAAACGAATAGCCTTGTAAGAAGAAGGTGAATTAGAGGAGGAACAAGATGCGGAAACATACTTTTAATATACATATTTTTAGTCGATTAGATTATGCGTTGAAGTGCATGAGATATAGAAAAGGAAAAATGTTGGGTAACGTACTTTTAATACTCACATTTGTTACATAGTTGTGAGTCTTTTAGATCATGGGTAGAAGCGTGTTAGTGCACATCCTTATGTTTATCCAATGATTCCAATCGACTCTGATATCTGTGTGGCATGTGTGTATCAAGGTTGCATGCGTTGCCTTTCAGTTTCCATTTAAATAATATATAATATAGACATAGTTATCAAAGACAGTTAATAGATTCCCACGAATGAACAATGAATACACAATGGAAGTTCTTCAACACAAGATGAAACAGAGAAACTAAGGAGAGTTGAGAACTTTAACAGAGCTGCAAAACGGCTTCACAAAACGTACCACATTTGGGAGGTTATTCTCTCCTTAATCTACGCACTTAATTACTCTAAGTAAATCAAAGTTATACATGACTCTTCTGCCCCACAACACAAATCTGTACCGTGACACTTTCCCAACAATTCCACTGACACACTTGATGCTTCAGCCATATTTTTGACCATATACCAATACAGCTAAAACCTCGCACATATTTAAGCTGGACCACTGCCCTTTAATGACTTGAGAGTATCAGCACCCAATCACACAGCCTTTAAGCTCGTATTCCTCTTTCAAAAATATGCAGTCTTAATCGAGGGCCTATCAGTTAAGCATAAAACTAGGCTAATTATGGACATGCCTTAGAAAAGGCGAGTAGAGAAAGCAAATTCACCTTAGCTGAAATCATAAAGTTGGGAACAATGCTTTATTGTTGTTGTGTGACTGACTGAGTGAAAATAGGTTAGAAGAGCATTAACTAACAGTTCCCTTATGCACCTTATCTCAACAAAAAGACAATTATTTTTCTTATTATTTAATCACTAGCTTCTTATGTAACCATCAAACATTAATATTCCCCAACTACAATTTGTTTGAGGCCATTCCTTTAATTTTTGGGGTCGTAGTAAGTGAAAAAGAAATTTCTATATCAAACTATCATATTATTTTTGCGATGAACTAGCTTGTTCTTGCATTTTTCATTAGCCCAAATTTATCTTTTTTAAAAAAAACAAACGAATATTCTCTTATTGTTTAGTTTTTTGAAGAAATAGAAATTTCATTAATCATCAATGGCTCTCAATACATTTGATGGAACAGGGCAAGACAAAGAATCAATCGCCGTAACAAATTGATTCTCTAATCCTGATTGTTCAAAGGAACATGCAACCGCCATAAGGTTGACTTTATAGAACTGCAAACTGTAACGATGAAATAGTTTGACAATCAGTGACTGTTCTCTTGACAAACGTCTGAAATACGACAGTACACAGATACATCATTCCAACCACAACATACAAAATTATTCTTCATAGGGGAGAGCTCAGCCATGAGCAAGTTCCAAGAATTCGATATCGCACTTACAAAGCCAGCTAAAGGTTCTTCATCAAAATTATTCTTCATTGGGAAGAAAGATGTCATTCAGATTGAGATTGGTTCATTTTCGGTGATAAGAACACTACGTACTTCCATCTAATTAATGTCAAGCGCACTACGCAAGCACAGATGTAGCAGCATTAAGGGGATAATTAAGGGACTAAGTGTGATGCATAATGTCAAGGGCAGGCACAGATGTCATAGAGATGCAACCCCCTTATCAACTACATTTCAAAATCCATTAACCATCCTCTCGTTTTTTTGCTAACCATTGAAGTCCGAACCATTTTTTAGCCCCTCGTTACTTTTGTTTGACTAATCCAATGGAAGTTTGTGGGGCAACCCAACCCTATAACTTGGGAGAAACCAAATACAATGTCGTAGTCAATAATCGAACTCATGAATTCAGTCTCAGTCAGAGTTAAAAGTGTTTTTTTTTTTTACCACTACACCACACTCCTTGGGGGCACTCTTTTGATGACTTCACACCTATCAACCTCTCTAATACAACTTACTAAGTGATTGTGTACAGGTATTATCTAAGAGTTGCGCTATGTGCACCCTGGTATCCTCTCAGGGCATCCCCTCTTTTTTTTATTTATGCTGGTTCTCAAATAAAATGACACATTTTTGCCTCGAGGTGCCCAAAGTAATTGGTGGGGCACCTACTGGGGTGCCCTGAATAATCGATGGGGGGCCCATAGCGCGACGCTACATTAATCGCCATTACGTTTTAGGTCTTGATGGGAAATGACTGAACCTATGGTCTCGGACACACAAGACCGAGACATAGGTTGTTGTGTCAGTTGGTGTCAACCGAGATATACACACGTCTCAGCACAAGGCCACTGAAACCACTTGTATAATTTTGGTGGTCACCCATTGAGTTGGATGTTAACTACCTTATTTGGGTGTCGATTGGTATAGACCGACATCGTAATACGAGTCTCGGCAAGACTTGACTGAGACTACTTTAACATATGTCTTGAATAGAGGGGTGTGCTGATTCATAAACTAGGGGCATTTTGGTAATTAAAAGTCCCAGGGTGCCATAATCAATAGGGTTCCCTGAGAGGATACCGAGGTGCACATAGCGCGAGTTTTATCTAATCATTTGGGGATGATGTTTACCAAACTTAATAGGAACTAGCTAGTTAAAATACTTGCAGGGAAACAAATCATGGATGTTGTTATTGCAGCCAGTGAAATCCTTCACTCAATGGACAACAATCATAGAAGATCTCAAAATGTGGCTCTAAAAAATTGGACATTACAAAAGCCTATGGTAATTTTAATGGCTTATTATTTTGAAAATATATGATTCGAAATTGTGGTTTTTCTTCCAAAAAGTGCACTTAATTGGATACATATATGTGTTTCAACAGTGTCTTATTAAGTGCAGATTAATGGTAATCATACTCCAATTTGTTCATCTAAGGCATAAGACAATGATACCAGCTTGCCAGCCCTCTACATGTTTGTCTTTATCATGGATCGATGGCCGCCTTTCTGACTTACCGAGGCTGAGAGCCTGAGATTCAATGAGCTTTCACAAGGTTTTGTAAAGCTCGTCGGCCTCAAGATTTACTGGTTATCAAGGATGCCCTTCACCAAATATTGCAATATAGCAGGTCCATATGTTACTCCTCAAATAGGTGCAATGCATTTTGGTTAAAGAATACCATCTTCTATCATAACAGAGTTGCTAAACACATCAGAATTCCTTTCCCAAGGAATAGACAAATATGGAGTCAAAATGCTCTCAAATATTTTGAATAAGACTCGTCAATAAAAATTTGATCAGTTCTCATAAGGTGGAAACTTGAAAGGAAAAATTCACGTCCTATAATCAATGAAATTCTTTTTTGTTTTTGAAGTGAAATAGAAATTTTATTAATCATTAATGGCTCAATACAGGACTAATACGAAATCAATTGCTCTAATAAAAGTACATCGATTCGCTAATTCTATTTGTTCAGAAGAATATCTATCCACCATAAATTTGGTTGTGAATGCGACTATAACAATGAAACAGTTTGACAATCGGGAACTACACTCCATAAACTTCTGGAACACATGATAGTAAACAAACACCACTAAAACCACATAATAACAAACAAAACTTCCAACAAAGGAAAGAAAAACTAAAGACTTTCAACAAGGGAAGACAAAATCAACATTCCAACAAAGAAAGGCAAACGACCAACTAAATGTAAAAACCTAAAGAAAATCATCAATCCAGCAGCCGCACAGATCCACAAACAATCGTCGAGAGAGGTGTATTACAAGAAAAATAGAATCAATCTTCACAAATCTATAATTTATTAGAAGAATCAAATACGAAAAGATGTGATTGGAACCACTGCCGAGCAAAATGGAAGATCGGCAGTGGCTCTAGATCTATAATCACAAAAGAATATCAAAAAAGAATTTTAGGGTTTGGAGCCGCCAAAGGGACGAAGGAAGTCACGCAATCAAGGAAATTCTTATTAAGGCCATTGCATAAGGTATTCACAACAATCATAAGAGTTTCTACCAAACCCTTAGTACCTATTTGTTTCAGTTTTTAGCTAACACTTCCCCTTGGCTTATATAAAACAAGTCACATCTATGCCAATACTTCGTTTGGTTTATACACTCATTACTTTAGATAACATAAATTCTTTGCCTATTATGCCCCATCACACAAATGCAAAAAAGCTCGAAGCAATCGATGTAGCCAATTTATTCCAGTTGAAACTTTTAATTTGACAACTTCAAAATTTCAAATCAACAAACAATTGCATCATCAACACATTAAACAATGAAAGTTCAAACAAAAATTAAAAATTTTGAGAATAGATTATTATTAGAAAACCCTCAAAAGTTGTTGCTCTAACAATGACAAATCAAAACAACAGCTCCAACCCATTATGTTCTTGCTCCCAATCATTCACTCACTGGAGAAAACAAAGAAAACAGCCGATCCACATTAACCCCACCTTCCCACCATTTGAATCAAAGCAACCTGAAAGTCTCTAGCAGTGTGGGTTGGGCATACTCCCGTCGATGGCAATGTGAAAACAAAGAAAATCAATGATGTAGACGAGGAAAATGAAGATCGACAAGGCAAACGATGAAGACGAAGAAATCGACGTGGTAGACAATGAAGATTGGGCAACAGATGAGCGACGAAAACGAAGAAAATAGAGTAGGTGGGGCGATGAATGTGGGGGTAAAGTTGTAATTTTCGCCCATTTAATTTGGGCTTATCTAAAGACAGGGGGGAGGTGTCTTTTAGTAAGCATGCGATTAAGTGTTTAGGTAAGACCAAGTCTTAGCTAAGATGTGAAACAAACATGTATCTTATTGTCACATGGCCAATTAAAGAGGGGTTTTTCTCTAGGAAATTTTTTTCTCCCTCCATTGAACCTGTGGTGCCTAAGGGCCACCTTAATTCAGCACACCAATACTTGAATTAAAGGGACAGCAAGCAATAGGCAACAAGGAAACGTTTTTACTAGCTCTCAATTGGGAATACAATTACGGAACTCTATGCTTCCCCAAGCTCAGAGCCCTTGGCTTTATAGACTAGCCATTAGGTAGTTACATAACCAACTAGGACACATGTCCAGTGTACATCGATCCATAGACTTGGTAAAACACCACTCCCTTAGTGGTCAAGGCAGTTGCCCAACTGCCTTGTTCCCTTGCTGCCATCTAGTTCCATAACCGCCTCCACTGCTGGGTCAATTAGCACATGCTCCATGTATTCAGGATAAGCCTGGACGTGGCTTGGTCATGGCCCGGTCATGACCAAGGTAGTTCCCCAACTGCTAGGAACTACCTCGACTTAGTCTACCCACGTTTCAAGGAACGTGGTCCATGCTTCTCTAAGGGACAGGACTGCTTCTCGTGGTGCTTGGCCGTGTCCAGGCACGTTGGGTGCTATGCCGGGGTTCAGTCGAGTCCCACCGGCTCGGGGCGGCCGGACCATGGGTCCGTGGGTCTTCTCCTTGGCATGGCGCCCAAGGCATGCTCGAGGGCCTTCCTTGTTACTCTTGCCCATGACATCCCTAGGAGAGAGCCCACCTCCCCTTATAGTAGATGTTAAGCTGTTTCCCCAACTCCAATAGGAAACATCTCGAAATGAGACCAAACGTATTTTGACCAGGGTCAAGGAAAGTGAACTATGCCAAGGTCTTGCCTTGCCCGTGCCAAGGCATGACCTGGCCTGTGCCAAGGCATGACCTTGCTCGTGTGAAGGTATGTGCCAAGCTTTCGTTGAGGTACTCCCAAGTCACTTCCGTGCTCACACCAGGGAGCGCCTTGCCCGCTAAGGTTTGTGTCGTGCCACACCGTGCCCGCTAAGGTTTGCACCTTATTGCCAAACCTTGCCCATTTAGGTAAACACCATGCCAAACCTTGATCCGTCCTCTGAGTTCCCAAAGCCTCTGGAGTCCACTGAAACTCAGTCATTTGTTGAGTTATCATGCTGCCCACCCAGCATACTACATTTCAACTATTGGGGTGGTAACAAACCTCCCCCGGCCGAAATGTTCGATGCCCTCATTGAACTGCTTGTTCCTGCAGCTTCTAGTAGTCTGTTATCTCTTTCTCCAACTGCCATAAAGTAGTCTCCCGCTCCCAAGTAGGTTCCTCCATACCAACCCACTTAATCAAGTAAGAAGTTCTCCGGTTTTCTCGTGGTTAAGAATCAATTCAATTTCTCCAGCAAACTCCTTCCGTATTATAGTTGGAACCCGTCTCGCTGTGCTCCTTTCTGGATCTATCTCATCCGAATGGAAAGATTTGAGATAGCTTACATGAAATGTTGGGTGTATCCTCAACCTTTCTGGTAGTTTTAGGCGATAAGCTACCCTCCCAATTCGCTTGACCACCTTAAATGGTCCTTCGTATCGCTGGACCTGGTCCTTCGTATCGCTGGACCTGGTCCTTCGTATCGCTGGACTAGGCCCTTATTTGTCTCCTTTTTGTTGAATTTCTTCAAGATATGAGGAGTAAGCTTCAACAAGACGAGGTCTCCTTCTTGGGACTCTAAAGGTCTTCTGTGCTGGTCTGCATACTTCTTCATTCTCTTGACAGCTTTGACCAAACTGTCATAAGTTGCCTCCCTCAGTTCCTGCTTGTTTCTTGCAAACCAATATGCCGCAGGGCTCGACCCCATTGACTTTGACTTGGCTACTTCATGTGGAGTCGCCGGTTGTTGTCCTGTCGCCACGTCGAATGGACTCAGCTTCGTAGCTAAGCTTTCGTGCAGATTGTAGTAGAATTTGGCGGTATCAAGTAAATCCACCCAATTCGTCTGACTTGCATTCACATAATGCCTGAGATAGTCCTCCAGCAAAGCATTGATTCTCTCTGTCTGCCCATCTGTTTGAGGATGGTTTGCTGTGGAAAACTTCAACTCTTATCCCATCAAATTGAATAAGGCAACCCAAAACCGTCTAGTGAACCGAGCGTCTCAATCACTGATGATGTCCTCTGGGATGCCCCAATACTTCGCCACTTGTCTTAAGAACAACTCCACCGTCAGGTCTGCATCACAACTCTTCGGAGCAGCTATGAATGTAGCATACTTTGAGAATTGATTTACCAGCACCAGTACGCTGGTCATTCCCTACACATCAAGAAGACTAGTGATAAAATTCATAGAGATGCTCTGAAAGGGCCTCTCTGGTATGGGTAGAGGCTCCAGCAACCCTAATGCCTTCCTTCTCTCCGTCTTGTCTTTTTGGCATACAAGACAAGTCTGCACGTATTGATCCACGTCCTCCTCCATCTTCGGCCAAAAGTAGGAACGTGATAAGAGGGAATAGGTGCGCTCCATGCCTGGATACCCAGCCCACCGAGCATCGTGTGTCTCCTTCAAGCGTAGCCGCCTTAATCCACCTGTACTAGGAACATATGGGCGTCCTCCTTTGGCATAGAGGGCCCCATCATCACACCAAAACCTCCGAGTGATTCCCTCCGCTACTAGCTTTAGCAACTTCGTACAAGCAAGATCTTTGCCTGTCTCCTCCTTGATACGAGGCAGGAATTCACCTTTCAGCCTCACTACTGCTGCTACCATCTCAGCCACCACCTTGCGGCTGAGTGCATCTAAAACTGAATTGAGCCTACCAGGATTGTGTTCGAATTGTACATCGAACTCTGCTAGAAAATCCAACCATCTCGCCTGCTTCTGGTTGAGCTTTTTCTGGCTCATGAAGTAGGTAATCTCTGAATTGTCTATCCGCGCCACAAAACTAGTTCCTAACAAGTAATGCCTCCAAAGATGGAGAGCATGGATCATGGCTAGCATTTCCTTCTTGTGAGCCGGGTACCTCTGTTCCGCATCCTTTAGTTTCCTGCTTTCGAAGGCAATGGGGTGTCCCTCTTGGACAAGCACCACCCCCAATGCCCTATTTGAAGCGTCTATGTGCACCTCAAACGGTACTTCGAAGTTTGGTAGTCCCAGCACCGGTTCAGAGGTAATGACCTGCCTCAACTCCGCCATAGCTTGGTTGCATCGATCTGTCCATGCCCAAGCTTGATCTTTTTTCAACAAATCTATCAGTGGTGCCACCTTCCGTGAGTAGCCCTCCACGAACCGCCGATAGAAATTTGCAAACCCTAGAACGATTGCAACTCCGAGACCTTTGTGGGGTTTGGCCATTCCATGATAGCCCGCACCTTCTCTAGATCCATTTGCAATTTGCCCTGGCCTACAACATGACCAAGGAAAGAAATTGTTTGCGCAACAAACTCACATTTCTCCGTCTTTAGATACAAATGGTTAGCCCTCAAGGTAGTCAGAACCGTCCATAAGTGATCCACATGATCATGGAGATTCTGACTATAAATCACTATATCGTCAAGGTAAACAATGACAAATCTATAAATGAATTCCCTCAATACATCATTCATTAAATTACAAAATGTAGTAGAAGCATTTGTCAAGCCAAATGGCATGACTAAGTACTCAAACGAACCATACCTAGTCACCATGGCTGTCTTTGGAACATCACCAGCTGCAATCTGAACTTGATAGTACCCCAACTTCAATTCCAACTTTGTAAAGTAGGCCGCACCAGATAACCAATCGAACAAGTCTGCCACAAGTGGAATAGGGTAATTGTTCTTCATTGTCAACTTGTTTAGTGCCCAGTAGTCCACGCACATTCGCAAATAACCATCGTGCTTGTGCTGGAACAGGATTGGTGCTTCGTAAGGGGCCTTGGATGGCTGAATGAGTCCAGCATCCAACAAATCTTGCAACTGCTTCCTTAACTCCTCCAACTCCTTTAGGGCCATTCTATACGGGGCTTGTGCTGGGGGTTTTGAGCCAGGGATTAGCTCAATCTCATGGTCAATTTCCCTTTGTGGGGGTAATTGCTTTTGGCAACTCTGCCGGCATCACATCTTCGAAGTCCTCTAGTACTTCAGCGACTACGTTAGGGACCTTTGATGTCGTTCCTACCTTGGTCTCTACCAAGGCCACTAGGAATGTGGGCTCCCCCTTCCTTAGTCCATCTTTTACCTGAATGGCTGAAAGATGGGATAGCATCGTCTTCTTCTTTCCTGTAATTGTGTTAGTCGTAGGGACAAAGCAAGGGTGGGACTTGTTCATCACAAACAGTCCTTTCAAGAACGGCATCAATGCAATGCTCCCCAAGTGCAAAAAGTCGTTCCCTAGGATGACATCAAAATCATCCAAGGGAACAGCCATTAGGTTGATCTTTTCCTCCCAAGATCCAACCTTCAAATTTACGTCAGTGGCCATACCTTGAATTCGTTTTGCCTCCAAATTCACTGCCTTCATTCGACTGGAGTTCTCAACGAGATCCAATCCCAATTTCCCCACCATATGGTCTGCCACGAATGAATGAGTGGCTCCCAAATCTACCATTGCCAAGACTCGTCTCTGGTTCACCTCAGCATCCACGTACATTAGCCCCTCCGAGGGGCTCGTCTTGGCTTGTTGAATTGCATTCAACAGCTACAATGGGTTCATTCGGGGCTGACCGTCATCCTTCGCGATCAAGGCTGAAAGTTTCTCCTTCTTTGAGCAGTCTCATGCCCTATGAGGGCCATTACAAATGAAACAACCCTTACCTGAGGAACTTGATGAGGGTCTCGGGTCTGTTTTAGGTGCTGGTTTCGGCTCACTGGTTTAGGAGGAAAAGGCTTCTTCTCGCCCTTCTTCTAGTGGTTCTTGAACGACTTCTTCTCCTTGTTCTTCCCTTTGCTCGAGGAGAAACTAGTCTTGAAGTTCACAAGACTATCAGCAACCGCAATTGCCCCAGGCAAGTCCTTCATTCCTTGCCTCCTTAGTTCAGCTTGAGCCCAAGACTGCAATCCCATGGTGAAATTGAAAATTTTGTCCTCCTCTGACATGTTTTTGATGTCCAGCAAGAGGGAGGAAAATTCCTTCACATAGTCACGCACCGATCCCGTCTGCTTGAGCTTGCGTAAGGACTCACGCGCTTGCCAAGCCGCATTGGTAGGAAGGAATTAATCCTTCAATTCCCTCTTGAGCACCTTCTAATCTACAATTTTAGACCTCCCCGCAACCGCATCATCATCCACTCTAGTTCTCCACCAAAGCTTCGCATCGCCCTCAAGGTACATAGGGGTCAAGATGACCTTATGACTCTCCTCCGTGCCAACAGTAGAGAAGTACTGCTTCATGTCCCAAATGAAATTCTCAAGCTCTTTCGCACTCCGTTTGCCCGAGAATTTCTTTGGCTCTGGCACCTTGGTTTGGGATTTTACCCCAGCAACACCCTCTAACGATCCACCCACGGCACGCTTGAGCAGATTCACCTCCACAACAATTGTCAAGGCTGTTTCGGTGGTAAGTTCTCCCACCGATCGCACATCTGCTACAAGCTCCTCAAATCTCGTTTCCCACATAGCAATCATGGCTTTTTGTGACTCTCCCCTAGTCACCAATGAAGCCACCAACATTTCCAAGGCTTCAATACGTCGGGACATAGTTGAAGACTCCGCCGATTCTGCCAGAGTAGACATCATTGCCATCACATGCTCTAAGTGAGACACCCTCTCACTTAGATCGCTTGCAGCTCGGGTCGCCATTGTCTTCGGGCCTTGCTCTGATACCAATTGTCACAGGACTAATTAAAGAGGGGTTTTCTCTAAGAAATTTTTTTCTCTCTCAATTGAACCTGTAGTGCCTAAGGGCCACCTTAGTTCAGCACACCAATACTTGAATTAAGGGGACAACAAGCAATAGGCAACAAGGAAACGTTTTTACTAGCTCTTAATTAGGAATACAACTGTGGAACTCTATGCTTCCCAATCTCAGAGCCCTTGGCTTTATAGACTAGCCATCAGGTAGTTACATAACCAACTAGACACATGTCCAGTGTACATCGATCCATAGACCTGGTAAAACACCACTCCCTTAGTGGTCAAAGTAGTTGCCCAACTGCCTTGTTCCCTTGTTGCCATCTGGTTCCATAACCGCCTTCACTACTGGGTCAATTAGCACATGCTCCATGTATTCAGGACAAGCCTGGATGTGGCTTGGTCATGGCCCTGCCATGACCAAGGTAGTTCCCCAACTGCTAGGAACTACCTCGACTTGGTCTACCCACGTTTCAAGGAACGGGGTCCATGCTTCTCTAAGGGACAGGGACTGCTTCTCGTGGTGCCTGGCCGTGTCCAGGCACGTTGTGTGCTAAGCCGAGGCTCAGTCGAGTCCCATCGGCTCGGGGTGGCCGGACCATAGGTCCGTATGTTTTTGCCTTGGCATGGTGCCCAAGGCATGCTCGAGGGCCTTCCTTGTTACTCTTGCCTATGCCACCCCTAGGAGAGAGCCCACCTCCCCTTATAGTAGATGTTAAGCCGTTTCCCTAACTCCAATAGGAAACATCCCAAAATGAAACCAAGCGTACTTTGACCAGGGTCAATGCCAGGGTCAAGGAAAGTCAACTGTGCCAAGGTCTTGCCTTGCCCGTGCCAAGGCATGACCTGGCCCGTGCCAAGGCATGACCTTGCTCATGCGAAGGTATGTGCCAAGCTTTCGCTAAGGTACGCCTAAGTCGCTTCCGTGCTCACACTAGGGAGTGCCTTGCCCGCTAAGGTTTGTGACGTGCCACACCGTGCCTGCTAAGGTTTGCACCTTGCCAAACCTTGCCCACTTAGGTAAGCCAAACCTTGATTCGTCCTCTGAGTCCCCAGAGCCTCTCGAGTCCACCGAAACTTGGTCATTTGCTGAGTTATCATGCTGCCCAGCCCAGCATGCTCCGTTTCAACTATTGGGGTGGTAACACTTATCCCTAAGCCCATGTTTATATAAGCTAACACTTCAACCAAACAGGTACTTAATTGCCTATTTAACCTTGTAAAAAATGATTGTCTGCCTATGCAAAATTTGATCTGCGCTCTCATGAGAACAAAGTAGTTCATTGGTGTAAATTAATGAGAATTATTTACTACACCTCCACTGGGCTTTGGATGCCTAGACAGTGATTTGACATTATGAGAAATCAGGCTCTTTCTCTATCTGACCGGGGTACACACTTCACGAAATTGAAGATACGGAGGGTATTATACAACACCCCCACTAGTGCTAAATCAAATGCAAGTAGTGAAAAGCTAATGAGAATACTATTTCTTCCTTGAATTGAAGAAACACCTGCAAGGATGGAAGATTTGGTCAACCTCAGTTTTCTGAACTTAGATGGGACTAGAGGTTTAAAAAACTTCGAAGCAGATTTGATATCAAAGTCAACTCTTCTTAAAGAGCTATGCATGTGATCATACGACTTACAAGATGACACTATTCCAGAGTTGTTGGCCTCCTTGGAGATTTTGACCCTTGATTGGTACTTAGGAATGGAGTTTTTACTCGTGGATCATTGGGAATGGCTGCCTTAAAATTTAAAAAATTTGATTGCAAGCAAATACCAGTTGAAAAATCTTTTAACTGTCAATGACTGGTTGAGAATTTGAAGTTCATGAGGATTGCATATTATAAAATGATGGAAGAAATTATAGTACATGATCCAAGTGAGGGTAGTGTCAAATCACTTCTGGAATTCTTCTCCCAAAGCTACATATTTTGATCCTCAATCATCTTGATGAACTGTGTTACATAATCTCTAACATGCCATGGATTTGGAATTCTCTGACAGTTGTTGCGGTATTTAGTTGTCTGAAACTTGAAAAGCTCCCTTTCGTTAACTTTTCATCTTTAGGGATAATAATAATTTATGGAACAAGTGAATGGTGGGAAGGATTGCAGTGGGAAAATTCAACAAGAGAATTCCTTCAGTCCCATTTCGTGGAAACAAATGAAAAAGATACTGAAATTAGTGCACTTTTACAACCTCAAGTTAACCATGATTCATGACATTGGAAAAACTCTTTAATCTTAGCTATAAGCACTCGAGGTAAATCTTCTTTAGAGGAGTTTTCTTTTTAATGAACTTCTTTTGCCTTTCCTTTCATCTAGATATCTTCACTTTCTCCCTTAACATGGCTTTTTTTATGGCACGGTTCTTGTTCCATTTCCAATCAATACCGATTTTTCAATATTTTCCAAGCATCAAGTTCCCTGCTCCATTTCCTACGAAAGTTGTGAGACTTTCTATTTTTTTATTTAAAGCCTCTTGTTAACACTTCTCACTTTCATTTAAAATTAAGGTAACTTTCCAATGTAGAAATCTCAGGCCTATATTATGTTATAGTAAATAAGCCTACTTTTTCCCTTACAACTATAGATATATTCTACTGCCATCGACATTTGCGCTAAAACAAGTAACTTGCGAGAGATCTAGCCAAATCTAAGAGTGAAAACTTATTCGTGACAACCAACAATCACACATGAAACGATATTCAATGAAAACCCACGTCATGAATAAAGTGAAGCATTCTCAAATGTTTTACGCACCTCAATTACGCAGTTTGACTTCCCCGGACTCCCAAATCTGACTCGCCTAGCTCTTCGGTACCAGAGCTACGGTCCCCTTAGTCCCTGAAGTCCATTTCTTATCATTTTAATATATTCAAAGCCACATTAAGTTGATTTATAATATTAGACCAACAATTAGAAGTTTATTCAAAATTTTAGTTGTGGCACATTTTTTAGTTGCACCAGGGTGGCAAACACTTGAAAAAGTCTCGAAACCCAATGTTACAATTTACTATATTTTTTGTGATTATTTTGGATTTCTCCCTAATTTCCTATCTATTTTTCCTATTTTTATGCAATTTATTTTTATTTTAATTGTATTTAATTTAGTTTTTAATATATTTTTATTTAATTAATGGGGTTGGGTCTGAACTGGGTCGGGCTTAGTCTGGCCCTTCTGCATTCCCAAAATGCATATTGCGTTTGTGTTTTTTTTGTGCTTATGTGCGAGTCCCCACATTCCCAACACGCATCTCGTGGTGCGTTGTATTGTACATTATTTAATTTCTTAATTTAGCCTATGGTTCAAATATCCACCGTATACCATTTCCTAGCCTAGTCTAGCATTCGTGGGTCACCCTTACTTGATACTCGCGTCGATATGCTCTTCGAAGTAAATGTCTATCACACTAACTTGCCTGATACGACAATGTACACTCATGCGATGTAATATAATAAATAATTATTTTAAACACTATGAAATAGACAAACATTATCCATAAATAATGTATAC